>OX596258.1:9325516-10525516 GCA_951394255.1 Polyploca ridens
GCTAATGGGTGGAAAAGATACTGGTCTCTCAAGGAAATTGTAAAATCTAAAGACCACAATATGGCAACGAAAAGAAAAGTATTCAATACTTGTATTCTTCCATGCATCACCTACGGCTGCGAAACATGGTCCCTTACAAAATACCATAGAGACAAACTAGGAAAGTGCCAGAGAGGTATGGAACGAAGCATGACAGGAACAAGAAGGCACGATAGAATTAGCAATGTGCAATTAAGAGCAAGAACCAAATTACCCGATATCCTGGAAAAAATAGACCTCCAAAAATGGAGATGGACCGGCCATATGTTGAGATCTATACAAGTAAAGTGGAGCCAAATTACAACGAATTGGTATCCAAGAGTTGGCAAGAGATGTCGAGGACGACAACAAATGCGCTGGGAAGATGAGTTGAAACTTACTGCGGGACCCAAATGGAGGAGAGTTGCTCAAGACAGGAAGCAATGGAAACTACTGGAGGAGGCCTTTGCCAAAAGGCACACTGAGTTGAGAGACATCCTATAGCCAAACAAACTAAACAATAATCATAAAGATTAATCTAACCCAGTTTAACGGGCTAAATAAATAAATAAATATAAACTGGACAACATGTGTTTCCTTCTATAAACCACAAAACCTATCTTCAACCCCAGAGCGCCTAGGACGTGCTCTACATGGAGACCCTACCAGGCAAGATTGGTGAGGTGGTGTTTACTAGTTTTTATTACCTGTGCAATGCTAACAGTCTTGGGATGCAGCGGGCTCTGCGGCGCTCCTACGGCGGCGCTATTGGCCGCGCTGAAGTAGCCGCCCGGCCGCGGCCGCAGGTGGCGGTTGTGCATCTCCATCTGTACTATCTTCATGAACTCGATCTGAGCCGCCAGCTTTTGCACTTCTTCCTATAATATTACATTACATGGTGTTGGTTCTAAGCAATAGCACAGATTACTAAATAGTTACTACGTAAGCAATAGCTTATAAAACAAAAATAATTTAGTCCTACGTAATTTGTTTTTTTTTTCTTTTTCTAACGTAAACTTAAGAATGGTAGCCATAAGCAAAGTGTTGAGTAGCCAGGTGTACACGAGGCCGATGCCGTTGAGCGAGGAGGAGGCGGGCAGCCCGCCGGCCCGCGCGCGCGCCTGTGACGCGGTAGTACAGTGTTGAGTAGCCAGGTGTACCTTGAGCTCCTCGTTCTCCTGGTAGAGGTCGGGCGGGTCGTCGGGCACGAGGCCGATGCCGTTGAGCGAGGAGGAGGCGGGCAGCCCGCCGGCCCGCGCGCGCGCCTGTGACGCGGTAGTACAGTGTTGAGTAGCCAGGTGTACCTTGAGCTCCTCGTTCTCCTGGTAGAGGTCGGGCGGGTCGTCGGGCACGAGGCCGATGCCGTTGAGCGAGGAGGAGGCGGGCAGCCCGCCGGCCCGCGCGCGCGCCTGTGACGCGGTAGTACAGTGTTGAGTAGCCAGGTGTACCTTGAGCTCCTCGTTCTCCTGGTAGAGGTCGGGCGGGTCGTCGGGCACGAGGCCGATACCGTTGAGCGAGGAGGAGGCGGGCAGCCCGCCGGCCCGCGCGCGCGCCTGTGACGCGGTAGTACAGTGTTGAGTAGCCAGGTGTACCTTGAGCTCCTCGTTCTCCTGGTAGAGGTCGGGCGGGTCGTCGGGCACGAGGCCGATGCCGTTGAGCGAGGAGGAGGCGGGCAGCCCGCCGGCCCGCGCGCGCGCCCTTGACGCGGTAGTACAGTGTTGAGTAGCCAGGTGTACCTTGAGCTCCTCGTTCTCCTGGTAGAGGTCGGGCGGGTCGTCGGGCACGAGGCCGATGCCGTTGAGCGAGGAGGAGGCGGGCAGCCCGCCGGCCCGCGCGCGCGCCTGTGACGCGGTAGTACAGTGTTGAGTAGCCAGGTGTACCTTGAGCTCCTCGTTCTCCTGGTAGAGGTCGGGCGGGTCGTCGGGCACGAGGCCGATACCGTTGAGCGAGGAGGAGGCGGGCAGCCCGCCGGCCCGCGCGCGCGCCTGTGACGCGGTAGTACAGTGTTGAGTAGCCAGGTGTACCTTGAGCTCCTCGTTCTCCTGGTAGAGGTCGGGCGGGTCGTCGGGCACGAGGCCGATGCCGTTGAGCGAGGAGGAGGCGGGCAGCCCGCCGGCCCGCGCGCGCGCCCTTGACGCGGTAGTACAGTGTTGAGTAGCCAGGTGTACCTTGAGCTCCTCGTTCTCCTGGTAGAGGTCGGGCGGGTCGTCGGGCACGAGGCCGATGCCGTTGAGCGAGGAGGAGGCGGGCAGCCCGCCGGCCCGCGCGCGCGCCTGTGACGCGGTAGTACAGTGTTGAGTAGCCAGGTGTACCTTGAGCTCCTCGTTCTCCTGGTAGAGGTCGGGCGGGTCGTCGGGCACGAGGCCGATGCCGTTGAGCGAGGAGGAGGCGGGCAGCCCGCCGGCCCGCGCGCGCGCCTGTGACGCGGTAGTACAGTGTTGAGTAGCCAGGTGTACCTTGAGCTCCTCGTTCTCCTGGTAGAGGTCGGGCGGGTCGTCGGGCACGAGGCCGATGCCGTTGAGCGAGGAGGAGGCGGGCAGCCCGCCGGCCCGCGCGCGCGCCTGTGACGCGGTAGTACAGTGTTGAGTAGCCAGGTGTACCTTGAGCTCCTCGTTCTCCTGGTAGAGGTCGGGCGGGTCGTCGGGCACGAGGCCGATGCCGTTGAGCGAGGAGGAGGCGGGCAGCCCGCCGGCCCGCGCGCGCGCCTGTGACGCGGTAGTACAGTGTTGAGTAGCCAGGTGTACCTTGAGCTCCTCGTTCTCCTGGTAGAGGTCGGGCGGGTCGTCGGGCACGAGGCCGATGCCGTTGAGCGAGGAGGAGGCGGGCAGCCCGCCGGCCCGCGCGCGCGCCTGTGACGCGGTAGTACAGTGTTGAGTAGCCAGGTGTACCTTGAGCTCCTCGTTCTCCTGGTAGAGGTCGGGCGGGTCGTCGGGCACGAGGCCGATGCCGTTGAGCGAGGAGGAGGCGGGCAGCCCGCCGGCCCGCGCGCGCGCCTGTGACGCGGTAGTACAGTGTTGAGTAGCCAGGTGTACCTTGAGCTCCTCGTTCTCCTGGTAGAGGTCGGGCGGGTCGTCGGGCACGAGGCCGATGCCGTTGAGCGAGGAGGAGGCGGGCAGCCCGCCGGCCCGCGCGCGCGCTCGGCTGTCCCACGTGTCGCCCGTGCCGCGCACCACGCGCATCACCTAAAAGAGTTTCATCAACTTTAGAATTTCATTGGCATGGCCACAGACCAATAAGCCTTATAGACGCCATCAACTAACTTTGTGATCTAATTACTTCAGCCATATCACAACCTTGGTAAAATTTACATATTATGCATCTAAAAAAAATACTTATTTGTACCCTAAATTAACAAAAATGTTACCTTCGGTAGAAACACTAGAAGTACTGTAGTTGATGTAGAAAGCTGAGTTCTTATAAATCCGAGGAGATATTTTATGTCTGGACCTGCTTGTGGTAGGATAAGCAAACTGGAAAAATAATAATTTGATTAAATTATTAAAATTATATTTTGTTACTATGTAATAGTTAGTTTCTTGGTCATGATATCTTGTCTTAGATATTGCTGCTGAATGTATATCAATAAGAATAAAGGGATAGGTATGTCATGATCAGATGGCAGTTTTGGCACCATCCAAAAAATTTAGGCATTTATGTTAAGTAAGTCACCGTAAGTACACATACTTACTGAAAAGCGATCATCAGTGAGTTGACTGTAAATATGTTATAAATAGCAATGGATATAAGTCGAGCCTCGTTGTACAAGCTTTCAGCATGACGTACACGGTAACAGACTCGCACACCCCATAGAAGAAATAATATTTCACCTGAAATCATATAAAATAATAAGATCTAGAATTAAGCTGGAGATTAAATTCTGTCAGTCATAGAAATTAAGTCTTACCAATTGCTAAACTGTGATCCCACCAGTTATAAGTACATTGCTTGAATTTAAGTCCTATGTTGTCTGTAATCTGTAATTTTAAAGAATTACTATACTCTAAAATTTGTGAAAAATTTCATTCATTACAATAACCTATCTACGATTGCTAAGGCATCTAGATAATTTGTAAATGTACTGTGTTTCACAGTGAATTTGCCAATAATGGGGCTTCAATGGATAAGAACAAGAAGCAAATATAGGTCCTTTCCAGGCTTTGAGTGCTTACCATCTGCAACTAAATTAAATGATTATTTGACCCCTCATTTAATCATTTATTTTGTGTTTATTGGTTGCACAATGTGAAAGCCAGAGCCTAAAAAAAATTACTTACAACTTCAGCGTCAGGTGGTGCGGAAAATGTCCAAGTGCCGAGATACACCAGCATGATCAACAGTATTGGTGCCATCCATTGAAGCAACTGTTTATCTGTGAGTTTTAACTTGTGGGCTGACTTCACACGGTATGTCAATGATACTCTGAAAATTATAATATCTAATAAATATAATTACTTTTTCTATACCAATATTATAAAGAGGTAAAGTTTGTAAGTCTGAAATATGTATTTACCGCCATGTCTTCATCAATAGAGCTGTATAAGTAATGCAGAATCCCATGTGACGAGTCCATTTTGTTGCAATACATGAATATCTGTCTAATACTGGGAAAATAGCAGCCATCTGTGGAAGTCAAATGTTTCATATTAATTCCAAAATTAAGAAAGAAGTTCTCCTTATAGTAGTGTGGATGGACCACTTGGCATGGTTGGTTAAGATTCCACCTTTCACACCACAGGTTGTGAGTGTGATTTCCACTCTGGGCATGCATTTGTGTATGTGTACATGAACATAATATATAATTACACCCAGACCTGAGTCTGGGTGTAAGTTAAGTATATTTTACAAAAAAAAAATAGTATTATGTAGTCATCGGTCATCTAGTTTCTATAGTACAAGCTTGGCATAGTTTACGATTAGATAGCCATGTGTGAGGAGTAGACGTCTGTCCAAAGATATGTTTATTGACAGTAGCTTGAGTATTCATTGAAGGGGTAAATTGTCTTAATTTTCTAACTTTAAACTTACTTCCATATACATGATAGCACATCCAAGTAGTGTTATGGAGAGGAATACCGGACTTGCCACGCGGAACACTTTTACACGTCTGTGGTGACGAGTGTAGATAGTCAGGCACACTGTCATCACGGCACAGCTTACTGATATCACAAGTAGGGATATCCTGGAATGTGGAATATAAGAAACTATCAATAACAATTTTAATTCAAATTATGTACTTATAGAAATTAGGTAGGTATTACAATCTTAAATATTGGAAGAAGATGCATGGTACATGGTAACAGTCTAAGTACATTTATTTGCTTTGCTGTTTTTTAATGCTGAACTGAAACAAGCTATTATTTGGGTGGTGTTTTCATCTTATCGTTTTTGGTAGAAGGCACTTGACGTAGGATATAAGATCAATAACAATAATTTATCGAAAGACTTGGTTTTCATGGCGCAACTGCTCAACCGCTCTGTGAAATTTGTGGGATAGGTAGCCTGAAAAAGTAGGTAACAGCTTTAGCCAAATACCACAGGCGATACTTACCGAAAAGGCCAGTTGTAGGTGGCCAAGCAGGGCTCTGGACCCCGACATGTTTCGCAGCCCGGCTGGCACTTTAGACATTCATACGGCTCATTCCAGTTCGCCAAATCATTTTCCTCAAACTCTTGATATGCAACTGAAAAAATATATTTTGTTTAATTTATCTCTCTGACGAGTGTATAATTTTAAGTTTGTAAAGTTTATGATAAATGTAAACAAGAAACAAGTCGTAAGTAAACAAACATCAGTGACAGACTGACAGACCATGTGACAGACAGACAGTTGTTGTTGTTTGTCTCATTCGCCAAAAGACAGGCAAAGGTTTAGCCATACAGCCTTGTCTTATTTCAGTTTCCTCGAGTCTATCATTTCCACATCATTTCTATAGTCCGCATTGTCAGTCACCGTCCTTAAAATTCATGTTTTAGTACAATGGTGGTAAATTGTATAAAAACTTGATAATAACTTTTCACGGACTTCTTGAGACAACTTCAATAGTCACCAGTGACAGATAGACAGACAGAGACTAAGAACAGAGACGAACTGACAAAAGTGACAATACATAGACAAAACAATTTGTTGTTATTTGTAATATCCGCCAAAAGGCGGTTTTTGAGAGAGGTAGAGCATAGCCACAGATTACTAAATAGTTATGGCATAGCGTTTATTCGCTCAAAGAGCAGCTCGACTGGGGAAGTACCTCCACCTTACAGTATACCGCAGCCCAATAACTTTATATTGTGTAAAGTTGTGTTCCTGCGCGTGAGTAAGGTCGCCAGAGCTCATAGGGGAGAGGGGAAAGGTCGGTAACGCGTGAGCGATGCTTCTTGTGTTGCAAGCGTCCATATGGCTACGGTAACCGCTTACCATCAAGCGGGCCGTATGCTTGTTTACCGATTAAGTTGCATAAAAAAAAAGAAAAAAAAAGGCAGGCAGGCAAAGTTTGAGCTATACAGCCTTGTCTTTATGTGTTTTCTCGAGTTATATTAATATAGTCACAAATCACTTTCATATAGTCCGCACTGTCAGTCACCGTTCATTAAAGTCATGTTTTAGTACAATAGTGGTAATTGTACTAAAACTTTTCACGAAAGTTTTGAAAGAACTTGAATAATCACGATACACGTAATGCATTTTATTTCATTTCACTGATACACATGGATTGATCTTTATTGGATAAAACATCACCGATAATATGCAAAAAATTCGAAGTACCATTTACACAAATTCACTTCGTTAGTTCCCGCCAAAAAGTCTCCATATTTTTTTATTTCTTTCTGCGTTTTATCGTTTATCGGGTGTTGCCTGGGAGGGAAATGTGAACAATAGTTGCGTCAGACGGTTGATTCTTATCAATGCGAAGGTTCTTTAGATTGGCCACAATTTTCTTAAAACATGACATTAATGGATGGTGACTGACAGTGCGGATTATGTCATCATCATCATCTGCCTGCCCTGGGGCTCTACCGCGTAACTTTGGTGGTAATCGTAACGAACACCATTAATAAATTTCATCCAATCAGGGCCCGCGAATGGTCATCGTCGCGTCATATCGCGTGCGCGTCATTGGATGAAATAATTAATGGTGTTCGTTATGATTACCACCAAAGATACGCAATAGCCCGGCTGTTCCCAATCATTTGGGGTCGGCGCAATATATGCTTCTTCCATTCGTCTCTTCTATCCGTCATACCAGCATCCACTCCTGTCTTACCCATATCATCTTTCACACAATCCATCCATTTTTTTTTCGGTCTTGCTCTTCTTGTATATTCATCCACTTTAATAGGTATTATATTATTCATAACTCTTTTAGTGACGTGGTTTTCATTTCTCCTCATAACATGTCCATACCAAGCCAAACGGTGCGGACTATGTGAAAGTGATTTATTTTGATTAGAACTTATAATTATGGATGGAAAAGGATTTGGTTGCAAAACTGAAAACCAAGAAAATGAAATGCATTTATTTACCTTCCACTAGAGACCCGTTAAATCCTTCTGGATGATGTATAGAATAGAATCCTGGACGACATCGGCAAATGTATGTCCCTCGGGCCCAGCCAGCGTGCCGTATGCTCATTTCTCGATTTGGTTTATATTCACACTGGAAAAAGAGTTGTGATGATAATAGCGTACCTTCTTAATATGGGCAACCTACAATTTAGTTTCTACATGGTTCCTACATATGAATTGGAAAGACTAACAAATTTTTGATAGAAAAAGAAGGTAAAATTTAGGTCAATCGTGCAATAAAATGTTTTACGACTATGAGTACTCAGGTATAAATGAAAACGTACGTAAGTAGTCTCATTTGGGCATTTATGTGTCCCGTGGAAGGAATATATTTGATTATCATTTCTATTTTCAGCATCCGCCTCGCACTGGTTTATTTCCAAGCTAGATATGTCTATGTCGAGCGAGACAACACCTTTTAATCTGAAAAAAGAAAAAAGTTCCAGTATTAGTGAGCCGAGATGAGGATGTTGAGATGGATGTGTGGAGTGACAAGAATGGATAAGATAAGGAATGAGTAGGTCTATATTAGGGGAAGCTTGAAAGTAGCGCCAGTTACTGAAAAGTTGAGAGGGAATCGTTTGGCGTGGCATGGACATGTTATGAGGAGAAATGAAAGCCACGTCACTAAAAGAGTTTGAAAGTGGATGAATATACGGGAAGAGGAAGACCGAAAAAGAGATGGATTGTGTGAAAAATTATATGTGTAAGAAAGGAGTGGATACTTGTATGACGGATAGAAGAGATGAATGGAAGAAGCGTACATATTGCGCCGACCCCAAATGATCGGGAACAGGGCAGGCAGATGATGATGATGATTAGTTATCTGATTGCAGTTAAAAAACTACTAAGGAAATTGCGCATTTATGTAAAGCTAAACTCACTGAAACTCAGTGAACCATCGGTTATAGTTTATACAAGTGGAGCCTATAGCTCTACCGCTAAATAGCTACACTTATTAGCGACTACAGTTACACATTTCACATCGTATTATCATTATCAGCAAACTCATAGTAGGGGTCAAATTGAACTTCCAAACGAAGAGCAATAATAATATTTACCCACGGATTGTTGAGACAGGAGCGGTATAAGATAATAGCCACCGCTTAGCCTCGCAACTGTAGTAGGGGTATGTCCACCATCCCTCCATGGCCGCCCCAGGCGGAGAGGGCATAAACTTCGGCGAGCGAAGTGTTTCACTATCATGTGCGGAGACATACCTGAAAATAAGGATAAAATCTTAGTTTCAATGTGAGAGATATATCCATGTTTTTCTTTTTCCTTTGCGTATCTGATACCAACGGTCGAATGATCGCTCGAGGCTAGAGAATATTATTTCACGTCGTTAGATTTCAGTAAGTGGAGTGGAAAGTCGTTTCACAAGTTGTTTATGTTGAGAAAATAATGGATACCTATGATCTGCCAGCAGAACAATAAATAAACCACTCTTCTCATAAATTGTTAGCTTTGTGTGTTTGCCATCTTCGGGTACATCATTATTTTCCACAGTGAGATTGTGGTCTCTACAAAAATACTTATAAGATTTAATGGCTAATGTTTGTAACTTTAATAATGTTAATTAACTTAAATAAATTAGGCGTAGCCAAAGTTATGCTTTGGGTGACTTACCACGGATACTCGGGATCTGGTGGTTTTTCTAACTGTGGCGACATAACTGCTATCGGTTCACCAGTACCGAATCTTTGCCATGCCACCGCGCCGTTCACCAGACCGTCCGCCCGTAGAGCCACAGCGCGTGCTCCTACCGCCCTCTCCGATGGACTTGCTCCCATTACCAACCCCTGCGATACAGCCAGTAGCACCTCTGAAATTTTAAAACATATTTGGGTCATATTTTAGTAATATAAAAGAACCGGACACGTAGTATACTGAGCAATACAATTCCGCAACTAGTACCCAAGTACTTTTGCACTGATTAATAACAGTATCCGACCAATTACTGCATCTAAATGTGTAGTGTGTCTTTGACTTGGTCAATCAGAGCGCATGTATCCTTGACTTGGCCAATCAAGGCCAGTGGACAAGAAGGATGTCGACAATCGTCATCGTTAGTAAACGATCAACCTTTGTATGGGATTGACATTTCAAATCGAAATACTTATCACGTGGTTTTTAGTAATCTCTTATGTCAATCCCATACAAAGGTTGATCGTTTACTAACGATGACGATTGTCGACAACCATCTTATCTAGGGGGGCAGAGCGCATTGTCGGTGATGAGGAATAGATTTCAAGCAAAATTAACGTTATTGCGCTTTTTTGGGTTAATTGTTCGACGACGGACAACAAAGTGTCAAATCTATAAAGATTTAGTTTTTTCCCTAAAAATCAATTAAGTAATACTGGCAGCAGATGCGCCTTTTACATTTTCAGGTCGGATTACTGAGTGGTTCTTAAAAGCACAAACATTGGCATAGAGAGCTATCGATAAATGACAAAGCCGTTTTCCGGGCCTTTCAAGAGCAGAAAGTAAGCCAAACATGGCTGGCAATAAATAATAATAGAGGTTTATAAGTCTAGACTAACCAGCAGTCTCCAATCCCAATTGATGTAACAGATTGGCGGCGAGGTCTGCACGCGCCCTTGCAGAGTCCCACCGTGATGCATAAAGGGGCGCGCGAAGGCGTCCGTAACGATGCGTGACGCATAGCGCGCCTGTTGCACCTGATGCTACTGCGTGGACAAGGCGCAGCGACGACTCTACTTCTTCCTGGAAATATGAGATTCTATTAGAATATAAGACAACAAGAAGGAAGTCGGGAACACGTGAACGAACATTTTCCGCCCGATCAAGCCGTATGAATAAGGGCGCTCACAGAAGTCCGTTGCAGTCTGAGCGATACATACTAGCACCTGTTGCATCCAAACTATATAGGTCGAACTCGTGATCTGTGGGTAGAACATAACCAGTATTTCTTATTCAACCAATCGTCAGTTAGTTTATTTATTTCAATAGCTATATACTTTCTACGAGGATTCATATAGACTCTGAGTTCTTATAACAACTCTTTCGATTACATTGACGGGCCAGTTGCCGCGGTTTATCGCGCCGAAGGTCGTGGGTTTGATTCCCACCCAGGACAAAATTTTTGTGCATGAACATGTCTGATGTCCTGAGTCTGGGTGTAATTATGTAGGTTAGTATTATTACAAACAAAAAGTAGTATTTAGTATACCAGTTATCTGGTTTTCATAGTACAAGCTCTGCTTAGTTTGGGATCAGATAACCGTGTGTGTGGAATGTCACAGGATATTTATTTATTATTTATTTATTTACTAGCTGCCGGGCGCAACTTCGTTTGCGTGGTGTCCTACCTTATACCCACCCTACCCTACCCTCGCAACTTCTTTTTCCGTAAGTACCTTCTACAATGTATTAGAAAACTTTAAAAAAATATGGATGAAAGCGGTAAAGTCGTTCTCAAGTTATTGCGTGACCAAGGGAAATAGGGATTCATTTTTTTATGTATAGATCTGTCGCCAAGCACCTTTCGGTGTGTTCCGATAGCTACACTTGAGAGCCAGTTCCTTCTAGACTTTGTGTGTTTACCACCTTCGGCCGCATCATCACTTACCATGGTGAGATTGCGGTCAAACAAAGGCCTATAAACAGTAAAAAAAAAATTCATCTGCCCGATACAAATATCTAAAATATCTTCTGAAAGTTTGGTTCAGTACTTAGACTTCAACCAATCTCTAGGGCATTCTAGTACGTTAAATACAAAGAGGAAAAGGATAATAATGCTTGCGTATCGTATCTAGTGCATAAATTAATCAGATTACCAGCCCTCTAATAATACATTTACTTAGGTATGTTAGTTTCTCGGCGCTTGCTTACCTGATAATAATGTCATTAGGTAGGAAGGTTCGCGATACGATAAATTAATAATGAAATTAAGGAATACCTATAAAGCCTACTTATTGAATTTCTTTTGAACCAAAGAATGTCTAGATGAGACTGCTTTTTAACAATAATTCACCCACCACCACCAAGGGTTCTTCCGCGTATCTTTGGTGGTAATTGTAACGAACACCATTTACAATCAGGGCCCAACAAAGGTCTTCGTCGTACTGAGTCATTGGACGAAATCATTAATGGTGTTCGATACGATTACCACCAAAGATACGCGGAAGAACCCTTGGTGGTGGTGGGTGAATTGTCAACTGAACAATGTCAGGTCTATTGGCTACAATAGTCCTGTCAGTGATGATAGATCGGTCCCACCCAGTATAATGTGATATGACCATCTTCGAGAAATGGTCCTGATACATTCCTATAGTACGATATCTCAAACGCCACAAGGCGGTATCTCAGAGCAAGTTGCTGGTGGATTATCCTGGCTTCTTGATTGTGTCTGTGCAAGTACTCACCATTTGCGAGACGCGAACAACCGGAAATGATATGCCTGAGGGATTCACCGAGGATATACCTCCGGTAGTTGTTCGTCAATATAACCTCTTCCATAAAGCACAGACAAAACCTTTCCCCGAAGAGGTCACCGAAACGTAGCCAGCCACCGACGCAGGGAAGTCTACATCAGGTTCACGAAGGGCCCGGTAGAACCTTCCATGCAGTCCATTGTCCACTGCTACCACATCCATATGCATCCCCCCGTCGGCATGGAGAAAATACTCGCTAAGGTTATATACCTCGCGGTTATGGACATTTAAAGAGCCACGACCACCCCATTTCCGCGGGATATATAACCTCATCACCGAGGATCGTGGGTGATGCATCAGGTATGTAGTCAGAATATACTTTATGAATATTATTAATACCTGCTACCAATTTTATTATAATAATACGATTACGATTATAATAATAAGAGACTAATAAATTAAATCGAAGATCTACTGTCCAAAAAACTCTCCCGCTTTATTATAGAAGTACAGATAAAGAGGCAGCTTACTTACCCAGTAGACCTACTTGCTTTAATGTTTGGTAGATATTTGTAATTTGTAATTTACCAGGTTAGGTTTAGGTTTACAAATTACAAATTAGGTTTAGGTATCTATATGCAACACTTTGGTGTCTACCTAAGTAGATATCTATAAATTTTCAGAGAGGAGGGAAGATTTCGTCTTAAAACTGTTAGATACGTTACTATATGGATGAATAAATATTGTTCTAAGTTTCACTAATTTGTAAGCGAAATTAAATTTATTGTTAAATTAATTTGTGTGAAGACATAAATTATTAATTAGTTTGTAAATTCGACTCTATCAAACACGTGTCTGGTTAATTAACATTAGGAAAGTGTTAGTTCGAATTCTGAGACACATTTGTCACTAACGAGTTTTGAACGAGCACCCGCAGTCTCTCTCGGGGGCATTTAATTGTCACTAATTTTCACTGAATATTATACTTAGGGGACCGCGGTCCCCAGCCACAATGACCCTGCCTGGCGTAAGATCTTCCCTTTTTAATGGAGGTGACATCCACCTTGCATCTCCATAGTTTTAAAATAACCTCGTCTCTTTTTGTTATAATATGACGTTAGAAAGTGACTGGGTGACTGGTTTTACTAAAATTGCTTAGAATCATCTTTTGTAATAAGGGGCAGAGAGCTATTACTCATCTTGGGAGACTTCAACGCGAAGATAGGGGTGAATGCCAATCAATTAAGCCAGTGCGCAGGTAGGTTCGGATTGGGGCTGCGTAATGAAAGAGGTGAACGCCTGATACAGTTTGCTGCAGATAATAACATGGTGATATCGAATAGTTTCTTTCAAAACCATCCACGAAGACAGTATACCTGGACGTCACCTGACGGCAAGCATCGAAATCAGATAGACTACATCCTGATCCGATCAAGGTGGAAGACCTCTATTAAAAACACCCTTACGCTACCTGGAGCTGATTGTGGCTCAGACCATCAACTTCTGATATCCAAAGTGCAGATTAAACTAAGAGCAGCCAGAAAACCCAAGAAAAACAAGCGAATTGAAGTCAAGGATAGCTCAAAGTTTATAGCAGCACTTCAAAAAAATTGGAATAATTGGACAAGTATGGAAGCCGATGCAGGAACTCCGGATCAGTTGTGGGATCGAGCTAAGGATCTAATAGAAAACGCTGCTGAAGAATCTCAACCACCTAGAGAGATACATAAAAGACAACACTGGATGAGTGACAATACTCTGGCTCTTGTAGAGGAAAGAAGAAAAATGAAGACCTTGGGAGTGGATGTGAGGACCCTGAATGAAAAGTCTGCTCGAATTCAGGAAGCATGTAGGCGTGACCGAAACGCTCAACTTCGGAAAATATGCTCTGAAGTTGAAGCCCACGAAAACATGAAAGTAAAGACCTCCATCAAAAAATTAAATCCAATTACAAAGACTCTTACATCCAAACCATGGGCTATTGAGAACTCTCGTGGCGAAACAGTGACAGAAATTGATGATATTTCCGAGACGTGGAAGGAATACTGCCAGAAACTTTTTGAAGATCCACATTCGCAGTGTTTTCATTCAACAGAGCCTAAAGACGAGGACATGGAGCCAAACATTCTTAAGGATGAAGTAAGAGCTGCAATAAGGAAACTAAAGAATGGTAAAGCCATAGGAAAGGACGCTATCCCAATCGAAACCATTAAAGCCTCTGGAGATTATGGCGTCCAGATCTTCCAAACCATATGTAACAAAATATGGCAAACGGCTACATGGCCTAAAGAATGGACCCACACCATTTTTGTCCCGCTCCACAAAAAAGGATCCACGAAGAACTGCAGTAATTACCGTCTCATTGCCCTTATACCTCATGCAAGCAAAATTTTACTGCACATACTCAATGACCGTCTCAAATCTTACCTATCCAAGGAGATTGCACCCGAACAAGCAGGGTTCGTAAAAGGTAAAGGTACCCGTGAGCAAATCTTGACGGTCCGTCAGATAATCGAAAAAGCTCGAGAATTCAACAAGCCGGCTTATATTTGCTTTGTTGATTTTTCAAAGGCATTCGACTCGGTTAAATGGCCAATACTCTGGAAGACTTTATTGGAAATGGGTACGCCAAGCCATCTTGTACACATGCTTAGGCGTCTCTATGAAGATGGAACAGCATCAGTCAGAACAGACGACGTACTATCGAGCTACTTCCACCCCAGCGCTGGAGTCCGTCAGGGATGCATTATTTCTCCACTTCTGTTCAACATCTACACAGAAATAATAATGAGAATAGCTCTAGAGGATTGGACAGACGGCATTACCATTGGAGGTCTAAAAATATCAAGATACGCAGATGACACCACCTTATTTGCATCTAGTAGTCTCCACATGGAGGAACTTCTCCACAAGATGGAAAGTGTTAGCCTTGAGTTTGGCCTTAAGATCAACCGCAGTAAGACCAAAATGATGATTGTCGACCGCGCCAACAATAATTCGCCAGAAGTCACTGTTATTGCGAACTGTGATGTGGTCCAATCATATATATATCTGGGAGCTTTGGTATCGAACAATGGTGGAAGCGTGGATGAAATCAAGAGGCGTATGGCTATATCTAGGTCATCTATGGATAAGCTTAGGAGAATATGGAGGAACCGAAACATAACCAAAGCCACTAAGACCAGGCTCGTCAGAGCACTTGTGTTCCCCATATTCCTGTACGCCGCGGAGACGTGGACTCTAAGGGAAAGTGAGAAGAAGAAAATAGACGCTCTCGAAATGTGGTGCTGGAGAAGAATGCTGGGTATATCTTGGACAGAATTCCGTACAAATAAGTCCATACTCCAGGAGCTCGGTATTAAACAGCGTCTATCCTCCGTAGTGCAGTCTCGCATCCTTACTTTCTTTGGTCACGTGTCGCGGCGCGGAGATATTTCCATAGAGCGATTGGTGGTGCAGGGTAAAGTAGAAGGCACCAGAGCACGTGGAAGATCACCCATGCGATGGACCGACCAAATTAAGGCAGCAATAGGCGGTCCCATCAACGACTGCACCAGAAGGGCAGCGGTTAGGGACGAATGGCGGCGTGTTGTGAAGCGCGCCACAAATCACACGTCGTGACGACCACGACCACTCTGTCAAGAGTGCCACGCATGAGAAGAAGAAGAATAAGGGGCATGTCTATAGAGTATTCACCGCGAGGATAAAGCCTGCCTAAGTCTTGGGCGGCTTGAGCCCCTCGCTTTAGTCAGGACTCTACATAAGTCCCTCGTTACGCTCAGGGTCCACTATGCTACCCGTGATGTATGTAAGACACTGCTTTATCCCCTTGGTATATAATCTACCTACTATTATTGAGTTATACTTGCTTTCACCAGCGGTTTTGTGCACATTTTGCTCATGATGAAATTAAGTTATAAGTAATAATATTTTTGCCTATAAAGTATATTAAAAATGATATTTTTATTATTTTCCTTGTAGTTTGCATAACAGAGTAGTAAACAAAACTTATAATAAGATGATAAAGATGGATGGAATAACAGAATTCGTCAACAAGGTATTAAAATCGTCATACCTTCTTTATCACGGCGCAAACAAACTTTGAAATGATTTTTAATTTAGTAACTAACTAAGAACAGCTTTTAGAAAACAATAAAGTGTGTTGATCAAAGCTATTGGAGTTTCATAGCTAAATAGCATTCAACTTACCAGGTACCTTGAGAAGTTTGAAAGTCATTTGGAAACCCAATCAAGAGAACCTTGATTATTGAAATATAAAAAATTAAAATTAAAAATCGAAACCAAAAAATCATTTATTCAGTTTAGGCCCTAGTAAGGCACTTATGGACGTTAAATTGGTACATACAGTTGAATTATCTTAATATATAAAATGATAAACTGATTGTTGATATATCAGCCCACAGCCCAAACCGCTGGACCTAGAGATTTGAAATTTTGCACAAAGATACCTTATACAGTGGAGGCATCCACTAAGGAAGGATTTTTGGAAATTCCACCCCTAAGAGGGTAAAATAGGGGATGACAGTTTGTATGCAAGTCCGTCAGTTTAGAAGTTAGGATCTTCAAATTTTGTGTTTAGGCTGACGATTGAAAATTAATGTGTAGTTATCTCAGCGTTTGTGATAATTCCACCATCGAAGGGAGGAAAAGAGGGATGAAGTTGGGTATGCAAGTCCTTCAATTTCAAAGTAAACTTCACTAAATATATTATTATACTGTGTAGGCATCCACTAAGGAAGGATTTTTGGAAATTCCACCCCTAACAGGGTAAAATAAGGGATGAAAGTTTGTATGCAAGTCCGTCAGTTTTGAAGTTAGGATCTTCAAATTTTGTGTTTAGGCTGACGATTGAAAATTAATATATAGTTATCTCAGCGTTTGTGATAATTCCACCACCGAAGGGAGGAAAAGGGGGATGAAGTTGGGTATGCAAGTCCTTCAATTTCAAAGTAAACTTCACTAAATATATTATTATACGGTGTAGGCATCCACTAAGGAAGGATTTTTGGAAATTCCACCCCTAACAGGGTAAAATAAGGGATGAAAGTTTGTATGCAAGTCCGTCAGTTTTGAAGTTAGGATCTTCAAATTTTGTGTTTAGGCTGACGATTGAAAATTAATATATAGTTATCTCAGCGTTTGTAATAATTCCGCCACCGAAGGGAGGAAAAGGGGGATTAAGTTGTGTATGCAAGTCCTTCAATTTCAAAGTAAACTTCACTAAATGTATTATTATACGGTGTAGGCATCCACTAAGGAAGGATTTTTGGAAACTTCACCCCTAACAGGGTAAAATAAGGGATGAAAGTTTGTATGCAAGTCCGTTAGTTTTGAAGTTAGGATCTTCAAATTTTGTGTTTAGGCTGACGATTGAAAATTAATGTATAGTTATCTCAGCGTTTGTGATTATTCCACCACCGAAGGGAGGAAAATGGGGATGAAGTTGTGTATGCAAGTCCTTCAATTTCAAAGTAAACTTCACTAAATTTAATATTATACGGTGTAGGCATCCACTAAGGAAGGATTTTTGGAAATTCCACCCCTAACAGGGTTTTTACCCTGTTAGGGGTGGAATTTCCAAATTGTGGGGGTGGGGTGGAATTTGTTAAGGGATGATAGTTTGTATGAAAGTTCGTCAGTTTTGAAGTTAGGATCTTAAAATTCTGTATTTAGGCTAACGATTGAAAATTAATTTATACATGTTTCAGCTTTTTTGACAATTCCACCCCCGACAGGGTGAAAAGGTATGGGATGTATGTAAGTCATTCAGTTTCAAAGTAAACGTCACTTAATATATTATTAGACAGTTTAGGCAACCACTAAGGATTTTTGGATATTCCATCCTTAAGGGGGTAAAATAGGGGATGCAAGTTTATATGAAAGTCCATCAGTTTCGAAGTTAGGACCTTCTAATTTTGTGTTTAGGTTGACAATTGAAAATTAATTTATATGTGCCTCAACGTTTTTGATAATTCCGATCCCGAAAGAGTAAAAGGGGGATGAATTTGTGTATGGAAGTACACTAAATTTATTATTTAAGCTTATGGTTATACACTAACGCAACGAATATCGGTGTTGTTGGAATTTGAACCCTTAAGGAGTGAAAAGGGGGATTAAATTTAGTATATGAAGTTATTTATTTTCGGAGTGAAAATTTCAAAATTTATTATTTCGGCTTATGGTATTAGCGTATTGAAATGACTCGCCTAAACAACATCAGGAAAAAGAGAGGAATCGGTATTAAAACAAAGATCCGGTTAATACGAGCATTGGTATTCCTCATTTTCATGTATGGAGTGGAAGCGTGGACTATACTGGCCCGAGAAAGAAAAAGGATTGATGCATTCGAGATGTGTTGCTGGAGACGGATGTTGGAAATACCTTGGACCGCTAAAAGCAACAATGCATCAATCCTATCGCAGCTCAAAACTAAAACACGATTGTCCACCATATGCCACCAAAGTATTTTTTCGTATTTCGGCCACATGGTGCGCAAAGGCGATGAAAGTTTGGAAATCTGATCATAGTTGGGAACACGGAAGGAAAACGACTACGTGGTCGTTCACCAACAAGATGGTCCGATCAAGTAAAAGACTCATCGTCCTCCAAGTTTTACAGAAACCAGTGGAGGCAGATCATTCGCTCTAGAAGCAAACCCGATGTTGACCACGATCCTCAGACATGAGGGAAAGAGAGATAAGGCCTCCAAAATTATGCTGTGGAACTAGACTACAAGTAACAGCTCTCCGCCGCAATGTTATTGAGGCCAAAATATTTACTGGTTCTGCCAGAGGAGAAACAGTCTTCTTGCCGCGTATACCATTGATCCCAAATCACCTTCCGTTTGAATTTAAAAGATAACAGTTCCTAATTAAGGTTTGTAGTCACAGGGAAGAACTCTGAAATTTGCTAGAGTTGATTTGCGGCAGGACTGTTTCAGTTTTATGTGGCATCCTCGCATATGAGCTCTTAATCTACCTGAACTTTTGTCAATATCACACGTAGTGGCGGACAATAGCCATGAACAAAGCTCTATGATAATCTACGCGGACGAAGTCGCGGGCTATAAAGCTAGTTTATCATATAATGATGATATAAATAGTATTAATATAATATATATATTGTATAAAATGAATATTAGATAGGTACCTACTGTTATTTTGTAACCAACTATGATAAATACCTACTTATAATTGTAATACCCTTACAGGGTGCATGTATGCCACTACTTTTAAACTTTTAAATGTATGTGTAAATACTTGTTACAATTAGTAAATGAATATGAATATGAATTTACCACCGGTTCGGATTACACTTAAACCGAGAAGACTCCGGCAAGAAACTCAGCAAGGCTTTTTTTGTGGAAGTTCTTTTAATATTACAGCTTTTTTTTCCAAATACTTATACAATATAAATATATTATTATTATACTTATTCATACAATTGTCACTTAGCCAGGGGGATGCAAGTGTAGAGAGAAGCTACTACAACCATTATATTCTTGTCTTCCACGTAATGAAAGAAGCGGGAGATAGCTAGTAAAAGCACAGAATATTCAATAGTACTACGTAAAAGACTCTATCTCCCGCGGTTACACCCGCGTTCCTGGGATGAAAAGTAGACTGTAGCTCGGGGATTGTAGCATCTATTGGTAGGGTAAGAATTTATATAATCTGATAATTAGCTAACCTCCTTCATACAAACTAACAAACAAACTTTTCATCTTTATAATATTAGTGTAGATTAAGTATTTTTTTGTTTTAATATGTTGGCGTCACACGGCTTGTGTATTTTGCCATTTTCCAGTTATATTATAAGTGTCATGTTTTAGAACAATGGTGGTTGTACTAAAACTTTTCACGGACTTCTTGAGACAACTTGAAAAGTCACGATACACATGATTCATTTCATTTCACTTCACTGGTGCACATGGATTGATCTTTATTGGATAAAATACCACCGATAATATGCAATAAAACCCAAAATACACGAATATATAAAAATAAAAATGAAAACGCAACATCACTCTGCAAGTTCCCCTCAAAAAGTTCAGATTAAGTTTTATAATAAAAATATTTTATGTACAGCTTTTTTTTTATCTTTTAAACTAGTACACACAGCTACAGATCAAGCTATACATTTTCAATATAAGCTGAGCTCTCATTGCAGGGAAATCCTATAAAATGCGAGATCAGCTTATACTGGAAATGTATAGCTTGATGTGTTGCCGTGTGTACCTAACATCTTTGGCCACATAATACTTACTTAAGTACCTAGTACCTTCGGGTAGGAAACAAATCAGAGCCCGCAGTGGTTGAGAAACGCAAATAATTAGAGTTGGCATACCCATATACAAATAAGAGGGGGCTTAATTCCTTTGTAAGTAATCGCGGGCCATATTGGCTCTAGTACAAAGAAACCGTTTGAGGAAAACACGGTGCCTACCGAATCGCAATTTCGTAATATAACATATTATTATTTTGCTATGTAGGTACGTAACGTATAGGTAATGGTTCTCTAAAGACATGGTATTGTCGCAACTAATACCACATTTTTTTTTAGGAATTATTCAATGTCAAAGTTTTTCTCAATTTTCACCATTTTCCATACTTCCAAATCGGTTGCGGATTTAAGGTAATCAGATCCATACATAACTCTATCGATATGCCAAAAATCATTAGTACCCATATTGATTACCTAATTCTACTGCACTAAAACAGTTAATTGTATAGGGGAGGAATTATTGTAATAGGTAATTTTTAAATTAACTTTTCATAAATACTGGCCAAGCATCCGCTGCGCGTGCTACAATTATTTCGCGTAGGGATCCGTAGTTAGTACACACGGCGACACCTCAAGCTATACATTTCCAGTAAAAGCTGACCTCGCATTGTATAGGATTTCCGTATTATGAGCATATACTGGAAATGTATAGCTTGATCTGTAGCCGTGCGTACATGTGTACAAACAATCTAAAATTTAGGGATGAACGTACATAAAGCAGAGAATAGATAATAGTAGTACAATAAGGTAAAATGACTGAGACAGACAGCGGAGTCACATGAGGGTCCTTGTTATGAAACCCTAAAATGAGCTTATATAAATACTATCAGACAGATTCTCTCTGAACAAAAAACTCATTTTTCATAATCCCTAGAGTAATTTCCGTCTTACAGCGAATATACAGTGAGTCTATCGTTTATAATTCAGTACCCACGTATTTTTTTAAAGTAATTACAAGGAAACGAGTTGTTACAAACCCCTTCTTGCTTGGGATAAGAAGGCGTTGGGCTGAGTTCACGGAGGACAGGCTGAGTTACTGTGAATAGTAAAAGGTAGTGAGTAGGTAGGTATTGTACCTACAATTGAAGAATTATTTGCCATATGTACAGAGCCTACAAAATGTTTGGTATTTATTTTAGCCACTCTATCAACTGCATCGTTTGTTTAGGGATTTTATTTTCATGGTTTTGATTACCTAACATATTTTTATCTACTTTGGCAATTAAAAAAGCTAGAAGGAAAAAATGTATGGTTTGGTGGTTTAAGTAAACACATATTAATTACTTAATAAAAAAAATATATACGGAAAACGGAATCCATTTTTGTTATTAGAAGGACTTATATCTAAGGGTTAGTATAAAATAACAAAAGATTTGTATTCTCCAGCCAATGATTGAGATAGGAGCCTTCCTATCTCATCGCTATATATTATGCCTTGAGGAGACTGTTGCCGCTCCTCCGCACTCTGTGCAGTGAGGCCATCTTTTTACGCATAATTGCTGCAAATGCATCGGTGTGGGCCTCAGCAAACATCGCTGAAGCACTGCAGAAGCGGGGAAGCCGCAAAAGTGTCCTAAATTCGTTGTATTATACGATCGTTGAGTATAGATGATCCACAGCGATCTCGTATAAAGAGATATGCAATACGCTTTGAACTGTTAATTTAACTGCGCTGCTACATCGAGAAAACCTACGCAACAGCATGTTCGCCCAACTGATAATGCTTTGCGTTCCCTTTCAATATCTGCATAATCTCGACTAGGATATGTCTTGTAGTATTTATATACTCTGAGGTCTTAAGTACCTATTTGACACTATTCACCTTATAAATTATATGTGTTGGTATGGTTTTAAAAATAATTAGTTTCTTTGGTCACATAATATTCGATAGTACCTATCTACTACCATCGTACACACACACATCGTACACAACAAATCAAGCTATACATTTCCAGTATAAGCTGATCTCGCATTGTATAGGATTTCCCTACATTGAGAGGACAGCTTATATTGGAAATATATAGCTTGATCTGTAGCCGTGCGTACCTATACCGTACTTACTTTGGTATCTAAATAAACCGGACAAATGAAAGTGTTGCTTGTGCCTTGTGCGCCGACTGTTCCATCCGGTATAGCACGCAATAAAGTTTGCTTATTACCATAAAGCTTTTTTTTACAATAAGCCCGTTTTTTTTGTTTTTTTCGATAAAATGAAATTATTTGTGATTATTTTGGATATTTTCCGACACAAACTTTTAAACAAAATGTGATAGACGAGACACCAAAGCGACTAAAGGTTTCCTTTTAGGTTTTTGTAACGTGTTTATTGTACTTATGCCCCAAAAATTTGCTTGGTTTTGCTTTTTGTAGGCAAAGTGGATGTCTACAGAAATGAGGAAATAAATTGAGACAACGTTAGAAGTCATAAGTGAACCTCGAATACATTATTCCAAGAACGTAATACGACCCGCACATAACATTTTCATGGAATTACTTTCAATTTACCACGAAAGAGGGTAGTATGCGCCACTTGCAGCATTTCAAGGTATGCCTATCTAACTAATGTTTTTCATATTGTCGCTATGTTTATATCATTACTAGCAGCGAATCCCGGCGTTGCTCGGGTTAAAATACATCGCATGTTTAATGGTATAAAAAATATATAAGGATACATTTTTTAACATATTATAGATATCTATTTTCGATATTGAAAGACTTTCCAGAACATTCAAATAGTTTGTTATTTTTTTTACTCGACTGCAATCACAATTGAACTAACGAAAAGTCACTGAATTTCGATTTATTTACCGAAATTTCCAGTACCAGATCACTCTAGAATATTTAGATGTACATCACTTCGATGTGGTTTTTATAGATCAATAATAACACTCCTACACATTTTGGAACTTTCCAGATCAATCCAAAAAAAAATAGAACTTTCTAGAACATTTTAAATCGCTTATAATAAATTGAACTCATTTTAGAATTTTATAGATCATTCTAGAAATATTTAGAACTTTCTCGAACATTTTAAATGGTTTATAATAAATTGCACTCATTTTGGAACTTTCCAGATCACTCGGAAAATTTCTAGAATTTTCTCAATCATTCTAGATCGATCATAATAAACTGCACTCAATTTGGAACTTTCTAGAACATTCCAGATCAATTATAACGGTTTTACACATTTTGGAATTTTCTAGATCATTCTAGAAATTTCTAGAACTTTCTCGAACATTTCAAATCGCTTCTAATAAATTGTACTCATTTAAGAATTTTCTAGAACTTTCTCGAACATTCTAAATCGATAATAATCAATTGCACTCATTTTGGAACGTTCCAGATCATTCGGAAAATTTCTAGATCTTTTTCGATCATTCTAAATCGATCATAATCAATTGCACTCATTTTGGAACTTTCCGGATCATTCGAGAAATTTCTAGAACGTTCTCGAACATCCTAACTCGATAGTAACAGTTTTGGACATTTTGGAACTTTCTAGATGAAGCCAGAAAATTTATAGAAATTTCTCAAACATTCTATATCGATTATAATAGTTTGCATTCACTCTAGAATTTTCTAGATCATTCCAGATATTTGTTGTACTTTCTAGAACATTCCAGATCGATTATAACCGTTTTACACATTTAGGAACTTTCTAGACCATTCCAGAAATTTTTAGATCTTTTCATAAGTCCTCATGCGTTAGAAAAGGACAGCAATATATGTTTTAACATTTTCGCCACCCACAACCACCCCCTTCCACCCACCGCGACCAAACTCCCTTACTACCACCTGGAGACCAAGGGCTATTTACCACCCCAACGGGAAGTTGATTGGGGTTGGTGGTGATTGAGAAAACTGCGTATTTACGTACCCACAAAAGCATTTTATATATATTACTAGCTTTATAGCCCGCGACTTCGTCCGCGTAGATTATTTCTTTTTTCTAGATATGAATCATTGTAACAATATAGAGCTTTGTTCATGGCTATTGTCCGCCACTACGTGTGATATTGACAAAAGTTCAGGTAGATTAAGAGCTCATATGCGAGGATGCCACATAAAACTGAAACACCTGCCGCAAATCAACTCTAGCAAATTTCAGAGTTCTTCCCTGTGACTACAAACCTTAATTAGGAACTGTTATCTTTTAAATTCAAACGGAAGGTGATTTGGGATCAATGGTATATACGGCAAAAAGACTGTTTCTCCTCTGGCAGAACCAGTAAATATTTTGGCCTCAATAACATTGCGGCGGAGAGCTGTTACTTGTAGTCTAGTTCCACAGCACAATTTTGGAGGCCTTATCTCTCTTTCCCTCATGTCTGAGGATCGTAGTCAACATCGGGTTTGCTTCTAGAGCGAATGATCTGCCTCCACTGGTTTCTGTCTTCTGGTTTCTGTAAAACTTGGAGGACGATGAGTCTTTTACTTGATCGGACCATCTTGTTGGTGAACGACCACGTCGTCGTTTTCCTTCCGTGTTCCCAACTATGATCAGATTTCCAAACTTTCATCGCCTTTGCGCACCATGTGGCTTAAATACGAAAAAATACGTTGGTGGCATATAGTGGACAATCGTGTTTTAATTTGGATCTGCGATAGGATTGATGCATTATTGCGTTTAGCGGTCCAAGGTATTTCCAACATCCGTCTCCAGCACCACATCTCGAATGCATCAATCCTTTTTCTTTCTCGGGCCAGTATAGTCCACGCTTCCACTCCATACATGAAAATGAGGAATACCAATGCTCGTATTAACCGCATCTTTGTTTTGACACCGATTCCTCTCTTTTTCCTGATGTTGTTGAGGCGAGTCATTTCAATACGCCAATACCATAAGCCGAAATAATAAATTTTGAAATTTTCACTCCGAAAATAAAGAACTTAATATACTAAATTTAATCCCCCTTTTCACTCCTTAAGGGTTCAAATTCCAACAACACCGATATTCGTTGCGTTAGTTTATAACCATAAGCTTAAATAATAAATTTAGTGTACTTCCATACACAAATTCATCCCCCTTTTTACCCTTTCGGGATCGGAATTATCAAAAACGTTGAGGCACATATAAATTAATTTTGAATCGTCAACCTAAACACAAAATTTGAAGGTCCTTACTTCGAAACTGATGGACTTTCATATAAACTTGCATCCCCTATTTTACCCCCTTAAGGGGTACCTTGTGTAATAATATATTAAGTGACGTTTAATTTGAAACTGAATGACTTACATACATCCCATACCTTTTCACCCTGTCGGGGGTGGAATTGTCAAAAAAGCTGAAACATGTATAAATTAATTTTCAATCGTTAGCCTAAATACAAAATTTGAAGATCCTTACTTCAAAACTAACGAACTTTCATACAAACTTTCATCCCCTTTTACATTTTACCCCCCTAGGAGTGGAATTTCCAAAAATCCTTCTTATTGAATACCTACACTGTATAATATTAAATTTAGTGGAGTTAACTTTAAAATTGAAGGACTTGCATACACAACTTCATCCCCTTTTTCCTCCCTTCGGTGGTGGAATAATCACAAACGCTGAGATAACTATACATTAATTTTCGATCGTCAGCCTAAACACAAAATTTGAAGATCCTAACTTCAAAACTAACGAACTTTCATACAAACTTTCATCCCCTTTTACATTTTACCCCCCAGGGAGTGGAATTTCCAAAAATCCTTCTTATTGAATACCTACACTGTATAATATTAAATTTAGTGAAGTTAACTTTGAAATTGAAGGACTTGCATACACAACTTCATCCCCCTTTTCCTCCCTTCGGTGGTGGAATTATTACAAACGCTGAGATATCTATATATTAATTTTCAATCGTCAGCCTAAACATAGAATTTGAAGATCCTAACTTCAAAACTGACGGACTTGCATACAAACTTTTATCCCTTACTTTACCCTGTTGGGGTGGAATTTCCAAAAATCCTTCCTTAGTGGATGCCTACACCGTATAATAATACATTTAGTGAAGTTTACTATGAAATTGAAGGACTTGCATACACAACTTCATCCCCCTTTTGCTCCCTTCGATGGTGGAATTATCACAAACGCTGAGATAACTATACATTAATTTTCAATCGTCAGCCTTAACACAAAATTTGAAGATCCTAACCTCAAAACTGACGGACTTGCATACAAACTTTCATCCCTTATTTTACCTGTTAGGGGTGGAGTTTCCAAAAATCCTTCCTTAGTGGATGCCTACACCGTATAATAATACATTTAGTGAAGTTTACTTTGAAATTGAAGGACTTGCATACACAACTTCATCCCTCTTTTCCTCCCTTCGGTGGTGGAATTATTACAAACGCTGAGATAACTATATATTAATTTTCAATCGTCAGCCTAAACACAGAATTTGAAGATCCTAACTTCAAAACTGACGGACTTGCATACAAACTTTTATCCCTTAGTTTACCCTGTTGGGGGTGGACTTTCCAAAAATCCTTCTTTAGTGGATGCCTACACCGTATAATAATACATTTAGTGAAGTTTACTTTGAAATTGAAGGACTTGCATACACAACTTCATCCCCCTTTTGCTCCCTTCGATGGTGGAATTATCACAAACGCTGAGATAACTATACATTAATTTTCAATCGTCAGCCTAAACACAAAATTTGAAGATCCTAACTTCAAAACTGGCGAACTTGCATACAAACTTTCATCCCTTATTTTACCCCCTTAGGGGTGGAATTTCCAAAAATCCTTCCTTAGTGGATGCCTACATCGTATAATAATACATTTAGTGAAGTTTAATTTGAAATTGAAGGACTTGCATACCCAACTTCATCCCCCTTTTCCTCCCTTCGGTGGTGGAATTATCACAAACGCTGAGATAACTACACATTAATTTTCAATCGTCAGCCTAAACACAAAATTTGAAGATCCTAACTTCAAAACTGACGGACTTGCATACAAACTGTCATCCCCTATTTTACCCTCTTAGGGGTGGAATTTCCAAAAATCCTTCCTTAGTGGATGCCTCCACTGTATAAGGTATCTTTGTGCAAAATTTCAAATCTCTAGGTCCAGCGGTTTGGGCTGTGGGCTGATATATCAACAATCAGTTTATCATTTTATATATTATAAGATTAGATTAGATTTACATCAATGATATTATAATAAAAAGAGGTAGATATCGCATTAACGCACGAAAATTGTTGCAGACAAATTCAGACAATTGTCGTAATTTTGCTTAGCGGCTACATATAGCTATCTCTTTCTGTACCATACGTTCCGTATTATCTATCGCATTCACCTAATTCAACAATAACTGAACGCCGCTTAGTATGAGGGTAGCATATCTCTAGTATAATATCATTGGATTTACATACATTACCTACATCCTGTTAGGACTAATCCAACCAAAAAATTTTTTGGTTTAATTCTTTCACCGACAAATGTAGTTATGCGGTCCGGTTTCTTCTACAGTAATGGCCCAAACCAAGAAATTATATACATCTAAGGAAGATCGGAACCCTCGGTGCGTGATCCAGATTCAAACTCTTGGCCGTTTTTTTCCAACTTATTAGGTATGCATTTTTAATTAACCTATGTACCTACCTGGCTATACCTTTCGCGTACTCATCCATTTCATATTATTTTGGCACAAAAATACGGTATATAAAAACCCTTGTATAAGTACTACTCATATGTCGTATATAACACCTATATATACCAAAGAACCGCGAAATGTTCGTACTAAGATCGTTCTCGAGACCACAAGACAAACAAGCTAGGACACCCTCTTGTCTCGATGGATCGATATCCCGAAGATAATATGACACTAATGGCTCGAAGTTCAGTTCAATAGGGATGACAGAATTGGTGAGTGTGTAAGGCGGCATAAATTTATAAAAGTAAGTAGACACAAGTACGAATACTGTAGATTAACTAAAAGGAACCTAATATCAAACTCTGCCCTAGCAAGTGAAATTTTGAAATGAAATGAAATGGTTTTATTAGTGAAAGAATTTCTTAGAGTTCATCCTTCATGAGAGAAACCGCAAGCTATAGCTAGTTCAAACGTTACACGTTTCTACAGTCAAAGAATTTCATTAGAATTGTCCTTCGTACCAAATTATTCAGCGAACATGCATGCTACTAAATACAAAAATAATTATATAAAAATTGCCTAGAACTTATTGTATGTTAGAATTGACAATTTAATTATCTTTATTATTAATATTGTCACAACAAAATGGCACATCAACATAGTTTAATTTCAACTAAGTTTAATTAGCACGAGGGATATTTGCATATTTATCCTGACCTTTGCGTATTTGTCTTCGCAGACCAAGCCATGTTTTAAAATGCCAGACATGTTTAGACAACCCATGATCCGGGCTTTAACTAAGTTTCAAATTAATGAGGCAAAGGGCACATTGAATAGTAAATATTCGAGTTCTGATGAAATTGCAATACGTATCGTGACATACAATTTTTGTGAAATGTTTGTCAACGTCTATTAGATCCAAAATACCTCAGAGTCTGAAGACAAAGGTCTTCAATCAGTGCGTGTTACCAGTGATGACATACGGGACAGAGACGTGGTTTTTCACTGCTGGCCGCATAAATAAGCTCAGAGTCACTCAGCGAGCTATGGAACGAACTATGCTCGGAATTTCTCTACGTGACAGGGTCCGAAATTAGGACATTCGTAGGAGAACGAAAACGACGGACATAGCTCGTAAAGTTAGCAAGTTGAAGTGGCAATGGGTAGGCCACATCGCTCGAAGAGCTGATAACCGATGGGGAAGAAAGGTTCTCGAGTGGCGACCACGTACTGGAAAGCGCCGAGCGGGACGACCTCCCAGCAGGTGGACTGATGACCTGGTCAGAGTCGCTGGGCGCCGCTGGATGCAAGCGGCCTAGAACCGTTCGAAGTGGAAATCAATGGGGGAGGCCTATGTTCAGCAGTGGACATCCATGGGCTGATATGATGATGATGATGATTAGATCGCTTTTATGCTTCCAGTTCTTAAATGTTCTTGAGGGCAAGTAAATGGTAACTGCTGCCTACAGATATTTTCAATACTAGACGGATTGACGTTCTGTTACTGACATTGAAGAGCTATTTCTACGTCCTTTTAGTTATACCTAGAGACAACCTATTAAACTATAATTATAACACCTCTTCCAATTATCTACCTAAATATTAATAATGTATACAAAGTATGAAATATCCTTGAGATATTTTTAATAAAGCCATGCAGATGTGTGCGTCCCCTGAATACCGTAGGAGGGCATTATTGACGTGGATTCGATGAAGCATCGAAAGCAATGGAGCTAAATATGTACCGGGCACTCTAACAGAGGCTCCTCGGTGAGGGACAAGGGTGCTATTTGAGGAGGGCACGAGACCCACCCCCCATCACGTACGTCAATATTTATCTAGACTAGACAGCTACGATTTAGATTTGTTTCGATTTTATCAGCCGGTACATAAACCTGGGTCTTTATTTTATCAAGTTAGTTTATTGCTAATTATTGAGCATTTATTTTTTGTCTACAAAATCCAATATCCTCCAGGCTTGCTGTCTTTCTTGCCGGAGTCTTCTCAGTTTAAGTATATTCTGGACCGGTGGTAGATGCAAATGTACCCAACTGTTAATAAGTGCCTAACCAGTTACCAAGGCCTAAACAGGATAAATTACTTTTTGATTTTGAATAATTTTTAAAGCGCATAATTGCCTATATTTCATCAAAACATAACAAATATGTTATTTATAACTCCGCAGTTGTACAATCAGTTTCGCCAGTTATTGATATTCCCATCCAGCTAAGAGCACAAATGCAGGTAAAAACGCGGGAGGAAACAGAGATAAAAGTAAATTTATTATCTTTAGAAGTATTTAATTTATTGACAGAGACATATTGGCAAACATGCCCTAAAAAGACGATTGCCAATAAAGAAGACCAAAAATACCCCCGTATATACATGAGATATACGGTTACGGTTACATACGGTTTTAGTCATGTGAAACCCAGGTGTTACGAAAGCCCCGGCTCTTTTTGTTATATGAGGTTAGAAAGTGATGCATATATTAGAAGCCCGGGTTTTTACTAGACTTGGTTTCAACCATCTCATGTAATTAGGGGGAAGTTTGTATTTATGCTTATTATGTTCACAATAATTGGGTTTACTTACCCGATATGTGGTGGTATTGGTTGTATCCGCTCGCGGCAGAGACAGTAGCGCTATGGGCAGCAGCAGCGCACTTGACATGCGCCGCGGCCCACCCATCTTCGCGCACCATTCGCGCGAACGCGCTTACCTGCAACAAGGTATTTTTCAACTTGAACTTTCAATCAAAAACAAACAAATAGCATGGTTACGTTAGTACTATTCTTTATTCTGTAGCAAAAGTAGACGTCTCACAATTTGGTAATCCCTGGAATGATGAACCGAGCCGTTCAAGGGATGATCCGTCAATATTAAAATATTATAAAATAAAGGCAGTTCTACTATCAGGCTTTAAATGAGTTATTAAAGTTTGGTCCTTCTCCCTAGCAAAATATTCAGAGCACACATTTTATATGAACCACATGCGATAGATTAAAATGGACAGAAAGAAGGTTTTCTGTCAGCAGGTAGGTATCAGCCTCGCTTTCAATATAAAGATACGGTCAATATTGTGTTTTCATTTACCTTTAGTCTGTGTTTTATTTCATGACTAAACAGTTTCCAATATAAAGGTATACCAATGTTTTCATAGAGTACTTACCTATGTTTCACTTGAGTCTTTTACTTCTTTGGTACATTTATCATTCTTTATCTTTCTCTTTCAAAACTAAACAAAGATTATTCGGCACCTTTGTATTTAGTATATTTAATCTAGGTATGGTAAGTATGGTTGTATTTTTTTCTATTTTGTTTTCAAATTCTATTACTGAATCTTTATTTACTAAGTACAATACCCAGAGAATTTCTGATAAGTAGATAGCTAGCTATAGATAATTGAAATCCATCTTAAATTACAGCAACATTTGAAGCCACAAAGTTTCATCTTACATTATTTTGAAATAGGTGGGGATTTACCTAGGGACCAATACAAGCTGATAATTCCTGGCTGTTACCTACCGGCCTCCGTAATACCTATAGGTTTTTAGTATTCAGCTACTGATCACGTAACCGTAACCAGGCAAGCATTTGAAACGTATGAAGCTGAAATAATCATTCCGGCTTCACTTTCAGCGACAGCTGTCAAAGTTTCTACGCGATATGAATTCAATAGAATTTACAATGACTATTTGGCGATACCGATATTTTGTAAACCTTCTATTTCATACTAGTCTTCGCCCCGCGGTCTCTAGTTAATTTATTTATATTAATAAAATAATTTATGTTTACCAATGTTTTGATATGAAATGTAGTTTTTAGGACTACATTGATATTAGGAGGTGGCTTAATTATACTCAGCAGTTAGCTGGAGCTAAAAATTATGATGTTCAATGAAAATTAAAGGATGCAAGGAAGGTAAGAGTAACATAAAACTCAAAATGATCCTCTCCGAATAGGCTTATGTTTGACCACAATCTAAAAATTTTAAGCAATGATGTTGCTGAAATAAGAAATTACCTAGTACAATTACAAGTACCGCAAACCACGTTAAGAGAGGATCGGTGACCGATGCACGCGATGGTACTTACCTACAGTCGGAGTGTCTCGGAGTCGCAGAAGTGGCTTAAGTGGTAGCGAGATCGATTGACCTGTTGCCGTATATAACGTCATCTCTAATAGGCCTGCGATCTGTCTTACAAGTTGGCTCCGACGACAGCTTTACTTTATCGACATGGGTTCAAATCAACAAACTTAGTTTAGAGGTCCAACAAGATGTACAACAGTACAGTAGTACCCAACTGATATGGCTTACCGATGTACCTGCGCAGAAGATACTTTTTGTATATTATCAAAGCGTGGGACACCGCTATTGGTCGGCTGCTGCCGCCATGTTAGCGCGCGCCGTGCGGAGGGGCGTGACTTGCGAGTGAGACGGAACTAACAGCTGCAGTGTATTATGAACCTTATGGTAGTGATCTAAGGTTCATTGTAAGTTTTAAGCATTCTTTCGTTAATCTTCGGCGCCATACTTTCTTTTCTGTGCGAACGAAGATTCACGACGCGCCATATCAGTTGGGTAATACTGTAATGGCTTACCTATATATTCTGATTTCTGTGGTTATGGCCAAAACCAAGGAAAATACATCAAAGGAAGGTTAGAACTCTAGGTAAGCAAGACAGACTCAGACTCGTTCTTGGCCATGTATTCTATTCTATGTGTAAACATTTGTGATTTATCGTTCAAAGCTTGGACAGCTTGAATGATAAAACACACCTGTTAAGTATTCTTTACAAGTTGTGTGAACAATAACAGGTTAACAATAATAAAAGCAGTGTAATATCATGTAACAGCGTGGAGGAGAGGTAATAAATTAAAAAAGTAGGGAAATTACGGTAGGTGATAACCGTGTGGTCGGGTATTCAGGTCAGCTGGGTCACAATGAGCTGAAACAACCGCCCCGAGCGCTCTGCGTTTCCGACATGAAACTCATCTACACAAGGGATGCACTTAATGACTTGAATATGAGAATAAATTTTTTAAACGCAATATCTGGTCTGTTTGTTTAGTTTCATAAACTTCATATAATGAGATGGTTTACTTTTATATATTTACTTCGTTGAAACTTGCAGTCTTCCATTTAAAATTTTGTTTCAATTAAGGGCTTAGCTTACGTGCTTGTTAGGATTATCCTAATGACTTACTCGTTGTCTATCTTAATTCAAAAGTAGGTGTGGGTACGTTGGTTTCTTTTGTAGCATAAGAAAAGTATGGAGGTGCAAGGTGGATGACATCTTCATTTAAAAGGGAAGATCTTCCGCCAGGCTGGGTCATCGTGCCTGGGGACCGCGATCCAACTGTACATGTCAGACAGTTGTATATATTCAGATTCTCGAGAAAACTTCGTAAGCGCGATGCAGGATAATGTGGCGCCACGCCATCTATCTTTCCGTGTGTGAAGAATCTCAGTGTTACTAATAGAGGGCTGACAGATATCGCTACAAAGGTTTTCAGAAATTCCATCCCTAAGCGGGTAAAGTAAGGAGCGCGGGTGAAACCGAGGGGCGGAATGCTAGTATGTCTACTATAAGTCTAATTTCGTTACGACCAAGAGTCGACATTGCTCTATTGTTCTCAGAATTCAAGATCGGCATTATTGAAAATAGAAATGTATCTACCCTTGGGAGACGTGAGAAGGGTACCTGACGTGTAGCATTCACCTGCTTAGACAGGCAACTTTTTCAGTCCACTGAAAGTAGTATATTCCCACGTGACCAACATGTTTGCAACTAAACTAATAATTCTGTATCGAATTTATTGCTACTAACATTGTCTTTAGTAAAACTTGTATCGGAATCTTTATACTTTTCTACTGACGGATTTTTCTTCAAAGTTTGCATTATGTTTCTAAATGTTTAAAACAGTTATGTCATGTTTTTTTTACTTTGTTTAGGCCTGTATTTGACCACAATCTCACCATGGTAAGTGACGATGTGGCCGAAGGTGGTGAGCAACAAAGCCAGAGGAGAACTGGCTCTCAAGTGTAAAATTCTAAATCAAAATGTAATTTATTAAGTTTAGGCCCAGGGAACCAATTCTCATTCACTCGAATTCATCACTCGTTCCAAATAAAGTTCGAACTCGTACTTTTTTCGAATGTAAATCAAGTTAGGCTATTCTGACAATTTCGAAGCCGCCATTTTCTCTTATTTTTCGAGAGCTAGCGCTCGAACTGCTTCGACTGGTCGGGACCGTTCGAAACGTATTTCGAATGTGAACTATCAAACGTCAAATAGTTAGGTTTTTTTTTTTATTTGTTGGTTTCACACGGCTTGTGTATTTTGCCATTTTCCAGTTATATTATAAGTTTTAGTCACAATAAATCACGTTCACATAGTCCTCAGTCAGTCACTGTCCATAAAAGTCATGTTTTAGTACAATGGTGGTTGTACTAAAACCTTTCACGGACTTCTTGAGACAACTTGAAAAGGCACGATACACATGATTCATTTCATTTCACTCCACTGGTGCACATGAATTGATCTTTATTGGATAAAATACCACCGATAATATGCAATAAAACTCAAAATACACGAATTTATGAAAATAAAAATGAAAACGCTATGTCATTCTGCAAGTTCCCGCCAAAAAGTCCCAAAAATAGTTAGGTTGTCATTTGGAAACGTAATGACAGATAAGCCTAAGGATTTCCGTTACGCACAGACAATATTTTTCATATTAATTTATAATTTTATATAAAATTGATTAACTTATGAATTCCGGATATATTTTATAGTAATTAAAATCATTTTAAATTTTAATTTAAGATATAACATTATCGCGTATGTTAACAAAAGGAATTATCAAGTGAAACGAAACGCATCGTGCAATTTTATATCCATCATAATGGCAACATTTACTCCTTACACTCGAACTTATTTCGAAGGTTAGTTCGATTAGTGCCGAGAATATAGGAATCGAAAAATTTACTCCGCCCCTCGAAATTTTACGGTCAAAATAGCACTCGTAATGCAAGTTCGATTCGAAGGCTAGTTCGAGGGAAGTGAGAATTGGTACTGATAACTTATCTCTGATAAGACACTTATGAATGTTACAGTTGAATCTACCACCTGTTCGGAATACACTTAAACTGGGAAAACTCCGGCAAGAAGTCGGAACACATCGGTAGGTGCTTTGCCACAGATTTTTAACTTGAGGTACCCAGCCAGGCCGGTACTACAAAGTACCCTGTCACCATGATCATGATTTCCTTCAGAGAAAGCTCAATGTAGGATTCGAACTCGCAACCTTCATCACGGCATTCAACGTCACTAAGCTATTGTCGCCTAATTTCCCTAAAGGAGGTTATTCGTCAAATTATCTAACAAGAGATTTCTCTACTGCATACTGTTTAATACTAATTAAATTTTCAAGTTAAAATGAATAGGTACTCTTGAACCTTTGAAGTGATGAATAATAAAATAAAATACAGGCTTAAAGAATTTTTCGCAGTTTATAAATCAGTCACGTTTGTTTTGTAAACATGGAACGACCTAAATCATGAGCTAAAACTTCGAGTGTAATAACCGCACCAGAGAGCTTTATGTGAGCATATAATTTACATACATGCATTAACGTAGTAACATCGTAGATAGCAAATAATGTTACGATATAACCTCAGATACCCCAAACTGCAACCATTTTGGCTGGAAGCTTCGGTTATTTCACTTTATCAGTACAGAGAGGGTCGGCTAATTACTCAATTTTGTTGTTAATACTGCGATATAGTCGCGGCGTTCGCACCTAGCTTTCGTGTTGCTTGCGGGCACAGTTCCAACAAACTTCTACATTCTACAAAGTGCAGGATATATCTGACGTTATGCATTCTGCGCCTCTAACTAAACGCAGTGTTTTAGCACTTGCACTTGAAGTTGTGAAAACTTTTGCGATTTATTTAATGATTGTCTCAGACAAAAGTAAAGTTGGGAGTCTTGATGCTACATAAAATATTGTAGCATCAAGATTAGAGAATCTTTATACTATGTTAGTAAACAACAACAGTATATTCAGAAGCTTTTCCTAAGCTTATCTTGACTATTTAATATTTTTATATAATTAGGTGAGCATAAAATAATCACGATACCACAGATATTTTTGTTTTTTTTGTGTCCCATTATTACAATTTGGTTTTTATTTACATATGAAATTCTAACTAATAGAGAAAGTGAGTTTGTTTGTTTGTTACCTCTTGACCTGTGGGATGGAGAGCGACATATGCTTCCTGAAACGCGAGTGAAACCGCGAGAGACAACAAAACTTTCCTAAATTATCAAGGAGCTATGAAATTTGAAACATGAGGCATTGGAAATATCTTTAAGCTGCAATATTTTATTATATTTCATTGTTACAGTTTGGGTCTTCGTTTATTTTTCGATTTTCATTCGCGTTTTAATCACAGACTCGTCAAACTAGACACATTTCTTATTTATATCATTGGAGAAATAACCAATTATTTTCTCCTATTCTTTGTACACGTTCAATATCAGAAATGTATTATGCTGTTATATGTATGATATGAGTATAATTAATTAGTAAGGATTTTGTACAAGAATTTTACTTTCGTACTTGTATGTTGTATGTAGAGTTAGTTAAACTCACATAGTATAATTATTCAAGTAAAGTTATAAATTCTGTGTTAATTATGCATATACCATACTTTGGTTACTACAAAATGTAATCTTGAAAGTTAAGAGCTTAGGTATGTTAACAAAATGGTTTCCCTCAGAGTTTCCCTGGTTGTGGTGAGATTGTTTAAAGATTTTACGTTGAAAAACATTCAGGTGAAGAATTATATACATATATTAATACTATGTACTTATATTGTTCTACGAATACGTACATAATTGATGGAAATGCTGCATTTGAGAGTCAGATGCCCTTTTAAATCTTTGTACGCCTACCACTTTCAGCTCGACATCACCTACCATGGTAAGATAGTCAAACACAAGCCCACCAATAGCAAATAATGGTAACAATGTAGATATTCAATTAACAACTGTCTTTTGTTCTGATAACAAAAAGAGAGAAAGTAAAAAAAAAATATTGTGCAGTGTACAATAAATATTTTTTTACTTTACGTTACTTATTTTATATAAGTAACGTAAAGTAAAAAAATATTTCTGATGAGGTGCAGTATATAAAAAAAATATCGTGAAAAGGTTCAAAATATTTTCATCAGTACGCTGGTTGACCTACTTTTCAATTCTTGGTTGCGAACTTTTAAATTAATAAAAGCCACGTCGGCAAAATCAATTGTCATTTCTGGGTCATATAGTAAGGTCACTTTAATTCAAATTTTGGGATAGGTTGAAGACTGCAATTGCTCAACAAAGTTCAAATTCAAAATCATTTATTTCAAATAAAACTTAGCAGGCACTTATGCTTAGACTTTAGTGCTCTAATACCGGTTCGGAAGGTTGCATTTGCTGAGAAGGGCCGGCAATAAACTCAGCAATTACTCTATTCAAAACAAGCTTAGATTCGTTACATAATATTTGACGTTTACAATCTACTTAGGTACTTTCAAGGCCAGAGTGAATAGGTTTCTTCTGGGTAAGCGTGTTTCATCATAGGCTTCGTCATCGCCCCTTATGGGCGGGTCAGTGGCCAAACGCAAGCGCATTTAATAAAGAAAAAAAAGCGCATTTAATAAAGAAAAAATATATATATATATATTTACATTCTAATCGCATTGACAACAATGATTGCGTGCCCGGCGGCAAAAACTATACAAACTGTTTACCTCCCCATAATTATAACAGCTAACTTAGGTACCAAAGTACCAATTACGAGTGGAAATATATTTTTTCGTACCACTTGCTCAAAAAAGTGACATTCAATGCCACAAAAAGCGAACATAACAATAGTCATTTTTAATCTGTTAAAAAAGGGAAAGAAAATTGTACTGAATTTCATTCATCCTCTAGGGGGAGAATGTGATTTAAATTTGGAATACTTACCGAAAGGAGAATGACCGTTTTCTAAGGGGAGTTGGGCCCACTTCGATTTTTTTTGTGTCACAATGATTTATTTTTTATTTTGTAGATAAAATACTATATTTTCATAATCAGTAAACAGTTCTAATTTTCTGACCCGGGTTTACGAGTATTTTTCTTTTTTCTGATGCAGAATTTAAGGTTATTAAATGCAAAAAAATGGTTATTTACATACTTTGTTTTAGTATTTCAATGGTTTAGAAGTAGTAAGTCAGTAATGCCACTAAAAAAAATCCATTTGTGTTCATTTTAATGTTTTGCGAAAGATTAAACATAGGTATGCTAGACTTTTTGGCGGGAACTTGCAAAGTCACGTAGCGTTTTAGTTTTATCTCCATAAATTCCTGTATTTTGAGGTTTATTGCATATTATCAGTGGAGTTTTATCCAATATAGATAAATCTATGTGTACTAGTGAAGTGAAATGAATTATGCATACTGTGAGTTTTCAAGTTGTCTCAAAAGGTCCGTGAGAAGTATTAGTACAATGACAACTATTTTACGAAAATATGTCTGTTATGGACGGTGACTGATACTGCGGACTATATGAAAATGTTTTATTTTGTAACTAGAACTAGAATATAACCTGACACTAGCAAAAATAAGTCCTCATCAATAAGATTTCGTTGCCAAACTTACCTATTAAAAATATAACTCGACACTGGCAAAAATAAGTCCTCATAAAAAGATTTGGTTGTCAAACTTACCTATTTATAATATAACTCGACACTGGCAAAAATAAGTCCTCATAAAAAAGATTTAGTTGCCAAACTTACCTATTTATAATATAACTCGACACTGGCAAAAATAAGTCCCCGTAAAAAGGATTTGGTTGCCAAACTTAAAACTAAGAAGATTTTATTTTTCATAAAATATATAAAATAAATAAAATAATTTCTTAAAAGTACTTTTAAGAAATTATTTTATGTTACTATTATTTTAATCATAACATACTGTTGGGAAAATAATCATTGTCATCAAACACAATTATTATTTAATGTCAATAAAAATAAAATGTGTAGGTATTTCGCATTTCTGCTGCATTAACCGACGAATATATCTAATATCACTCTCGTAATCTTGTTTCATCATTACTAGCGTTATTCAACAGAAAAATACTATATATGTAGCTCGTTTTTAACTACGATAAACCTAATTTAACACCTGGCAACATTCGATATTAATAAAACTGTATTGCGTACGGTTTCAGATATCTGTGGTGCGGAAGTGTGAAGGAATTCAAGCGAATATATTATTAATTCTGTTTTTAATCCTCGGGTTAGAAAAATATCAATATTTTGTGAGTGAACATAATAAAATAAGACTTGATTTTCGAATCATATTTGATTAAGACACTCGATGACACAATAGTGGGCCCAAATCTGCTCAATCTCCTTTATACTGAACTACATCTGTGTTTACACCATTGAGTTTGTATATAAAGCCTTATACCTCTTTTTGAAAAAGGAATACTCAAATCAACTCATCAACAATAAATGTACCGAACAAAAATGTAACTCTCTCTATCAATAATTGGACTAATGTTTCGAATGTTAACTATTACTTTTAATTGTCATTATTTTTAATAAATGCTTATCTCATATTATTATTGTGTTAATTTTTTCGCAAATGGTACGAAAAGTAGAGTATTTTCCTCGGTGATAAAGCTATCTTAGTCTTAGGTGAACTTAAATCCCTCGCTACACTCAGGACTCGTCTTAAATCCCTCGCTTCGACACCCTCGCTACGCTCGGGAGTAAACCTCGAGTCCTTCGTTACGCTCGCGATTTAAATCGTCACCCGCGACAGAAGGCACTGCTTTATCCCCTTGGTTAATAATCTACTATTAATCTGTAGGTAGTAGGTACTCAGTAATCGATAAAAACACCGTTCTATCAAAGTCGACTTGAAATATGCCTTGTGTGTGATAAATAAGGAAATAGTTATGCTGTGCATACAGTTCGATAAATCAGTAGTTCGTGTTGGAATAACAACAAAAATAAAGATGATCGAGCGATATGTCATAACATGAACACTTGACTGGAAACCACAGTGGATTTATAGTAGGTTATTCTATTCTACCATACCATCGTATCTGTATATCTCCCGCTTTTCTGATACCTGTGAGGATAGAGTGTTTTTGTTTTGTGAAATATTATTCGATGTTTTTATTTTACTATGTGGTGAAACACAGACCGTGTGTGACCACAATCTCACCGTGGTTATTGATGATGCGGCCGAAGGTGGTAAGCACACAAAAGCCTGGAAGGAACTGGTTCGCAAGTGCAGCTGTCGGAACAAACCGAAAGGTGCTTGGCGATAGGATTTTCAACTTGGTTACTACAAAGTATTCTACCACCGTGCTATGGTTTCCTCACGATGTTTCCCTTCACCGAAAGCTCAAGCTCATTGGATTCGAACCGATGTTGCATTTTCTTTTTCTAAATTAACAAGCTTTCCCCCGCGGTTTCATCCGCGTTCCCAGGATAAAATGTACCCTATAATTCTCGGGGATAATATAGCTTCCTATTAGTGAAATAATTTTTCGAATCCAACTGGTAGATAGGCGTACCTATAAGTCTCGCTCGTCACGCAAACAACTTATTTTTGTTGGTGCGCGTAATTTTAAATCCCACCAAAAAGATAAATGTGAAAATGGGAGCCATGTTCAATATTATGATAATTATGGTGGTGTGGTTGTCGACTTCACCAACAAAAGACTTGAGAGTCTTTTCTTGTCTTGAACTTGGCTTGACACGCTACCGCGTGTCTAGATCTGTGATATTATGTTATTTATTTTGGTTTGATGACTTATGTTACTTAATACTTTATCGCCTCATATGAAATAATTTGCGAGAAATTTGCATTGCCGTATGGCGCAATAGGAAATAATTTTACTATTTTGAAGTCAAAACTATAACGAAAATTATACCCAGTATCCGTAATTTTACTCATATAGGTACATTATATCTAATAGACAAACGAAAAGGCGCCAAAGATCGATTGGCATTTCAAAAGTTTAGTATGGAATATTTAGATCGGAATGGAAGCGCGAAGACAATTTCCTTAACTAAACTATTTATGGAAACTCCCATTTTATACGAGTTGGAATAAATTCTTTTACCTGAGCGTGATCGAGATTTGATGAGGCAAACTTTTTATTTTATAAGGTTGCAGAAATTCATTTCAGTCCCAACATTTTACGACCAGAGTTTTAGCGGGAGTATTTATTGGAAATAGTTATTTTGCTTTTATTTACCTTTGTATTACACTTCAAACATCATTGTTGTTATTTTTGGGGGGGGGGGGGGGGGGCACCATCGATATATTATCTTTTACTATATCGATGAGGGCACTGAAAGATTTTTCACTCCAGAAAAATAACTCACACCTACTCTACACAAAATATTGTGTAAAACCTTTTCTACTACGACATTTCCTGTGATGTCGATATCGGTGTAATTAATAAGTAGGTATATTATGAAGTAGGCTTATTTTTAGCGCAAGTTAGCAGATAACTCCGGTTTATTTAAGCACATGACATGGGTTTTAAGCCAATTCTAATAAATAAAGCAATAAAAGTCATATAACAAAAAGAGCCGTAACTATCTTAAAGCTTAGGGGATAGTGGGTTTACTGTGGGTTTTTATAACATTCACTAACTCAAGCTAAAATAGTTTATTTCGATACGACGTAGTCTATTTTTGTACGCCGTGCAAAAATGACTTAAGTCACGAGTATCGTATACCTACTATTTTATAACCCGTGTGTAAGGAAAAAGCACGCTTATAATGCCGTGTAAAAAAAGTATTACTTTTTATACGGAAAAGCGTGTAATAAGTACGATTTTTTTTTACACGCCGTGCTATAAAAACATTTTATATGAAATTTGTTGTAAATAATATATATCTGCTGTGTGAAGCACCTTATAACTTATGTCAGTGACAATAAATTATACTTTTCCACTCATATTCTTTATAAAATAGTGAGAAAACTATATGTCATCTGCACCATCGGGTATGAAATATCGGGTACCCATATATTTTTGTCACGGTACCTCCTCATCAATTTCGACCATGTCGAGTTTTACCATGAAATCGAGTTAGATGGGTATATTTGTTACTACTTGTTTTACACACTTTTTTATACATCTATTGTCAGCATTATGTACCAAAGTTTATAATTCTCTTTTGTTTATATAGTTAAGTTTAATTTAGGAAATGTGTTAAAATACTTAATTTAAAACAGTTGATTTCCCATAATTATTCATAGATCGTTGTTTTGTTTTCTACTGAACCTTCAAATGACGGAACTCCTGTAAAATTAAAAGTGAAATTCCATCCTATTCCATAGGAGTGTGGATTGCGTTGGCATCAAGTTTCAAAGTAAGAAAGCTGGAACAGGGCTTTAAGTTTTATAACTCGTTAACGGTCGTGTTGACTGATCCTTAACTATATTGAAACTTTTATAGGTAATTTAAAACGTAAAGGTATTTAAACACTTTGTTTGCTTATTTACGTCGTAAACAGAATCATTTCATTATGTAATAATAATAAACGTTTCTAATGATGATTGGAATGTGAATTTTGAGTATTCTACCTACGCATGTCACTCAACTGTATTTTTTCTGTCACCTCATTCCATATAAGTAGTTAAAATGCTTTATTCCATTTTTAGGGTTCTGTAGCCAAATGGCAAAACGGAACCCTTAAGGATTCGTAATGTCTGACTGTCTGTCTGTCCGTCCGTCCGTATGTCACAGCCACTTTTTTCCGAATCTATAAGAACTATACTGTTGAAACTTGGTAAGTAGGTTCTGTGAACCGCATTAAGATTTTCACTAGGTCTATGGATAGGTCTTCAAAAATGATATTCAGGTTTCTAATATCATATACTTCTAAAATAAGAGAATGATAAAAATATATGATGTACATTACCATGCAAACTTCCACCGAAAGAACAATGGGTCAGGTTATATGGAACGCGTCCCCAGAATGTAGCACTATAAGCTATGGTGGAGATTGTTGGCCACATCGAGGGCATCATTTCATTGTATGACACCAAGTCTGGATTCCATGGGAAAAAAAAGATATTCACGGTTAAAGCAAACAAAATACTGTGTAACTTCGTTACCATTCCGCAGTATTATGAAAACTTTTCTGGTTTTAAATCATTAGATATGCTAATCCAGAGTGTAATCTATCTATGTGCTAAGTTTCACCCACATTTGATTAGCCATTTTGGCGTAATTTTAAAATAAATATCGACAGAAACTTAAGCATTTATTACTTAAATTACTAGGGTCAAGATAAAATATTATTATTATTCTTTCTTTTTTAATTGGCACAACAAACAAGTAAACTTACATATTACCTACTTACTATATGACATTTTGTTAAATTGCTGTTCTATAAGAGTAATCAGTCCCGTTGTCCACGTATTGAATTAACTAACGGGTAACGTACTTTAATGTTTATTAATTAAAAAGTTAGGCTGAATTATATTACATTTTCTAAGCTAATTTACTGGACTGATATCAATAAAAACACACGCGGTAGCATAGAGCCTAGAGATGGACATCCAATACATTTTTCTCAGGAACACAGGTGAAGCCACAAGGCAAGGCACAGCAGCAAGGTACTCTAATATTTTAAACATGAAAGTTGGTTTCTCTGTTTGTTATATTTTCACAGCTAAGATACTGGATGGATATCGATAAAAATTAGCAGAAAGGTAGCATGGAAATTGGAGATGGAACTGCAATACTTTGGTCAATGCGAAAGTAGATCTGTCTGTTCGTAATGTTTTCACAGCTATGTTACTGGACCGATATCGATAAAATATCAGCAGAAAGATAGCATGGACCCTGGAGATAGCCATACATTTATTTTTCACCTGTAAACGCGATTGGGATCGCTGGCATTGAGTATTCTGTGTCGCAGGGCAAAGCTAATAATAACAAAAAACAATCATTACCAAAGGAACATTTTTGTAACTTCAAATGTGAATATCTTTTTTCTCCCATGGAATTCAGACTTGCTGTCATAGAATAAAACAATGTGCTCGACGAGACCTACAATTACCACTACAGCTCATCGTGCTACAGTCTGGGGACGTTTTTACCCATTATCCTTTGGTTTGAACGAGATCTAGTAAGTAGTTTTTTTTAATACGTCATATATCGTAAACCGCAATTTACCTTTCATTCAATATTTTTGTCGTTTTTTTCATAAAATAAATAAATAAATAAATAAATATCCGAGGACATTCCTCACACACGGTCATCTGATCCCAAACTAAGCAGAGCTTGTACTATGGAAACCAGATAACTGATATAATACATATACTACTTTTTGTTTGTAAATACATACTTAATATACATAATTACACCCAGACTCAGGACATGCAGACATGTTCATGCACACAAATGCATGTCCTGTGTGGGAATCGAACCCACGACCTGCGGCGCGTAAGGTGAACCTTAACCAACTGCGCCAACTGGCCCGTCAATAATAAAGTTTTGTTAGTTAATATTACACGGAACCCTCCGTGTGTAAGTCCGACTCGCACTTGGCCGGTTTTTTCATGTTGGCTCGCAGTTGAAACGTCCGTCCTATAACTAACAAGGTACATATGAAAAAAAAAAATAGAATTCCAAGAACTGTCAACTGATTAAAAGTTCAATAAAGATATAGACCTAGATTTGATTCTATATTTCTAATTTATCCATCGCCATCTCCGGTGAGGTCTGCCACGGTGCCGATATAATAATAATGAAGATAATTAGGTAGGATGATAATAATTTGTATTGTAGCTATATTGTCAACATTTTTTGTCCAAGTCTTTCTTTATGATATGAGTTATTTATCTCAAATACTATCTTTCTCTCTTTTAATAGAATGATTGTCGGCAGAGGGCCTCAACATTCCCGAAGAACCTCATTTGAAAAACAAAGATCAATCGTGTAACACCGGCTTCTACAGCCGTTGCTTCTCTTCGAAACATGAGCTTATTTTCTTACTTATGTTAATGGAAAAATATCGCATTATCATGAAAGACATTTCACAAGGCTTTTCGAAGGCCTTGCAATAACATTAGGTGCGAGTATCAGAAAGGCCTGTGAAGGCATTGTTATGCAGCTTAGCGTGCGATATCATCATGGCATGAAATAATAATGTTTGCAAGAGCGCCTCGGAAGATACCAATCGTTATTCTGAGTACATCACATCCGTAGGTGTTAATGTATATTTGATGTTATTTATAATCTAAACGTGTCGAGCAACTAATCTTCTTCCGCTTTGCCAAAAACGTGTCGTTAGATTGTTCTCTGTTGGAACAGATATTACAGAGATGTATAGCATCTAGTATTATTAAACTATGCCATTCAAAGCTTCTCATTCTACGGTCTAATTATTCCCGACCCCCACAATGTCATATACATATACATAGAGATCGTGGGATGGGTCATGTATGACCATAGATCTCTGTAATTATGGAAGTTTTTTTTAAATACTATTTCAGTAAACAAGCATACGGTGTTCAGCAGTTGACATCAAATGGGCTGATATGATGATGATGATGAAGCATACGGCCCGCCTGATGGTAAGCGGTTACCGTAGCCGTATGGACGCTTGCAACACACGAAGCATCGGTGACATGTTACCGCATGTTACCGACCTTTCCCCCCTCCCTTATGAGTTCTGGCGATCTTACTCACGCGCAGGAACACAACTTTACACAATATAAAGTTATTTAGGACTTTTTGGCGGGAACTTGCAGAGTGACATAGCGGTTTCATTTTTAACCGACTTCAAGAAAAGGAGGAGGTTCTCAATTCGGATGTTTATTTTTTTTTATTTTTTTTATGTATGTTCGGGCATAACTCCGTCATATATAGACGGATTTGCAAAATTCTTTTTTTGTTCGAAAGGGGTATATTCCGAAATGGTCCCATATAAATTTCATATAGATTTGATGATGAGTTTCGGAGATAGACAACGGAACACTTAAAAAAATTACAGTAAATCAGCCGTGATTGCGGCTATCGCATAAATATGCATTGTTTACGCAATCACACAACAAAACATCAGGCCTGTACACTCGAAAGGGTTACGCAGATGTATTCAGTATATAATGAAACTAAAAATTCAAAAATAATTAACTTTTTAACAAAAAAATAAACCGCCTTCAAAGTACACTAAAAAGTATAAAATAACTTTATGCGAAATATTTTCTATAGAACACGTCATGCGATTTCGCTCACTTCAAAACAGTGTCAGATAAGAGTTATTTATTTACGGTTTATTTTTTTGTTAAAAAGTTAATTATTATTTTAATAAATTAGAATATACGCTACGCTCTAACTCTCTGTTTGCGCTCTATGTACCCAATCTATACTACTATACTATATATACTATAATAAAGCGGAAGAGTTTTTTTGTTTGTTTGTTTAAACGGGCTAATCTCTGGAAGTACCAGTCGGATTCGAAAAATTCTTTCACTGATAGGAAGTTACATTATCCCCGAGTATTATATCTCGCTACTGTTTATCACGGGAACGCGGGTGAAACCGCGCGAGACAGTGTTTAATAAAATTGGATATTTATTGATTTTCGCTGCGCTAGATGAAAGTTATTAGACATTTTTTATTTAGGAAAATCTTTGAATTCCCCTAGATCGTGAACTTAGAATGGTAGATGATAATATAATATTAAAAATGTAAACATAATTGTACATTATGATCAAACACGATGCCGTATGAAAATCTTTGATTATGATACGTGTGTGCAAAGTTGGTTAGTAAGCCGCAGGCGAACACGATAAGGGAGTCGAAAGTGTAATAATCAATGCACACGCGTGTCATACGACGTTTTTCAACACACTTGCGAGGAAAAAACCAGACTTGTATTTTGCAATAAATGTCACTTTACGAGCGAGTGTGTTGAAAAAACTTTTATATTCATCAAGGTAATAATATAACTTCAATGCAGCTCCTGTGTAAAGGATACACCTGTCGTATCTTATAAGAAACTTTCAAAGGCAGATTTATGTCCCTCGATCTCAAAAGCGCAATAAATGTTTTTAATATGCAAAATCTTTGTCATAAATCCGGTCGACTAGGTATAATCTTGAAATAGTCTAGGCTAGCATAAAAGCACAGTGCTGTTTTTATTTTGCTTAGCAATACGACGGAGGTTGAGATAACCTCATTCCCTTTGCCCGTCTCTACTTTGCATCTACAATAAAAGTGCAAAGGTGTTTATTTTCCCATAGTCGGAAAATGTACTTTTTTAGTTTTTCTTTTAAGTTGTGAAGCCAATGTATAGGAAAACTAGCCTTCCTTACGTCTTTAATCTGTGCTTCCGCCCCCGTTTTGTCTCCTTAGGGGTTGAATTTTGATATACCCGTCCTTAAATACCAGGATATTTGTTTACTACCTTATAAAGGTAATCCGAGTGGAAAGTCAGGTGAATTTACTTTTATTATTCTTCCTTGAGGCCTTTTCTCAAACTTTATGACTCATTTTATGTTAAAAAATCGTTATCAAGTTTTACTTTATGCTGGTCTAAGCTGGTAGCCAATTTTATGAACTTCCCCTGCCATAGTAAAGTTACAATTGACTTTGTAACTTGGACTGTCTTTGACTGAATCTGAATACGGTAAGTAGGTAAATGAGGTGACGAGCCGGTGTTGCGATAATCATAAAAGTTTAGAATGGAAGGGCGGCAGATTGTTGAAGTCCCGATTCGACCGCAGTCGTTAAAATTGAATTGTCAAAATTCTGTAGTCGTTAAATTTATCAATGCGTTTTGCTACGCGAACCGAGCTCGAGCTGAGCACACGCGGAGCACGAATTCGCGTAGCGTCTTGTGAGCCTCAAACGAGCGTTCAGTGGCTCAATTCTCCTAACAAAACTTCAATGGTATCGTTTTACTACTATAATGTCAAATGATGGTAGAAAAACGATGTTATAGACAAATTATTGAGGCTTTTTGAATATTTTTCATACAGAACATTTCAAGAAATACAATTTAAATAGTTGATGTCGCTACGACACCGTTGACGTTTTATTACCAGAATCGAGTCATCACACGCTCGACTGCGCTCCGTCAATTTTCAGTTTTTGATGAACACAGGAATTCGCATCGCGCTCTATGTTGTAAACCGTTGGACGTCCACACTTGACATCGCGTGCGACGAATGAAGAGCGGCTCGGCTCGTGCTCGGTTCGCTCGCGTAGCGTAGACGCACCTTTACCACTAGCTGTTGTCAGACTAGTAAAAATGTTCCATGTGTAATACATCATTTAATAACATTCCACAATAGGCACTGTCCTACTTTTACAAATAATGTATTCTAAAACAAAAAATCTACATTGATTGCTATGAGACTCTATAATTTATAAGAGACTTTGAAACCGGTATCTAGATCTAGAACACGCTCATTTATTGGTTTATTTGCTAGAATATTATTATCATTTACCTATACAGGGTATAACGGAAAGGGTATGTTCATTACAGTAATCCACTTCTTTGGTACTAGGCACACAGATCGCGAAAGAGAAAATTTTATAGCCCGGCGCAACTTCGTTCGCGTGGTGCTACCCTACCCTACCCTATCCTACCCTATTTGTGAATCTAAACCAAGTGACGCATAATGATAAAGACCCTCCTTGACCGGTTACAGGTTGGTTATGATATAAAATCAAAAAAACCTGGGGTTAGCTAAAATTTGGTATGTTTTTTTTGTAATTTATTTAGAGCTGAAACTTTTTATACAGAGTCTATACTTGATAGTGTTTACTTCCTTTCCGTTATATGTTATATACATTTGAGTGTTGAATTGTTTGTTACTAAGTGTTCATGCAAGATCGATTCGACAAATATAAACAAAGTTTGAACGCCTTGTGGGTTTTCCTCTTACGACTGTCGATTTCAGTTCAATCAGTTTACGCGAACAATATCTACGAAACTAAACGGCTCCTTGAATTCGCCGAGGCCTCGATACGCGCGTTTTGACATTAATTTCGCATTCGACATTTGCCCGAAATCTTTATTTCGGTTCAATACATTTTGACAAATAACCGACATATTTTTCAATTGTTCGGTAAATATGTCACAAGATCGTTCTTGTCGTCTCCTTTCTAGTGAAAAAGTTGTTTTACCTTCTTTTTATTACAAGCTTTTAATAGTTTCAACTGTCCCGCTGGTCTGTAATCAAATCTTGGAAGTAAAATTTTACCCACTTCCTGGTTTCCAATTGAGCTGAAATTTTGCATGCATATTTAAATCGGATAACAATGCAATATTATAATGAAATGGAGCTGATCTGATGATGGAGCCGGAAGGTGGCCATGGGAACACTCTAAGAAAAAGACTCTACCCCATCGAGTTTGGAATTTGGATGAAAGCCACACATATAGATAGTAACAATAACATTTTTATCCTGAGAAAACAAAGTTATACCACGCGGCGAAAGCCTTTTAATTATTATTGATTACTTTTATGTAGTTTTCAGTAACAAAATTGACAAATATAACAATTATTTGAATATCTACATCCGCGGTGTAAAACCCTCCAGTTTTTTTTTTTTTTCGTGATTTGTGTAGGTACGTAGTGGTACTAGTACGAAGTGGTAGCTTATTCTGTAATCTGAGGGTACAAACCTCGTTTGGTGTACAACAATATTTTTATTCTGAAATACAACAAAGCGACTACTTCAAGCGACGACATTACAGTGACAGATAAACCTAGAAAAGTTTTCGCTCGCTGTTGTAAAGCTTAATAATAATGTATGTACACTTATTTGTTTTCTGTGTGTTATAAATAAATCAAAAATTATAACTTACCAAGGTCGTTCAAATCATGTCTGAATCTGAAACAAATAAGTGAAATAAAGTATTTGTAAAACATTTTGGATAGTTTCCACATGGATTCTGCTAATGAAAAGCGTTAATTTCGGCTTAGAAATTATGTAACTGCCAATAATTCAAAAAGCAATTAACAAGATTGCAATTTGCATAATGGTAGCAACCGCTACGGAAAATTAATAGGGGTTGTTAACAATGAGATGCTGCATGCAATTTTTCTATACTGTATCTTTTACAAGCTTCGTTAAACGATCTAATTAAAAATACACGTTAACTATGTTTTGAAGCGGCATTTATAACGCTGTATCTTCTTCTTCTTCTTAAGACTTATTTCAGCCAGTGTCGAGTTATATTATAATTTCCAGTCAAAATAAATCAGTTTCACATATTGTCCTCAGTCAGTCACTGTCACGTTTTACTACATTTGTACTAAAACTCTTCACGGACTTTTTGGGACAACATGAAATGTCACGAATCGATAAACATATATCTGCACTTACACTACACTTACTTACACTACATGCACTTACTCTACAAGCCCTAACTTCACAAACTCTACACACCGTAGTCAAAATATGCGGCTTGGCCGTTTCAATACTACAAGAACTATTGAATAACAAAAAAGTAATGAACAGTGAATAAATTCACCTTAGTCCCATGTGACGATAGCGAAACAGCCAAGCCACATATTTTGACTAAGGTGTAGAGTTTGTGAAGTTAGGGCTTGTAGAGTAAGTGCATGTAGAGTTATAAGCTTGGCTCTACATGAGATCTGATAACTTTTTGACAGTACGAGCCATATGTCTTGGCGGCAACATTTTACATAAAAATGTTTTTGGTGGGATTCATTTTATATCACTGGTGCACATGGATTGATCTTTATTGGATATTATATAACCGATAATATGCAATAAAACTTACAATACACGAATTTATGAAAATAAAAATGAAAACGCAACAACAAGCTCCCGCCAAAAAGTCCAAACTCTGTATCTGATTAAAAGTACCTATTGTAACTTTGTGTATCGCAAAATAACAGAAATGTTATGTCTTTAACTCTTGGAAACTTTTTAAAGAGTACAAGTAACTTACTAAATTGTGTTCGCAATTCAGTACTTCAGGACTACCCAACTGGCCTTCTTCAAGAGCCGTAAAATGAAAGTCATAAATTTTACCTCGTAAAGTGATGTCGACAATATTACGAGTTTTTAATGAAGAGAAGTGGGCACATATTGTTAGATTTATGTAGCGGATCGTTTTAAGTATAATATTTGCTTGTTTTCGACTTGGTCGGTAACCAAGCATACGGGCCGCCTGATGGTAAGCGGTTTCCGTAGTATGCCACATATTTTGACTAAGGTATAGAGTTTGTGAAGTTAACGCTTGTAGAGTTAGGGCATGTAGAGTTATAAGCTTGGCTCTACATGAGATCTGATAACTTTTTGACGAGCTATATGGTCTCGTCTTGGCAACATTTTACATGAAAATGTTTGTGGTGGGAACAAAGACGCTTAGCCAGGGGGACGCAATTGCAGAGAGAAGCTACTACTAATTGGGTAGCAAACCAAAAAACGGTAGTCAAGTTCAACAGATTTCATCATCTTTCACAGCCCCTATACCATGTTACAGGCCACTTTCATTTTCGGATTCGAAGTGGTGAATACCAAAATAGTGAATATCTGAGTAAATATGATGGCCTTTTTTCAGTTTGTACCGTGAGCTGAGTGCATTTACATAATAATAGGCATTGAATTATGCATACAGACAGAGGAAGCGCTTCCTAAAGTACTTGCGGTACATCGTAGGATATACCATAAAGAACTGCTAAGTGGGTACCAGCTGTTGCACAGCTTATTTTACTGGTTATGGAAAAGTGTAAAATAGTAACAGGTATTTAGTTCTATCTAGGTATTACGAATATGGGTGAATGACATCTCAGTTCAATATAGGCGGGCTACATGACTAAATTGTCTAGAGTTGTCTTGTCCTTAAAATCATTTATATTTCGTCTCTAATTTGGTAAGTCTGTCTAATATCCCCTTTACTCATAAAACGTTATTTAACTAATACACTGTTTAAAGGATCACGTAAATAACGTTACTCTATTAGCATTGTCAAATTATGTGACATTATTTCGTGACCATTTAAACAGTAGGTATATTAGTTAAATAGCGCGTTATGAATAAGGGGGTATGCATAGAAATAAAATAACTAAGTATAGAACGCGAGTATCGCACAGTTTCACCCAGTACCAGCGTAGGCAGATGAGCTATAGATATTTATATTGATGAATATGTGACAATAGGGACGTAACTGCGTTGTGCCCCGAATTATCGATAGCCGCATAATTCATTGTAGTATGTATAGGTATGTATGTTGCTTACCTATTTAGTAAGTTCTGGCAAATATACCAACCGCATGTAAGCATACAATTAATATTAAAATTATAACGTAAAATATACAATTGGTAAATTTATTAGGTGCCTACGCATTTCGAATGACCCTGGATGCAAACATAAAAATACGAATTTTTGCTCATTTTGAGGTAACTTAGTACCAGTTTCACTGCTTCCTGATAACGTATCCAGCAGGGTTACATGCGCATGATGCGCGCCTTGAGATAATTTTCTTACCATATTATGTCGTGCGTGGTGAAGTTCAGTTTGAAAAAGCGCGGCATTTATTCATGTGATTTATACTATAGGTACACGAGATGATTCGATGACAAAATTATCTCACGGCTCGCATGTTAGCTTTTCAGAACTAAACTGACAGATGATGATGATGATGAGATGATGGATGATATTTCTGGCACATAAGTTCTAGATATGCTAATTGATAGGCCTCTAATCTCGTAAATTACTGAATGTAGATAGAATAATGAAATAGAACCATATCTGGTCAAAATGCATCTGAAGACGATTCCAACAAGTCCAAACACGGCTAACACACGTTATTCCGTTACGGAGTACCAGTGCCTACTTTCCGGATCCATCATCAGATCAGCTCAATGGTCCCAAATTAATGTATTGTCATCAGTACTTGATAAGCGTGCAAAATTTCAGTTTAATCTGACGTTTAGAAGTCGATGAAAATTACGTTTGAAGATTACATTATATGCATACACATATACGTACATATATACATACAGGTGAAGCTTATAAAAGCGTGTTAAAAAGCGCCCCACACCATTTTGTCACAGTTTTACCAACATAATTTTGTCGTACGATATGGTGACTAGAAGTAGGTTAAATAAAATCGACATCATAGATGTGTTTACATACTTAGTTACCTACACGTGAAGCTAATAAAAGCTTGTTAAACACTGACACTTCAGTATAATATTACCGAGAAAGTAATTTTACCCATTAGAATTTTTTGTTCAGTCTCAAAAAACTCAAAGACTGAACAATTCAATTAATTATTAAAACCGAATAATTGCTTTAATATTTTGGTATACTATTAACATTCCAGTATAAAAATAAAACATTTAGTTCTCAAAAGGCCTACAACTTGTTTATGAACTATTAGAATATTTATCGACTGCAGTATCCGTCGCGCTACATCACTAGTTGCGGCGCGGCAGTGCGGGGCAGCGCGGGAGGCCAAATCGTGCCCGCCCCTCGCGTCTATTTCACCCCCGAGACGCCTAATTTAATTGTTAGAAATGCATTAATATTTCGACTTACCGATGAAAAGTGACATTAGATTTATACTTTGAGTGTGTCCTACTATCATTACTGCACAATCGAACTGCACATTTAACCATTTTTATCGGTAAAAACAAAAAAAAACATCCGAGCAATTCGCACCTGACGCGCACAGCTAGTACTCGACAACGACTACTAGCGCTTGCGGTGGGATCGTTGCCTTGTTCAAACCCATGTCTACTGTTCTCACTTGGTTACTGCCACTCTAGTACATTTTAATTCTATGGGGGTATGTTTATAATTTGCAAATTTTTAGGGCGACGTGTAACGAAGTGTAAAACATATCTAAGAAGCTGAACCTCATTAATTTCTTATACATATAATTCTGATGTTTTTCTTTAGGTTCTGGAATAGAATACTTTCATCCTGGGTAAAACTGCGGGTAGGAAGCTAGTGGAATAATATGGTATGTAATAGTAGTCAAGCCGTTCTGTTGATGGAATTAGGGGAAGACAACAGAAGAATCTAATGCATAGGCTAGGCATTATAGAACTTATAGAAGCAGACCCGGTTTCAGCACTACCGGCGCCCTGTGCGAAATTTCTTTGGCGCTCTCCTATCTGCCATCGAAACAGACCCCATATAAAATAAAACTGACCAAGTGCGAGTATGGGTCTGACTCGCGCACCGTAGGTTTCAACAATAGAGTATAATCTGACCTTCCTTGGACCTGAAATTTAAATGAAATTTGCTGTAACCGAACCGTTGAACCGAAGTTTTTCAAAACTTAAGCTCATAAAAACCTATAGGTATATCGCAAGAACTGGAGCACCTAAAGAAGATATGTTTACTCTCAGAATGTTTAGCGGTTTGACACGAAATACCAGATCTTACGCCTTCGGCACCCCCTCATGCCTGGCGCCCTGTGCGGTCGCACCACCTCGCCCTACCCTAAAACCGGCACTATAGAAGTAAAAAACATAGGTAAGTATTGATTTAAAAAAAACTAATATAATATACTATGTAGCATAGCACGAACCGATATAATTGATATGCCCTAATTGATTCTGGATACAAACGTACACAGGAACAAAGCGATGAATATTGAAATTGGATTTTGCATATCCAAAAGCTATACGATTTACGTTCCATTTTCACTTTTATCTGTTAAAACTATCAACCGTATAATTAAAGACACTCGTATCATATCTATTGGACACGTCGGCCACCACTTTGGTTTTCTCACCATGGTAAGTGGTGAACGATGGTAGTAAGGACAAAAAGCCTAGAATGGGACTGTAAGTACAGCTGCTAGGTGTTTGGCGACAGATTTTCATCACAAGGATGGCAACCAGACAGCAGGCAGGTAGGTATTACAAAGCTTTCCAGGTACTATGTATTTTTTTTTATACGACGAAGTCGTGCGAACTGCCTGATAGTAAGCGGCTACCGTAGCCATATGGACGCTTGCTACACACGAGGCATCGCTCACGCACTACCAACCCTTCCCCCCTCCCCGATGACCATACTCACGCGCAGTAACATAAAGTTATTTGGTTGCGGTGTTCTGTAAGGTGGTAATTCTCCAGTCAAGCTGCTCTTTGAACGAATAAACGCTATGCTCTATCTCTCTGAAGGTGGTCGTCTCTCTCTTCTTCATTGTTACACATTCAAAATTAACCACTGAGCTATCATTGCCTAAGTCTGATATTTAACTGGCTTCCCTACATAATATTCATAGCTACTCCTGACTTTGACTACATAGACTCAGACAAAATCAATATTGGCTATTGCAGCAAAATCACATCGAAACCTCCTCTAGGTGCCTACTCGTATCTCGTATCTACAATCTCATCGATTCGCTGATCCAGTTATTGGAACGTCACCGTTCGAAAATGAGATTCGAAGTCAATTTCTGGTTATTTTTCCAATTTAACTGTAATTTTTGTGAAATGTGAACAAAACATTTTGAAATTTATACCTTTACTAGGTAAGTTATATATAGTTGGTTATGTTGAATAGATATACATTAACTATGTAGAACTTTTCAAGTCAAATTGAAGTATTTTATGCATTTAACGTTTAAATACCTGGGTGACCGAGCTTTACTCGGACTATAAAAAAGACAAAAAGATTTGACCGGGTTCGAATAAATAACCAACGAAGCGAAATTCTGACGCTTTGATCACTGGGCTATCGCTTATGTACATGCTGTACCTAGTGAAATTATATCTATGTGAATCTTGAAAAACTAGGAAGCACGCGTTTCCCCAGAGATGAGATCTAGATAGATCAATTCGCTCCCGAAAACCCCAAAATCATTAAATCTCAACTGTCTCTTAAATTCTAACTAAACTTTCAGGATTGTCACTATGTCATCAACTCTGGAGACATTTTGGTTGAGTAGGTATTGAATTTTTGTATGGAACAGCTGATATTTTTATCTCGCTTTCAGAGTTGGTCACGCTCCAGTGTCAGATAATTCTTATTTTATGTGAAATCAAAAAGTTTATATATTTATGCGTACGAATAAGAAATTCAATATCAACTTTTGACTTCCTTATAACTTCCAAAGTGATACCCTAAAAGTAATATATTTTTTATGATTATACATGTAAAGTATCTGTATATATTTACACCATCCCATAGTGTCGCTTATAAGGATCAAATTCTGGGAAGAAATGTTTGATGAATAACTAAAGAAAAGGTCTAATTTTAAGATAATGAATTTTATTGTTGATACATCTATTAAACTTAAACAAATTCCAATATAGTATGCAATTTGGCTATCCAAAGAGGAAACGCTGCCAGCCTTCTGGGAACCCTGCCGTTAATCGGAAGCAGCGGCAGGCTTGAGGAAATTTTCTATATATAGATTGTATTTTGTACATATTTGTTGTAAATAAAGATTTTATCAACATGTATGCAATTTTAGTATTTATCATAATCGGCCTCGAGAGCCGAGACTCCTTTGAGTATTTACCTTATATACTTTAGAATTCGGCCCTCCATGCCAACTTGAAAAATTTACCTGTATACTATAGCCACATACCTACAATGATATTATAATAAAAAGAGGCATACCTAAATTAAAAAATCTTGGAACATTATGATTAATTCCGACATTGGATTCGAATAACGAAAGTTCTCTTGAGAAACCTGGTATAGTAGGTACCTACACTTACTTGAACTTTAGTCGTGGTTCCACATTAAAATTCTGCTTTAATTAAAGCTGTATGCATGAAATGATTTATTTCAATAAAGAACATTTTATGAGAAAAAATATAAGTGACGTGCGAGTACTTGTAGTAATTGATACTATGTAATATATCGTAAGTATATACTTACTTACTATTTTCCTCACAAGCTGTAAAGAGCTCATAAACTCAATTTTCAAGGATTGATTACATTGATTTGCTCTCGGAATTGAATTTAGTTCAATAACATAATCAAATAAATATATCAAGCGTGTCTTGCCGTTTTATTGAGCTGGAGCGTTCGTGAAAGAATTTGCTTCTTTAAATTGAATTTCTTACGTGAATTTCATTCGATAAAGTAGCCGGAAATCTTGGCTTTACAGTATATACAGTAATACTTCGAACTAAGGCAAATTATCATTTAATCAAATTTTAATGCTGCTTTATCCTAGGAATATCCTGGGACATTCCTCACACACATTAATTAAGTACACAGAAAAAAATATCTTTAATAATAACAATGTTCAATGTACTAATATTAATACAATAATTCACTTTCCATTTAAATACATGTATACTGTATAAGTAGATATTCAATTTACTGTAAAGGTCAAACGCCAAAGAAAGAAAGTACCATACATAAAAGAGAACGAAACGAGAAAGAAACTTTCACAAGAAGCTCTCAGGAAAACTGATTTAAGATAGCGAAACAGGCCGATACACTTGAGTACATTTAGAATATTGCATGAATGCAAGTGCACTTTACAGAAAGGCTCGAGTTGTTTTACCCATATAGGTACATAATGATACAAAATAACAGCCCAAGCGAGTCTTACAAAATAGGGATATTCAATAATGTTTTCTAGTGTTTGCGAATAACAATAATGTATTCTGTACCGTTAACAAATATAATAATCGTTTACATTTTAGATATATTTTTTACAATATGTAGAAAGACAAAACTTCCACCCTCACGTTTAAAACAAATTAATATCTTCACAAATTCATATTTAATTCTCCAGAGAACCCTTCAGCAAAACTCCATTATCTATCACATGAGATACACCGGTAATACTTTTCGCTTTATCACTCGCTAAAAACAAAACTAAATCAGCAATTTCTTCGGGTTCTGCTATTCTACCAAGTGCTGACCCTTTCATAATCATATCCCATATTTTTTCTCGAGTGGCTTTGTCTTGAATCTTTTCCATGAAATCAGTTCTGACTGGACCTGGGTTTACAGCATTGACACGTACTCCTTTTGATGCCAGATCGAATGCTATGCTTCTTGTAAAATGATCTACACCTGCTTTGCTAACACAATATGAGAAATTATCTTTCAATAGTACTGCACTAGATGCGATACTAGATATATTTATAATATTTCCTTTTGTTTCAATCAGATGCGGGACAGTAAGATGAGTAAGGTAAACTATTGATCGAAGATTAGTTGCCATCATTTGATCGAAGAATTTCATTACGTTTTCAGATATAATACTTTCTGTACCAGCAATACCTGCATTGTTTATCAAGATATTCAATTTTCCAAAATGTTTTATGACGTCGTCAACCATAGCTTTCATCTTAGCATCATCTGTTATGTCAGCAATAATGACAAATGGCTTGCTGCCGTACCGTTCACACTTCTCTGAAACACTTTTTAGTTTTAATTTGTTTCTTCCAACAATCGCTACATTTGCGCCATCTATTGAAAACTGTACTGCAATAGCGGCTCCTATGCCTGAACTTGCTCCAGTAACTAAAACAACTTTGTCTTTGAAAGTCATTATAATATTAAGAACATGTAGGTACGAAGGTTGAAGAAGTTTAAAAACAAACAAAGACAGCGTTGTTCTTTTATACAAACATAAATGCTACGTCATTACTTTTAATTAGCAAATCGTGTTTTATTTATTACTATATCTTCCGCCCCGCGATTTTACGCGCATTTCTGAGGGAAATAATTATAATTAGTAGTGTTATATGTCTTTCTAGGGTATGATTTATACATGTGCCAAGTCTTGTCCAAATCTGTTCAGCTATTACGAGGTGATTGAGTAACAAACTTTCGCATTAATAATAATAACATTGTTAACTATTATATTAATTTGTTGGTTGTTATATAGTATCACTAGCTTCTACCCGCGGCTTCGCCCGCGCAGCCTACAGGAAACAAATGACATATTTTTCTACAACTATAAAACAAAACCAAACAACTTCATCCCGCTTCGAGGGTATTAAAAACGCTGAGACACGTATCAATTTTAATAATATTAAGTTAGGATAGTTATAGTTATTCAAATAAATTAACCTTGAAAATTATCTCACAGGAACACATTACATGGATAAAATGTATGGATGTAATCAGAAACATATTCTTTTTCTGTGCCAAATTTCCTCCAGATCCGTACAGATGTTGAAGCGTGATTGAGTAACATCCATCCAAGTAAGATTAGTTAGAAGTAAGATCGTAAGATGATTACTGTGTAACATGGTCAAGCCTTCTTGAGGAAAATGTGCTGAAACTCATTTTCACCAACTTTTAAATACAGAGTTCCTGTACGATACATTTGTTATGCTGTCCCGTGGAATCTGTGCATTTTAAAGTAAAGTAGCCCTTGTCATTCTCTGATCCCTAACCTAAACTACCACGATGCAAAATCGATCGCTTGCTCTGTTAAAATCAAAACCAAACCTATCCCACGGGAACGTACATTATTCCGGGATAAAAAGCAACCTATGTGCTACTCCAGACTATAATCTATCTCGTGCCTAATTTAGGGTCGGCAACGCGCGATTGATACCCCTGGTGTTGCAAGCGTCCATAGGCTACGGTAACTGCTTACCATCAGGCGGGCCGTATGCTTGTTTGCCACCTAATTGGTATAAAAAAAAAAAATGTAGAGCTGTTCAGCCGTTCTGCCGTGATTGAGTAACAATCAATCCATCCATCCAAACTTTCGCAGTAGGATATATACATTTATAGGTACCTATATAAAGTTTTAGTCGTTCAAATAAATTAACATTGAAAATCATCCCACAGGAACATATTACTGGGATAAAAAGTATCCTATGTCCTTCTCCATACCATAGGCTATCTGCGTGCCAAATTTCATAATGATTGGTTCAGTAGTTAAAGCGTGAAAGCGTAACAAACAAACAAACAAACAAACATACAAACAAACAGAGTTACTTTCACATTTATAATATTATATAGTAAGGATATCGTAAGGTCATGATCTCTGACATATCTCTGATGATAAAACTAACTGATTTATTGTTATGAATGTAGGTACGATCCATAAGGAAATCAAAGTTGTTATGTGCATTTATTTCTAGCACAAAACAAGATAATATTACTATTATAAAAAGTACTGGTTCTCATAATTAAATACCAGTTTCGATATTAATATAACATTAAGTTCCTCAGGAAAAAATCTGTATTGTTGTCATAGGTAAATATTAGGCTAATCATAAATCTATTATACTGACTGACTAGACACAGCCTAATCTAATGAACCTATAGCTTTGTTATTTGGAGGAAGTACCTACTCCTTTTGTACACTAAGCAAGGATTATCCGAAATAAAAAGGAAAACTAGTAGTAGTGTAATGATTTTAATTGATAAATTCTATAATACTAAAATATAGAAATCTATTTTAAATGTTATCTGATGGAAAACATTAATACATTTACACTCTAGCTAATGGAATCTTATCTGCAACACCTTATTAGTGATTAAGATAGAGGAGTTTTTAGCAATGAAATAAACAATTACTGTCTTATCACATGAGATTTCTTTAAACCCAGGTTTTAAGATAGTCCCGGCTCTTTGAAGAGATTCTATGTTCGATGCGTATTTTCTTTCTTAATTCATATTTTTGAAATTGACGGAAATATTTAAAACTAGGGTTTTGCTAGACTTGCTTTAAACCATCTCATCGTCTTCATTACAGGTTATAGTTTTCGTACGTATTCTAGTATATGTGGTAAATAATACTCACACTAAAGGATACCATAAATGTATTGTTAATAACAAAAAGACAAATAAACATCAATCATCCACTAGATTTCAATTATTTTTTTGCCAAACACCCTTAAATTAGTCTTTGATGAATGGTCCGTTTAGTAAACACCCGTTATCAGCGACATATGAAGAACCGGTGATACTTCTTGCTTTATCACTCGCTAAGAATAATGCAAGATCGGCAATTTCTTCAGGATCAGCTATTTTATCAAGGGCTGTCGACTGCTGCATCAGCTTCCAAACAGCAGCTTCTATTGCTTCACTAGCGCCTGTATTCTCAACTATATCAGTTTTTACTGGTCCTGGATTAATATTATTTACACGCACACCTTTGTCAGCGAGTTCATATGCTATGCTCCTTGTAAAATGATCTAATCCAGCCTTAGAAGCACAATATGGGAATCCTTTTTTGGACAGAACATTGATTGCTGCTACGCTAGATATGTTAATGATATTTCCTCTGGTTTCAACAATATGTTTTGCAGCAAGATGTGTGATTAAAACAGCGGCACGAAGATTTGTAGCCATGGTTTGATCAAACACTTGCATGGCGTTCTCGGCGAGAATGCTTGCAGACCCGGCTATTCCTGCGTTGTTCACCAAAACATCCAGTTTACCAAAATTACTTATTGTTTCACTGATTATTCTTTTTGCATCATTTTCTTTAGTCACGTCAGCAACGATTAGTAATGGCTTGCCGCCTTTTTGTTGGCATTTGTCAGAAACATCTTTAAGTTTATTCTCATTTCTTCCAACAATAGAGACCTTGGCACCTTCCTCTACAAATTTTATGGCGATGGCAGCGCCAATTCCTGAACTAGCACCAGTCACCAAAACTACTCTATCTTGCAAGCTCATGATTGTTATTTAATTCTATATCACTTGCATAGGCTAAGGACACTCAATAAAAAATATTTAGTTACAGGCTTATATGTTTTTCAAGACAATCTTATCTGACTTAATTGGAATGATAGCTTATCGCAATTAGTTGCAATATTTATTAAAATAACCTTTGAAGCGTATAACTTTATGAACTACGAAAGAATGTCTATAACCACCTTATAATCAGTAAGTAGTGCATTAGAGTATTAGAGTTTGACTATTCATAAGTGCCTGTGAAGGCCTATTTGAATGAATAAATTATTTTATTTCATTTCATTTCAGTATACTACGAGATCGGTAATCAAACATACGGCCCGACTGATGGTAAGCAGTTGCCATAGCCATATGGACGCTTGCAGCACACAAAGTATCACTCACGCGTTACCCACCTTTCCCCCCTTCCCAATGACCCCTAGCGACCTTACTCACGCGCAGGATCACACCATAAAGTTCTCCAGTCGAGCTGCTCTTTGAGCAAAAAAACGCTATGCTCTACCTATCTTAAATTCATAAGCATTGAAAAAATACTTAATTACGCAAATCATAAATGTAACTAAAGTTATATGTCTGTGGTATTTCCATTAATAATTTGCGTATGTAATTTTTCAATGCTTATGAATTATTTCCCAAATGTCTCTTTAATAACATACCATTGTCTGACATAAATTAAGCTCCCGTTATACCCCTGGCTTTATCACTCGCCAAGAATATTGCCAATTCAGCAATCTCTTCAGGTTCACTTAGTCTACCAAGTGAAGTACCGTTCTTCAAAGCTTCCCAAAAAAAAGATTCAATTTCTTTAATAGCTCCCATATTTTCAATTATACGAGTTTTCACTGGCCCAGGGTTAATATTATTAACTCGAATTCCTTTTGTTGCTAGTTCAGCGGCCATACAACTAGTAAAGTGATCTAAACCTGCTTTCGACACACAGTATGGGAAGTTTTTAACATTATTTGTCATCAATGAGAATATGCTTGAAGTATTAATAATATTACCTTTAGTTTTTATCAAATATCGTATATATGCGTAATTTAAACTACTGATCGAAGATTTGTAGCTAACGTTTTTTCGAAAGACTCCATGACATCGTCCTTTAGAATGTTTTTGTAACAAGCAATTCCTAAGTTATTAACTAGAACATCTATCTTTTCAAATTTTTCAATAGTAGTTATCACAATCCTCTTCACATCATCTTCCTTTGTCATATCTGCGACAATAATTACCACGTTTTTAAGTTTATCTGCATTTCTTCCAACGATAACCGCTTCTTTTGCAAACAATATGGCAGTTGCGGCTCCGATACCTGAACTGGCACCTGTGACTAAAACCACTTTGTTATTGAAACTCATATTCAACAAATTATTTTCAAGTTTTAGGTTTTGTAAGTTGAATGAGGAAAAAACAAGTTAGTAAAGACTTAATACCAGATACATGGCAAATATTAGTTTATTTAGACTGTACGTAATTGCGTGTATAGGCACAATTGTTGAAATATTTAAATTTCTTATAGGTCAACACAGGTGGCATATTGAATAAAGGCATGTATTTAATGCCCTAACTATTAATTCCCTCTATTCGAATCAAAATGCTGAACAACTTTTACAAATAAAAATCGCAAAGACATTGTAGACTTATCTATCGAGCGCACTATTGAGTTGTCCTGCGTAGAGCTTGAGCGCTATATTATACTTTGTGTGTACCGTCCCCCTTTAGATGACTATAATTTGTTTGTATTTGTTGTAGAAGATGCTCTTAAGAAAGCTCAAACATGTAATAAAAGTATAATAGTATGTGGCGACTTTAATGTTAATTTGTTAGTAGATTCACCTACAACACTCAGATTTATTAATTTGTTCAAATCATTTAATCTTAATAACTTATTCTATGAAGCAACTAGAGTCACAGAAACTTCTGCAACTTGTCTGGACAATGTATTCTGCTGCTGTGATGTACTCGAAAAATCTATTGTCACTGAGTTGACTTCGGATCATTATGGTCAGAAAGTAGAACTTTTTAATGAAACAAATGTTAAACCGCATAAGATAACTTCTAGGCCCATAACATTTAATCGTATGGTCCGTTTTAAAGAAAGTGTTAGTAACAATATTGCCTCTGTTGACATGGCACAGGACGAACCGGATGGTCTTTATAGTGTTCTCTTTAAATTTATAAAGACAGAATTTGATAAGGCATTTAAACCTAGGACCTTTAGTGTAAATAATAAAATTAAGTTTAACGACTGGGCAACATCGGGTATTTACAGAAGTAGAGCTAAGTTGTATGAGCTGTATGGCATGAAAAGATTCAATCAATATATCGATTTTCTTGAGTATGTTAAAAAGTATTCCAAAATTTTTAAGAAAGCCTGTGCTTCTGCTAAGTCCATATATTTAAAAAATAAAATTAGTCAGTCAAACAATAAAGTCAAAACTACTTGGAACATTATCAACTCTGAAAGGGGAAAATACCAGAACAGTAATAAGCGTGTTGAGTTAAATATTAATAATAACATTATATCTGACGATAGTCAAATCGCACATGCTTTTAATTTATTTTTTACTAATATACCGGTAGATTCAACTAGCTCTTTGAATTCGTCACCGACAGATGCTGAATTGTTATTAAAATCCAATGTGTCTGAGTGTTGTGAATTATTTAAGTTTAGGCACATTACACCTTACGACATAGTCAAAACATTTAAAACCCTGAAACTTAAACGCACCGGGGACTTATGGGATATATCCGTGACTGTTTTGCAGGGTATCATTGATGACATTGCTCCCCATTTAGCTTTAGTATTTAATAAATGCGTAGATTTTTGCCAATTTCCAGATTTAATGAAATATAGGAAAGTTATACCTTTGTTCAAGGTGGGAGATCCCAGTGATCCTACTAATTATAGGCCAGTTTCCATTTTGCCAGCCTTGAGTAAAGTATTTGAAAAGATTATTTTAACGCAATTACTCGCTCACTTTAATTTGAATAAACTATTACATAGTGAGCAGTATGGGTTTACAAAGGGTCGTTCAACTGTTGATGCCGGGGTAGCACTTTTAAGAAATATTTTTAACGCTTGGGAGAAATCACAGAATGTTATTGGAGTCTTCTGTGATCTATCCTCTTAAAGCCTTTGATTGTGTTGATCACCAGACACTCATACGTAAACTAAATTATTATGGGGTTAGGGGTGCAGCACTTGATTTGATGAAGTCGTATCTCGGGGAAAGAATTCAAAGTGTTGATGTCAATCGTATTAAATCATCTGGTTCTCCTGTGCATATGGGGGTGCCGCAGGGCTCTATTTTAGGTCCTTTTCTATTTTTAATTTATATTAATGATCTTCCTTTTTATGTCAAAAATACCTGTGGAATTGTACAGTTTGCTGACGATACCTCACTGATTTTTAGTGTTGATAGACTGAAATCTAATTTTGACGATGTAAACGGTGCATTATCTCGGGTATTAAATTGGTTTACTGTAAATAATCTAGTTTTAAATGCAAAGAAAACTAAATGTATTAAATTTGCGCTACCAAATGTTATGAAAGTAGGCTGCAATTTAATGATAAATAATGAACCTTTAGGTCTTGTTGAATCATCAGTTTTCTTAGGGATTACTTTAGACTCGAAACTTCAATGGGGCAACCAAATATCATGTCTTTCGGGAAAGCTCAGTTCAGCTGCTTATGCAGTTAGAAAAATTAGACAGCTAACAGACGTAGACACAGCTCGATTAGTTTATTTTAGTTATTTTCATAGTGTTATGTCCTATGGCATTTTACTTTGGGGTAAAGCTGCTGATATAGCAACCATTTTTATTTTGCAAAAAAAAAGCAGTGCGAGCTATTTATAATATGAGTTCTCGAGCTTCCCTCAGAGATAAGTTTAAAAATATAGGTATCCTTACAGTATCATCGCAGTATATTTATACAAACATATTATTTGTACATCAAAATATTAATCTTTTTGTAAAAAAAATTACCTGCACTCTTTTAATACTAGAAATAAGCATAAACTTTTGACCTCTTCTTATAGACTCCAAAAAGTGCAAGGTTAATTTTTAGGACTGAGTGTACAATTTTATAATAAGATCCCTAATGAAATTTTAAATTTACCGTCACTAAAGTTTAAGGAACGTATAAAGGCCGCTCTAGTACAGAAGGCTTACTACAATATTAAATAATATTTAAATGATAAAAATGCGTGGTTGTAGCGCTCGCTCTCGCAGGAAACATCTGATGTAATAAATTTAAGTTTGTTTTTGGAAAGAGTAATTGCTGAGTTTATTGCCGGCTCTTCTCAGCAAAATCAACCTTCCGAACCGTGCATTAGAGTATTAGAGTTTGACTATTCATAAGTGCCTGTGATGGCCTATTTGAATGAATAAATTATTTCATTTCATTTCATTTCACAATCGCCTTTAATTCGTCATTGTCGACCAAAGTCTTCGGACGACCGCGAGGTTCATTTTTCAGGTCGAAATTCCCAGAACGGAAGCGAGCAAACCAATAACAGGTGGTGCATTGGTTTGTAGTGTTAGCTCCGTAAACGTCGTTGATGTTGCGTGCCGCATGTGCCGCGTTGCTGCCACGACGGTACTCATATTCCATAATTACTCGAATTTTTAACGTATCCATGATGACGAAAAAGATTGAAATAACACTAATCAATAAACAAATGACTACTTTTGGAAAAAGAATTCCATGTTTTTAAAATAAAATTAATTTGAAATTAGAATTCTTAGCCAAACAAAAATTATTTTGATTTGAAATGGCCAGTACTGCAGAACGGCAATTTCATAGGTTCCTAATATAATCAAGTTTTACAATGTTTCGCCATTGTTGAAAAATGTATTCGGCGAATGGTAACAAATGGCGAATAATGTAAAAAATCCAATAATGGAGCTGCGGCATCTCTATTACTACCTAATTCTTATTGTGTGCATTATGTAAACTGTACCTTAACAACTATTTATGTGTAAAATGCGTAAAAGTATTTATATATTTGAGTGGCTGATCTATATAGGTTATGGAATACATAAGGGGAACTTAATTGAATCTAACTTAAAGCAATCACCCATGAGGAAAGACCTTGAGTATTTCTAGAAAATACTGTTCAACTAACAATTTACTAAATTATATCTTCATATAGGAGATAATACACGTTCCTCGCGTTAAAATAATATTGTCACAGTTAAATAAATAAAACGGCAATCATATAAAATTTCTTCAGATGTCATATTGTATGGAATGATTTCTTGTTTATCCATTTAGTGATATAAAAGATTTATAAAAGCAATTATTTCTGTTCCAAAGCTCTATTATTTCAGAAACATAATCACATATTAAGTAATACTACTTAGGTACTTACTACGTAACAAAATGTATTTTATCTATATTCATTTATCAAATAAATATCTTCGTTGATACCTACTATCAATTTTAATTATCTGCCTGATGATTATTTTATTACCGTTTTTAGGGTTCCGTACCCGAAGGGTGCCAAATGGGACCCTATTCATAAGACTCCGTTGTCCGTCCGTCCGTCTGTTTGTCAGTGGGCTGTATCTCATGAAAGTTATTTGAATCCACAAATCTTCTCGAAGAAGCATCATAAATTTATATACCTTTTTCTTGAAACTTTCTATAGTTTCGGAGATAATCGTTCTCTGCATACGCCGTGTCGTCTACAACGATGGTGCCAAAGACCATCCATTACATGAATATTTTTATCAAAGAGCCAATGAGGACTTTAGGTAGTTCCCATCAGGCATATCTACCGTTCAATGAAAGCAATCTTAATTGGTGTTGGAGTTAGGCGATAAGTTTGTCGCAAGTTTGGATTGCAATATAGTACTTGAAAACACTAAATTGCAATGTTCACTTCAACTTATTGAGCAATATACTGTTTGGTTATTCATCCTTACCTGAATTAGCATGGTTTCATCAAAACAAAATATACTCATAGCACAACTAGATGACTGAACATGTCGACGCAAGAAGCAGTGTTTCTGAAATTCCAATGTTTTCCGAAAACTTACCCGGAAACAAATGGAGACGAACAAACTTTCCTAATAACTCTGTAGCTCTCTTGAGTACGAGCTACGACGCTTTCCATTACAGTTTGAATTAAGTATGGTGGAAAATAAGCTTAGCGTAGCGAAATCCTAACTGCCAGTTTCTGAAAGCCAAATCAAAGTTAATCTATAATCAAAAATGTTGCCGTCTTTATCATATCAGACGACATTGACAGTGACAGGTATACTTTCAACAAGAGATTAACTTTGATTTGGCTTTCGGAAACTGGCGATTAGTCTATGAAAATAGCCGTTTTCCAAACTGGGGTAAGTATAGAAAATTGTTATCGACTAAAAATATTTTATAAGTCCATTTTTATAATGCTGTGTGCACAATTCTCTGTGGCTGTGTGTGAGTAAAACATGCTGTGGAGCGGGATGGGCCCATCGAGGAAACATCCCTATAGAGTAGATTCCGAGCAATCCAATCCGCAACTAGTCAGTGATTTTGCACCGATTTTGAACAGTAAGGAAGGACCAATCATCGCATCGCGTGTTCTTGATATAGCCAATCAGTTTGCGCTTCTTTGGGTTAATTGGTCAATGGAAGAAGAAGAAAGATGTTTGATAACCATGTTGTATAATTGTAGGTACCTAATAATTGATCCATTCATTTTGTAATTTTAACATTAGTATACATAAAATTAGGAAGCAAACTTGACGATACTTATTTTACTGCAATTCTAACAAACTATCATAGCATGAAATAGTTACCGTCAATTCAATGTGCTTTCAAAAAAGTGTGACAAGACGCGCGTTCCCAATTTCGGTCACAAAAGCCACACTCGCCCTTTGTGCATGTTATTATATTTTTCCAACCTAATACTTATTGGAATGTGAATTGTATGAGGATGTAAGGTACGCCAGTCACGGAATAAACTGTCGTGTTACATACCTACCTACAGTCATAAATGTATCCATTTCTAATTGAACCCATTTCACACTTCACGGTGTATTTTGTATACAATGGGCACCAAAGTTGAAGATGTGTAGCTTTGTTCAGTGTAACGAAAGGCATTATGCGAACATTTGAAAGCCCTACCTATCGTAGTTTGTTGACAGGTTTCTTGTTTCGTTGGCCCAGTTTTGACTCATGTTGCCTTAGTAGTGAATTACTTTGAGGTACTTACCTACTGCTTTTCTGCATTGAGAGTTGCTTTTAGCTAATCATTATCAATTTAGAGCTCTTTATATCTCATATTATACCATAGCACCGTACTTTGTAGTACCCGCCTGGCTGGCTACCACCCTCAAATTGAAAATTTGTCGCCAAGCACCTTTCGGTGTGTTCCGACAGCTGCACTTCAGGCTGCCAGCTCCTTCTAGGCTTTGTGTGCTTACCACCTTCGGTCACATCACTGGACAAACGAGGACCAGCCTGTCCCCCCCACATCTCAGAATGCGTACTAGGTACTTAATGCCACAGTCTTTTTGCGTGTAAATTACTGATGGGCTATCAGCAGCAAGTATAGCCGATGAAGACTCATTGTGTCTCACGTATTCAGAAGAGGAAGTAGGTACCTCTTCTTCTTCTCTTATCTTTGCGGGTGACGTGCCTAAACTGGCGTGAGGAAGGTAAATACCCTTAATTACTCAATGAAAATAATGTAGAAAACTGTGGTAGAGATTTTTGCTTGGTAAATTTGCAGTCCGTCTTCTTGACGAACATCTTCGTCTTATTCTGAACATCTTCGTAGCATATGAACTCATAACATCTCTAGTTACTTGAATCCAGGATAGCTTTTCGTAATCAATATTAAATACAACCCGCTCTTATCGTTCATTGTAATTACAGGGGCAGTTTCTGTGTTCTTTAATTATCATTAAGGGACGAACCGCAAAAGGATAGACCCTCATTAAAGGTGGAATACCTTGGATAGCTACCATTTTTATTGTAGTCTGCCACCAAATGCTAAAAATAGGTACACTACATGAGTAAAGTTTACGTGCCTACATACTAACCCCCTTATTCATAAGTGTAAGCGCCTTTGCACACTATAAGAAAATTTCTTGTGTCTTATCAGACACAAGACATAAAATGTATGGGCGTGTCTGATCAGACATTTCTTGTAATATGCACGGTCTCATATAACCACCAGAGCGGCTGAATGGTGCCGATTCTGTTGTAAATCGCACTAAACTAATTTTAGTCACATCTCATATCTTTCTTACGAACAATATTTTCAGGAAAAAAAAAAGGATAGAACATATTTTAAGTTGTAAAATTAATCTTTGCCGTCTTATTTTGCGTGTATTTAGGCGTAACCACGATAGATGGCGACTAAATTTATATTGAAAACAAGCATTGGACTAATTTGACAGGACTAAATTTCTTACATCCTTTTCTTATGTTCTTTGTTAGAAAGAGACATAGTGAGATTAAAATTAGTTTAGTTGTAAACAACAGAATCAGGGCCAATGTCTTAAAAGACATGTCTGATAAGACACAAGAAATTTTTCTTATAATGTGCAAAGGGGCTAATAGTGTGCCCCGTCTCACTCTTTCGATCACCAAATGTCACCTGTCAGATAAAGACTTCGGAATTTTAGCTAATCAACGTTTGACATGATTAATTTGAAGGAACTCAACAATATAAAAAAATCGCGACAAAAATGTCCTGATGCATACAATTTGGTCGAGTAAGAACTATTGTATAGAACAAAATGTTTTTGTTTTCGTGATCAGAGATTATGATGGTGTTAAGAACCACCAAGCAGTGCAGTTTTATTATTGGTGACGTTCAGTGCACATTAAGGCCAAGTACACAATAAACCATTTGAGTACCCTTGAGCTATTATTACTACGTATAGAGAAGACGCTACACTTCATAACTATGTTCCGTTCAAGTGAGGGCATCCGGCCACACTTGTTGTTGTAGAACGATGAACGAAACGCGTAAGTGTCGTGAAAATCACGGTGTTTGCGAGAAAAATACTCCTAAAAGCATTCTGATAGCGCTACGTGTTTCTACTGTCTGCTTAGACGACTAATTATTGTTTCAGCGCTAAAGAAAACTTTAGTTGACTCTTAAAAAATGGGACATAACCTTTGCTTATGATAGCTTCTCTATACGTAGTAATAATAGCTCAACGTAGAGTACAAGCAATACGACTAACTGATAGTACGTACCAATAGTATAACCAACGCTACAGCATGTTATATTTAAAACCACAGAAATGAGGATAAATGTTTATTTTATTTCTATTTTAAACTATGGTAGAGGTGCATGTAACGTAATATAAATAAAAGCCAAATACAGCAATCACTGATTAATCAAAAAATCCGCGTACAAAGGATTTTTGTAAATTCAGCTCCCAAAGGCCAAAAAAGGATCGGAATTTTGAGCTATGCTCGGGGTTTCTTTGAAAGATAAAATCCGCAACGAAGTCATCCGACAAAGCACTATCCCACCAAAAACATTTTCATGTAAAATGTTGCCGCCAAGACATGGCTCGTACTGTCAAAAAGTTATCAGATCTCATGTAGAGCCAAGCTTATAACTACATGCACTTACTCTATAAGCCCAAACTTCACAACCTCTACACACCGTAGTCAAAATTTGTGGCTTGGCCGTTTCGCTACCGTCACATGGGAGTAAGGTGAAAAATGTATTCACTGTTCATTGCTTTTTTGTTATTCAATAGTTCTTATAGTATTGAAACGGCCAAGCCACAAATTTTGACTACGGTGTGTAGAGGTTGTGAAGTTAGGGCTTATAGAGTAAGTGCATGTAGTTATAAGCTTGGCTCTACATGAGATCTGATAACTTTTTGACAGTACGAGCCATGTCTTGGCGGCAACATTTTACATGAAAATGTTTTTGGTGGGATTTCACTTCTTTTTTTTTGTTTGAAATTTCCAAGTTTTATAATTTTTTTGTTGTTTGTGTACTAATACAAGCTTACATACCAAATTTCAGCTTTCTAGGACTTCAGGAAGTACCCTATGAGTTTTGATGATCATCAGTGAGTCAGTGACGAAATCGGGGTTTTTTAGATATCAATAAAATCTAAAGTATAAGAGCTATGTTATTGAAACTTAATATGCTTAATAAGTTCACTATTGACATCATGTTCCGAGAATTTTGATTATCTGGTATAATCCAAACCCAAGTTATGAGGGTTCAAAAAAACGACGAAGTGCTTCGAGAAAAGGTAGGTAGTGCCCTTTCGCTTCGCTTGGCTGTCTTGGCGGGGGGCACTCCCGTGCCCCCAGATAAATTAGCAAGCCCAAGTAGCAATAGGAGGGTTACGACTGCCGAAGAACCGCCGATCGATGACGCAGACGAGTCTTATTGTTAGAGTGGAGACCGCGTCTTGGAAAACTTAGTGTGGGCGACCCCAGAAGACTGACGACTTCAAAAAAAGTGGCCGGACAGGGCTGCATGCAGGTGGCAGATATCGAAAGGAGTGGCGCGCTCTGGGAGAGGCCTATGCCCATCAGTGAATTAAAAAAGGTGGATGTCGATATTGACATCTGATTTCCAAATTTAAAACTATTAGTACCTATCGTGTTTCGTCGTTTTTTTGAAGCCTCATAACTTGGGTTTGGATTATACCACATAAACAAAATTCGCGGGACATGATGTCAATAGTGAACTTATTAAACTAGCTCGTATACTTTAGATTTTATTGATATCTAAAAAACCCCGATTTCGTCACTGACTCACTGATGATCATCAAAACTCATAGGGTACTTCCGGAAGTCCTAGAAAGCTGAAATTTGGTATGTAAGCTTGTATGAGTACACAATCAACAAAAAAATTATAAAACTTGGAAATTTCAAACAAATAAAAAAACTTACTATAACTATATAAACGGTGAATACATTTTTCACCTTACTGTGACTGTAGCGAAACGGCGAAGCCACATAATTTGACTACGGTGTGTAGAGTTTGTGAAGTTAGTGCTTGTATAGAGTAAGTGCAAGTAGAGTTATAAGCTTGGCTCTACATGGGCCTGATAACTTTTTGACAGTGCAAGCCTTGGCAACATTTTACATAACAATTTTTTTGGTAGGATATACGTTACGGCTAAAAGCCGAAGTGGGGATGTTTATCGCCACATATAGTTGTACCCGGTTAGAAGTATCCTATTTACTCACGACTAATATAGGCTCCACCCGGTTTACTTATTGTGATCTTTTTCTTCATCAAGATGAAGGAGTGTCGTATCGCTTTATAAATTATATTTCCTTGTATTTACGTATTGTGAAATGCCTTCCAAACGTCTACCTACTAAATTATTTATTTTATACCACAAATTATATTACATAAAAGTCTGATTCCTTTGCTGCCACTTATTATTTACGCTAATGCGTGAGTGAAAAGTACTTGGCCAAGATTAAATACACGTGTTCTAAAAACAGATATAACCAACACAAACAACATGATGTATAAATTTTATTAGTATCTCAGTAAATAAACTAAAAGTAATTATATATATACAAAGACTTAACTAAACTACTTAACTAATATATACAATCCCCAAGGTCTCCAAGGCCTCTGGGAAGGGTGCCCATAAGGCTGGCCACATTTCCTCGTTGGACAGCAATTCCTATCCGTTGACCGAGGAAGTGGCCAGCCCTGTGGTCAGCCGTGCTCTCAATAAGTCTTTTCTTTATGGATTTAAAAAGTCTATGGGCATCCGGGCACCACGGCCCGAGAGTTTCTACCGCGAAGGCCGCAAAGATGTAACTATTTGTCAAGCCAGCATATTTGCGGCGCTTCGCGGCTTCTGCTGCTATTGCCGCCCCGCCCGCCCTCAAGGACGTGGAGGCTAAATGGGACGGAGCCAGTGTATCCACACAAGTGGCGTCCCAGATAAGTGGCCGACCCATCTGCCACGGAATGAGCGTCAATCCATCGGGTCTCTTGCCGTCGTCACGAGCCAGGCCGGGAGGTTCTAAAACGGCTGGCACGTTTACGCTGACAAGGGCCCGACGGATCACATCATTAAGGCAGGCGTGGCGGGAAAAGCGGCCGGCACTCTTTGTGCAAGAGAGGCCGTGGTAGCCCAAACGGTCCACCTCGACTCCACAGGGGCAGCGATGGGGTACTACGATGTCCGCGCCTAGACGAAGGCCGACAGCCAACCTGAATGAATTATTATCTAACAGGGTTGCGCAGTGACTGGAAGGATAGGCATGTAACCAAAATCCGGATTCGGGTTGGGATAATGCTAATAGGCGAGCTTTTTCTGCCCTCGTTGTGGCGGAGTTTAAAAGCCAGTCTAAGGCCTGGCGACAAAGAGGTTCATCCCAAATCCTTTGGATGGATTTGTTGGTAGGCAGAGATTCACCCGGGCAGGCTAATTGCCAGGCGTCTTCCGTTTCGCACAAGTACGCTACCTCAAAATCACGAAGTGACGGTGTGAGGATTTTACCTATTAGAGGCAGCGTACTGTGGATTGAAGATAGAAAAGCTGGAAGAACTATGCTGGAAATTTGTCTGATTCCGAGGCCGCCATGACGAATTGGAAGGGTAGCTTGTAAAAATTGCCTGTCATTTAACTGAATATTGAAAATTTTTTGTATTTGCAGATGAATGATTTTGTCAATTTTTTCGCAAAAATGGGGTAATTTCCAGAAGGGGCTACACCTTAATGAGTATGTAAGTTTAGGGGCAAAGAGGCAGGAACGGAGTATGAAAAGAGCCATGTGTGAGCTAATTTTGAGTAGGCGATCGGAGTATTCTGAAAAACGGAGAATTTGGAGCTCAATAAATTCTGGGATTGATTCTTCGAAAACGAGTAGGTGAAGCGAATTCTTTGAGAGGACTTTAATGCCTGGACAGATGTTGTTAAAGTCAGCAGCAATCTGGGATTTATTTAAAATTTCGGGACTTATGTAAATTTCACATTTTGTCATATTTAATTGAAGGCCGATATCTCGAAACTTCGAAATTAAACAAGACAGGTCGCTGAGAACTGAGCTAGCTTCACCACCTATGCTGCCGTCATCGAGATACCACACGTTAAATTTGGAATTTAGAGCCGAAATGATGGGATGTATTGCAAGGCTAAAGATGGCTGGACCTAATGGGTCGCCTTGTTGACAGCCAACTGCGGAGAATATTTTATTATTTTGTACATCAGGTTTGAGGGTGAGCTGTAGCACTGCCAAAGAAATGGATATAAACTTGGGATATGTTTTTGGACTTCTGTCAACAAAGCGTCGCGGTTCACTGAATTAAATGCGTTTTGAACATCAACCTTAACAAGTACCTGATCTTTGCAATTGTGGAGGTAAGTTCGACAGGCATGCACAGCGGCCTCGCAACCGCCTTTGGACCCGAAACCCAGCTGGAATGGCTGAAATATAGGCTCCAAGTCCTGCACGATGTATCTGCAGCAAACTTTGGAAGTTAGCCGTCTGAATGTTGATCCTATAGCGATAGGGCGGATACCTCCATCTTTTTTTCCTAGTGCGCAAAGGTTAGCACCATAAAGAGTTGGTACCACTTCGGCATGGACTTTACCTGAAAGCATAAAGTTGACGAGACGAGAGATGGACGAAAGGAGGTCATTATTTCTTCCCCCAGGAGCACCTATAATAAGGTCCTTTAGGTGCTGGGGCGATATGCCGTCTAGGCCGCTAGCCGAGCCGTTCTTAAAGGACATAATGGCGGCCAGGACTGCATCCTCGGAAGCTTGGAGACATGGTAGGGATGGGTTAGGTGGGTCAGGGAAGTTAGGGGAAGTGGGAGCTGGTGGGTGCTTAGTTAATAGGGCTGCGAGAGTTTCGGGAGTATCTGGGGCTAACGTGTCACTCGAGAATAAAATTTTCGCGGCACCTTTAAGGTCCCCATCGTTCACTTTTGCCTCTACCACTTTGGAAATCTCTAGCGGTTTAGGCCTATTTCGGAAAGCGTGTTGTGACGCATCAAAATTAGTAGGGCGAGAACAATTTAATTTAATTTTAGCAGTTAGAGAACGATGTGGATCTTTTTTGGATACGTGCAGAGTATTGAAAGCAAACAAAAGAAGGTTTTCCCAACTAGAAAGCGGATTTTTGGTGATACAATCATCGATCGTCTTGGAAAGACTGGTTGCGACAGAAAACCTCGCACCTCTGGGGATTCGCTTGATGACCGGGAATGCCCATTTATGTTCGCTTAAATTGTTAGAAAGAGAAACAGCAGTGTGGGTAGAGGGTGTAGGAACTGGCGAGTGGTGGATAGGTATGTTATGTGCAGATTTATGTGACTTGCCTAAGTGTATGTTCAATCCACGCTGACCTTTTAAGAATTTGGGATGGATGCAGTACGGACATTGAATAAACTCGGGCGAAGACTGGCTATTAAGTTGGCTGACGGCTTGTGAAGGGGAAGTTGACATTAAAACATAAAAAACACAGAAAATACAGAGAACACTGAAAATAAACACAAAGCACACTTATTAAGTTTGTATAGTTTGACAGCACTCGTTGTCACTGCGACGGTTGCCGGGGCGGCGCGGTAGCTACGGCATCCTGGGCGTCCTTAGTTACATGGTAGAATAGGCTTATTTAGATATTGTAGATTCTGAGATGTGTTAGGGTTCCGTGGCCGAACTGACCGGCTAGGTAAGTAATAAAAATAATCAAATGTGGCAAACGTCAGAAGGGCTAAGTAGGCTCATAGAAACCAAATCAGTTCATTGGGTGGCATCAAGGTGGCATTTAATTTTTTGTGGTCGTATATATTATATATTATGATGAACTCTTCATATTTCTTGTGCTTCCCGACCTTGTAGATTAATTTAAAATAATATTTTTCTGATGAGATTATTTTTCCACTGACATTCAGATGACGTTTTTTTTTAAAATAATGTATAAATTAAATAAATCAGACTTATTTTAAACTACATAGGTACGAGCCAGAGTTCTATTAATTAAAATAGTAATCTAGAGGCACAGAGTTAATAATATACTACGTACAACTAGAGGACTCTTGTCCCAAGATTTTTTCTTTTTATATAATTGTACCTTTTATGAACTAGAAGGAAACTCATCAATCTGACTCATTTTCCTGAAGCTGACAAATATTTTCTATAAAATAATTTGTTTCGCACTTTTGATAAAATCTGTGTATATACTCCCAGTATACATATAAATTTAATCTCAGTAACTACTTTTCTTTTATATACTCCAGAGGAAGCTCAAGTAATATTGCTAATGGAATTCATTTTTCCGATTTTACACCAGATCTTATGCAATTCATCAATTCCGAACCTTTTAATGAATTGAATTGTATATGATGGGTGACTATTTTACAAAAAATATTGAAATTATGTCAGGATCTGTGGAGAATTCGAAAAATGAATTGCATTAGCAATATTACTCGAGCGGCCACTTTAGCGTCCATGGGACCTGTCAGCACAATTTCAATCTTCTAGACTAGGGTCTAATCAAACGGTAGGCCGTTTTTGCAGCGCGTTAATTGATATCATCGAGAAAAAAATCCCTTTAGATTAGTGAAACCGAGCAATCCAATTCCGCAAGTAGTCATTTTTACACCGAACCACAAGACGCCGGGAAAATTTTCACACGTACGTTGTTGACATACCGAAAATACGGACACAGCGTTTTCCATCCTCATTTATAATGCGGACAGCAAGGGAGTGGAACTTGCTTCCGGCGTCTGTGTTTCCTGACGCCTACAATCTAGGTACTTTCAAGGCCAGAATAGGTTTCTTCTGGGTAAGCGTGTTCCATCTTAGGCTTCGTCATCGCCCCTTATGTACGGGTGAGTGGATAAGACTGGTAAAATCATCGAAGCTTTATTTAATAATGTACATTTTTCTGGGGGCCAACCCCAAGCTCTTAAAACAATATTATTATAACCTTATTTGTCTTTTGTCCCATTTTGACGTCGGATGTCAAAGAAGGACAAAAGACAGGTAAGGTTATAATAATATTGTTTTAAGAGCTTGTGGTTCACCCTCTGATGTAATACTGCGTTGGAAAATACGTATGTATTCTACATGGATTCCATAGTAAAGATTGTTCACGAAATCAGTATACCCAGTCCAAAGTTATACTATAATATTTTGATATAATGAATTTCAAAAACAGCAACTACAATCTCAACCACAGCGTTATTTACATACATGCTGATAATGTATCGGTATAATTTACAAAGAAATCATACTAAAAATATGAACTGCAAATTAGGTCGCAGCATGTTATGTCTGTACTAGCGAAGTCCTATGGTAATAAAATAACTGAATTTGTTACAGTAAACATACGCAATACACAATAGACAATGTTCACGCTAGAAAATCTTAGAAATGCGCTTGTAGTAAGTAATATATAATATATCAATGGCTTGAGACAGGTGTGATTGTGTCTTTTGAGCTGAGGTTATTGTATATTCCGCTGGAGTTCAATAGTGTAGATACATCGTTTTGTCAAATATTAGTACATTATGTATGATACATGTGTGCAAAGTTGGTTATTAACACTCCAGGCGATTAGGGAGGGAGCCGAGAGTGTAATAATCAATGCACACGTGTGTCATACGACGTTTTTCAACACACTTGCGAGGAAAACACAGACTTGTAAATATTTTGCAATAAATGTCACTTTACGATCGAGTGTGTTGAAAAAGTATTTAAAGCTGTCATTGACTTGATTTTTATTGATTTAGAAACACATTGTGGGGAAGACAATAAACAAACGCCTTAGATATACCTACGTTCAAAAAAGATTACTATTGTAAAATTAGGTTTTCCAGTTAGTCAAAATATTATTCAAATTCAAAAAGCATTTATTCAATTTAGGCCCTGATAAGGCACTTATGAACGAAATTTAAAAATAGAAAATTAGATTTAGAAATCATTGAACAATTTGTAATTATTATTACTTCCAGAAGAGGTGTGGTTTAACTTTAATAATATGACCAGTACCCCTGGAAAGCGCCGAGCGGCAGGACCGGAGGCGTCGCTGAGCGCCGCTGGATGCAAGCGGCCCAAAACCGTTCGAAGTGGAAATATATAATATCTTGCCTGATGTACAGTCGGGTTTTAGAAAGGGACGCAGTACCGTAACGGCTTTGCTTGATGTCACCGATAACATCCTGTGCTCGCGGGATCAGGGAATGTGTACGCTGCTGGTACTATTAGACTTCTCCAGGGCATTTGATAGTTTGAATATTAATCTACTGATGTCCAAATTGAATTACTACGGATTTGACAGTGATGCTTTGCATTGGTTCAACAGTTACCTTAGTAATCGTTACCAGTTTGTTAGGCTTAGTCATAGAAGCGGTTTTTCGTCCGTGTCTGACAAAGTAGCTATAAATAGAGGGGTACCTCAAGGGTCCATATTGGGGCCTGTTCTTTTTATATTGTATTTGGCTGATATAAAATCACATATTAAATATTGCAAATTTCATATTTACGCGGACGACATACAGGTGTACATTTCGTGTAAGCCTTCCGAAATTAACAGTGCAATCATGAAACTCAATGAAGATCTTTCGGAAATAGCAAGATGGTCCACAAACAATTGTCTCTTACTTAACCCCATTAAAACCAAGTATCTTATCTTTGGTAGCAAACATCAACTAGCTAGTATAGAGTCATCCATGAATGTCATGCTTATGGGTGAACCTATTGAGCGTGTATATGAAGCGCGTAATTTGGGCTTGTACATGGACTGTGACCTGAGATTTGAGAAACATATTGCTACTTTAATGAAAGATTGTTTTTATAGACTTAAAATTTTGTATAGAATGAGACCATATATAAAAGAACATCTGCGAATCAAGTTAGTAGAGTCACTAATTTTATCAAAATTGAATTATACAGATACAGTATATGGACCACGACTTTTGGCTAGAACTCAAAAACTTATTCAGCGAGTTCAGAATGCCTGTGCTCGCTTCTGCTTTAACATTCCGTTAAGAGCCCATGTGACACCGTACCTTAACGAGCATAATATTTTAAAAATGGCACACCGTCGTAAACTTCACTTAGTGTGTCTTCTTTTTGGCGTCATAAAATTTGAAACTCCTGCTTATCTATATGAAAAGTTGTCCTGGGTGAGTAGTCGCAAGTCACACGGTTCAAGGTCATGCGCCATGCAGCTCTCGACGCACCGGCACTCCTCGGCTGCTTTTAGAGGTAGTTTCCATTACGCTGCTACCAAGTGCTGGAATAATATCCCTCCGCCGAACGGAGCCTGCATAGTCCGCATACTTTTAAAGTCAAATTAAAGAATTATCTTTTCCTTCATCAAATTAAACAGGAAACGCAGCGACATGACACAAGTGTTATATAAGAAATGATCATAACTAAGAAATGATTTAAATAGGTGCATAAGTGCTTACATCAGTTTGCAATTTATATATATTTTTTTTTTTTTTAAACAAGATATTTAAGCTTAAATATATATGTATTTGTTGCTTAAGAAAGAGATGTATATTAATAGGAATACCCACTTATTTACTACATTATATAGGTATATTTTATAGTATTATTAGTTTTATTTTTTATTTTTGTATATTTATTATCTTGGTATTGTAGTGAGCCTACCGTGTCTTCACTTGCCGGCCCCAACGGAAGATCAGCGTTGGTTATATGTACATCACATATAGCCAACATTATGCTGAGTTGGAGGACCGTTTTGTGACTGTTTTTATTTATTAATTTCTGTTATTGTATACCGTGTTTTTTATTTTTAGTCACAAATAAATATGTTTGATTTGATTTGATTTGATTTGAAATCAATGGAGGATATGATGAGATGACCTGTACTGGGTAATGCTGACCAACCAACACTCATTTAAGCATCTATCCCATTAGGGCTGACAATGCAGGTAATGTAAAATTGCCTTAGTAAAAAAAAAAAAATTGATAACATTTCAATAAATACGGAAACCAAACAAGTTTAAAAAGAAACTGTTGCATGTTTAAGGTTTGAAATCGAATGAAATTTCTCCGCGAGTAAAAAATACAATTTATTAGCACGCCTCTGGCTTCTGAAGGATCTTTTCAATCAGCGCGTCAAATCAATTTATTCTGTTTATTTTGCAATAAGTTCAGTAAATTGAAGTCTGTAGATAAGATATCCTACGAGTACGTAACATACACAATGTTTACCAAGAAATTTATTGAGATATTTGTAACTAAACACCATGTTTAAAATGATCAGATTGTTAAAGTACAGTAAAACGGTAAAACCTCGATAGGTAAAATTTATAAAGGGGTGTATCTACGAGTACGATTAGGATATTTAGAAATTTATATTTGGATTCAGTTTTTCTTTTCCACTATGATTATATTCAGATATTTCTCAAATACCTTCAACAAACAATCTGTGGATTAAAATAAGTAGGTATAAGGGTACCTGCCTAATTAAACGTAGAACTAGAACCTAGACTACTTAAACTCGGTACTTAGTCTCGGTAAACATTGTGTATGTACATCAAGTACATACACAATGTTTACCGAGACATTTATTGAGACTTATTTGTAACTAAACACTATTACACCATGTTTAAAATGATCAGATTGTTAAAGTACAGTAAACCTCGATAGGTAAAATTTATAAAAGGGTGTACCTACGAGTACGTTTAGGATTATATTTAGGAATTTATATTTGGATTCAGTTTTTCTTTTCGACTATGATTGACGAAAAATATATTCAGATATTTCTCAAATACCTTCAACATACAATTAATCAGCTTTTGATTCTAAAAATCTATCTAGGTTATCAAAACGAATAATACGATAATAATAGAGCATTGTAAATATGAGTCATACGAATATGATAAAAAAATATCGATGTTTATCATTTTTTTTTTAATTATATTATTCAAAAATCAATCAAGATCAAAAAGTCATTTATTCAGTTTAGGCCCTGGTAAGGCACTTATGATCTATTATACCTACTACTGACTTTGACCGTCGAGTCGGTCAGTATTTCATTTCGATCCACCCATCCGAAGTATTTGTGGTCTCCCTAATTATTCAGCCATTTCGGTTATTGTAGGCTATATTTTACTCAAGCTTAGATGTTCGTTCGAGCGACAATTATCTAATTAGTAGGTCGGTTAGGTCTCGTACCTGGCTATGAAACGTTGTTCACGGAAGCGTATACTCAAACTCCGCTCTCGGCAACGGATCGTGAGATACCAGAGAGACGCCGAAACTACGCTATTTACGCAATAGAATTGAATTTAGATATCGTTGAGGACAGAATATATGGATGTGAAAGATCCTAAAAGCTCTGACAACGATGAACGAGCGTCCTGAAAATATTAGATTTAATGCTGTCCCAGCGGTTTCACCCGCGTTACCGGGATAAAAAGTTGCCTATAATACTCGGGGATTGGAATCCTACTGGTAGTTCCAGAGATTAGCCCTATGATTTCAAAACTAGTACCTAATATATCAATGGATTAGCCCGTAAACGAACAAACAAAAAACAATCAAAAGACTCTTCCGCTTTATTATATTAGTATAGATTGTTGGTATAGGTACATTTGGCTAATGCTCCGGGGGATGTGTTAAACACACAGTGGATTGTATCTCTGTGTATAATGTGTATTTCCAATTTATCGACGCCTTTGTCTGCTTGTTATTTTCATACTAGGTAACAGTTATTGTATGCCTGGAGGCAGGTATTATGATATTAAGTGAAAACATCGTTAAGGTCTCTCTTCATAGTCACGTGTTTATGTACATGGAATGTTATTATTTGCATATTATTGTTACACTGTTGATTTTGTTATTCTTGAAAACCTTTCCCTATTGTTTGGTTTTAAATGCTTTTAAAACTAAAAATATGTACCTACATATTTAAACAAGGGCTAGTTGGAATGGGTGTTAGATGCTTTGACTGCCTGCCACAGGGGTTCTATTCCCATCCAGGGCAAATATTTGTGTGCTTGGATATTTATTTTTTTGTCGGTATATCGTTATCTGGTCATCATCTCCCTGCTGTGTTGCCAATAATTTGGGGTCGGCGTCATATGTCGTTATCTGGTCATAGTACAAACAAACTGTCCTTAGTTTGGAACCAGGTCCTGGTCCAAAAAAACGTTAGGTAGATAAGTTATTCCATATTCCAATATACTCGTATGGTACCTATATGAGAATCAACACGGGCGTCCCGTAGTATGTGTGCGTAATTACGAAAGAGAATTCGCAGAGCATATTTGCCTTCCCTTTGTGGGAAAACAATATAGTATTGTGGAAAACTTTGCTCGGGACTTGGCAATGGCATGACGGTAAGGGCGACAATGATTTAGATAAATGATATCTGGCCTCGCTTTCTGAATTTCTGTAACTTTGGCTTTGAAGGTTTAGTTCCACACCACAATAGCAAATTCGAAATCATAAAATTGTACTAACGTGCTTTATTTTAATACTATTCATGCTTTCCAAAATGTATCCTTGCGATCGGCTTGATCTCCTGGGCAAAACCTTAACAGCTCAAATAAACCTTAACTGTTCATTGAGTCGAAGGTAGAAACAGCTGCTAGAAAGCTGGTTATCCTCTCTAAGGTCAAGTGGTACTTCACTCCTGGGCAGTTGCTTCAACTTTATAAAGCACATGGCCGGTCATGCATGGAGTACTGTTGATATCTCTGGGATCCATCCCATATCAACGCCCTCGACTCAATAGACCGCCGAGCCAGGAGATTCATCGGAGATGAGTCTTTAATTAAGGCGAAACTCACGAGCGAATTCGCTCGTGAGTTTCCAACCAACAAAGAGAGGCTTGCTTGCCTATTAGTTCTACAGGATATATTTTGAGGAGTGTGTGCAGGAATTGTTCAACCTTATTCCACCATCCCCATTTTTACACCGAACCACAAGACCCGTACGTTGTTAACATACCTACCAAAATATGGACACAGCGTATTGCATCCTCATTTATAATAGAACTTGCTTCTGGCGTCTGTGTTTCTTGACTCTTACAATCAAGGCTTTTTCAAGGACAGAGTAAATAGGTTTCTTCTGGGTAAGCGTGTTCCATCTTAGGCTTCATCATCGTCCCTTATGGGCGGGTCAGTCTAAACCCAAGCCCATATAATATAAAAAATAATTTGGATGAAACTGGACACATAGCTACATATACATACAATATACTACACATAGCATGGTCGTTAAGCTAGTTGGATGCCTCCTAGGCGGCTTGAAAAATTCCAACAGTAGGTTGACAACTAGCCTACCTCCACCGATCCGCAGTGGGCACGCGTGGTGGAGTATTGCCCATTCCCTTTCACCTTCATTTGTGAAAGGAGGCATGTGCTCATTAGTGGGACATTATAGTCTGATGATGATGGACACATAGATCATGCTAGAAATCTGGGTATCCTGACTGAGGTCAAGTGAAACTTTATGCCTGGACAGTTGCTGTAACTTTAACGTATAGGTCCAGTTGGTGACACCTCTGGGATGGAATAAATCACACAAGCACCAACGTGAAACTCTTCTCAATAGATCGCCTTGCAAGGAGATTCATCCAACAACCAACCATCATCGAAAGCTTGTTTGCCTATCGGTTTTCTACAGAATAGTAGTGTGCGCAGGGATTATTCAATCTGATTCCATGATCCAGATTCTGGATTTCCAACCATATATTGTCGACATACCGAACATACGCTCACACGGTACACGTTTTGCATCCTCATTTATAATGCGGATAACAAAGGAGTGGAACTTGCTTCCTGCGTCTGTTTCCTGCCTCCTTTAATCTAGGATCTGAAGTCAGATTGAATAGGGTTCTATCTTCGGTCTTATCGTCGTTCAAGGGCGGGTCATATGGAATAAAGGATACTTTTCATACTGAACAAAATATTATGATTCCTTAGGAATGCAAGTAAAACCATACTGTTGAATATTCTGTGGTAAAACAGCCGTGCCGTGAACACTGGTGTGATAGAGTCGTTTAATCACTTCCTTGAGGAAGTAAATACATAGGCCACGTTGAAAAGTAAAACCTGACTCATGCTTATAGGTGGTACTAATAATTGTTTCACTAATCATGATGACTTTGTAATCTTGTAATACGTCATCCACAATAAGCTTTTGTTTAGGTTCTGAAACCTCAAAAAGAAAAACGGACAACATAGAAATCCTATATCCTTATAGGGTGACTTAGTGTTCTAGCTACTAACTTGCTTGCCTGAATCTGTCTAAAGGGAAAAATAATACCTACTCGGGGTTCTTTCTTTCACGGTAAAATTGAGTTACGCGGCCATAAATTGAGTTTTTTTAGATTATTGTAAGTAATCCTCCGTGCGCGGATCTGGCTTATACTTGGCCGATTTTTTTATCGCGTGTGACAAGCAACTAAATATTGTACATAGGTAAAGTGATTAGATAGAGGTAAGCACACAAAAACGGTAACTAATACCAATCGTTTCACACCGGGCAGCGCGGATACCGGGTAAGGTAAATTCTAATGAACTGCATTGAATTTGGCTGATTTTTTTGCTCAATATATGGAGTTTTATAGTATTTAGGCTTCAAGCGGGGCATCAAATTAGTCAATAGATAACTTCCTAGGCTCGTTTGATATTCACATGTCCTATAAATACAACAGAATTTGAGGAAATACAAGCCAATTTCAATCGGTCATTACCGATGGGCCCGCGGTACGTAGTAGAATATTTGGTATTCATTGTTGGTACTGACTATTTGACGTATTTGACTAACAATAAGTATCTATCATATAGATGCTCTACAGCCGTAATATAGAATATACATAAGTAAGTAGCTATATGTTTTATCCTAGACCTGTATCGCACAGCTGCGAACATACGACTGCGAAGTCAGTATTATAAAGTATTGGTCAAGTTCAAATCAATTTACAAGATTGAATGAATGATTCATTCGTTAGAATGCATGTGTATACATACAAACAATATGTAGGTACCTACATGTCACGTGTTATACCTATATACAGTCATATACATTCTTTAAATAAATATGTTGGATAATTAAGTAGAAACCTATACTTCTATACTAATATTAAAAAGTCAAACGAGTATGTTTGAACGCGGAAATATCAGGAACTACCGGTCCGAATTAAAAATATTGTTTTAAAGTCAAAAGTCAAAGTCAAAGCCATTTATTCAATTTAGGCCCCAGAAGGGCACTTATGAAGGTCAAATTTACTGAAGTTACCACCGTTTTACGATAGATAGACCGTTTATTGTGGAACTTTATGGGCCATGGTAAACACGGGTAAAACAGCGGGGCACAGCTAGTAAGTAGCTATATATAAAACTCTCTTCTTGAATTTTTTATCTGTTCTGCGCGGGCGGGTTTATTTAAAGAGGTTTGAATAAATTTTTGTACTTTTGTAATAATAATATTTATCATGTGCATAGAGTCGAGATCTATGCTCAAGTGCCATCCAAATATTTGGCTAAGATATAATTACAAATGTTAACTTTATTATTAAGCTTAAATTAAAAATTATTTTAGTAATGAGTTCATTTATTTACACGATATAAAACGAAATCTAAATTATTGTATTTTTATTTATTTACCTTGGATAAATCATCGCCAAATTTAATACAAATTATTAGAAGGAACGACCAAAACCAGTGTTTGATTTAAATCCAACATAAAATAAGGTGTATTTAGTTAAAACAATATTATTCTATCTACTTGAGACTGATAAGTATTTCTTCAATTAATACATAGAGCATTACATTTTCTTGGAATTCGCTCGGTTTGCTTACTTCTGAAAATTAACTGTTGACTCATACAGCGTCAAATAGAGGTAGTAAAAGATTTTTATATTAATTCAGACAACAATGAAATATAAAGACAGCTTATAGATTAGTATTACCGATATCTCTTTATAAAATTATAACAAAGCCTATTTGTATCGATAAATCCGATTATTTTCCGAGGGAACAAGTTAGGTAACGTCAGAGGTTCCCTCCCTCCAGCCTCCAGGTCCGGGCTAGGGGTCGTAACCTTTAAGCAACCACTTGCTTAGGTACTTATGGCGTTCGTCAAAACAAAATCAAACACCAATCAATAAATGCAATTCCAAAAAGAACAACGTACTCACCGCACCGAAATCCGTTACTGCCTCTTACACACCACCAATTTTCACCTCGTCTGAAGCACCTGAAGCACTTATCGTCCATTCACAACCCACCGTAGATTTTATAAGATAAAAAATCACGTAAACTACTCAAAAATCACGAATTACCATTCATCCGACACTATATCGCACCCCGAAATGGTTACTTAATCATTCCACATGAAACTGTTTCACCGGTTTAAAACAGATGTAAAATGAAAATGTAATTTTCCGTCCGCTACTTTCAGAGGACTGAGGGCTGAAGCCTACAGGAAAATATCAAGCCTCGACCGGGATTTGGATGAAAATAATACACGGATGGGAGGCGACTGAGGCATGTTTGCTCACTCTGCGGGTTGAGTCATCAATGAGTAAGAAAGGGTCAAACGGATCATGCGCGGTGACGTCACGATGAAACGGATGCTGGCGATGTGGCCCGAAGTTACAGGCGACGGCGACAGAATGAGACGATCACTGCCAAAAGCTCAATGAGCAACGATATTTCATTATAAAATATACATTTTCCAATTTTCATGTAGGAGCATTTTCACGACGTGTCGTCTGACTTTTGAGGAAAAAGATTTATAAAACTCGATGGTTATGTATATAATTTTATATTTGTAAATTATATTATCATAATATCGAAGTAGTTTATTGTAACAAGAATAAGGGAAGCCGAATATGAAAGCTCAAACACCCCAGACGGAAATTACCCAGTAATTTGAACGAAAATCGGTAGATTACAGTTTACTAACTATGATACCTACTTATTTGACTTATTACCTGTTAATTTTAGTATTAGTTATTGATATTAATTCTATATTTATTGATTGTAATCAGTAGTGTCAGGCGAATTCTGCTTTGCTAATACATATTACATATTCACTTTCTTCATGTAGGTAGGTACTTCATTGGTGGAATAAGGCCGGCCGCATACTATAAGAAATTTTCTGTTAGGAAATTTCTGACGCCCGCCGGAAGGCACTTTCCTCATACATTTTGTTCTAGACCCCGCATACTATCCGAAAATTCTGACGTGTCTGACGTCCAAAAATGTATGAGCAAGCGGGCGTCCGAAATTTTCTGACAGAAAATTTCTTATAGTATGCGGCCAGTCTAATATCACTCGACTGATGGCATTCGTGGGGATTGAGGAAAATATTGTATCATTAATATAATATTCCACAAAATAATATTATTTATAAACATACATACCTACACATGTTTTGAATAGAAAATATAACATGTTTTGAACTACTATTGCATTTTTTTACTTTAATTATAACAGAAGAAATAGAAATATTTAAAATATTTAAAACAAGAAAAACAACACTAGGCAATTTAAGAAAAGTCTGAGTAAATTGTACAGAATAGGTACATAAACAAAAACAAAACATTAAAAAGAAGAGACTCGATAGAATTAGCAAATTCATAAAAGAGACATGCATGCGGAATGAAAAAAAGATTTTAAAATATTTGAAACTACCAAACATGTCATGACAAAACTCAGGGACCACAGTCACGCACAGGAGAGACCTAATGACTCTTTAGCTAAACAGTTTTACAATAACCTATACACATGTACATATAAAAATCATGGAAACCAATATCAAAAATTATAAACCAGACCAAGAACTAGTCTCACCATTTTTAGAACGCAAGATAGATCAAGCTATCGATAAATAAACTAAAAGCAGGAAAAAGCCCAGGACCTGCGGGGCTATTTTAAAACGCTCGGATTCGATATCGGAAACGGATACAAAAACTACCGAGGCGATTTTCCGCAATTGCTATTTTAATTTTCGAATTCGAATATTTTTGATGTTTCTTTATGAAAATATCAATTCGATTCATCGAAAAGTTTTCGGAAATTGAAATAGCAATTGCTGAAATTCGCCTCGAAATTTTTTGAATCCGTTTCCGATATCGAATCCGACGTTTTAAAATAGCCCTGCAGATAGAGTAACAAACGAAATGATAAAAGCTGTGAAAGAGATACTAACAAAACTATATAACAGCATTTTAGCAATAAAAGAACTACCAGAAACATGGACATGCTTGGAAATAGCTCTACTATATAACAAGGGAGACCTTAAACTGATTTCTAACTATCTTAGACTCATCACTCTTATCCTGTCTGTACCTACCTATAAAGTATTCGCATCGAACCTACTACATAAGACGTGTAAAAATGAAGATTGATGAAAACCAGCCTATAGAAAAAGCGGGATTAATGAAAAAAATCTCTACCATTGACCACATACACACACTGAAAGTAATAATCGAACGGTGTACGGAATATACGTTGCTGTTATAGATTACCTACTCTAAAGCCTCCGATTCAATTTCGCATGACTCTATATGGTAGGCTTTAAACTAGCACGAATTAGACCACGGCTACATATTATAACTTATCAAAGCATTTACTTGAAAAACAAGTAAGTACAAGAGTACTTACCTACGCCTAGCTAGACACAAAATGACCAACATTTCAAGTTGAGAGGTGGGTAAAGCAAGGGGATCCGCTTTCCCTTTTGGAAAACTTTTTATCGCGGTCCTAAAATCTATTAGAATCTATCCCAAAATCTTGCTTGGAGTGATCTGGGAATAAATATCAATGGCATGTACCTCTTACACCTCTTATATTATAAAATTTGCTGTCCCCCGCGTTCCCGGGATAAAAAGTAGCCTATGTCCTTCTCCATACCATAGGCTATCTGCATGCCAAATATCATGATGATCCGTTGAGTAGTTGAGGCTTAATGAAACTTGGATGCAAAAAACACGCATGTTGCAATCTCATCACACCTTTCTTGAAGATTCCCATGTTAGTCCCTTGGAAAAACCGCGGCGCGGCTGGGTCTGCGCGACCATTTTGATTCGGATGTGTGAGGATGGACTCTCCGTCAAAGGTGAGACGTGCGCTTGGTTGAAGGTAGCGTGAGCATTAATTCAAACAATTCCTCAGAACACTCTCTGTTGTACAAGATTCAGTAATAGGACGCAAATGATACGCGCATAGGCGATTCTGAACAAAACTTCAACGATTTAACATCCAAATCTGTTACACGTTGTATAAAGAGGGAAATATCTCTCTTCCGACTAAGGGGCTCTTAAGTGGTTGAGAACCCAGGTTAGTTGACAAATTGTAATCGCAAATCAATCAGGTACCTCCAAGCTAGTATCACAGCTAGTATCCCGATGGCAGGAGTACCTACTCCATATGGGGCCATAAGTGCGACTTATAATGTTGCAGCCATTGCGATAGAAAAGTAGAGTGATTGTAGGTACCTATTAGAGTGATTGTACCTAGTAGAGTGACTGTACCTATTAGTGATTGTACCTAGTAGAGTGATTGTACCTATTAGATTTCAGGAACCTGAAGCAGGGGACTAGTAATTCATTAGTGTACGATATAGGTATATAGAAATGCATCTATATGCAAACTGCTCACACAGACGCTTCGCACAAGGCTGCAGCCTTTGCCCCGATATAAAGTAGTACCACGTAGTACCTACTGCTTCGTGTGGAGCCAAAGCAATGAGGTTTTCTATGCGGTGAACGCGCAGGATTATGTCTTGTGGGCTGAAATGGACATAGTAGATATAATTAACTATAAGTCGGTACCTATGCAGTGATTCTGAATAAACTATTTTCAGATTGAATATAGTAGTCACTTACTTACATAATATTATTCACAAGATAAGTAATCATATCTATAATTAAAATTAATCGTCGACGATTGTATTGTAATTAGGAAGGATTAAATTCCAGAGTTCATTCAGCATTGCACAAAGAATCATTGTTTGTGTCCAACGCAGAGTTAGAACTGCTAACGAATTGATACATTACTAATAACAATCAAACAGTAGGTAATCTAACCAAAATACCTTTCTACATATAGGTAAAATTGTTTATTTTTCGCATTGTAGACATGGTCTACAGTACTGTGCTAAACCAATTCTAAAATAAATATGATATGGAGCACTATCTTGATCATGACAGACGTAGGTACAATCTGATTCGATTAGTAGGTTTGATTCACAGGCTTAATATTTGTTACTATGGTGTTACTCGAGTAAATAAGTACAGTCCACCAAAATAATGATGGGGTTGCTACGGGTAGTGCAAAGTAAGGAGACACACGTATTCCACGCTTCAACTGCACAACCAATCGTTAGGTTTGGCACACAGGTAGCCTAAGGTGTGGAGGGACTTTTGTTATTTAGGGAACACGGATGAAAGGCATAGAGAGCAGAAATCTTCACCCTTAGTTTCGATTTATTGCTTAAGAGGCCGTATGCTAAATTTTGCCGATTTCGCTGATTTACGTGATTTAACTGTTAAAATACTGTATTTCTATAAGTTTTAATACAGAACTTGAAAGATCATTTTAATTATTATCTAATAAAGGAGCTACTTTTTTAATTTTGATTCATCGACCTCAAACAGGCTGTTTTTGAATTTTTGCTATAAGAGGTTTAGAATATCACATATTTACGAATCGTTTTGCCGTCTAAACAGTATGAAAAAAATACGGTTTATTGTTATGAAAGTCATCTATAAAATAAACGGAGCACTTTTTACCACTTTAATATAATAATTTTGAGTAAAAAAATATTTAACTTAGTAAATTTTTTGAGAAAATGGGCGAAGAATCGCTATCGATTTCGGCTACTTAGAACTTTCGTTCATTAAAATTATAATAATATAAATAAACTTCAGTTAATAAACAATCCATTTCCTGAAAATAAAAAAAGTTCAATAGTTTGGCAATAAAAAATCTTTTAAAACAACCTAAATCTCGCATTAAATAAAATAATGAAAATAAAAAGGTAGCTCATTCATTAGATCATAATTAAAATTATATTTTAGGTTGTGAATTTAAACTTGTAGAAATACAGTATTTCAACTGTAAAATCACGATTGTTAAATGACGTAAATCAGCGAAATCGGCAAAATTTGGCATACGGCCTCTTAACGATCTAAATTCTAAAGGTTACCTAACGTAAGTACTCAACTTAGGGCTCAGTGGTAGTTAGTGACGTCGGATGCCGAGACGAAGGTTCCGGGTTCGAATCCTACAGTGAGCTTGAGGTTTCGGTGAAGGAAAATATCACGTAAGGAAACTATAGCACGGTTCAAGGGTAGGGTACTTTGTAGTTCCCCCTATCACCCTCAAGTTGAAAATCTGTCGCCAAGCATCTATCGGTGTGTTAAGACATCTGCACTTGAGATCCAGTTCTTTCTAGGCTTTGTGCGCTTACCACCTTTGGCCACATAATTATCATTACTTACCATGGTGACATTGCGGTCAATCACTGGCCTCTATAGGTAGGTAGGGTAAGGTGGGGCAAGACGAGGTACCTAGCCTTTCTTAGAATTGACGAATCACAGCCGTTTTAACTTCGAACGACGCGCCACCATGTTGTGAAACAGTCAGTCGCTTGACTTCTAGCGTCTCGGCAGGTTTTTTCTTTTTAGCGACAAAAAATGTTTTTTTGCTAAAAGCTCATCGTTTTTAATGTCTGATTTAGTTGTGTTACTGCCGTGAATAATAAGTGAGGTGCTACATTCATTGCTGGTAATTCGAAATGACCGATGTTTGAGCCATCAGGTTAGAACTCGTTTACCACTTGATCGGCCGCCCCTTTTTTGTTATGTATTTTTACTTTTTTCGCACAAGTGGGCAAGATGGGGGTTGTTCTGGACGTTACTTGGATTCCAATGAAGGCTGGGCTACTTATAAAGCTTATGGAAAGTGGGCACATTACAGCTGTGTACGAGTTGATGACGAGGATGAGGAGTAGACTTTTACCTGCGAGTTTTGCCAGCAAAAGTACCATAGCCTATTCCCCATCTTACCCCCACCTATGGAGGTAAGACGGGGAAGTAGGCGATTTTTGTATCTTTTACGTTTTCCAAAAAACAAATAAACCTGTGTTCAATTACTAAAGACTGATTACCAAAGATGATAGGTATAATAAAATGATTCGATTTAATGGAAAGGTTTAGATTTATTGAGCTTTAAACCTTAGCTACCCCGTCTTGCCCCACCTTCCCCTACACAGTAAAAAAATACAGCCAATTTTTTATCCAACACAATCTAGTTTGAGGAAGGTGATTTTATACAATTCCCACTGTCCCGATTAATGGGGATGTGGGCAATGGGGACGGTGGGAATACCTGTAGGTATGTTGGACATTTTTCATTTTCGGCTGTGCGTCAGCCGCAAGGACCGAATGGTATTATTGGCTTATACTCTCAGATTACAGAACAAATAAGGCAGATAGAGCGCGCGGAACGCAGTTTATTAAAAAGAAAGTTTTTTCGTTAAATAAAGTCTGATAAACAAAGCATATACAAATTCAAAAGCGAATACCAGGTTGTGTTTTTCAATTTGTATTTGCTTTTTTGGCCTCACCCGTGTTCCGCGTGCTCCATCTGCCTTGTTCTGTAATCTGTGCTTATACTCTACAATGGTGCCGATACTGTTGTAAATCGCACTAAACTAATTTTAGTCACATATCATCTCTTTCTTACGATCATGATTGAAAATGGATAGAACATATTTTAAGTTGTCAAATTAATCTTTGCCGTCTTATTTATATTATGCCGACTAAAATTATATTGAAAAGACGCATTGGACTAATTTGACAGGACTAAATTTCTTACATCCTTTTCTTATCTTCTTTGTTAGAAAGAGACATAGTGACATTAAAATTAGTTTAGTTGTGAACAACAGAATCAGGGCCAATATCTACTTTCTACTTGTAAGGAGAAAAAATAATAATAAAAAATGGTTTATTTTAATTACAAAAATCTACATCATATAAAGTAACCTACCTATATCATAATCATCATTAAACATTATTTACATTTCAATGTTAATTGCACCATGTTAAAGGTGCCAAAACACTAAAAAGAAACTTGGTTCATAATATTATAATAAAACTCAATTATCATGTACTAAATAATTGGCACTGAACTTTGCGGAACAATGGTGTCATTTAACAAATCAGTTGTAATTTTAGTTAGTTATTGTTTGTTACCAAGAATAAATCACAGTTTGCAAAATCACTATTATGAGAGGTTATAATATTTGTGTATGGAGCCCGGCAAACCTAGAACAGCGCCATCTTGAAAAAATACTTTACCATTATTAAAACTACAAAACTATACTTTGAAAAAGATAGCTTGATCTCTGCGACAGTTGTTTGAGTCATTAACCTTATGGCTTTAGCATAGGGTTTATCTGTATCATCATAAAATCAACCATGGATTAAACAGATGAACCTTATTTTAAAGCTATAAGGTTAATTTTCATATGACTCAAACAACTGTTACATTGACATACGGAATTCCTTCGGAATTCTATTTTACATATTAAATAACTACACACGATTAACTAATACTTAGTGCATGATAACGAGTAGTAAAAATATATAACCTTAACGAAAATGAGATTCTCATAAGTAATTTTTCGATCAATATAGAAATAACAAAAAAAAAAAAAGTTAATTTACAAATATTGTAAAGTGTAAGTGGACGGATATATTTCATAAGGCACATTATTACTTAGGCTGTATTTTCACAATTATACTTTAATAACAGAACAATTAATATTACTGCGAGTTGCCATATTCCTACTGAAAAAAGTTATACAGGGGAGTCAGGTAGGAAAAGTACCACCATTAGTGTTTCATTATCTTGAACACAGGAAACATCTTTATGAGAGCTAAGATGATGATTTTAGTGTTAATCATACATTTTCTGTATGCAACAATACCAATAAGGTCGAGCATTGGAACATGTCATAGTCATGCTGAAGGACAAAGCCAATCGCTCAAATCTTAGTCCCAATTTACTAATATTGATTAAAAAAACTTGATCTCCCTCTAAATGCATGTTTAGCTTATAAATATATTGTTATTTGTAAGTGTGTGCTAAGATCTATTATACAAATATTACTTAACATTTATCCTTACCATTTAAATTCTTGTTCAACACAATTATGTATTTGTTGTCATGCTGGACAAACAATAGCTGCGGAATTCTGTTTTTGCTTGTAATCCTTATTTTGTATTCAGGTTTGTTACCTTATTAAACATAATTTAAATCTATTTATCAGATAGACTTCAGATTTTAATATAATCAATGGAATGTGCATGTCTTTGAAAAACCCTAATGAGTAATGAGGCAAGTTTATCAACTTTTTTAGTAAAACAGCATCAAAAAGGTAACTTAATATTTTAAGTTTGTTTTGTTTGTGCTTTGTTACAGAATAAAATTACACAAACAAAATAGTGAGACTATTGCAGTAAGAATTATGGTCACAGATGATTTTATGAACGTAGAACTGTTACATTCATCTGCTGAACAGTAACATTCCTCCCAATAGACACCATTCTCGTAGACTCCCCAATTACATACTCCCGTTACACCATTTTCAGCAACGGATGCACAGCGACGGATCACTTGACGCCAACGTCCATCCCCTGAAAACATTAATATAATCAATGATTTTTTTTTATTGGTTATTGTTTGTATATATCCCTACCTCTTAAGAAAAAAACAATTTATAGGATTGCTTTGTTGTCAGTCCAGCTGTCAAGACCAAAAGAGTTTCAGAAACGGGTATATGTATTAAGTTGAAATAAAATCAAATACCTACTATGGTCTAATATCCCTTCGAGGTGTAAACATTTCAAGATTCTAAACACATAGGGTATTTTCCATTGACTTTGGCAAACAGGAAGGTCTCACAGGACAAATTGAGATAAAAATTGTTAATTTGTAGTTTTTTTGCTGAGCATACTGATGATGATCAATGACAGGGTAAATATAGAACACTAGCAGCCAGATTAAAACTGATGTTACTCCATGACATGTGATGTTAAAGCCTATATTTGCCAATATATAATAGTTATTAAAGTCTGCATGGACCATAGACGAGCCAACAACTCCTGCTTTATATTTTGATAGTAGTAATGAAACTTAATTTCTTTATTTTTCTTCTAGTAATGTACCAGGCCATAGCAGTATGGGCATTTGGCAATTCATTTATAAACTTTCAGAAGCTGCACCACATTAAAAATTTCCCAGTTTTAGTTCATATTTTATAAAAATTTGGACTATACATGCTAGCGTTAACATGTATACTAGATGACTTAAGGCGGCTCTCTGTGGCCGGCGCAACTTCAACGCAAGCATAGTCTAAATGCTTGTTGTTTCACCTACCGTAATGTTTGACTGCGAAAAAAGAGAGACAGCATCAGAGCCGTCGGTTATCAGTCGGTTAATTCCGCTGATCACTCGCGGCTGCTTCGCTATGTCGTCATTCATGATTTCGCATTCATAAAACTTGTTCCAGTAGTATACTTCTTGTGAGAAAATCTTACAAGTTTGTGAAAAAAAAGTTAGTTATTTAGAATCTCCAGTACATTTGCAAGCCTGGTATCTTAATGTTTTCTTTACTTTTACAATTTATAGGTACATTAGATATGGCCAAAGTTCAGGCAAAAACGCTGTTTTTCGGAGGCTTTGACTGAATTTGTTTCACACTTTTTTTAAATTACGCCTAGATACACGGCTAGATATAGTGTACAAGATACCAATTTGTTCAAAACATCTAACGAAAAATGTTTGACAACGCCATAATAAGTACAGAGGTTTTGTATGAAAAGTATGACGAATTGAGTCCTCTTAACTTACAAATAAATCCTTTTGGACCCTGCTGAGTGAGTTTCATACAAAATGACCCAGGCATATGAGACTCGTCACTACCACACTCGACAGCTATGTGGCTCTCCTTATCAAATTTCTTGTAGGCTCCACAGGTATCTTCATATTTGTTGCCTTGCGATGATGCACACTGATAGCATCTTACGCAAAAAACTGCAAAAACAACGGACGAAAAATTGGATACAAAATTCCACGTTTTGTTTTGGAATAAACGAATCAAAGTTTTTACTTACCAGTCGGTAGAGCACATATACATATAAGAAATAAAGTTTTCAACAACATTATGCGGATTCTATTATAACTTTAGGCTTATAAAGTTTATAAACAAAATCGTAACGAACTGAACACAGTTGAACACACCCACAACACAAAACTTATTTATTTGCATTTTTTTTTTTTTTTGGGATTTTATGGCCTGGTTACTAAGACCTTTAAGCCACGACTTTATTATTCCGGAACCACTTTTCAGATTTTGTATTTTCAGTTTTATAATTTTACCACCGTATTTTTAATGTATTTAAATATTGGTTTATAAGTTTTAATGTCTTTTAATAGTTCTTTAAGCGGCGGCGGGCGGGAAGAAAAATCACTATAATTATTTTGCCACACTTCACTTAGTTCACTCGCGAGTACCAATCTGTCAATAAGGAACTTTTGACAGCTGAATATAATGTGGTCCACTGTTCCTTCTTCAACTCCGCAAAATGTACAGACATTGCTTTGAATTATATTTAACTTTGCTAGGTGTGATGGTGCTTTATTATGTCCATAACGTAGTCGGTTTATGGTGGTAATAAAATCACGACTGGCTCTTTGCAGGCTATCATACCATGGCTTTACTGGTAAGTTTTCTTGAATGCTACCGTACCACCGTCCTTTCGTTTCTTGGTCTTTCTTCCACATTTGCTCCCATAACATACTTATAGCTAGCCTTACATTACTCAAATAATCAGTCATAGGTACATACATAGTATCGGAGACATCGAGTGCATTTACTCCTCCGTAAGCGGCTTTGTCGGCCATTTCATTTCCAGTGATTCCTCTATGAGAGGGCACCCACATAAATGAAATTAGTTTCCCTGTATGATAATATTTGTATAACAATTCTTTAATTATGTACAGAATGAAATTAGTTTTAAAGTGAATCTTTAAATAGCTCAATCCTCTTATAAAACTTAAAGAATCTGTTACAATTAGAAAATATTTACAATTATCTACATTTCCAATTTGCAGAAGAGCCTGATATACTGCATAGGCTTCTGCGGTGAATATTGTACAAACATTCTGCAAAAGAAAACTCTGAGAAGAATTTTTTTGAGGATCATACACAGCACAGCGCACATAATCCTTACCCTTACTACCATCTGTATATAAAGTGTAGTAATTATTTTCTGATAAAAATTGCAACATCTCTGAATTATTTGTAATTGAATCTATTACTGTAATTGGGTGCATTATGCTTTTGAACTGGGAAGAATAGCAGGGCCAAGGGCACTGTTTTTTGAGTTTATAGCTGTTGTTTTCAATTTCCAGAAAAATGTGATACAACATTGGGGAGTTACCAATAAGGAGGCTCTCACCAGTTGCTAAAGGACCTGACACATTGATTCTACAAGGTATAATCTTGTTAATAATTTGCATGTTATCAGAGTACAGTAGTTTAAGGCAATACCGTTCGGCAAGTAGGAGACGTCTCAAGATCAGTGGCATAATTTTAGTCTCTACTTCCATGGCCCTTATGGGAGTTGAGCACATTGCACCCGATATTATTCTCAGAGATTTATTCTGCAGGATATCTAATTTTTTGGCATGGTAGCTATTCATATATGCCAAAGAACTATAGTCAAAATGACTTCTCACAATAGCTTTATATAGAATAGACAATATTTTGGGGTCAGCACCCCATGACACTCCAGCCAGACATCTTATTATGTTAATAGCTCTTAAAGCATTTTTAGAAATATACCGAACATGTTCTTCGAAAGTCAGTTTTTGGTCTATGATGATTCCTAAGAATTTCTTTGAATGTACTCTGTTTATAGATTCTCCACAATACGAAATAACACTAGATGGATCATCATCACCAAAAATCATTAAACTGCTTTTTGTAGCATTGATCTTTAAACGTAATCTATCATTATAGTATAGACTCAACTGATTTAATGCTCTATTCATATTATCTATAGCAACTTGCAAGTTCTGACTGCTACTATACAAAACAATGTCATCTGCGAATTGCAAAATATTTACTTCACTAGTATTTACAAATTTACATATTTCACATGTGTACAAATTATAAAGTAATGGTGAAAGAGTGGCGCCTTGCATTGTGCCTTTCGATGCACTTCTAGGACCATGTAAGATGTTATTATACTTAACATATAAGGTTCTATCATTTAAATAATTATAGATCCACTGACATAGTAGACCAGGTATACCCACATCAGACATAATGTTGACCAAGATACCTGGGTCGACATTATCAAAAGCTCCTTGGACATCTAAAAATACACAAACAGTGTGTGATTTTAAATTATTTGCACGTTTCAGGTCTGAGATGAGTGACATGAAGCTGTCAGCGCAACTACGCCCACGACGGAAACCATACTGCACATGTGGGATGATACCATTAGCCTCTACAAACCAGTCCAGACGGACTTTAATCATATTTTCGAATAGTTTACCGAGACATGAGGACAAAGATATAGGACGATACGAACTGGACTGTTCTGGAGATTTATCAGGCTTCAGTATTGGGATAACACACTGTGTTTTCCATGATTCAGGGATAATTTGTTTGAGCCATAAAGCATTAAGAATGTCAAGAAAGAGGTGCTGAACAGATGTATGGAGTTCTTTAATTACAATATATGGAAAGTTATCTAGACCTGGACTTGAGTTACGCCTAGATTGTAGACTTGATGTGAATTCATTCCATGTAAATGGTTCCAATAAAAATTTTGAATTGCTATTATTATTGTTACTGTTAAAATAGTTGATTAAGTTACTAGTCTCTTTTAAACCACTATTATCAGACAGTTTATCTAAAAAGGTAGGTATGAACTCATCTTTATGGGATCTAATGCTAGACTTAACACCCTTAAAAATCTTAATCATGTTCCATATTTTGCTTATAGGGGTAGTTCTATTAAAAGTATTGCACAAATCATTCCATCCAGTTGACTTCTGCTCAGAAATGGTTCTCTTTTTTAATGCATCAAGTCTCTTATAATTTATATAGTTATCTATTGTAGAATCACTTCTGTACAGTTTCAAAGCATTATAGGATGCTATTACACTTTGTTCGCAAACCTCATTCCACCAAGGTGCTGGAGGTCTGCTAGCAAAGTGGGCAGACTTAGTGAACTTTGGAACAACTATTTGCATAAGGGACTCAAGACGTATACAAAAATCGGTATAGGAAGAGAGTGGGTCTACTTGATTAATTGTAAAATCGCCAAACGCATTTTTTGAAAGTTCATTATATTGGCGCCAATCAGCTCTTTTGTACAAAAATTTATCAATGGGAGGGTTAATTTGGTATTTTTGTATGGATAGAGATATTTCGGTTATAGTTGGATAATGGTAACTTCCCATACAATCATCATGCACAGACCACTCGCATAACGGTGCTAAGCATGCGCTAGCAAAGGTGACGTCAATGGCTGAAGCGTTGGTTCTAGGACGGTTCACTGTAGTGAAACTGCCATCATTTAAGATGCACAAATCACACTCATCTATAACATCATATAAATCTTGTCCGCGGCCCTTAGTAGATAGGCAACCAAATGCAATATGGTGAGCATTAAAATCACCACTTATAAAAATAGGTTTAGGTAGGTCTCGAATTATATTGCGCAGTCTATGCAATCTTATGTGCCCACTGGAAGGAGGACAATATACGCAGAGTATAGTCACACTGCCACGCTCGGTAGATATTGACATAGCTATAGTTTGAATGTCCTCATAGAATGTTGTGTTTAAAATATTGTATTTAGTCTCTGGTTTAATTAATATTGCTACACCATTGTGAGGATTCTTAGATGTTCTGGAATGGAGATTATAACCGGGGATTCTAAAATTGTGATGGTCTTTAAACCAAGTTTCATTAAGCAAGCATACATCAATATTTTGTTCTAGCATAAACTTAATTAATAAGGGCTTTTTACTATTGGCACTTTGGATGTTAAACTGCGCAATCCGTAATTGGGACGTTTTAGGGGGACTTAAATCCATTATGGGGATAAATTTTTAACTAATATTTCTTCAATGAATAATGAAGTAATTGGGGTGGGATCAGACTTATTACCAATCTCTACCAATGTTTTTACTAGGGCCGCTCGTACTTCTTTATTAGCTATAACCTGGGCAATGAAGTCCATAGGGTGATCTTGTGGGTTCAGCGCCTGTGCAGCAGGCTTCTTATTAACATTTTTTTTAACATTTTTCTTTTCAGTATTTACTGGAATATTTACATTATTTACAGGGGGATTTACAAGTTGGCTCTTAGACAATGGCAATGCAGGGTATTCGATCGACTTTGTTTGTGCGATACTCGCGTATGTTATTTTACTTTTCTTTTCTTCTATTTTTCTTAATTTAATGGGACATTCTCTTGCTATTGCTAGGTGTGGGCCTTGGCAATTAGCGCAACATATCTCTTTAGGTTTATCACAATCTTTGTAAAAGTGTTCACCAGAGCAGATCGAACACTTCTGTTTGCCATTACATATTTTAGCCGAGTGATTAAATTTCATACATTTGTAACATTGTTGCAGCGGTGGGATATATTCAAATACCCTGTATGAGAATAGATCATATTGTACATTGTCAGGTAAGATATTGGATAAGAAAGTGATACTGACTGTTTGCAGAGGAACTCTGTCCCGTCCTACTTTTTTTGTGAATCGTCGTATACAGATAATTTCGTAAATGGAACTCAACTTAGTGTATAAGTCCTTATTTGAGATATTTGCTGGGACAAATCTTATGATGCCAGTTTTTTCTATTTGGGTAGCCGGTATGTAAGCCTTTACGTTGTACTTTTCTAAGAATGCAGTGTTATTTAGAAAGTTGTTTGCTGTATTATATTGTTTGAACATTACTGCTATTTTATTTGCATTCAATCGCTGTATTGCCATCACACCTTTAACATCCGTCGTGAAAATATGATTGAGATATATAGGACTTTTGTTGCCCAATCTATCTTTGTGGTTGATATGCTCAACAAAAACTTTAAACTCTGTTTTATTTGAGTTTTCTGGATACTGTCTTTTATAATTAGGTTTAAAATAAGGCACATAAAGTACATCAGAACGCTCACCGCCACCGCTATCATCATTCACTTCATCAGTCCGAAGCCGCTTGGAGGAGTTGGGCGGGTTGTCCCCGCCCCCCTCATTCCCATCCATTTTATTTTTTTGGTATTAATTAAAAGTGAATTTATTCTTTTACACAATAAAAAAATAATTACAAAATGTAATTTCAAATTTTTCCGCGTGCGCTTTTTTCAATTTCCCGCCAAGGAATCCTCTTATTTATTTGCAATTTGCATTTAAATGTTGCCAACTCCGAATACCATACCACGCACGGATGGTTACTAAAACCGGGTACACGCACATCTGCTGCAGGGGTAATCTCGGTCGGAGCAATTTGAAGTTTCTACACACTAAAAGGCAACAAGGTTCAATCACTGTGTTGTAGAGGTGTGTAACTCAGCTTTGCACCAGCTCAATGAATCAGCTCAAATGGATTTGAGCCGTTGAGTGAGCGACAGACTTAGTAGAGATGCTAACGCATTGAGCTAAAGCTCAACAGCAAAATGACTAGCTCACGGCTCAATCGGGGTCATATTGTATCTGTGACTCCCTCAACAGATTAGTCTTTTTATTCTGATCTACGTATTATTCTTTCATCTAAAACATTTAAATAATAATGTATTAAAATAATTCAATAAATAAATAAAATATTTAACATAAATAGATAATATAAAATGGCTTTAATGATTCCAACTATAAAAGAGTCGCGGCAGCTCATTCGGCTCGATTCGACGTGCGGCTCGCATATCGTGAACTACTAGAGGTACAAATTGAGCTGATCTGCGAGCTGATTCATTGAACGGCTAACACACTTGAGCCGTGAGCTATTATGCAGCTCGAGTATTTTTAATGAGTTACACACCTCTACTGTGTTGCAATGATGAAAGAATCCAATCCTGTGGTGTTTTGTTGGCAACACTAGTCGTGCGTGCCGTCAGTCATAGCGATGAGTAACTAGCCGAAATTTCAATAGCTTAGCTAGCCGGCTATATGTGGTGTAAAAGCCAGCTAGCTAGTCAGCTATTTTGGCTACTTGGCTAGAGCGGCTTAGCTAGTTTAAAAACATTCATCTGCGATCCGAGTTCAATCCTCGCCACTGCAACAAGTCTAGTTTAGATAATATTATAATAAATTAATGTAATGATATTTTTTTAAAATTTACTTTTTATTTTATTGTATACTCTTTTGAAAAGAAATTACTTTCTCTCATAGGTTATACATATTACTAATAAAAATATCGAAAATCAACAATAACGTCATCTCTATATATGGATATGAACTAAAAGCTTTCACAGTACATCGACTGAGTCTTTAGTTGTAGGCAAGTAAACCATAGATGTCGCGCTACGTCAGGTTATTAAAACGATTTATTTAAAGCCAATCATACTAATTGAAATAAAATAAAATTAAAAAAAATGGTTTGAATTCGTTTTAAATTCGATATAATAATAACGACATGGACTCGAATTTCACACTTTCGGGACTCGCAATACTACTTAGTTTCGCAGTAAGCGCACGCACACACAGCTACCGGCTACTCGGCTAGATTGGCTTTGGCTAGTCGGCCAGCTACCGGCTAATGGCGGCTAGAATGGCTTTGGCTAGCCGGCCAGCTACCGGCTAGTGGCGGCTAGTGACCTGTGGCGGCTAGGCGGCTACTCGCTGTGTGTGACGTAAACTTCTCGTAATGAGGAGGATTTCTTAAGATACCTCTATGGTCAAAATATCTGTCAAATCGTGCACTTAAGGTTCAATTTATCAACAGTTAAGTAACTATTACACTGTCCTATTTTGAGGATCCTAACTAGGAAATAGGAACGTGTAATCGCAGAAAGAACGGTTAGCCTGTAAAGTCGCGTAAGGACCGATCGGTCCGCGCGTGTTTCTATTCCGTTGTGTCGCGTAAGGACCGATCGGTCCGCGGTAATGGCGGCTCGAATTTCACTTAATTGCTTTTTTTTGTAAACACGTTATCGTTGGGTATCGTACTCAAGTGTTCAAGTGTTTGGTATGTGAATAGAGAGAATTAAATGACGCAACCGTTTGTAGAGCGCATTATGTTACTACCAGTACAAAAAAAATGAAATTTCGTCAATTTATTGTGGTCAACGGCTAAATTGGGCTGAATGAGTTTTCTCGCTCCGTGACTCACCGAAAATTAAAGTGTAAGTGTGATAAACTTACGTATTTCCTATAAAAGGTGAGTGATTTGTATAGAATATTAGTTTATCTAACCGGTTTAGTAATAATTTATATAATTACTCAAGAGTGTAATTAGAATTCCTTGAATCTAAACACTCGAAGTACTCACGTGTTTATAATCAAGAAATTTTATTTCACACATCAGGACTTATATAAATCATTATTAAAACGGTTAGATAAACTAATAATCTACACAAATCGCCCACCTTTTACAGGCAATCCGTTAAATATCACTATTCACACTTCATTTTGTTTTGAGTCGCGGCGCGAGATTCAAATTCACGTAATGCAACGGCTTTTATCAACAAATATTTTTTTGAACCTTATGCCTATAATATTATGAGATAATAGTTAGGGACTCATAAAAGCTAATACAATCAATAATGGTTAGAAATTAATTTACTATGTGTGTGTACCATGACCTGAAAGTGGTCTATTTTTAGATATCGACACACTAATCTACCTTGTTTTTTTTTTTATCATTGTTTATTATTTAAAACTTGTAACATTCGTCGAGTTTGACACATTATCTTTCGAATAGAGAGGCAAAACCGACCCTAAAGTCATTAAGATAAGAGAACAATGGACCGACAAAAAAAAATTGGTTTGTTTACATTTGTGTTCACGATGTTTACTTAGCATCGTATTTCTCTTTTTTGCTTACTTGGGACTAGTAAAACAAATGTATTAATTAGATAGAACGTTTATTCGTGTTGATATAAAGGTGTATAACATGTGGACAGAGTTATTCATCTTGAAGTGCAAACACGAAATGTTTATGAAGAGCCGTTTTTTTACAGTTGTCATTTTTTCCAGGTTTCTTATTGGAATCTTGTTATACTTCATTCCAATTCCAATAAGATTCCAATAAGAAAATGTATTCAGGATGACGCTATAAGTTACTGTTTCTTGATTAATACTGTAAAAACCCAGATATTTATGATTTATCGACCATGGGCCGCGCGCCATTTCGCAAATTTGCAAATTCCGCGAAATTATGCGAACCCCGCGCGACTCTAGAAAAGCTGTCAATTTAGCAAATTCGCGACTTAGCAGGTTAGTAATCAAAAACAATAATAGAAAAATAAAACAAAATTGAACTTTATGTAAGTAAGTACCAAGTATTAATTTCTAAATAATGTAGTACTTTCAATGTACGGATTATTTTTCTATTATTGTTTCTTGATTACTAATGACCTATACATTCATCCCTCAAAATATACGCCAAGACTTTAGAAGGGCCTTATATAATTATTTCAAAACATCGATGTTTTGAAATAATTATTCGACGGTCCCTACGTATAAACAGACATGTCTCATACATCATGTATGGAACATGTCTGTTTATACGTAGGGACCGTCGATATATTGTACGGATTATTATTCTATTATTGTTTTTTGATTACTAATGACCTATACATTCATCCCTCAAAATATACGCCAAGACTTTAGAAGCCTTATATAATTATTTCAAAACATCGATGTTTTGAAGAACAATGTTACATCCCTAAACGTCCTAAATCGGAGCGACGCGATTACACTTTCCTGTTTAAGGAAGCAGAGCGGTTGGGACCTTCCTATCTCACTACTTAGGACACTAACCGTTCTTTCTGCGATTACACGTTCCTATTTCCTAGTTAGGATCCTAAAAATAGGAACGTGTAATAAGTGCTTTAGACAGGTAAGAAAACTCCTCATTCTTTCTAGCTAGCCAGTAGCCATCCAGTAGCTAATAGCTAATTATCGTGTTGACAGATAACATAGCCGTGGCTATTTTTCCTACCCATCTCTAGTCAGTCAACTCGATCCGTCGGAAAAAAAAAGATTGACGAACGAACAAGTATATTTTACTTCTCAAACTTTTATGAAATATTTTTTTATTTTTTTTTTGAATTACTGTTATTTCGAATATGATTAAATATTTTGTTTGTGTTTGTATTATAAGTTGCCTGATGCCATACGGTTAGTGTACCACTGTGACCGGTACAGGTCTTTGAAGCTTAGGTCACGCCCAAACATTTTCTTACCGCCCGTTTTGAATTCCAGTTTTGAGTATAAAATGCTGGAGCTGCCGTTCGAACAACGACCCTAAGTGCGCAGATCCTTTCGATAATACCACCGTGCCAATTACGGACTGCAAGCAAGCCAAGGGACTTGGGCACTTACCTGGAGTCAAGTCTTCCATGTGTCGAAAAATAAGACAAAAAGGTTCTTACTTATATAAAACTTATATATCAATGTCTGTTCCCAAAAAATATGATTTGTGTATCAACTTCAGCTATGTTATCACTTCTGATCGGATATTTGGATGCATATTTACCTACCCAAAGTTGCTAGGTGGAGACCACGCACAGGCAAGCGAAGTGTGGGACGCCCTTGCTAGGTGGACCGATGACCTGCGAACCTTGGCGGGCGGTGGGTGGATGCGAAAAGTGGAGGATGATGATGAAAGTTGCTAGGTGTCTTGACTATAAAATGAATGCACTTTTGTATCGAAAAAATCTTAATTCATGGTATTTTTAATAATCTGACAACCTACATAAACACATTTTGTATTGGGGGTTACTTATATGCACCCAAATAGTTATGCAAATCACACTTGTTATTTTTAATGAATTAATTTTACTGGATTAACTGGCTCCACAGGATACAAAAAATAATTGCTTCGGTAATGTCACAGCTAAAAGCTTTAGGTATATTTTATTACAAATGGGCTATCATTTGGGCACTGACCTGTCTAAAGGATGATGATGAAACCTGAGATATGCATAGGGATCCCTAGTTATCACTTACCATGATGGGAGAACACTTATTTTTGAAGCAGTTAGTATTTTATGAATATGTCTGCACCTCTGCATTTCAATAAATATTCAGATTTTATTAAAATTCAACACTCCATGGTTTTACCTGAGATTACCGTAAAGGTTGAGTTTTGGAAAACCCAGCCATCAAACAATTAACCCAAAGAAGCACAATGACATTTATTTTGTTAGAAATCTATATGATGAAGACCCCACAACTGACAATTCGCTCGGATTGGCTAAGTCAAGGTCACACTAAACAGTTAGATAACAGTGATTGGTTGGTACTCATCATCAGTCAGGTTCTCTTATATTTAGATTAATTTACCAACAAATTCATACGTACATCATTGATTTTTTCAGTTAATGGTGAATGGCGCTATTTCCGAGACTGTGCATATCTTGGTGAAGTGGGCATCCAGGGTGATGAGAGGTTTTGTCTCATGAGGACGGGTACTTACAATATATTCATTGAATATTGTACTTGTAACAGTAAGGATGGTTGTAATGCATCATCTGCATTCGGCCCGTTGCCATTACTTCTAACTGCTTTGGTTGGACTGCCTTATATGTTTATTAAGATCATGTTGTAATTTTATGCGGGTAATTGAATTAATTTAGCCCCCAAGCTTTATTTTTTATAAGTTGATTACATTTTAATTTTAATATAATTAATAGGATCCAAGTGAGAGTATACTGAGGTTTGCACCACTGCTACTGAAAGTAACAATAATATTGAAGAATCTAAGAAATACCCTTTGACATTAATTAAGAATGTAAAAACAACCTTATTGCGTCAAAATAAGGGTTATCAATAGTGCTGATTCTGTTGTTTACAACTAAACTAATTTAGTCTCAAGTGTCTCTTTCTAATAAAGAACATAAGAAAAGGATATAATGATATTGATGAACCTATTTTAAAGAAATAAGTACTGCTTTTCTTTGTATTTATAAACATCAAAATGTATTTCTTAGATTTGATGGACTGTAATAAAATGTTCTTACAATCATACTCACAAACTTGTCAGAGGTATGTTAAGTTATGGAGAATTGACAACTTTTTTAATGTATTTGGGGGTAAATAACTCAATGGTATAACATACACCTATGTGCCTTAATATGTCGATAGTATCAGAGGGCCAAAATAGATACATGATAGTTCGATCATCATAGTCCAATTATTAACCAATAGGGTTTTTATTATGTTAGTATATTAATAACTCTGTGATTAAAGGGTTTTTATTATATGCATATATTGTGTAGGCTTTCTATTGGTTTACATTGATGATCAAACTAAACTATTGTGTATCATATGTTGTGGTAGACCCTCAGTTCTGTAAAGAATCTCACTTTGTACTTTCTTTGTAAGTCCTTACATTAGTGTGGGTTGTTTGAGGTATTTAAGGTGACCAATAGCTAAAATTCAATAGTGAAACTAGCAATTTATAAGATGAAAACAAACATGCACCCTACAATCGTTTGGTTATCCTAGTAATATTTTACTGATAACAGTTAATCTTAACTTTAAAACTTAAGTTAATTTTAAGACGTCACCTTAACTAGGTACCAATTAAACAACTCACCCTATTAAGAATGGCAAATGTTACTATTTGCATTTTTACTTTTTTATTTTATGCCGTTGATCTATTATGAAATGTAAAGGAGTTCGAAGATTTTTGTTCGGAGCCTGGTATACTCCGCATCTTTTTTTTTTTTTTTTTATACCACTAAGGTGGCAAACAAGCATACGGCCCGCCTGATGGTAAGCAGTTACCGTAGCCTATGGACGCTTGCAACACCAGGGGCATCACTTGCGCGTTGCCGACCCTGAAGAAATCTCTTCACGCCCTTTTTGAAGAACCCCATGCTGTACTCCATTGGGAAAACCACGGCGGGGAGCTCATTCCACAATCTGACCGTCCGCGGAAGAAAGCTCCTTTGAGCCCGCACAGTTCGAAACAATTCTGGTTTCAATATGTGAGGATGGACTCCCCGTCGATGGCGAGAGTTGCGATGGTAGAAGGTAGCAGTGGGCAACAAGTCGAACAATTCTTTAGAACACTCTCCGTTGTACAAGCGGTAGAACACACACATTTGCCCCGATGTGAAGTACTGCCTCGCTCTATTGAGTACTCCAAGCTTTTTGGATGCCAGCTTAACCTTGTCTTCCAAGTGACTTCGGAACAAAACGTCGCTAGAAATGTCGACACCAAGGATCCCGATGCTTTGACTGATGTTCAAGGAGGTGTTCTGGAATTGTGGAGCCACAGACCATGGGGTTTTCTTAGCGGTGAACGCGCAGGCTTGAGTCTTGGTGGGGTTGAAATGGACTAGGTTTAGTCGACCCCAATCGGAGACACTAGTAAGTGTACTCTCGATTTCAGACATCAGCCGTTCGCGGCTTTCCTCCACCTCGGAACGAGGGATATTTGCACGGCCCGTGTATTGAGCGTCCCCTGTACTGTCGTCCGCATAGCAATGAATGCCGTCAATAGACAGCATATCATTGATATGCAGTAGGAACAGTGTTGGTGACAACACAGAGCCTTGCGGGACGCCAGCATTTATGTCCATGCTATCGGAGCAGCTACCATCGACGACGGCTCTTATGCATCTGCTGGACAGAAAGCTGGCGATCCACTTGCATAATCCCTCGGGAAGCCCGTATGCTGGTAACTTCGTAAGAAGACCCCTGTGCCAGACCCGATCGAACGCCTTCGCCACATCTAGGCTCACTGCCAAAGCCTCACCTTGACTCTCGATAGCGAGTGACCAACGGTGCGTGAGATACACAAGGAGGTCACCAGCTGAGCGACTGTGGCGGAAGCCATATTGTCGGTCGCTCAACAACTCGTGATCCTCCAGGTATCTCAAAAGCTGCGTGTTGATCACTCGCTCCGTGACTTTTGAGAGAAGAGAGGTGATGGCGATAGGCCTGTAATTCGTCGGGTCTGATCTGTCGCCCTTTTTGGGCACTGGGTGCACGTGGGCAATCTTCCACGAAGACGGGACTTCCTTTTTGGTGTAGGAAAGCGCGAAAAGACATTGTTCAACAGATTATTAATATCAAGAGTTATTTGAGCTCTACTGTCAGTAGGTACATTTTATTACATATATACAGATGCTTTATCCAAGTCACGCGCCCAAAATGCTTCTCAATCCAAAATCGTTTTTTTTACTACGGAAATCAAACGAGCACACAAACGGCCTGCTGGGCAAGCGGTTACCCAGAAGAATTTACCTATCCATCATTCACTGTTCATGAATGATATCCCTTGAGTAGAACGTGGTAGAAATCTCCCTGTTCTCGGGTTGGTACGCTACACATCTACGAGGAGCCTTACCAAAATGATAAAAGGTCATCAAGTCTCAGCCACCATGTTTTGATTTCGGAATTAGCGGACCAGCAGGGCTGCAGCGTATGTCGATGGTAATGTACTTCACTGGACTGGGCGAACCATTATCTGGAGTCCTATAAGATTTAGTTAAGACTGCGTATGAAGCAAAATAACAATCGTAGAATTGAAATTTAACCAAATAAATAGTATTTAAATGAAAAATATTTTTATATGGGTATTTTCATTATATACGCGAGGGTTCTCTCTGAGCAAAAACATAATGGAATGAAATTTCCTCGATAGAAAAAAATCACAAAGCTACCTCTAATAATAATGAATTTTCGGTTTTATTCGTTCATGGTGTATCTAATTAAGACAAAAATTCGATAAATAATATCACTAACATATGACCTCGGGCTGCTACTAACGATTTTTTAAAATATTCTATACTTTACGAGTTATTTAGATAAAAAGCGCTTAGTTCATTTTTGTTCCGCGGAACACGCTATCTCCATCTCATCTGCACGCGAAGATTAGACATAAGTTTGTTTCATCTGACATTGCCATATTTTTCTGGCTTGGTACGCACTCTTAAGGCCTCAAGCGGGTCACCGGACGAGTCAATCTTGATTCGTTTGATATTCACGTATTCCATAATTATAATAGAATTGCAAAATGGTATCCAATTCAATGAAGTTTATTACCATTGACGTACGCGATAACCCCGTTGATAAAAGCGCTGTGCTTTATTCCAGGGGTGTCCACAGACAGGCCACGTTCCAATCATGATTTGTGTCCGCCCATTCGTTTACTCATTTCCCTTGAAAGTTTCACAGGAGTTCGTATAATGCGTATCAATCATGAACAGTAATTTACATCTCTAATCTTTAAATACCTTTTTAGTGTGAAGTCGCTATTTCTCTTGGAGGTACATACCTGAATTACCCGTATGTATGTTCCTAGCGCGCAAGTCGCCACAATGGAATGAAATAAAATACACGCGAATATCTTGATGAACTTTATTTAACATTTTATTTAATGTATTCGTCATTTATGGTTAAAAGGTTAATACATAATTTGAGATTCAAACATTTCACTGTCGTCGTTATAATAACATAATTTTTATGCAGGTAGGTACCTGTTTTATAATGTATAACATTTTACAAGCCACAAATTAAGGCACTAGACCAAGTACCTATGTGCAAATATATTAACTATAAAAATATTATGCAAGTTAATTTGATATGAAACATTTAATTCAATAAGTATCACTTTATGTTAACCTTACACTATAATTCAAAATATGAAGTTATTGAAAAATATTTACAGTTAAAATACTCCTTAACCAGAAATTACAGAAAGTTGTTATAATAATGTTAAAAGCAGCACTGGATAGCAGGATAGAATAATAATGTAGGTATAAGTAGGTAAGTATCATAAAGTATGATTTAAAAAAAAACGAAATACGTACAAATAAAGGAAGGTTAAATGAATAACGAAAAGTTAGTGTGTTACTTTAATAAAATTACTCAAAATTTAACACAATTATTACAAACATTTACAACCATTTTAATTCTCTAATAACAACTTAAGTGTTACTTGGTTAACTCATACTTATTGCTGCGGTGGGCACTCAACTGGGATAATAACCTTCTTTTTTGAAGGTGGCCGAAAAACATGGTCCCACGGTAATGAACTTAAATATTATATTATGCTATGTTTTTAAATCTACTTGAAGAGGAGAAGGCACAGTGGTGCGGCCAGTAATGCCAGAGTTTTGGCAACGGGTGTAGCTCCATTGCAGGCGTCGTACTCGCAGGTCTCACAGAAGTTGGTCACTTCATTCGGTCCGTTCGAGGATGTGGGGCACGTGTTCGAGTAATCATCGTTACGCTTCCATGTGCAGCCACGGGACACAACTAATTGGCCATTGACTGTAAAATACACAAATTATGGTTATTTATCTGCAGTCTAGGTATGATTATGGAGTTTAATTTTGATCACGGAATGCCTATTCCATTAAATATTATAATGATTATAAGTTTGTTTTGTGTCTGGTACACACGGCTACACATCAAGCTATACATTTCCAGTATAAGCTTATCTCGCATTGTAAAGGATTTCCGTACAACCGTTTTCCGTGTGTAGTAAATTCCGCGTGCGGGGCGTAGATTTTTCAATAATGTAGTATAAGTTACAGCACCCCAGTTTTTAGGGTTTCGTACCCAAAGGATGCCAACGGGATGTATTACTAAGCCTCCGCTGTCCGTCCGTCAGTCTGTCTGTCAGTGGGTGTATCTTATGAACCGTAATAGGTTACCTATTACGACCTTCACCTTCATTCTTTTATAGCAAAGTTGATATTATTATTGTATGGGGTATGGGTACTTGTACGTAGTATATTATTAACTCTATGGTATCATGGATGGGTACTGTAGAGTTATGAACTAGGTCGGACTGGCCATATAGTCAACAAGATGGTGTTTGCCAGCCGGGCCCTAGTCTACGCGGGTTCCCCAAGGACCTCGGGACACGGCCTCGATAGATAGGGCAGGGGGCTCGCGCAGTCTAGGATTCTGGCTCTTGCTAACTACCTGTAAAGTAGATCATACATACCATAGATTATACAATACAATCCTCTGTGTACATACTAAGAGAGAAATGAAACAAAAAAAAGAAAAATGGTGGACCCTGAGCAGAAGCCATGCCTTAAACTTGTTTTGGACTTGTGGCGAGCCACCCGCCCGGGCCCTTCCAGCCCGGTCCGACCCTGAACCCACTGAAAATGAGCGATCTTATCATTCAACCATCTATTTATGCCCATAGCTAATCTGGACTATTTCCAAATTACTAATTTGTCACTCAAGAGACGTACCTAAGCCTAATTAGTGTACCTACCTATATTTAGTGGCCTTGTAGTAGTGCCGCCTACTAGTTTAGAACTGCGAAATGATCTCAAACGCTCTATCGTCGCAAATTAGCACCGTTTAACGAGAACAATAGAATAACATGGACAAACATCACGTATGAACTGGCAATTTTACCTGACACTGAAAACTAAACTCGGATATTATCAAACATGTGCTGAGTAGCGTAGGTAGTGGCAGATCTACCATCGTTTATGATAACTATAAATATTTTTTGTGTAAATAAATGGGCCCAAGCTCGGTACGGTAGGTAACGAATGACACAGATTGATCAAAAATAGAATGATAAAGTTGCAAGATACCGAATGTAACGAACTCGAGATAGGTAGGTATATTGGAAATCAAGTTTCTTATTATAGGTAATAGTTACTTTATAGCTGGGGTAGGTACCTTATGTACCAATTTACTTATTAGCTATTATTCATTTCAGTCCCATAATCAAGGATTTCGCACGGTTTAGTATCTAATGTTTGTAGATATCTATAATTTAGGAATTATGAAATTCGCGAACACTTTCTTGGTAGATTGGTAAGTATAAACTACTAACCTTATATTTGTTCAAATGTTTTTCTGTTCCATATCGCAACTAGGTACATAAATGAAAGAGATACCGACTGCCTACCTATATTATATCTTGTTAATTTTTAGTAATACGAAAAGTAAGTAGGTACTTACTACGAAATAACAACCCTACCAGCGTAGGATAGGAAGTAAGTAGTTAGTGAACTATAATTCGACGGTCCCTACGTATAAACAGACATGTCTCATACATCATGTATGTAAGGGACCGTCGAATAATAGAACTACGTATCAAAAGACCACTTTTCATCGAAAATAATATCCAAGCCCCAACGTGTTTGGTGAAAAATGTAGGTATAGGCTTTCGATGTCTGTCATGATAGGGATGAACATTCTAAATGGGGCGCCGATCCCGCAGAAAAGAGTTCTAGGTTCTAGAGTTCTGCGTTCCGAGTTCTGCATTCCACGTTGACTGTAAGCTATGTGGGGCCTTTGAAAGTAAAAAGTGTATGATGTGCGATCAGTAGCGAATATTCCAGAACTCTAGACTGCTTGCTGTGTGCACAATAGTCACCACGGAATGCAGAACTCGAACTCTAGAACTCACTCAGTGGGATCGGCGCCGACTTGAGCACTGATTGACGTTCTAGAATTCGGACCTTAGAATTCAATCCGTGTTGGTTGGTGGCCCTGCCACACTCGACTACTGACCACGGAATAATAAATTACAACGTAGCGAGCAGCAGCGAGCTATGTAGGTAATGCTAATTACGGTTACTGCGTAGTAAAGTGCAAAATCAACTTACAAGCTGTTATCCTCTGATGGACTTTACACCATTTCGCGGACAAATTGGGAAGCGCTCTGGGGCAAAGATTACTAGGAACTATTACTTCGAGGGCTCTCAAAAAGAATACGGATGGATTGAAAAGTGTGTTGAAGGTTGCAGAGCGTAAACGTATTAGGTAACTAGGTACCTACTATCAGAAACAACTTTTAAGTTCAATGAGGACAGACCTTTTGCTGGAGGCACGAACCTAGTACCTACTGACACGTTTAGTTGTGCAATCCGGTATTTGAGTTGTGGACCAACATAACGGTAATAACGGTATCAAAATACGAGGCCCTTTTGAAGGTAACATCTAAAAACGACGCAATATGAGCTTTGTTAAGTGCAAGAGTTGAAGGGAGAAAAACTATGTTTTTTTTGTTTTTTTTTTTGTCAGGCGATTTTATTATTGAGGTCATAGAGATATAATTAGTAGAGTGATTGTACTAAAGCGTGTCGTATGACACAAGTACGGTCGACGCAGCCGCACGGCATGAACTCTTATAATGTACTTCACGAACCTGAAGAAGAGAGAGAGAGAGATAACGAAGAGAGGTAGAGCATAGCGTTTATTCGCTCAAAGAGCAGCTCGACTGAGGAAGTACCTCCACCTTACAGAATACCGCAGCCAAATAACAAACAACTTTGTTGTTCCTGCGCGTGAGTAAGGTCACCAAAACTCATTGGGGAGAGGGAAGGGTCGGTAAGTGTCCATATGGCTACAGTAACCGCTTACCATCAGGCGGGCCGTATGCTTGTTTACCGACTTTGTCGTATAAAAAAAATCCTGAGGCAGGGACCTAGAGCATCAAATAGATAATAGCAGGTACACTAGATTACTCACTATAGTGTATGATATATCTATGAATGCATCTATATACAAACTGCTCTCGCTTTGCATTAGGTAATGTTGTTTTCGCTATCACTCTACTAATATACTATATCTATGATTGCAAGATTGTAAATTAAATTAGACACGCACAATAAAATTATGTATCCCCGTCTGTTATTATTATTTGGTTACTAATCAGTTTCTTAATCAGTATAAAGTAAGAATTTATCTTTCAGAATCAGAAATTTTATTATTTATTTATTTATACCATCAACTATGTAGGTAGATACTTTATTGAAGAATCCCTTTAAGTTGAACTGGATAGTCTTGTATGGTTTCCTGTAGATCAACTAATGATCGAGATAGAAAGCAATGATATAAATAGGATAACTACACTTTTATCTACATCTATTTAAGTGAAAGAAAAATAATTAATGTAGAGCTAAAGTTATTCTGTTATAACAAAATCACTTGGTTGGACTGACCGATATTATGGCCTGGGAAAGACCAATGCGAATAGCGGACGCTGTTTCACATTATAAAGCAAGATCTAAGACCAGCAGTTGGTGGAGATAGCATGGAGAGTCCTCCTTCAAAAATGCCAGTATAGGTACTAGTGTTATGTCGTGACTAGTGAGTAGAACCCATAACATTTACTGATGGTACCATACAATATCAAATTAATGTAAATAAGGGATCTAGCCTTCGTTATGATGGACTAGGTATGTCAAAATAGCGTTTGACTAGGAAATAACAATGACTGTAAAATGGGATTATTCCATATTGCATACGCATTATATAGGATACCTACAAGCATGTTAAAAAAGTGATACATAACTAAAAGTAAACCATGATAGTGATTTTGTTTCATCGAAATAATAAAACTATATTATTTCGATGTTTTGTTTATTCTTTGCCGTGGTAAAATAACGACATTCTTCATGTGAAAAGTTGTGAACAATCAGGCTTAACTTGAATTGAGTTAATTTTTTTCTTTATCATTAATGTTTCTATAGAAGTATAGAGAATATAGACGGAATGTAGAGATGGTGTAATGGAAAATACTTACTGTATTTCTTTTGCTTTTTACAAGCGGACTTTGAAGACGTGAGGTATGGGTAGGTGGCTCCGGTATTTGCATCGCAGTTCTCCAGTCTGAATAAGTAGGAGCCCTCCGATCTGCCTACGAAGAAGGGGTCGTTGCACATCGGGTTAAGGTCTGAGGAGCATGTCCAGCATCTTACTGATTCACCTGGAAATAGGAAAAAGATTTTTTGTAAATGTCAATACATCTATAAAGTGAAGAGATTTCTGCAGGGTCGGCAACGCGCGAGTGACATCCCTGGTGTTGCAAGCGTCTATAGGCTACGGTAACCGCTTGCCATCAGGCGGGCCGTATGCTTGTTTGCTACCTAGGCAGTTTCAATGAAATCCCAACCAGTACAAGCTTGATATTTTTTTTATGTCTCAAAATGTTTGTGATTTAGGATTATTCGTCCGCTACCAATAACATAACCTTTTTAGGAAGGAAATTTATTTGGTCAGCTGTCAGCTGTTTTTGACTAAATAATTTTCCATTCGACAATTTTGCATCGGTTCGAGATGGTTTTGAACCTAGTATCATTATCGTATTTATGTATATAATTAAGGGAAACTAAGAGCTTTGTTAATACAGTTATTCTTTTTAAGAAATTATTTATACATTTAGAGCTAGTTTTAGGTTTCCACAATTGGATATGTGAGCAATGTGTATTTATTTGTATCGGACGCGTTCCTATACCTACCATTCATTCGAGACCCGAGTGAATCGAGCAAAAATCGTTTTAAAGTAGAGCAGTCCTATTCCGCAACAATCACTGCATGTAAATGTAGTGTAAAATGTGTTTTTGTAAAAAAAAAACCTTTTATTTGTCTGAATATTATTTTCCAATTCTACATCAAGCTATGACCTCAATTCAATCATTCTTGATTACGTATATTTATCATTGCTTAACCTCGTTAGGTAATAGACTACCAGTTTTTCTTAAAGTTCGCTTGCTGATGAGCTTGAGAAGTTAAGACAATGAGATTTTTAGGAGGCAAATGGGAACCATTAGAACAATGCGTCTTAAAATCTAGTTGTATTATTTTTTAAATTTATTAGGTAATCCAACTGCGTATAAGATAATAATTCAAAACAATAGTTATAAACATTTACCACCTTATTAATAAATAAGGTGTAAGTCAGTCTTGTAATAACCAGGTATTAAGATAGCCTCATCCCTTTTTGTTTATATGACATTAGAAAGTGACGGATATATTTTAATCATAGGTTTAACTATACTTGACTTACCTACACCTTATTGATTAATAAGACGGTTAGATCTTTAGAAAACTTTAGAATCCAAAGTGGTTATCCCATCAAAACAATTGCAGCTTTTCTTTTGTTACCTTCCCTACGAAAAGTGTGTGTGCGGGGTGTGTATATATGGTCAGTGTGTGTGTTTGTATGAGCTTGCAATAAAACTCAAAGGTCACCCTTTGCGATTTCGTGATTTACGAATCATTGAGGTTGTACATAGCCTAATATTTATTAGAACAAGTACCTTACAGCTTCGTGTAAAAAAACGCATAAAATCAGAACAAATCTTCATAATTATTACAATAAAAACAGTTTCAATGGATGACAATACATTTTCTCATCGTATACATAGTAGTTAACGGATAATAGCTGTATAATAACAACAGATATACCTAATAGTTATACTTGATAGATTTATGAGAATGGTTATTCCCTTGTTATTCCGTTATAAAATATAGGTACCTAGATTATTTGTTTATTAATTAATAGGAGCACAAACAAAAGATAATGCAATTACGATAAATATTACAATGTACTTAGGTACCTTATCTCTTCCAGTCCGCTGGGAAGCGGATTGTTTTTCGATGTTGGAATTTCCTTGAGGAATTTTCTACGTAGATATAGATTGGATTTTGTATTCCTACTTATTTGTTGTAAATATATAGTAGTACTTGTCTAGTCTAATAAGTACTAGGTACCCCAAGGGACCAACTCAAATTCAAACAGACTATTGTTAGATTTTTTGTTAAAATTCGATAAAATGATTTCTGACATTGGCTGCATTTTAGTAAACGTTTTTTTAGGATTTGATTATTCCACCGTGTCAACCTTCTATGTTAAAATATCTATAAAAACATAATAACATCTCACAAGGCCCTTTCCTACTTCATGAGCTTGTCACGCATTGATGATGACCAATGACAAAGGAACAACGTAGTTTTATTTGTCATAGATTTGTTTACGTGTATTTGGTCACGCGTCTGTGATGGAATTTGAATTTAAATGTTATTGTTTTTTTATGAACCCCTTTCAAAGTTGCCATTCGCATTATAAGTATTATTTATTTCGATTTTTCATAACTAAAGAAAAAATAAATAAGATCACAAGTAGATCAAATATCTGGAGACGACCTTAGATTAAAATATAAAAAGACGATACGGTATGTTAAACATAGAGCGCGAGCGTAAGATAAAATTACGTTAATTTGATGTTGCTGTCAGGCCCGTAGGCAGGAGGGGTGATATGGGTGTTCACCCCCCGAAATCTTCGAATAATATTTAGATTTATGATTGTTCTTTTAGATACCAAATATTGTGTTGTACCCATAACATTACATGTACCAGTAACATTGAATTTAGGTTAAGAAAAAAGTCATGAACAAGTGTTTTTTTCTTCGTCACCCCCCGAAAATGGATTCTGGCTATGGCCCTAGGTACTGTGCCATATTTGTTAGCGGAGTTGTTAAACTATAATTACACTTGAAGTTATAAGTACTCAGCAGATTTGTATAGAAACGGGTGGCAGGTTAGCTTGAACTAAATAATAGTGCGTAAGCTAGACGTAGTTTGGTCGTCCCAAGCCACAGAATAAATAATAGTACTAACGTACCCAAGCGCTAAGGACTAATTACCGTATCCTCCCCTTTTAATTTTAATCTACAAGATAAAAATATGTTATGTTAGTAATGGTGAACTAAGAAATAATAAAGATTATTTACAAACAATAACTCTAAACATAATACAGTCATTTCTTGTAACTTTATCGTAATGCCTTATTAGCATTTACGCAAATACATATATCAATATTATAGTGTCACAAAATACATAATGTCTGTTGACAGTGAGTCACTTTAAGTCTTATAGGTATTAGGATTGAGTCATATCAGGCGCACTATCATCGACAAGGGCACAAAACAAAACGAGTGACATATTTTTGGTATCACGCCTTTTCTGTAAGATTGTAATAAATTACCATACATATGTTAAACCAGAGTACTAACTCTAACACTGACTGATGAAAATGGGAATAGCCGATGTACCCCCGACATTTTTTATTCATCTTTTCTTATACATTAGATTAGAATTAGACAATCTGTATGCGCAAGAGCACTGCGTCTTGGTGTGTATACTAAAACCTTTGATAAGACCTACTTGCATTGTTTACTGCGCATGATAGCGCGCATAGAACAATCTAGAACATATATATAGTAATGGCCTTTTCAATTCTTGTAAAGCGAACAGTGAATTTGTTTTCAGTAAAATTTTTGCTTCTATTGGCAATTGGTTTTTTTCGCAATCAGGAAGACTTATTTAGCAAGACAACAAATAGCTAAATAAGTCTTCCTGAAACTTTAGTATGTAGTCCGAATCTTTGTTTATAAATTATTATTTTTTAGTTTATCTTTAAGATTTATAAGTCACAAAACTATATGGCATCATTTCTAAAAAAAGGAATACCTGTATCATTTTCCTACATTCTTTTCTTTTGAGCAGATTATCAAACGTTTTTAAAATACAAATTCATAGTAGTCCTGATATTATAGCAATACCACAGTTTAAGTTACATACTATACTAGCAGATACTTGCCTAGTTAACAAATATTCAATGGTGTTTGCAAGGAAGCGCCACTCCTAATAATATTATAGGTTTAGTGAGGCCGTGACTTATTGTCAGGAATGAGGCCACCGGGTCATGAGAAACACCATGCTGAAGTCTCCTAATTTATTGCCACAAAATATATAAAGAGAATAATTGATATTGTGCTGATTCTGTGGTTCACAAAATAAACAAGTCACTAATATATATTTCTTACAAATATAATTGAAAAAGCATTGAAAATATTTAAAGCTGTCAAAAATAACAGCCTTAAATAGTCATGACCAATTTTGATGACAACTAAAATCATGTTGAAAACTCCTATCCTATCATTGAGCTATTATTACTATAAAAAATAGAACAGCCATAAAAAGTCATGACTAATTTTGATGACAACTAAAATCATGTTGAAAACTTCTATCCTATCATTGAGCTATTATTACTACAAAAAATAGAACAGCCATAAATAGTCATGACCAATTTTGGTGACAACTAAAATCATGTTGAAAACTCCTATCCTATCATTGAGCTATTATTACTACAAAAAATAGAACAGCCATAAATAGTCATGACCAATTTTGGTAACAACTAAAACCATGTTGAAAACTCCTATCCTATCATTGAGCTATTATTACTACAAAAAATAGAACAGCCATAAATAGTCATGACCAATTTTGATGACAACTAAAATCATGTTGAAAACTCTTATCCTATCATTGAGCTATTATTACTACAAAAAATAGAACAGCCATAAATAGTCATGACCAATTTTTATGACAACTAAAATCATGTCGAAAACTCCTATCCTATCTTATCCTATTAGTTATAAATGTGAAAGTTGTTTCGTCATCATAAGACTTTTTATTCCGATTTCTGTGAGCAAAATATAAGGCCCTTTTTCTACGTGTTGATCATAATACGTGATTTAAGTATCATAGAAAAACATCTAACAACTCGTACCTATATGATAATCAAATCGACGCGACGCGTGGAAGTAGCTATTATGTAACAGAACCAACTAACAAGACCAAACAATAGATTGTGATATCGTCTTACACAAGCCGTTGGTGAATTAATAGCGAAACTTTCTACTCGATATCGAATGTGTAAATTTTCTCCAAGATCAGGTATCAAGACGATTTGAATATCTATGATATGGCATAAGGTTTACTTAAGTAGTTATATAAAGGTGCATCTCCACACTCAGTCACGTCACGTCATGATGCCGTCATGTCACTGACTTGTCAATCAGGGTATGTAAATAATGAATGAAAAATGATGAATAGTACGTAATACGATTTAGGTACTTGATCTTAGACCCAAAATTGTTGACACATTTATTATTTATGCTTTTGCAGCTAGTTTAATCGTTTTTATTTCATGCCTGCTTACGTATTCGATACTGTATTGAAATTGGTAACGATATGAAAGAAAAACAAAATAGTTTCAAGTTTCTGGCCGGTTCTTCACAGTTGGAGATTCGAAATGGCTTTGATTTTGAGCTATGTACCCAGTGACGTGAACTGACACTGACGTGTATGAACATGGGGCCCATAGGTAACCTAATTGGTAGGTGATTAGGTTTTCCATGGTGTGGGAATCTTCAACTTTTACAGAATTTAATTTTTTGACGTGGCTGACTGAAGACGTGAGACTATGACGTGCGTGAGTGACTTGTGTGAATGAACCTTAATGAATGGACTGTATAGTGTATAATAAAATGTTGTGTTTTGACGATAATGACACATAATGGGCAAATAGATACATTATTTTATATAACGACTCATGATATAAACAGTCAAGACACTCGTAAATGATTATAAATAATATTATCATAAAAATAGAACATATTAATATTATAAAGCACTCGATAACAACAAAAATGTTCAGCCTATTCTTTTACTCAAATAATCTATGCAAAATTACTAGATAATAATGTGTTAATGCATTAAAAAAACAATGTACCTAGTTTATTTCTTACCCAACATCGTAGATATACGACCTTCACGTCATCGTGGTGGTAAATATTTGTTACCCATAAAAACCGCGTAACGATTACATGCTTTATTACCTTACCATAAGGTCGTAGGGATCTTACGAAATGTGATGATGTCAGTTTTCTTTGGCTTCACGACAGATGTACATAATTACTACCACCATAACAAACCTACATGATATAAATAGCTCATGGCACGGGTCATATTTTTGTAACTTCCTTCATTTCGGACAGTGCGTGTAAATTGCATAATTTAGGACGTAAACTTTTGGTACGCTGCCAACTGGATGGAAAGACTTGATTTTAAGATTCCGCTTGTACTTATAAGATTATGTAGAGATTATATTTATATTCTGTTGGACGTTTATGGATGCCAAAGAAAATAATACTTTTTAGGGCTCCGTCCCCAAAGGCCTATTGCTAAGCCTCCGCTGTCCATCCATGCGTCCGTCTGTTTGTCAGTGGGCTGTATCTCATGAACCGTAGGTAATAGCTAGACGGTTAAAATTTTCACAGAATGTGCACAATATCTCTATTACTGTCATAACGACAAATAATAAAATTGAAAATTAAAGGGGGCCCCCATACAAGAAACTTCTTTACGGAATCCTTCGTATGCGAGTCCGACTCGCCCTTGTACCTAGTACTCGCTTGGCCGGTTTTGTTGTTGGTGAATAATTGTATGATGGTACATACAAATAAACTAATAAGGTTTAAGTATTTTTATTTGACATTCTTTAACGTCAAACAGAAAATATAATGGAAAGGGTTTAGAAGGGATAGGTAAAAAAAACTAATTAGTCCGTCAGTTAGATTATCAAAAAATATTGGACACGTATTTTTTTGCTTTACCAAATCATTAAAAATTTACAAAGATAAAGCGAGTCAAAGTTCGGGAGTGGGGCTTGTGACGTCACATTAGAGTAAAAAAGTGTACTCTAACGAAGTGAACTTCAACATACAATCATTGTACAGAAAAAATACGTGGGTCTAATATTTTCGATGATTTAAAAGACGCTATATAGAATTTTTTAGTCATCTAGCCCATTCAGAGTGACTATTACTTACATTTAAATTTTATCTTATCTGATATGTTTATTTGACCTTAATCATTTGTGATAAGATTATAAAGCGGCACCTTTTTCACTTTCCTTGTTAACAAATACGGTATTAATTATAACTAATTGTGCTTAAAAGTTGAGTGACAACTATCTTGAGGTATCCTAGGTAGTATTTCATATAAGTTCTTCTTCTTCTAAGTCGTGCACTCTTGGCAGTGGTCGTGGTCATGGATTGTCCCTTTCTCGCATGACCGCTGCATTTGCAATGTTCCTCCATTTTTTCCTGTTTTTTGTACATTGCGTGGCAGATTTTATGAGGTCAAGCCACCTGGTTGGAGACCGACCACGTGAACAACAACATCATCATCAAAGTCATAAGTAGTTTAATATAAATAAATCTATTAGAAGTAATTTTTTGCATATTAAAGATTATATAAGTACCTACGTACTGATGTAGGTACCTAATCGTATTTATTTATTGTTGATAAAAGTTTTATGTCTCGTCAATAAAACACTAGGTATGTACTATGTACCTACTACTTTCGTTAAGTACCTCTGCACTGACTTTTATAGCATAAAATGCCAATGTGTTTTTATCACGAATAATTAAACAGAATGTGAAAATTGTACACACCGTACAGTTTACAGTTTATTTATATGTACTTGACAGTATGTTCAAAGAATTTAGTCCACGATGCCCTGTAAATCTATTACAGCACCTTTTGATGTTTATTAATACAAAGAAAAGTAGTTCTTATCTCTTCACGATAAGGTTCATCTACATTATTATATAAATAACCATAGATAACAGATAAACCTTATTTTGACGCGATAAGGCTATTTTTGATTTGACATTCTTTTTTTTAGGCTTTTCTTATGGTGCGTCCGTGCTACGCGGACCGAGCACGAGCCGTGCCACGAACGATCAGGATTCGTTCGTTGTTCGATCTATATGGTCGGACTAGCGAGCCTCGAACGAGCGTTCGGCTCGCGCTCGACTGCGTTCCGCCTGATTGTCAGTTTGTTCACGAACACAGGGATTCGCATCGCGCTCGTTGTAGTTTCATTGTAACGTAACGTTCACACTTGACATCGCGAGCAACGAACGAATTCTGTTCGTTCGTGGCTTGGCTCGTACTCGCTTCGCGTAGCATGGACGCATCAAGATTTTGTCACATACCTGCAGGGCGAGTACCTATTATAAAGATGAAAATACCATGAAATCTGCCATTTGTCAATTGGCCAAGCCACATATTTTTTGACTAAGGTATAGAGTTTATGAAGTTAGGGCTTGTAGAGTTATAAGCTTGGCTCTACATGAGATCTGATAACTTTTTGACAGTGCGAGCCATGTCTTGGCAACATTTTACATAAAAATGATTTTGGTGGGATTTATATTTACCTCAATAAGTACTAATCTGTGCCTCAACTCAACTCACTCGGTGAGAAATTTAAAACGCTGCGATTTGCATTTCAAATTTTATTAGCTCACGAAATATTTTGTTGAATTTGTGTTTTTAGAAGACGTAAACGTCAGTGTTTTGTTCAATTTGGTTACAACTGATTTTCTTACATCTTGTTTTTACTCCCTAGTGAGGTGAAAAGTTGTATGGGTCACATGAGAGTAAAGTGATTACTTTTCATTACTTACCTCACTATCAGAATCTCACACCACGAGCCTTCCCTTGCTCTGGATTCTAACTTGGCACTGGCAAAAAACTAACTTACTCTCTCATTGTTGCACATATCTATTAATCTAAAAAATAATTGCTTGGCTATAAAAAGGCAGGGTAGGTAAGCTAACTTCACGAATCGGCAAAAAATCGCATTGTTCCAACGGTGTATGTTTATATTTTTTCGCAAATACTGTGAGTAGGCATTGTATGCTGATTCATCAATCACGCACACTCAATATAAGTAACAATGAGAACAATCGGTACTACCTCAGTGGTACCATAGGTTGGGAAACTGTTTCATTTGCTAGAATTTCACTTATAATAGATACTTGCAAAATATCGTGACGCGCATGAAATAAACCCTAATACGTTTATTTAAATAAAGTTCTAGACAGGCTGCAAGAAATTTGAAAAATAGGTATTTAACAAATCTGTTGCTGTCGCGCTGTTTCTGGCATATAAATGTATGAGGGTTTTCCTTTTATTTTATATATTCGTCAAATTTTTTTGCTTGACGTCAAAACGTTGTTGGGCAGTAAAAATGGTCAGTTTTTGTGATTTTAGAAGGCTCCTATTTCTTATAATAATTAATTTATGGAGAAAAACACAACCGAGGGACATACAGTGGTACCTACAGATTGCATGGTAAAATAATCATTGCTCTAGTGTCATTATCCAGAGAGGAAACTGAGGATTACGTTTGTATGGAACAAACGCCACCAGCGTTTCCTCTTAAGCGTTTTTGCTCTGTAGATAGGTTTGCAATTATTTTGAAGGCTACAACCAATAAATATGCTAGGACAATCAATTTCGTTAATGAATTTACAGAAACAATTAAACAAGTAATCTGTTTACTATTCTTGTCATTCTGTTTTGTTGTATCTCGTGACTGGCAAATTGATTTAGGATTTGTTCTTGCGGCAAATCCGTGACTCATTTATGGCTGTTTTCTTGAGACTATCCTTTTGGTTCTACGATCTACTGCTGCCCATTTGCGAATTTAATGAACGTATGTAAAACTATTTGGGAAACAAATGTTTCAGATAACAATCGATGAAATAAAATTCAATATGACATGAAATCAATCTGCTCTAGCTAGGCTCACATAAGGGGTAGACAATTGTTGTATAAATTAATGTCATAGTTACCTACTTAATAGTAAATTGAGCTTTTACCATTAATTAAATTATGACGCACACGTTCAAAAGATCAATTTGTGCCTAATTGGTGGTTAAGTTCCCTTAAACTAGTCAGTCAACTTGCAGTTACTTGGTGTCATTCATTCACACGATCTTATTATTATAGGTAAGTTTTCTTGTGTGGTTTGATTCCCACTCAATGTAAAAGGGCTTTTAAGCTTTTCTTAAAACACTTAAAATTAAGCCATGGGGTTTCGTGTATTACATAATATTCTCTGTCTCAAATACCAAGTCATTTAACAATAAGGTCCTGTTTCACAGATGGCCTATAAGTTAGTACAATAGCCATGTAATAGCCGATAATATAATAATTTTGCCAGATGGAATCGTAACTGTGACACATGCCACGATTCCACTACATATATGGTAGATATATCGTCATTCTCACGTAAATATTGTCAAAGATGGACTAGCACTTGCCCCATGACCCTTGATCTGCTGACAACAGATGAAACGGAAGGGTCACGGCTTTAATAATTGTACTATTACGAGTTAACTCGATTAACTTTGTTATGGCGTAAATGTAATTCAGCAAGTTTTAGGCTCGCGGTTTCACCTGCATTTACGAGGTATTTCCGGGACTAAAAATAATCCTATACGCAAGCCAGACGTAATATTTATCGCAATTTCTCTGAAAGAAATAGCTAACCACTGCCATATTCCACAATTTATTTTCTATAAATATTTAAGTGGCTATTCTCCCATTGATAGAGATCTTAACGCCATTGTCCGTAATTCAACTATCAATAGCGACTATTAATATATCAATGGTGTGATTCGCCACCATTCAGGTCAAATTGGTCGAGCTTCTTAGTGGGGTCATGGCTTTTTTATTGAATCCCATTTGGAAATATGCGGGCCTGAGGGACATCCATTCAAAAGCTTATATTTTCTAACACAATGGCATATTTACGCGTTAATTTATTTGATGGTATAGATGACGTTGACCTTTTGATTCGGAATTAAGTATTTGATAGATTTAATATAGGTACCTATATGTAGTTATTATTTTCACATTGGCATGGCAACATTATTTCTCACAATCTTAATCAGTATAAGTATTCTAGTCTTTCTTCTTCTCTTAGTTATATGTTTGGCCAAATCTAAATTAGGAGTAGTTCTGCCAGTGTCGACTTATATTATAATTTCCAATCACAATAAATCACTTTTACATACTAGTCCTCAGTCAGTCACCATTCATAAAGTCTTGTACTAAAACTTTTCACGGACTTTTTGATACTACTTGAAAAGTCACGATACCTCACATAACGAATTGATTTTATTTCACTTGACTGGTGCACATGAATTGATCTTTATTGGATAAAATACCACCGATAATCCTAACTAATCTTATACATGCGAAAGTGAGTTTGTTTGTTACGCCTTCACGCCTCAACCATTCAACGGATCATCATGAAATTTGGCATGCAGATAGCCTATGGTATGGAGAAGAACAAAGGCTATTTTTTTTAACGGGAACGCAGGTGAAACCGCGGGGGACTGCTAGTATACAATAAAACTCAAAATACACGTATTTATGAAACTAAAATCGAAAACGCAACGTCACTGCAAGTCCTCGTCAAAAAGTTCAAGTAGTCATTCGAAGGGGCATGAAAAATTATTAAAGGTAGGGTAGTGGCACCAAAAGATGACCGACCCCCAATAGATGAACGATCGACCGAAAATTCAAAAAATATAATATAATCCCTAAATTTACATGATCGCAATATTTTTTTCCCCATAAGGCAATATTTTTTCTTCCATATTCCTTAACAACATTGACAATGACAGCCCAGACGCGCTTGCGGTGAATTTTTATATGTTACGTTACCCGCCAAAAATCGGATTTATATGGAAACCTTATAACGATAAGTCCCTCCAAATTTAAGAACATTGTCAGCGTAAAGAAAGAATTAATGTCATATTAGAGCAGTTTTGGTTGGAATAAAATCTTGATATATTCTGCTTTCAATAACTTAATATATATTATTACATTATTTATCGTTTTTTATAGAAATTTACTGTTCAAGTAATGGATTCAATTTTGTTCACTTGATCCAATAGATGAACGGCGTTCAACTAATGGAAAAAGGTCTAATTTTTATACCCATTAAAACCTATAAGTTAACGATTAAACACTAAAACAAAAATACTCAAATGAATTTTATTAAATTTATGAACTTATTTACCAAAAGTTGAACAAATTATTTTAGTGTTTTTGATTATTTTAAACCTAACTTTCCTATAGAATCACCATTAAGATCGGTGGTCGAAATTTGAACGGTTCACATTTTATTCGTTCAACCTTTGGGTATATTTGCCTCAAGCTGAACGAATAATATTCACTTAGAATTTTATTCGTTCATTTTAATGGTTCATTAATCCATTAAATGAACGAACTACTATGGAATCTACTCCTATTCAAATGTTAGTTCAACTTTTGGGTACAAAACGTTCATAATTAGGGCTCAGTGTTCAACTATAGGGGTAAAACCTAAATTTTCTTACATTTACAATTTTTAAAAAAATATATGAAGATGTAGGATATAATTACTTTAATCCTTCAATTAATAAGGATTTAAGGTATTATTGAAAAAAAACAACAAGTGCCTATGTCATGAAATGACCGAGTTATAGCTATTTAAAGATGGAAAAAACGCTTAAACGTTCATTTATTGGTGCCTCTACCCTATATCTCACAAAACCAATAAACGGAGTGCATCTCTACTGGTCGTCTGTTATTATTTTAATAAAATTAGTTTTAGGTATTTAACAATTATTTTTCGTCGATGGTTATACGACTATAGGTACTGGAATTTTATTATCAATATTAGTGTTTACTTCCTTGGTATGTTTTGACGGCGGGATAATTATAATTAAATTCTAATCATGTAGACCTGTGATATTATGACGGACCGCCTCTCCAATAGAGTAGGTATTATTAGTAGGTAGGTATTATTGAAATAATAACAATTGTCAATAAACCGCGAACTGGAAAAATTGCAGGGAGCCAACAGTGAGTCTGCGAGGTCCTGAAGATCTAATGTTTTAACTTATATATTTTCCATTTTCCAGTTTCCAATGTATAATGTTCGAAGTTCAGTCGTTCAGTCGTCAGCGTGATTGAGTAACAAACATTCGTACAATATTTCGTATTTATAATAATATTATGTAGCCATTGACATATACAGGGTGTTGTTTTGGTCGGCGACAAGCGACCCACGAGCGGTAGTACTAAATATATATTCCCCAAAAATTGACTTAATTCCATTAAATACTGTAAATATGTTGAGAAATACCTTATTCAATTTGAAATAAAATTACCGCAAAGTATGGTTACTAGGCACGTGCACAGACTAGAGCTAGGCGCAAGCCGCCGTCGCCCCACCCCTTTACTCCCTCGTACTCCCGTTGAGTATTATGTCTAAACTTTAGCTTATTACAAGATTTTCAAAATTTTATTTTTTTTATTTTTATTATTAAAAAAAAATAAAGTATTTTTTTTATATTTTTTTTAGCACCAGTATCTATTGTATTATCGACCCTGAATCGCTCGTCGCTGACCAAAACAACGACCTGTATATTACTGTAGTATATTTTTTTTTTTTTTTAATAATAAAAATAAAAAAAATAAAATTTTGAAAATCATGTAATAAGCTAAAGTGTAGACATAATACTCAACGGGAGTACGAGGGAGTAAAGGGGTGGGGCGATGGCGGCTTGCGCCTAGCTCTAGTCTGTGCACGTGACTAGTAATCATACTTTGCAGTAATTTTATTTCAAATTGAATAAGGTATTTCTCAACATATTTACAGTATTTAATGGAATTAAGTCCATTTTTGGGGAATATATATTTTGTACTACCGCTCCTGGGTCGCTTGTCGCCGACCAAAACAACACCCTGTATAAGGGTAAATAAGCTCAGAGTCACTCAGCGGGCTATATGGAACGAGCTATGCTCGGAATCTCTACGTGACAGGGTCCGAAATGAAGACATTCGTCTCTCTCGAGGACAATAGCTCGTAGAGTTAGTAAGCTGAAGTGGCAATGGACAGGCCACATCGCTCGAAGAGCCGATAGCCGATGGGTAAGGAAGGTTCTCGATTGGCGACCACGTACTGGAAAGACCTCCCACCAGGTGAACCGACGACCTGGTCAAAACCGCTGGGCGCCCGCTGGATGCAAGCGGCGCAAAACCGTTCGAAGTGGAAGTTAATGGGTGAGGCCTATGTTCAGCAGTGGGCATCCCTAGGCTGATATGATGATGATGATATAAGAGTTACAATATAGAACTAACATTTTTTTTAAATTCAAAATCGTTTAAATTCTATTTAGACACTTACGAACGTTACAATTATTGATTCTACCACTGTTCATTAAATGTCTTGCTCTTGTTGCATTCTTGTAAGAAAGAAGAGGACAAGTCCATACTTATTATTATAAATGCGGAATTAATTCTGTCTGTCTGTTACTCTTTCACAACTAAACCTATGAACCGATCGCGATGAAATTTGGCACGCAGATAGCTTATGATATGCAGAAGAACATGAACACAAATGCTAACTGCATTTATCTCGGGAGCGCGGGTAAAACCGCGGGCAACAGCTGGTGTTATTATAGGGTCAACAACATGAAACAAATCAAAAAATGCGCATCGATTGATCCAAATTATCTTTTTAAATGCCTTTTGCGATCGAGACCAATGGGACCGTTGATGTACGAAGCTCGCCGTTTTGCTACTTTGTCATCAAAAGTGATCGGGGCCTCCGGAGACCAGTGTGCTTTTTCCGCCAACGCATCAATTTTGGATATCCACAGGGCAAACGTTGCCAGCCTTCTAGGAGCAGCGGCAGACTCGAGGAAATTTTCTATTTAAAGATTATAATTTGTACATATTTATTGAATAGGTACTTATCTTAATAATAGGTAGAGGTCTTTAGCAAACTTGATAACCAAGACCCTTAGGTTATCGAGGTGAAATTTCAGAATAAATACCGAAATTATCATTAAGCCAATGTTATTACCTCTTTGCTATCGGTAGGTACTAATAAATCATTAGGTAAAAAATAGAAAGTGGTCCCTTTACAAATGTGTAGGTACAGTACGCGTACGTAATCGAAAAGGGCTAAAAAGTGTGTCAAACTGCGATACCTAAAAAGTGAAAGCGTACAAACACACATTGAATGTTTAAACGAGTGTGGCACAACTTGGCACTCTTGGCAGAGCAGCTTTATTGAACTCATAAATATTTATTTATGTCATAGGTAGGCTTAGTTTTAGTTATGCAAACTTTTTGCTTTTTCAGATTCATTATCTACTAAGTAAGTAACTTTTAACACACTCGCTCGTAAAGTGACATTTATTGCACCGTCTTTAGTATCTTAACGCAGCTTATAACGCACTAGTGCTTTTTACTTTACATTAACGCATAGATTTTTGATAGGTATGATTCCGATTATGATAAGTTTGTACCTCACTGCAAGCGATATGTGTGTATACACCAAGCATTCTTCAGGTAAAATAGTTTGACAGCTGACTGCTGTCAAAAAAATTAATTTGCGCGCCATATTTGTTAATGTTCTCATTGTGTGATTGATTATTACCAAAAAATCGAATAAAAAAAATCATGTCTGTTTTTTCCTCGCAAGTCTGTTGAAAAACGTCGTATGACACGAGTGTGCATTGATTATTACACTCTCGGCTCACTTATCGCGTTCGCCTGCGGCTCTGGAGTGTTAATAACCAACTTTGCACACATGTATCATAATGTACTATAACATTAGATTTCATGCACGTATATATATACGTTTTATCACAGTTTATTCTGATTGTTATTAAAATATATAAATTCAAAAAGGTAAATTATTATTTAAAGCACTAAAATTTTAGGAAGTGTTCAATTTAACACTGTTTGTATTAAAATTATAATTTAAAATTCAATGTCAAATGTTTTTTTACCTGTGCCCAATATTTACATGTATAGCATCACTGTTTCATTCTGAAGCGGCCTGTGCTGTGATTGAAAATTAAAACAAGACGACCTACATTCGATTTTCTTTATAAACACAGCTGGATTGTCATTGACAAGGCATATGTACAACTTTGTGAATAGATTTATCATAGTTCTAACTACGTACCTTGCGATTGGAGTGGTTTGCGCATCAAGACTTCAAGGCCTTCAAGTTTTATTTACGTTGTAATAGAACCATTAACACAGATTAAGTAACAGTTACCTACTACACTTACAGTTAGAAATACCTTTGACCACCCTTTGACATATTGATTGCAAATCAGTTAAAGTTCAGTTATACTGCACCAAATTGTATTATTTAAATATTTTTATAGCCAGTATCATTATGGCAAAGTCAAACCGATTCGTGATTCAGGTAAAAAAACCGAAACTCGTTTAGGCGAATTTGTGTTGGCGATTAGGTAAATATCTCACGCAAATTTGTAATGTACCTAATGTGGTGAGGTGTGGTGTGTGGGTATCAATACCCTAGACAATAATCATGCTCTTGATAACTTTGGATTGGTAAATTGTTCGTAACATAACCTAATGCTCCTTTATGCAAATGCACTTGATGTTTTAATGGACAGTAATCTATACAGCATGTCCAAGGAGTTAGGTCAGATGTGAGCTGGGTTTATATTTATCAGGTATCATACGGTAGTGTTACAAGAGCGTTTATAAACTTCATTTTATAATCAGGGGGACTACCATGTGCCAACGAGTGGGCAATGGACATGAAGCTAGAAAAAATGCATTTTCCTGGCCACCCACGCCCCCCACCAAAAAAACCTTTTCATGTATTGCCAAGACCATATGGCTCGCACTGTCAAAAAGTAATTAGATTTCATGTAGAGCAAAACTTAGAACGACACTTTTATCTATTCGTCCATGCTTAGAACTCTACACGCCCTAACTCTGCAAGCCCTAACTTCATAAACTCTTCACCTTATGGTCAAAATTTGTGGCTTGCCCCCAGATAAGTAAGTACCTAGTTGGTAGCGCACAGCGAGCGGCGATAACTCGTAAAGTAAAGAATATTTGAAATAATCGTTAGTATCAAAACAAAGACTTATTAGTCAAAAGCATCAAAATAATTGGGGTTAAAAAGATGTAACACTAAAGCAGATACTGGTTTTGCGCAACAAACTGGTTTTTATCTTGGGTTTGTTGTTCAAGAAGGTCTTGGACCCACTGGCACTGGCACACCCATATATATAAAATATATTGTATATTAAAATAATAAGAAAAACGTAGTTAGTAGGTACCTAAGTAGAATAGATACGTATCGTAACGTATGAAAATGTTAGCCTAATCTTCTTACCTACAAGTTTTTACGCGTCTTTTTAATTGTTTCTATGTGAAAAACCTGCCAGAAAGTTTAACCGCAACGGATGAATGGTATACGAACGTATGTTACAACAAATTAATATACAACCATTGAATTGTATAATATAAAACAACTTGATAAAGTATATTGTTTAAAACAAATACAGAACAAACGTTTACTTAACAAATTGCTGCGAGACGAATACAATAACTTAAACAGTATTGTAAATTAAAAGTAAATAGACTAACCTTCTCTGATGAATATTGCGAGTAGAAGAACAGGTACCAGTAACGATAGGTTTGCCATTTTCAAAGTCACAAGTTTCGTTACAATAACACAACTTTTGAATTTCACACAAATATTACGACGCGCAGACGTTCGTACTGACTCTCACTCGCTGAGCGAATGACGAAAGAAGAATGGCAAAACGTACACTCGTACACACTGGGACGATAAAAAAGCGAGCGAAACGCAGCGTCAGAGCCGCAGCTTTTAATCGCAGATAAATAAGTAGCTCTTCGTCAAGCCACACTCGCAATAACATAGGCAAAACTGTGGCAAAGCTGACAAAAACTATGTCTCTATGACTCCATGATAATTTACACACTTTTTATTATAATTTAATGACAAGTTTTTCAAAGTCAAAGTCAAAGCCATTTATTCAATTTAGGCCCTCGTAGGGCACTTATGAAGGTCAAAACGAAGTTACCACCAGTTCGTAAGTCGGCCTTCAACTGAGAAGAACAGGCAAGAAACTCAGCAAGGTAACATTTTTTAAATATTTTGTTTTGAACAATCTGGCTATTGGCTATTTTTTTCCAAAACATTATACATACATACTTTTTATTTAACAAAATAAAATACACAATCATAAAAACGCATAAAAATAAAAATAAAACAAAACACCAACATACAAAATAAATAAAAAATAATAACCTGCACTGGTATGCATATAATTTTACATATATTTTAATATGTAATACTTGTAATCGTACTAGATTATGTAGGTTATTAATTGAGTAGGCTTAGATGCTTCGATAACTAGTATCTAGTGATTATTATAGGTCGCTATAATGAGTGAAGCGCTCGTGGTGTAGCATGATTAGCCGTTCTTAATCGATCGGCAAAGTTAAGCTACGCCTGTCGTGGTCGGTACCTGAATGGGTGACCGCCTAGTGGTATTTCAAATCGAGCGTTTCCGTGCTTCGGAAGGCACGTTAAGCCGTTGGTCCCGGTTATCACTTAATTGTGATAGTCGTTAAGCTAGTTGGATGCCTCCTAGGCGGCTTGAAAAATTCCAACAGTAGGTTGACCACTAGCCTATCTCCACCGATCCGCAGTGGGCACGCGTGGTGGAGTATTGCCCTTTCCCTTTCACCTTCATTTGTGAAAGGAGGCCTGTGCTTAGCAGTGGGACATTATAGGCTGATGATGATGATGATGATGATGATAATGATCTTTGGTACTAGTACAATACGGTTGATATTAACACACACCGTAGAAGTAATTAGAGTGTGATAGTCTGTTGACGATTCGAACGTTACTTTGTTACAATAACTAGCTTTACTACAAGGTGTGGTGTTTAGCTTATACAGTGTGTATTGCATACTACGTGATACTACGATGGTGTCATAGACTCATGAAACTATTCAGATGAGTCGTGGCGCTACGACAAAATTTATTAAACTTTCATGTTATGAATTCATTCAAACAAATAATGCAACGGAGAAATATTGCAAAGACAACTTTTAGGCAATTTAAGAGTAATAATTTAGTAAAGATGCGTTATTTTATGGTAAAAAATAGAGCATTATATAGTGTAAAATAGACGTAGTATTGTCAGAAACAATAAGCTAAAGAGGATGGACACATTGCTGCATTGTAGTAAATAACAGAGAAATCGTAAATAGATGGAAAAGAGTTAAAGGAGATCGATTGGAAGGAGATGATATATTATATGAAAATATAGTAGAGAAAGATAGTGTGGGTCCAAATATTTTAGGAGAGGAATTTGATGCAGCTATTGATTCTATAAAAAATGATAAAGCTAAAGAGACAGTATTGCTAAAGTACTAAAATGAATTACTTTTGGAAAACATTATCAAATTAGTAAAAGTCAGTTCTATTTCAGATTAAATTTTGTGCCATCTATATTTATCGTATTTGTGCATTCTTTGACGATGTTGTGTGTGTGACTCAAACATTTAGGTTACGAAACAGCTTTGCTGTCGCAGTAGCTATGTTTTCATTTCCACATTCATTCAAATTCTTTTAGACATTTAAATCAATTTATTAGCACCGATTTTTACTACTATTTGTACGTAGTATTTATATACTCTGAGCTACTATGAACCGACCGCAATATTTTTCTAATACACATAAAATTTAATATAGAATATACTTACTACAATAATGTTAAAAAAAACTAAATGAGCTCTATGTCGAAAAGAAAACTTGTATTTATATAAAAACAATGATCAGGGAAATGAATAGATACCTAGCAACGAATTCTGTTCGTTCGTGGCTCGGCTTGTGCTCGTTTCGCGTAGCATGGACGCACCATGATGAACACCATCCAATGACGCACTACGACTAAGACCATTGTTTAGCCCTGATTGGATGACATTTTTAATGGTGTTCGTTACGATTACCACCAAAGATATGCGGTAGAGCTCCCGTTCATAGCTTTGTGTGCTTACCACTGCTGCCTACATATAACTTACTATAGTGAGATTATAACCAAACCAAACCTTTTACAGTAAAAAAAAAACAAAACGCCAAAAAAAGTTGTATGTTGTGCGCCCCCTTTAAAATAATCAAATTATTTTTATAACAATTCCAATATTTAATTATTTCAGTATTAACATTTTTGTGACTGCCAGTACTTTTGATTAAAAATCGCTTTGGAATAAATTTATGATATCGAAATAAAATCGGGTGTAAACCGAACGGGTGAGAATCGGAACGGGTGAGTAACGAACAGACCCTGATTTTTAATTTTATTTCATTATTTGTTGTTATAGCGGCAATATAAATCCATAGTCTTTGAAAATATCGGCTGGCTACCTATTACCGTTCATGAGATACAGCCCACTGACAGACAGACGGACGGTCGGACTTACGAACGGACAGCAGGGTCTTAGTAATAGGGCCCCGTGTGGTACAAACTACAACTTGAATGTAGCACTCAGTTTACACAATGTCATTTTCGAATTTAGAATGTGTTTCACACATTCATGTGGAAAACGACCGACATAAACGACAAAATAAATCCTATCTATTTTCAACCGTCACTTGTGTCTCCATCCAAGACTTCCTATGTTCTGAAATGCAACGGATTCTTGTTCCAATTACGAACCAAAATAGATGTGGTAGTAATTATATTTAAAAATAGTCTTGCTGTTTTTATCTGCTTTTACAATTCAGTTGTTTACAACTAAACTTATTTAGTCTCACTACTTATATAATTCCAACAAAGAACTTATTAATCGTAGTCCTGTCAACTTAGTCCAATGCTTATTTTCAAAATAAAATCGCCATAAAAGTCGATTATACTATTTACCCGCTAAACGGAAAAAAACATTTTCTCCTCTCCGGGCGGAAAGCGTCAACTTTTGTCCCGCTGTGCGTAACGAAAATGCCGCTTTCCGCCTCGGTCGAGGAGAAAAATAGTATACACACCTTGGGCAGGAAATAAGAAAGCCTCAGATCACACGTAATTAAACTATTTCAATAATGTTTGTAAGTAAGAGATGTGATGTGTTTTAAATTAAGTGCGATTCACAATAGAATCGGCACCAGACTTATTTTAGTATGACAATTTACTTATATTATAACGGTCTTTATTCTGTTCTATTACTACGAGTAGTTTTCTTTCAACGTTCCATCTTCGTAGTTTTCCCAAACTATTGTCTTTTTTTTATAATAATTAGTAGTACACACGGCAACACATCGAGCTATTTTCCAGTATAAGCTGATTTCGCATTGTATAGGATTTCCCTGCAATGAGAGGTCACCTTATATTGGAAATATATAGCTTGATCTGTAGCCGTGCGTACTACTGAGCTCCTATTATTTTTAACTTGGTAATAAACATCTCTACTTACATAGGATATGATATGATTATTATGAAATTCGTTTTTGCAGTGGTTAGCAATGTGAAAAAATGTACCAAAAAATGTACCGGCAAGATTCATATTATTAATCTCTGAGGTACTCAACGTTTTCAATGCACTGTTGGAGTTCGGACCTCACATTTTGCATACTCTCTTCCCTCTAGCTAGAGCCAGCACTAGAAATAGCTGTAATAATTTAAGATTTCTGACTATAGCGCCATCTATGCGTTTAAATTCGCATATTTAACAAACACACATTTATTATCACCAGTATATTATTTACTCTATGTTATCACTATCTCATGACGAATTAATGAAATTATAAATATTGGAGCTTGATAATAGATGTCGCTACTAACTTATAGGTACTATTAGAGCTTATTTACATCAAACAAGCCCTAAAAATACTATTATAGACACATAATAAAACTCTTCCAAACACGCGGGAAACCATCTTGTTTCGATCTGTCAAACTCTTAATAGTCCTTTAGTGACGGGACACGCTGATGCGAGAGTCGAGCTAGTGTTGTGACAAACTCGACTTAACAGTAAGTAGAGTAGGTACTATCTCAGAGTATATAATATACTACTTTTCAAGTTTTCTCAAAAAGTCCGTGAAAAGTTTTAGTACAATGACCACCATTGTACTACAACATGACTTTTATGGACGGTGACTGACTGAGGACTACGTGAAAGTGATTTATTATGACTAGAACTTATAATATAACTGGAAATTGGCAAAAAATACACAAGCCGTGTGACGCCTTGAAGAAAAAAAAAAGGAATATATATTATTTAAAGGAATTTTAGGTACCTAGCGCATGTATTTAATATTTCCAATGCATTTCAATTTACGTGAAAGTATTCGAAGTCTTAGGTACCTATTTACATTTCACTTACATGAAGAACTACCTAGCGTTACGAAGAAGAAAATTTAAATAAACGTGACGGTAATAATATAATCGCGCAGTCAAAGTTAGTAATTACTGATGAAGTAATGGAATATTTTTTTCTAATTCACAGCTCATCTTACGCAATTCATCAATTATTGTTTTTTTTTTCAACCGACCAAAAACCGTGATAGTTTTACTTGTACTTCAGTCCTTTACTGTAGATTCTTTTTAGATATAATGCTGTAGATCTTTTTAATTTTAATATTCTCAGATATCAATATTTTCACATAACTAGCGAATTTTTCATGCACGTAAATGTCAGTCGATGGGAATCGAAGTTACCCCCTTTGTCATGGAGTCAGTGTATAACCTCCACGCCATCGTTTTGCGTATAAAAGCCCTATAAAATAAAAGAGCTATTTACTGTAGAAAATCGCTGTATTTTTTTATTGAGTGACTGAATACTGAACAATCAATGAGACCTTTGCATTCGTATAAATAAAATCGTCTTACACGTTTGAACTCTCGACTGATTTCTTCACTATGAGAGCGCCTTTTTAGCAAAAACTGGGGTCACTATCAGTACAACAAATGCCATCGTGAGGTCAGGGAGAGAGCGAGAGACTCCATTTGTGTTGCATCTATCTCCGTCACATTCTTCACAGCTCAGCAACGTCACTATCTCCTGATGATTGGTGTGAGCTTTTTTAATATCTGCACAAGTGCCTCTGTCCGTGGCACAACCGCGAATATACCATGGTCTTTTCAAATCTGGAATTAATAAATATGTGAAGACATCGCAAACTCCTCGCACCAGTAGAAGGACCGGTACAAGCCATAAGCCAAGATGAGGTAAATAATGAAGAACGGAAAAGCTATGGGGTCAGATGAAATTGCGGCTGAAGTGTGACTCTTTAACCTTATACTCGATGGTAGGAAGATTCCAAATGGGATAGATAACTACCATTATTATAACTTTACTTGATGTTACGTCTTTCTTTGATATGCGATGTCTAAAAAGGACAGAAGACGAGTAAGTTAATGTTTAAGAGATGGTGGTCTCTCCCTCTGATCGTTTTCCACCCAAGTGGCTATGGCTATGATGGTAGTATTTATAGGATTCTTACTAGGACTAGGGCTCCTTTATATTGCCCCTTCCACCGGAGCGTAGCGACACAGATTACGTAATTGTCACTACGTATGTAGCGATTCCTGCAGAGAAGTCCCGCCCCGAGTGCGTGGGATTTCTTGCACTGTGGCCCCATATATCGCGTATTGGCAGACCAAGGTACATCTTTGGAGATATCCAAGGACGACTATATCACGCTCGCTAAAATTGCAGCCGTAACGCACAGCCTTGTTCTTACCGACGGCTCGGATGCTACCTCTCTTTTTTCGCAGTCAAACATTACGTTGGGTGAAACAACAAGCTTTTAGACTATGCTCGCGTTGAAGTTGCGCCGGCCACAGAGGACCGCCTTAAGACCGGCCCAAGCAACCCCAAACTGATCCCCAATTAGCCGTAACTCATAGAGTCAGTCATTTCAGCTTTGGCTCAAAACTATGATCAGTCCCTATAGCGCACACCAAACTTGTTCACGTAAAGATATATGAGCCGTTTGAGACAAACACATTATTTAGTCCAAAAAAATACACGTGGCATGACCCTAATAACGCATCTCTGCAGGGAGAATTTATATTGCTCTACCGAAGCGTAGTTAACTGTAGATGTGGTAGCGCCACATGACATTTGTAAAAATACTTACATCTATATTTTTCAGCGTAAACAACACATTTGCCTTGTTTCGTTGGATCAGACGAGTAAGGGCAAATTTTAGAGGTAGAATTCGCTAAGATCTTAGGGCAGTCAGTACATACAATGCACTGTGTTAGCTTCAAGGGCGGAGATGGTCCGACAAGGTTCATTCTTCCCCCAGCATTAATCGAGGCGATGCCTCTCGCTGATGCTGCCGTACGATCTGTCTCATCGACATCGACATCATCGTCATCTAGGGATCTTTGATCTAGTGAGTCATCTGTTGACAATACTTTTTTATTTGTATATTACGTAGATATACGTGAAGGGAAAACGTTGAAGGGTTGTATTGGACCCCTTCACGGAGGAGTTTGAGAATTGGCATAGTTAAAGTTTATATGAAGAAGAAGTGCAGAAAGCCATAATTAAAAAAAAATAATAATAACGGAACGGTCGATTATTGTTTGAAGCACAAGTTTTATTAAAAATAATGTATACTGAATTAAGCATGTACCAGTTTTAGAAATAGAAAACAAAAATATAGGTAACAATAAAATATGACATAATTTTATTTTGTTAAGAGAATATAATATTTACCCAGAGATTGAGCAAGGTTGAGTGCGCCAAATACAATGGAATACAACAAAACTAGAAACAAGGTAAGTCTTGTCATTTTGCCCTGATCAATTAAAATGCAACTGAATGACCAGTGTCATGCACAAAAACGATTATATACAGCGGGTTATCATTGCAACAACAGAATTCTGCATGCTCCAGTGCCCTAACAGGTACGCATTCGGTAGAGCAAATCGCATCGTGGTTTGTGATGTGTGAAGTTCATAGTTTAGAGCAGATGCTTCACTGAAATGATAAGTTAAGACTGATTAACAGTAATAGATGGATAGGATCGATGGGTACTTCAATTAGCTATCGATTTAGATCAGCCGACTCACAGGTAAATTTTTTTTTATACTACTATGTCGGTATACAAGCATACGGCCCGCCTGATGGTAAGCGGTTACCGACCTTTCCCCCCTCCCCTATGAGCTCTGGCGACCTTACTCACGCGCAAGAACACAACTTTACACAACATAAAGTTATTTGGCTGCGGCATTCTGTAAGGTACTTCCCCAGAGCTGCTCTTTGAGCGAATAAACGCTATGCTCTACCTCTATTAATTGAAGTTGAATTCAATATTTTGCGTCTCTACTCTGATCTATTCATAGGAGCTATTCAGAGAAGAATATCCTGGGTAGGCCAATCAGACAATTCAAAATCATATCATAATAATATCATAGTGTCTTAGTAATACGAAGCCATCGTAGGTTGCCGCAGCGGGGTTGCCGATTACTGCGAATGAAGGCGACAGGTGTCGCTGAAGAGGTAAGGTGGAAGACGGAAGTTATTAATCATATCATTTTTATGATACGGATACTTAAGATACGGTACCACAGATAACTAAGATCAAACGTATCGGTACTACAATTGATTAGATTGTTGTCCTTACCTAGTAAGTAAGTAAATTCCAATAATCATACAATAGATTGTAAATCAGTATCTGTTTATGTTAAAAAGTTTTATAACTTTATGTTATTAATTGATGCGATATGATAATATTAATTTTATTTATTTATAAGAAAATAGGAAAAATAAAAAAAATGGCATTCAAACATCTAAAGGTGCGCTTAAACGCTTAGCGAACCGAGCACGAGCCCAGCCAGCCGTTCCTCGTTCGTCGCTCGCAATTTCAAGTGTGGACGTCCAACAAAACGAGCGCAATGCAAGTCCCTGTGTTAGTCAAAAACTGCGAGCGCAGTCGAGCGCGAGCCGTACGCTCGTTCGAGGCTCCCAAGTCCGTCTAGGCTACGCGAATTCGTGTTCCGCGTGTGCTCGGCTCGTACTCGGTTTGCGTAGCGTAGACGCACCTTTAGGCTTCGTCATTGTCCTTTTTGGTCGGATCAGTGGCCCACCCCCTTTAAAAATCAATTGCTAAATAGGTACTTACCGGTGTGTTGGTAGCGTACACTTGATATAGGCTTGTAAATCTTTGTGCACGAATTACCGGGTTTACTGTCTAAATGCGGAAGGGACGTGGCCCAAAAAAGCGGGACCCACCCATCAAAGTACTAGAAAGTGGAGAGAAATATAGATAGAAATCCAAATATCTTGTATATACAGATACAAGAACTGTCGAAACGTGACAAAAATAAGTGCTAGGGACAATTATGGGAAATATAAAAACAAGTGTTAGGTACATACATTACATACACATATTGTTAGATTTAGATAAATAGATATCCGGTTGTAAGAACTGATTTTAGAGCCAATTAATGATAATATTCTGATAAAATAAACATACGTACAGTGGTACCCAACTGATATGGCTTATGTTACGATGTACCTGGGCTGCGTTCAGTGCCTACGCTCCAGCTGCAACCATTCGCTCTATGACTCTATCCCGTTCAGAGGCTCGGTTAGAGCGTTCAACGCGTTCAGTGCGTCAGAATAATCACAACCGAACAACTAGAACGATGGTTGTAAAACGATCTGACATTTTTCAACGTCAAGTTCGTGTCTTGCTTACTTTACTTGTTACTTGTTCGGGGCTCCTTTTTCCGCAAGTAGGCCGCTTGAATGGGCCCTTTCAGTTCGTGTCAAAATTTCAAACAAGATTTCGCCCTCCTCAATAAATATTGTGTTTCATTGGTTTAATATCATTCAAAGTGTCCAAATATTGACATTTCATACATACTAGGTAGAGGCACAAGAGAGCAAAGTAAATTTGCCGGCTGTTTATTTTTTTAGGTTTATTATATTTTATTATCACTCAAAACAATAATTTAAAATACGAAAGAGCACATTTCTTTACAATTATTAAATACATACATTCCACAAAAATCTGTGGGTAGATCAAAACATATAAAAATACATTCACTTTACCTTATCTAAGTTATTTATTGGAGTTTAATCTATTGGTTATAAATAAAAGTTACATCAAAAATTAATAAAAATATACATACTTTATAACCTCACTTTTAATACCTATACATTAAAAATAGGTTAGTTGACAATATTTTCCTTTTTTCTTTACTTTACTACAGTTAAGTATCATCTAGTTAGAGACAAGAAGAGGCTAGATGACTGAAAAATTATAATTAGTCCGTCATTTATATTATCAAAAAAATTATAGACACGTATTTTTTCTTTTGTCGATTAAACATAAAAATACGAAGAAAATAAGTTTGTTGAAGTTCCGCGTGACGTTACGTTAGGAGTTTTCACTCTAAAATGACGCCACGAGCCCCCACTCTCGAACTTTGACTTTGGCTTTATCTTTGTAATTTTATTATGATTTGGTAAAGCAAAAAATACGTGTCCAATATTTTTTAATAATCTAACTGACGGACTAATTAGATTTTTTTTACCCAGGAATCATGCCTATTATCTGTGCTGGGAGTAACCGCTAATCATGTTAAGATGGTTTTACACTGTGTCATTTTTGATGTAAATCCAAAGTGATTCATGCAGAGTGAAATCACAAAGATTTTAGAGACCATGCTAGTGGTGGTGTCAACATGTTTTATCTTTAGTGTATACTTTGATTGAAACATAGATGAAATGCAATCTACATTACATTATCACTTTGGATGATTCCTCCAAGATGTACATTCAAAGTGATAAATATGTAAAATCCTATATGAGATAATCTGAAAAAAAAAAACTGCATAAACAGCTCAATTTGACATTAATACTGGGACGGAATTTTAAACATAAACAAATAAAAAACCTAAATACTTAAGCAATAATGGTACAGTAACATACTTGTATATGCATATTGAATCGAATTGAATAACTCGAATTTATAATTATGAAAATGTATACAATTAATATCAATAAATAAAATAAATTAAACCAGGATAGTACGAGAATATTTGCGACTTACACCGACAGCTGAACTTAAATGCAGTTTGTTACTATAATTATAATAACTGAACTTCACCTAAAATAATAATAGGAAAATTTTCATGAAAGCCGAGCAAACACAAAAAGTTCGAGTGCGAACTAACATTAGGAAACTAAATAAGCAACTAAACTGATGACAAAAATCATAATAGCTGCAGTATTTTTCCCTGACGAGTTACATAAATCCCCCGTGCACACTTTACAACTTGTAACATTTCCATTGAAAGTTCCAACTTCACTGATTGCTTCAAGACAACGTTCATCCGGTTGTTCTGATGCGTATGAGCAACCTCGAACTACGTTTATTTCGCCATTCTCTGCAAAAGAAGAAAAAAGTAAATAATGCTTTTCACGGAATATTGAATAAAATATGGTCCGTTTACTTTACTTGCAGTATCTCCAAAGTTCCGTAACTAAAATGAGCCTAACAACAACTTTATGGGTCTACTAGCGGTACCTGCGTTTGCGGGATGAAAAGTAGCAATTCTCTAACCTGACTACAGCGCCACCGATCAGCAGGGCTACCGCGTAAGTCAAACATAATGAACTTAATTAAACTGGGCTTCATTTTCACCCATTGTCTGGAGTTTTATAATATTTAGACCTCAAGCGGAGCACCGGACGAGTCAATGGATGGCTTTCATAGCTCGTTTGATATTCACGTGTTCCATAAATATAATATAATTGTAGAAAAATGAAGATCAGGGGGGCTAAAAATGAAGCATAGCAATATTGCTAACGTAATATTTTTTTTCGAATTCTCGGTAGATCCTACGTAATTTCAATATTTTTTGGTATACTCAGTTACTCATTAGATAGGTACAATTCAATTCAATAAAAAAGATTTGGAATTGATGTATTGCATAAGATCTGCCCCCCTAAAAAGGAAGCTAAAGCAATATTGCTAACGCAATTCATTTTTTCGAATTTACGGCAGATCTTATGCAATTCATCAATTCCGAATCTTTTATTGAATTGAATTGTATATAATGAGTGACTAGTATACCAAAAAATATTGAAATTACGTAGGATCTGCCGAGAATTCGAAAAAATGAATTGCGTTAGCAATATTGCTTTAGCTTTGTTTTTAGCCCCCCTGCTGTAAATACGAAAAAATAATTCTATTCTTTAGGGGGGGGGGGGGGCACTAAGATTGACTTACGCGATCGCCTAGCGGATCCTATCATAGCTTATATTATATTGTGTGAATATGACCTCAATCGGTCCAGTCATTTAGATGTTACACCATCACTCACAGACACGACAACGATTATAGGATGATTATAGGCAAATAAAGATAATATAAATTAATACAGCAGGTGGCGTTTATCTCACGTAACGTGTATTAGCTTGCCCATTGAACGAAACCTTACGTCGTCAGGGTTTAGGAATTATGTGATGGCGGCGATTCATACCCGGATGGTCAAAAATAGAATATTCCAACTATTAAAGTCGGCAAGATGTAATAGGCTCGTTTTGACATCACATATACATCAATGTGTCAAAAAGAGACAAGCATAGTGCGACAAGAAGAGACACCCTCTTGTCAAAATGGGCCTTTTGGATCTCGAAAACTTTAAGGATTAGTCACAAACAGGCAAGTTTTGCTTATAAATCCGGCTTTTCACTATGGGATATGATATAATATTATTCTTGAGATATCTTAATATTTTAATTTAATTATTTATTTTTATTATATTTTTTATTTTTATTTATATTATATTATATCTCATAGTGGAAAGCCAGCTTTAAGGTATCAAATATTAGTAGAGATTTATGATTGACATACAGGTAGGTAGGTACTCGTATGTAGAATCCAACGGAATCACGATTATTTCATTCAAAATAATGTGGTCAATAGATATATTTCTAGCTCTGTTCACATTGTAAGGACTACTTATCGTCATAATAATTTTTAGGTAAATAGATATGTGTTTTAAACTCACGATAATAAATTGATAAAACCTAAACCAGAAAGTTTTAAAACTACCTTCATAAACAGCTACAACGCATCTGGGTTCCAGTTCAACATCTCTCCTCATCCGATCTAGAGTTTGTATGGCACCTCGCGGACCATCAATATGTTTTTGATTGCTATTTTGGATCATCTGGAACAAAAAATATAATTTTAATTCTCTTTGCCTTGAGTGATTTAGAGTCAGCTTTGTTTGTCATACTTGCGTAATTAAAAAGGCAAAAAGTCATTTGATTTTAATTTTTTCGGTCTCTTGTCGGCGGCATCATGTAATTATCTAATCCAGGGGTTCCCAAACTGTGCATCGCGACGCCCTGGGGCGTCGCGGTAGTATCCCAGGGGCGTCGCAGCGTTATGAGGCGATCTAAATAGGTTGGCTGTCTGTGTCAGCTACTTGAATTTTGAAGCTCAGTTTATCAAGAATATCGTGCCATAAGCACTGCAGCATTGCGGGTTTTATTACCGTTTGCGACATCATACTTGTGTGAGACAGGTTTCTCTGCAGTTGCAGTAATTAAGAACAAGTATAGATCGAAAATAAATTTAGAGACAGAGACGAGACGTGCAATTTCGAAACTTGAGCCTCATTTTGACGAACTATGTTCAAAAAAAGCAAGCACATCCTTCCAAACGAAAAGAGATAAAAAAGGGTGTGCTTGCTTTTTATCTTTTTTGTTTGCATTCATTTTTGTTTTTATGTTTTGTTCTTTATTTTCATGATTTATTTACACAACAACAACACACAAAGAAGTTATTTACTAAACTACATAAAATTCCAATTATATATACATTGAAATAATTATAAATAAAAAACTGCGTTTTCTAATAAAACATTTAGATACTATTTGGAGTATTTCTGAGAAATTGTTATTGGGCTAGAACTACTAGTAGGTAAACGTATGGCAAGAAGGCCAGGCCGTCGCAAAAATATGGCAACTTCCCAAGGGGGTCACAGTTAAAATAAGTTTGGGAACCCCTGATCTTATCATCAAAGCCACTTTATATAAATTCTTATATCTTGTAACGGGGATTACAAGAATCATCACCTAGGGTGACATAATTTTTCAGGTTAGGTTTATTTAATAAAGTGTTATTTCTAATTCAGAATAAGCTACTTATCAGTCTCATAACTGCTAGTTAACCCGTTGGCTCACGGATAGGACGTGCCTCCATAAAAAGTGACTGATGGAAATGGAATGGAAACCTTTATTTTCTCCATCTACGAGCAAAAATCATACCAATCCATAGCCATACAGCGTAATTAAAGAAAAACACACTTTCCAATACAAGTTTCTCCGTAACATTGTATTTCTACAACCGTGCTATGGTTTTCTCACCATGTTATCCTGCACGCTCAATCCTATGCTTTGTAGGATTCGATGTCACTAGCATTTAAAATTTGATTTTGTATCTTACCTGTAAAATGTAATATAAAGGATCAGTCTCTATCTCCATTGTAGTTGTATGCGTTGTAGGTATCTCCGTTGTAGGTGTATGTATTGTAGGTGTCTGCGTAGTAGATGTCTGCGTAGAAGGTGTCTGTGTATTAGGTGTGTCGGTTGTATGTGTCTGCGTTGTAGGTGTTTGCGTTGTAGGTGTCTCCGTTGTAGGTGTATGCGTTGTAGGTGTCTCCGTAGTAGGTGTATGCGTTGTAGGTGTATCCGTAGTAGGTGTATGCGTTGTAGGTGTCTGCGTTGTAGGTGTCTGCGTTGTAGGTGTCTCCGTTGTAGGTGTCTCCGTAGTAGGTGTATGCGTTGTAGGTGTCTCCGTAGTAGGTGTATGCGTTGTAGGTGTCTGCGTTGTAGGTGTCTGCGTTGTAGGTATCTCCGTTGTAGGTGTCTCCGTAGTAGTTGTATGCGTTGTAGGTGTCTGCGTTGTAGGTATGTCCGTTGTAGGTGTCTCCGTTGTAGGTGTCTCCGTAGTAGGTGTATGCGTTGTAGGTGTCTCCGTAGTAGGTGTGTGCGTTGTAGGTGTCTGCGTTGTAGGTATCTCCGTTGTAGGTGTCTGCGTTGTAGGTGTCTCCGTTGTAGGTATCTCCGTTGTAGGTGTCTCCGTAGTAGGTGTATGCGTTGTAGGTGTCTGCGTTGTAGGTGTCTCCGTAGTAGGTGTCTCAGTTGTAGGTGTCTCCGTAGTATGTGTATGCGTTGTAGGTGTCTGCGTAGTAGGTGTCTCCGTTGTAGGTGTCTGCGTTGTAGGTGTTGGCGTTGTAGGTATCTGCGTTGTAGGTGTCTGCGTTGTAGGTGTCTGCGTTGTAGGTATCTGCGTTGTAGGTGTCTGCGTTGTAGGTGTCTGCGTTGTTGGTATCTGCGTTGTAGGTATATGCGTTGTAGGTATCTCCGTTGTAGGTGTATGCGTTGTAGGTATCTCCGTTGTAGGTGTCTCCGTTGTAGGTGTATGCGTTGTAGGTGTCTGCATTGTAGGTGTCGATGAAGTTGGATCTGCTGCTTGGGTGGTCGGTGTATTCGTGCCTGGTTCATTTGTAGTAGTCGGTTCTCTAGTGCTGCATGTTTCTATATACCTGGCATCTACTTCTTTGCACCCTCGACATACGTAGCACTGTAAAGCATGTGCTGAAAATAAGGTATTATTTTTTTGTCAGACATTGACTTCAAATGTGTATTTATAATACACTGGCGAGCAATAGAAAAAAACAAGTAGTATTAAATAAACAACAAACTGACACAACACAAGGAAGTTATAACAAACAAATATACCTAATTCATTCTAAAAAAAATATGTTTGCTTATCTCTTAGCAGGAAAGCCTTATTTTAACCTCGTAAGGCCCAACGACCTAATTTTATGAAAAAAATATTTGGTCGCTCAGGCCCAAACAAACCAGTTTTGGAAATCATAAAATTACGGCCCAGCGACCTAAAAATTATGACAATAATAATATTAATCTATATTTGGTTTAAATAAACCCACTAATTTAAAACTGCCATCAGATTATTTTTTCTAAATCAACAGTCTAGGCCGCACCTACTTGAACTTACTTTTAGTACATTGGATCGTAATTCGTAATAAGAAAAAGTTGTAATAATAAGTATTCGCGCCGTTTGCAGCCGCCACAAGCAGTCTGCCTTAGAAATAAAAAAAGCTGCGGAGCTACCGCCTAAATCAATGGTAATGAAAATAATGGGTGGACGTTAGAAGATAATCAACACCTACAAAAAAAAACAACTCAGACCGATTTATTCACAAAAAAAAAATTACGAAAACGACGTTTCGTTTTCCCCATTTTCCTACTCGAAAACTGAGCCGATTCAATGATTTTTTAATTGAAATTGATAATGACATTAAAATTTTAAGTAAGGGGTTATCTAGGTCCCTATTACTTTCTTTTATGTTACAATCTTTTCGAATTTGTCTGGTAGTCCTTTTAATCACGGCGGAAAAATAGGGCATTTATTGTAATTTTTGGAGGGCCATAATTTCTTTAATAATTAGTTGCTGAAAAAAAGGAAGTAACAGGGACGTGTCCAAAGCAGAACTTGATTATATGAAAAAAAATGATGACTAGAGGCATTATTCAGTAAGAAAACAGGGGAATACATTTATATGGAATAGTCGCAGCCCGACTGTTTAAAAATAATATGTAGCAATAGTTTTTTTTGTGATTATCATCTAACTTTTCTTTTTGAAGATGTTACACTGTATATGTACGGAATGAACGAGCTAGCTAAAGTATCTTTGTTTGATTTCCAAAAGGGTACGATATTGGTGCGTGCAAAAGTTTGTTAAACAGGTTGTCCCAAGAAGTAGTATCAATAGGTCTCGGTTTAGAGGTACTCGAATCACCCCCTTGTATGTCCACCATTTTTAAGGTTTTCGAGTTATTTTAATGATGTTTTTTTAATCATACTTTATAACATGTTTGATCATAGTGTCTTGAATAGTTGAGATACATGAGTGATTTATTTTTCTAAATCAACTGAATAGTGAACCTAACATAAAAATAAATGGTAACATTTATGATGGCGAATATTAATATTAATATTGCGTTTCAAAATATGTAATTGAATTCTGACAAATGAGAAATCTCTCCTGAATGTTTCCGAATACTTAGAGGGCGATTTCAAAATAAATGCCACTTTATCAGACTTTTATTTTTTTATACTTTTTAACGAAATGGTTACATCTACGGAAACAAATATTTATGCATTCGCACGTTTCAACTAATAGATAATTTATTTAAATTAGGGATGCAATTAACCCTAATTGAAAAAAAAAACTTATATTTTAAGAAGTTACATTTTTAAAGTTGCTGTCTTGATATTATTCTCAAAAATTGATTTGATACAATCAACACTATTTAGACACAAGCACGTAACTTTATTGGCATATCCATGTTATTAAAAAAAACTTTGCTTAGTCTTGACACTCACTTGTTCCATAAAAATTGAGAGCAAGGAAGAGGACACACATTATATATTTCACACTCAACATTTTTCTTGACTAGGTATCACAATAATTAAACGTCAAGCTGCCAGAAGCACACTCGCGCTTGTCATCGAAATACTGATATAACTTTTAGATAGTAATTTTATATGAGTAGATAATCTGTGAAAGAAGGAGATAATAGCATAGCAAATACTATGCCACTGATATTGAATCCGTAATTAACCCTTTGTATTGTCATGATGCGTGATTCTAGTGACCATGCACTCCCAATTTCTTTTGCATAATTGTCACCTTGGACCCGTTTGATTTTCTCTGTTGTATAGTTATATTTCATAAAGTAGCTGTATGGTACTATTTAATTACATTAAATTTTAATATTAGGTAAATTAAAAAGTACTTACTTATATCAAAACGGAATATATAATAAAGGTTGGTACAATATTCTATGAAACAGCTAAGCCAAACTTTTTGAACAACATGTGGGGGTTTGTAGGGATTTGATAACGTTTTCTCGCGATAAAAAGTTTCAGCATCCTCTGATCTACAGATAGATAGATAATTCTTTATTGTACACCAGAAAAACAGCAAACAAAACAGACAGGAAGAACATATTAATAACTGTACAATGGGCGGTCTTATCGCTAAAGAGAAATCTCTTCCAGACAACCTTTGGATGGAGAGGAATTTATATACATTATAAGAGGGTGGTGTTATTTTATGACAAAAAATAAATACCTAAATAAATACCAATATGTACCTACTTATATACAATCTAATAATATCTATTTAAAGTTCAACCGAAGACGTACGTCAGGTTTCGGCCAAATTTGGCCGAAGCCCATCAGATTTTTTTGTTTATACTACGAAGTTCGGTATGGAAGCATACGGCCGCCTGATGGTAAACGGTAACGGTAGCCATATGGACGCTTGCAACACACGCGGCATCACTCGCGCGTTACCGACCCTTCCCCCTCCCCAATGAGCTCTGGCGACCTTACTCACGCGCAGGAACCCAACAATTCTGTTGTGTTCCTTAGTTATTTAGCTGCGGTATTCTGTAAGGTGGAGGTAAGTACTTCCCTCGAGCTGCTCTTTGGGCGAAGAAGCGCTATTTTTTTGTGTTTGACAAGCAGGCAGACGGGCCACCTGATGGTAAGTTGTCACCGCTGCCTATGAACATTAGCAATACCAGGGGGATTGCCAATGTGTTGCCGACCTTGAAGAGCTTTTTTTAAAGAACTTAAAGTCTTTTTGAAGAACCCCATATGGTAGTGCTGAAGGAAAACCGTATAGATGATGCTCTACCTCTCTTAAAAGATTGCCCGACCTACAGATTGCTCGACCCTAGCCGTTACCTCTGGTCTTCCAAAGCCTTAAATGGTTTTAATGCATGTAGTTATAAACTCTATAACAGATACTGTCTTAATACCATTGAAAATGGAATAAGAAATTATTTGGTAAATAAAAAATTGCACATTAAGATTTATATATTTATTGAAAATTACAATAAGAAACCTAAAGATAGGTCAAGATAAGAAGCAATATTTAACAGATATCAGGTAAGCCTTGCGGCACTATGTTTGTAATTTTTTTTGCACACAAACGTACTTTTTTGGTACCGTACTATTAACAACCTGTGTATCAGGAGCTCATTGTTGCTGCATTTTTTGGTTTGGTTATTGCCAAAGTAGCATTGAACCTGAAGTATAGGCTCACGAGGGTTAGGTACCTACTGTTAGTAGCTGTTAGTAGGTGCTAACAGAAGGTAAATGCGTCAGTTTCTAAAGAAATCAATGTTATCTTTTAAAATATTTTAATTACCTTGATCTATCTGTATATTATTATATGAACCACTTCACTACAATCATCATTTATAGTGACTCAACACAATTGAGGATTAACTGAATTGTTTTATTATTCAGTTCAATTCTAGGCTTAGCATACCGAGCTTATAATGTTGAAATTGTGGTCAAGCACGAGTCTAAAAAACTATCTATATACAAGCTGTCCCCCGCGGTTTCACTCGCGTTCCCGGGATAAAAAGTAGCCTATAAATACATCGGAATCAGACAATTCGATCTCGAGATATCATCAAAAAGTCGTTCCATAGAAAATGTATGGGAAAATTAATTTTCGTATCACTTGCTCAAAAAAGTGGCATTCTATGCCACAAAAAGCGAACATAACAATAGTCATTTTTAATCTGTTAAAAACAGGGAAAGAAAATTGTACTGAATTTCATTCATCCTCTAGGGGGAGAATGTGATTTAAATTTGGAATACTTACCCAAATTTATACTGAACTACATCTGTGTTTACACCATTGAGTTTGTATATAAAGCATTATACAACTTTTTGAAAAAGGAATACGCAAATCAACTCATCAACAATAAATGTACCGAACAAAAATGTAACTCTCTATCAATAATTGGACCAATGTTTCGAATGTTAACTTTTACTTTTAATTGTCATTATTTTTAATAAATGCTTATCTCATATTATTATTGTGTTAATTTTTTCGCAAATGGTACGAAAAGTAGAGTATTTTCCTCGGTGATAAAGGTGTCTTAGTCTTAGGTGAACTTAAATCCCTCGATACGCTCAGGACCCGTCTTAAATCCCTCGCTTCGCTCGTGATTTAAGTTTTTGACACCCTCGCTACGCTCGGGAGTAAACCTCGAGTCCTTCGTTACGCTCGCGATTTAAATCGTCACCCGCGACAGAAGACACTGCTTTATCCGCTTGGTTAATAATCTACTATTTCTTCACAAAATAGATTCGTGATTTTTAAGGGATATTTTTAATTGCACCTCTTTTAAAAAATTACGCAAACTAAAGACTCCTCTAATTTACTTATTTCATTGCATATCAGAAAAATGACTGTTGTACAATTAAACTACCTATTCATCATAACATGTTCTGTCATCCAGAACGTACTCAATCCGACCACTCCAAATACAGTTGGTTAGGTTAGGTTTAGGGCATGAATCTCGGAATCTCGTAATATCGGAATCTCGGGCCTTTTTTTCCGATATTACAATATCGGAATTGAGTGATCCAATATCGTAATATCGGAATCAGATATTTTTATCTAATTGAGTTTTTAAAGCTTTTAAATATGTTCTATCCTTTAATAATGTTTGTAAGAAAGAGATGTGATGTGCCTAAATTAATTAAGTTCGATTTATAACAGAATCGGCATAATTATCTTTATCTATACCAATATAATATTAATTATACTAAATATATTAATATCTATGCTAATTGTTTAAACGGTGAAACCGAAACAGCTAATTTGAATATAATAAAGCAGAAGAGTTTTTTGTTTCTTTGTTTAAATGCATTTATCTTTGGAACTACCAGTCGGATTCGATTTTTTTCCACTAACCACTAATAGAAAGCTACATAATCCCTTAGTATAATAGGCTACATTGAATCTCGGGTGAAACCGCGGGGGAAAGCTAGTTTCCAATAAATTGTTGTTCATAACTGTTGATTTTGTTTGCACATTTTTATTATTATTAATTTTGAATCTGAGGTAGTTTAATTAGTAATATAGGATAATAATACGAACTCTGTGATTTAGTAAATGCACCTAATAAAACAACTAAAAATGTCGAGAAATAGGAGGCCCGTTTTGACAAGAGGGTGTCTCTTCTTATCGCGCTGTTTGACACATTGATGTACATGTGCTGTCAAAACGGGCCTATTAGATCTCGCTAACTTGTGTTTTACCAAATTAAAGAAATAAAGAAAGATGTTAAACATATTTTTTACGGATATTGATAAATAAATTTACGCTACGCTGATGACACTTCTCTTCTTAACCAAACTAAAGAAGATATGGAGGACCTCTTGGCACATTAAGAGATCACTAATCTCCAATTCAATGGTCCAATCATATATATATCTGGGAGCTTTGGTATTGAACAATGGTGGATGCGTGGATGAAATCAAGAGGCGTGTGGCTATATCTAGGTCATCTATGGATAAACTTAGGAGAATATGGAGGAAACAAAACATAACCAAAGCCACTAAGATCAGACTCGTCAGAGCACTTGTGTTCCCCATATTTCTGTACGCCGCGGAGACGTGGACTCTAAGGGAAAGCGAGGAGAAGAAAATAGACGCTCTCAAAATGTGGTACTTTCTTTGGACACGTGTCACGGCGCGGAGATGTTTCCATAGAGCGATTGGTGGTGCAGGGTAAAGTAGAGGGCACCAGAGCACGTGGGAGATCACCCATGCGATAGACTGACCAAGTTAAGGCCGCAATAGGCTCATCTACGACTGCACCAGAAGGGCAGCAGTTAGGGACGAATGGCGGCGTGTTGTGAAGCGCGCCACAAATCACACGTCCTGACGACCACGACCACTCTGTCAAGCGTGACACGCATGAGAATAAGAATCTCCAATTTGGACTTGTAATCAACATAGACAAGATGAAAATATAAATACCGGGCCTATCTTAATAGAATGGACGTACTACGAAAAAGCTACATCTACCTCGGCTCTACCATTTCCAACACAGGAGACTGTGCAGATGAGATCAGAAGACCATGTGCAATCACAAGATCAGCAGTAGGAAGATTCGGAAAGAAAGAAGGATAACTAGGAAAACAAAGATTCGACTTTTGAGGCGCCTAGTCTTTCCGATCTTTCTCTAAGGAGCTGAAACTTGGATCAAAATTGACGCACTGGAGATGTGATGCCAAAAACGCTTCCTGAAAATTCCGTTGACGGCCTTTTACACCAATAACTCGATCCTAAAGGAGCTTAGAATAATAGATAGGCTTTCATCAACTGTACAGCTTCGAATTCTCAAGTTCTTTGGTTACATTTGCAGAAACGGACACTCGATGAAGAGACTTGTTGTCCATGGTGGGAGGGTGTACTCGCAACGCTACGAACCGCAAAAAATTTCAAAGCATTGCAAAAGCCTATCAAGAAGTATCCCTAGTCAAGAAGAACATTGGCGATGAAGACCCACCATGAACACTATCTATTGCAACCACGACCACTCTGACAAGAGTGCTCGACTGAGCAGAAGATGTTTTCAATCCAACTTTATAACGAACTAGTTGTCTCCCGAGTTTTCACCTGCGTTCCAGGGATCAAAAGTAGCCTATATTACTCGGGGATGTTGTAGCTTCCTATAAGTGAAAAAAATAAACGAATTCGACCGGCAGTTCCACAGATTAGCCAGTTTAACCAAACAAAAAAACTCTTCCACTTTGTAATATTAGTACAGATAGATAATTATGTGCAGTTTATAAGGAATATGTGCTATTTATAAGGAATATGTGCAATTTATAATAAAAATTTCTAATTCCGATATTAATATCGGAATTCCGATATTGAGATCCAATATCGGAAACCAATATCGGAATTGAAAACACTTCCGATATTACATGCCCTAGTTAGGTTAGAACTGTGACAATATCGCGCGAAGCGAGCAGCGGTGCCGCGGCAGCGGCCGGCGAGCGCTAGATGACCATTCACAGTTTTACATAAACAATGATATTCGGTTTGATTTATATAGTGCGCAATTCAGTATTTTTAGTTCAAGTTTTGATTTGTTGTGTTGGAATAGAGGCATTAAATACATGGCATTAATAGAGTTATTCTGCTATTGGTGGTGGAGACAAATGCAACAGATCAAAGATCATACAAATCGGTCCAGCCATTCTTGAACTAGTCCGATGTATATATAGCTCCAATATACATATATATATAGTATATAGAACATGGAGGTTTCTAATCAATAAGGTAGCTAGTAGCCTGTGACAAGATAAATTTGCTATCACACTGTTGTTTGATAATATTTATCTTTCAGTTAGTGTATCGCTCGTTACTTACTAATTTTAGATATATCTAAAATCAATAAAATCACGTATGTCAGTCCCTGCGATTTTTTTTTTTATATCAGAAGCTGACAGCCTCAGGTCTACCTATGAAGTACTCCAATGATTGGTTAGCTGGCTTTCAAGTGCTTGGCAACAGATCTTCACCTTGAGGAGGGTAGCCAGCCAGGCGGGTACTACAATGTACTCTACCATCGTTAATTCAGTTTCGCGATGTTTTCCTTCCCTGAAATCTCAAGCTCAATGTTGAATTCGGACCCACAATACTTATTGTTACGGCATTCGACTTCACTATCTTTGAGCTGATATGACTTCAAAGACTAATGGTTTGGTAGACGTTGAATAAATGTTACTAGTAAAGGTTGCTCAACATGACGAATCCACTTTAGGATTTTTTTTATACGTAGTACTAAGGTAGCAAACAAGTATAAGGCCCGCCCCCGTCCACCTGATGGCAAGCGGTTACCGTTGCCTATAGATGCTTGCAACACCAAGGCCCCTAGGCAAGATGGTTGTCGACAATCGTCATCGTTAGTAAACGATAAACCTTTGTATGGAATTAACATAAGATATTGTTAGAAATCACGTGATATTCCGATTTGAAATGATCGTTTACTAACGATGATGATTGTCGGCAACCATCTTATCTAGGGGGCCAGGGGGATCATTCGCGCATTGCCAACCCTGCAAAAATACCTTCACACCCTTCTTATAAAGTTCTTCTAGCTGTACTCCTTTAGGATCTTCTACATTCTATCCTAAATATCTGTTTTCTTCTAAGCGAGCATCTTGGTAATTCTTCATCATTGACATACTTTGGTATAGTCGTTCACTTCACTACGTCGAGCAGAGTACGTGTTTCTTGAGTCATCTATGGTACTATAATGCTGAATATTACTGCAGGCTTCTATATCTCAACATACTTTGGCGGTTGTAACTCATGTAAAAATAAACGTCGCGGCGTCGTTTCATACAATATGATAAAATTATGCTTTTTTCTTAAGATACCTAATAAACTACAATTGCCTTGATAGATCAGCAAATAACTTTATCAGGTATTAAAGTATCATCGCACGAGTATTTTCGCCGATACCGACATGTACTTGATGATGAAATTTTCTTCAAGTGGTTACCGATAAATAGAAATCACCTACATGTAGTACTTAAACATTGTACAGTGATTTTATAGCTTGTGTACCTCTTTGAGAATTTTAATACTTTTAAAATTTCAGTTACTTTTCAGCGACTCTTTTGCTAGCCATAGGGCGAGGGCAGTTCTTTTTTTTATTAAAGTATTATAACGAAATTGTCGCATTAAAAATGTCTTCAATAATTTTGCCTTTATTCTTGGCTGCTTGTAGAGCCACTAACCCCCTTATTCATAATAAAGTTATCAAACGTTAATTAGCAAAAATTCCGATGTCTTTATCTGACACGTGACATTTGGTGATCGAAAGAGTGAGACGGGGCACACTATTACACTGATTTAGTTAAAAAGCGATTATGAATAAGGTGGTAAATAAATAGATCTTTCTTCGTTAAATCGCCCCATGCACGATGACCTCCCATCGGATGGACTGACTATGGTCAGTCGTTGGGAGCCGCTGGATCCAAGGCCATTCAAGGTCAAAACCCATGGCGGAGGTCTATGTTCAGCAGTCGGCATCCTTGGCCTGAATATAATGACGATATGAAAGTCACCTTTGGAAAACATGGTTATGATTAACCCTACGATAGTCAGTTCTGATATCACTACTTACGCGTTTGTGCTCAAGGGCGGGCCGCTATCTGGTTGACCGAATCCAGCAGCTTGGTTGACTGCTGAATTCAGTCAACCAAACAGGAGCCCGCCCGCCCACATTGTAAAAAGCCATCGTGATGGTAGCGATGGCTGAGGTTCGACGTTGGGCCTTTTACTTGAATCATACACATTATAAAATAAAACAAAGCTTAATAGTAATTATGTTACAAAAGAAATAAATCAAAGCTTAATAGTAAGTATGTTACAATGATGTAATTAAAACAATTAAGTTAAATATTTCAAAAGAATGGGTTTACAATCGATAGTAATAGAAAGCCCCGTGAGTCAGGGATGTGCTCAAAAGCGGGCCGCCGCTCGGCTGACCGAATCCAGCAGCTTGGTTGACTGCTGAATTCAGTCAACCAAACAGAAGCCCGCCCGCCCATATTGTAAAAAGTCATCGTGATGGTAGCGATGGCTGAGGTTCGACGTTGGGCCTTTTACTTGAATCATACACATTATAAAATAAATCAAAGCTTAATAGTAAGTATGTTACATAAGAAATAAATCAAAGCTTAATAGTAAGTATGTTACAATGATGTAATTAAAACAATTAAGTTAAATATTTCAAAAGAATGGGTTTACAATCAGTAGTAATAGAAAGCCCCGTGAGTCGGGGATGTGCTCAAAAGCGGGCCGCCGCTTGGCTGACCGAATCCAGCAGCTTGGTTGACTTCAGTCAACCAATCAGAAGCCCGCTCGCCCACATCGTGATGGTTGCGATGGTTGCAGTTTCATGTAGGGCTATTGGTTTTGAATTTAACACATTATAAGATAAACAAAGTTTGAGAGTTAGCAAATTACAATGGTATCAATTGGAACGCTTATCGTAGCCTTTGAATGGTGTACACATATTTAAATTATTTGTTAACCCAAACAGTAGTTATATGGTGTATTATTACAGTTGGCTCAAGGGTATTCTGGACGATGTCCCGATTGGGGCGTTTGCTATTAAGAATTGTGGGGCAACGAAAAGGGGGTACGTACACACCATCGCCAATGATAATGCACGCAGACATATATGGTGTTTGTGTGTTATGTGTTATATCTGAGTTCATGGTTTTTTTTTTTTTTTTTTTTTTTTTTTTTTTTTTTTAAATAATAAATAGTGTATATATATATATAATGTGTACATAATGTGTATATAATGTATGTAATATAATGTATCACGTATGATTAATTTATATATGTATAACTAGGTAGGCGTATGTAACGCACCGCATGCACACATAAATTCAACTATACCTTGTCGCATCCATCGCATCCATCCACATTCATTTGCATCCATTTGCATCCATCTGCATCCATCTGCATCCATCTGCATCCATCCACATATATTTACATCAGTTGGATGCAGACGGATGCATACGGATGCATCCATCTGCATCCATTTGCATCCATTTGCATCCATCTGCATCCATTTGCATCCATTTGCATCCATTTGCATCCATTTGCACCCATCTGCATCCATTTGCATCCATCCACATCCATTTACATCAGTTGGATGCAGACGGATGCATCCATCTGCATCCATTTGCATCCATCTGCATCCATCTGCATCCATTTGCATCCATTTGCATCCATTTGCATCCATTTGCATCCATCCGCATTCATTTGCATCCATTTGCATCCATTTGCATCCATCCGCATTCATTTGCATCCATTTGCATCCATCTGCATCCATTTGCATCCATCTACATCCATTTACATCAGTTGGATGCAGACGGATGCATCCGCCCGCATCCATCCGCATCCATTTGCATCCGTCTGCATCCATCTGCATCCATCTGCATCCATTTGCCTCCATTTGCATTCATCTCCATCCATCCGCATCCGTCCGCATCCAATTGCATCCATCCACATTTATTCGCATCCCATTACCTTTGACTGCATCTGTATATATATATAATGTGTACATAATGTGTACATAATGTGTACATAATGTGTACATAATGTGTACATAATGTGTACATAATGTGTACATAATGTGTATATAATGTATGTAATATAATGTATCACGTATGATTAATTTATATATAACTAGGTAGGCGTATGTACCGCACCGCATGCACACATAAATTCAACTATAACTTGTCGCATCCATCGCATCAATTAGGGAATTATAAGATTAATGTTAATTGAATAACTATAGATTAAGATATATTTGTTGATTGATATATTGTAGTATATTGTAATATAATAATATTTATAAAATCGAAATTCTAAGTATAAGAGAAAAAACCACTGTAAAAAAGGGCGTACTTGGCCTGGGAAATCTTAAAAAACTTACGCGTTTGAAGAGGTGCCTAATTGTATTTTTCAGGTCTATTTAGTAAAGACCATATTATTTTTATCTGCAGCTTTGTTTGTTTCAATTGGCGTTATCTTGTTATTTGTTCTTCGAGGACTGTGGATTGCAATTTATAGCATAGGTATTACACAAAACGGGTAATCACCTTTTTGTGATTGCACTGAGTCATTGGTATGACGGGTGTGACTAAGTGCAATCACAAAGTTGCAAATATTGAACACCTGTAACCATGGTGTTGTTTTTCCCATCATATAACCTAGATCAGTGTTTTTCAATCTGTGGGTCGCGACCCCTAGAGGGGGGAAACCTTAGTCGGGGGGTCGCCGGCAGAAGGAAAAAGGCAAGCACCTTCGCGCAAGCGGGCGTCCAACTTACCTCTTACTTAGTTACAAACCTCTCGCGGATTCTTGCAGACTAATAAGTATCAACTTTGACTAATGATATATCCAGACGGAGCTACGAAGCTGTTTACGCGTCGATAAAATAAGCCCCTAACTGTTAGGGGCTTAATCATTTTCCCGTCTTCAGTGTCAGTCGAGACGTCACTGGGACACAACCAAATTCACCAAAATTGTATTGTTTCAAAATGTCGTTTTGTGTGATAAAAGTGTATAAAAACTACATGGGTCGATCTAGACCAACGAAAAAACTCACCTATCATCGGTAAGTAACAATATTGCCTATTAGTTTCTGCAATATAAGCCATTGAAATGTTTCGAAAATAAATATTTTGAGTAAGCGCCATTTTTTATGTGTTGCCTGTGCTGCCAGTTTATGAACTCAAAACTCCCATGGTAATATCAGTCAATAGTTAAATACGAGTATGTAGATACTGATATAAATCAAAAGCGACGGTGGACAAGTCGAATTTTTGAGTGGAAAGTCGAATGTTTTTTTTTTAATACTAACGACGATTATGTCATGTAAGATAAGTAGTCGCTTCAGTAATGAAAAAATCAAAATGGGTATTAATTTAAGATTTTCCTCGAGCTAATTACGAATATCATTTTGAATTTCAAGATGGCGGACCTATTTTTTTTAAGTTGACGTGTTTGTCGTTTTCGGTTTTTCCATCATAGTCAGTGATGTATATAACCATGGATGCGGTCACCGGAACATTTTGTAAAATACTTCTTCATACAAGTAAACTGTACAGCCATCTGTTTAAAATCATTTGAACTACGTAGTGCCGCGTTGCATAGGCGTACGATGTAAACTTGTATATGTGCGTACCATGCACATTTTGTTTATTACATTTTTATTTAAGTCGGATGTTACTAAATTAAAAAAATAAGGTTATTCGACACGCGTGTATGTAATATTATTGGAATTGCAAAATATTCACAATTTAAAATAGTGTCCGCCATATTGAACTATTTAGTTATTGGTCCGATTGCTCTCAAAATTGATATTTGGGAGACTCTAGGACCATATAACATGAATCTTTGCTCAAAATTGAAAAAAAGTGGCCGCCATTTTGAACTATTTAGTTATTGGTCCGATTGCTCTCAAAATTGATATTTGAGAGGCCTTTGGAACATAAACCATGAATCTTACTTATCTCGAAATTCAAAAAAGTGGCCGCCATGTTGAACTATTTAGTTATTGGTCCGATTGCTCTCAAAATTGATATTTGGGAGACTCTTGGACCAAATAACATGAATCTTTGCTCAAAATTCAAAAAAGTGGCCGCCATATTGAACTATTTTGTTATTGGTCCGATTGCTCTCAAAATTGAGATTTGAGAGACCCTTGGACCATATAACATAAATTTTTACTCAAAATTGAAAAAAATGGTCGCCATATTGAACTATTTAGTTACTGATCCGATTGCTCTCAAAATTGATATTTGAGAGACCCTTGGACCATATAACGAGAATCTATGCTAAAAATTAAAAAATGTGGCCGCCATTTTGAACTATTTATTTATTGGTCCGATTGCTCTCAAAATTGATATTTGGGACAGTTTTGGACCATATAACATAAATCTTTGCTCAAAATTGAAAAAAGTGTCCGCCATTTTGAACTATTTAGTTATTGGTCCGATTGCTTTCAAAATTCATATTTGAGAGAGCAATCAGACCAGTAATGAAATAGTTCAGTAGGGCGGCCACTTTTTTCAATTTTGAGTAAAAATTTATGTTATATGGTCCAAGGGCCTCTCAAATATCAATTTTGAGAGCAATCGGACCAATAACTAAATAGTTCAATATGGCGGATACTATTTTAAATTGTGAATATGTTGCAATACCAATAATATTACATACACGCGTGTCGAATAACCTTTTTTTAATTTTGTAATAACTGACTTAAATAATAAGACTTTTTTTACAGAATACCAATTGATCCAATTTTAAGAAGCCAATGGATAGATATCATTCGGAGAAGCCGTAGTGAAGATCTCTGGACCTAGCCAAAAAAAATGTTTGACTTGATTTAACTCGATTTGCTTGTTTTGACTCAATTTCACTTGATTTCACTCGGTTTGACTGGATTTGCTTGATTTGACTTGGTTTGACTCGGATTAACTCGATTTGACTCGGGTTGACTCAATTTGACTGGATTTGACTCGATTTGACTTATTGACTCGATTTCACTCGGTTTGACTCGATTTGACTCGATTTGACTGGATTTGACTAGATTTGCTTGATTTGACTTGGTTTGACTCGATTTGACTCGGTTTGACCCTGTTTGACTCGATTGGACTCGGTTTGACTCGATTTGACTTGATTTGACTCGATTTGACTCGATGTGACTTGATTTGACTTAATGGCGATGATAGCTCAGTGGTAGTGACGTCGGATACCGAGATGAAGGTCCCGGGTTCGAATCCTACAATGAGCTTGAGCTTTCGGTGAAGGAAAACATCGTGAGGAAACCATAGCACGGTGGTAGGGTACTTTGTAGTACCCGCCTGGCTGGCTACCACCCTCAAGTTGAAAATCTGTCGCCAAGCACCTTTCGGTGTGTTCCGATAGCTGCACTTGAGAGCCAGTTCCTTCTAGGCTTTGTGTGCTTACCACCTTCGGCCGCATCATCACTTACCATGGTGAGATTGCAGTCAAACACAGGCCTATAAACAGTAAAAAAATAAATAAAAAAAAATGACTTGATTTGCTTGATTTGACTTGATTTGAAACGTCAACGCAAATAATTACTGTTCGTTGACATCAAAGTAAAAATAATAAGTATTAATTTATATCGGCGCCATTAATCTTATTCTTATTATCATGTATTATCCCGATTCCACTTTTATTTTCGGAGTTTAAAAAGATATCGACACCGTAATATATTTTTCCCCATTTTCTTGGATTTTTTTCAAGAACTGGTAACTGGTATAAACGTCACTATGACAAGCAGAATGACGTAACGCGAGGATAAGATGTAGCAAAGTTGGCCACTTTTTAAAAGTCATGTAGTATGGGGATACTCTTTCTAGACATATATATTTTCTAAGGGTATCAACATAAAGAAAATCATTATCGTAGTCTTTTAATTTATAAATTCTTTGTCTGTCTGACAAGGGGGTCGCCAGAATTTTTCAACGAGGGTGGTCGCGAAATCAATAAGATTGAAAAACACTGACCTAGATTTATTCCAGGCTTGAGTGAATACGTATTTTCTGGGTAAGCGTGCTACATCCCCGGCTTCATCATATCTCCTCATGGGGTCAGTCAGGCCAAACGCAAGCCCAATATAAAAAAAAACACCTTCATGTAAACGTAAACCAAGCACAAAAAACCAAGCGTCCTAAACCAGGTTGCCACCAAATAGCAGAAAATAATATTGTATGGACTCTATGTTAGTACTATTATTTATTCTGTGACTCTACCGAGATGTTCCCGCAGCGAGCGGACTAGAGTTCTGCGGTCAGAGTAACATTATTTTTTTACTATTACTTTAAAAAGCACCTAATTGACTGTCAACGATCTTTTTCCTAACACAACTATTTTATCTAAATAGCTATCTTAAAGTTGTTATTTTGTTTTCTAAGGATAAGATGATAAGCATTGTGTTTGACCAATATGTGATGATGTAACCGAAGATGAGCATTATTGACCACATAAAGTCTAGAATCGACCCTCAAGCTTAAACTTCGCTAAAGGAAGTGTTCTGTGTGTAAAGCCTAACCCCCTTATTCATAATAAAGTTATCAAACGTTGATTAGCTAAAATTCCGAAGTCTGTATCTGACAGGTGATATTTGGTGATCGAAAGAGTGAGACGGGGCACACTATTACACTGATTTAGTTAAAAAGCGATTATGAATAAGGGGGTCAGAGTATATAAATACTAAGTAAAGCTGCCCTACCAACCGGAGCTCGGCGAAATGTTTCCAAACTTGAGGGAGGTCTAGGAGCCCCATGATCTAACCATGGAATTTAAACATATTTCCTCAACGGAAAGAGTAAAGAACATGAAAATACGACCCCATTAAATTTATAAAGGAACCGTTTTTCATGTTCATAAAAAAATATCCAAAGAAGGTTGGGTCACTACCCAAAATTAACCCAGGGCCGACATGAATGAGGCCTATTCCAGGGTTATATGAAATGTAACAAAAATATGTAATATGTATATGTAATACAATATCAGTGACTATCATATTAATAAATTGCCTTGTGTTTTCTTCAGGCGTAGTATTAAAAAGTTATTTTTCATCTACTTTTACTCGTATACCCATCGAGTTTGGGCTCATTAGAATGGTTTGATATTATATCCATTATAATAATAATATATTTATTTTGCAACACCTACAAATACCATCGCAACTCTCGCCATCGACGGGGAGTCCATCCACACACATTGAAACCAGAATTGTTTCGAACTGTGCGGGCTAAAAGGAGTTTTCTTCCGCGGACGCTCGGACTATGGAATGATCTCCCCGCCGTGGTTCTCCCAATGGAGTACAGCATGGGGTTCTTCAAAAAGGATGTGAAGCGGTTTCTTCAGGGTCGGCAACGCGCGAGTGATACCCCTGGTGTAGCAAGCGTCCATAGGCTACGGTAACTGCTTACCATCAGACGGGCCGTATGCTTGTTTGCCACGTTAGTGATATAAAAAAATACAATATTTAAACAGCTTGATTAGAAACATTAAAATATTGAAGGAACTTTAAATACTAATGTTTTTACAATACAGGCTTGGCCTAATGTGAAAGGCCAGAGTTATCAGACTTATCAGATATAATTAATTGCCTCTTACTAAAACTACTTAAACTACGTTTTTGTATGCTATTATATTTTACCATATTATAAGGTTGTAAAGATAATCCTTCTGATTATAGACCAGTTTCCGTACTTCCCGCTTTTAGTTAAATCTTTGAAAAACTGTTGCTTCATCAAATCTAAGGTTACTTTAATAAATCAGTTTGGTTTCACGAAGGGGAGATGAAATGTGGCGGTAAAATTATTAAACCACAGCTCTGTAGCCTGATAGAATTCGCAAAATGCATTCGGCTTTTTTGAGATCTATATCTGCTCCTTAAGCTTGGATTTTATGGTATTCGTGGAACTGATCATGATCATGTTTTATCTTATCTATGTTATCGTCAACAAAAGGTAGGAATTAGTGGTACTAAATCCGTGGGCTCTTTAATTAAAATCGGGGTACCCCAGGTTTCAATAATAGGGTCACTTTTTAACCGACTTCAAAAAAAGGAGGAGGTTCTCAATTCGAATGTATTTTTTTTTTTGTATGTTTGTTACCTCATAACTCCGTCATTTATTAACCGATTTGGAAATTTATTTGAAAGGGTACGCTTCCCGTTTGGTCCCATTGTCATCAGATCAGGATTTGATTACTTCTTAGTGTACTTTGAAGTCGGTTTAAGGTTTTTGTAAAACAGTCCAATTATGTTTCAAGTATACGTTTTTGATTTACCAATAGTTCTCAGATGTAGTCTTGTTTACTGACGATACTTCGTTCATTTTCAAAGTAGATAGAATAAACAAAGAACTCAATAAACTAAATGTCACTATGTCAATTGTCTCACAATGGTTTGCTGTTAATAAATAGCCAATATTTTCATATTGTCCAAAAATATTTAATAAAAATATCCTTGCCGAGTTTCTTGCCTGTTCCTCTGAGTTGAAGGCCGACTTCCAAACTGGTGGTAACTTCATACAAGGGCCTCAATTGAAAAAATGCCTTTGACTTTGAGATGTAATTAATGTGAGATTACATTACGAAGGATATCCAACTCATAATATGCGTCGATTAATAAAACAAAGATGACTTTTCTACCAGGATAACAGAGACGCTTGAAGGAGCTCTCTCTAATATGTCCAAAAAACTAAAAAACTAATTTTGTTGAAGCGCTACAAGTGCTACTTACATTTATTAGTGATTGGTTGGATTTCATTCTAGTGATTGACACTTAATGATTGCTATCGGGAAATCTATCTGCTCCTCAGGTTGAAGGTATCAGGTTCAGGTCTTTTCAACAATGACTATACAGAGTGTTTTTTTGGTCAGCGACATGCGACCTAGGAGCGATAGTACGAAAAATACATTATCCAAAAATGGACTTAATTCCATTAAATACTGTAAATGCGTTGAGAAATACCTTATTCATTTTGAAATAAAATTACCGCAAAGTATGGTCACTAGCCACGTGCACAGACTAGAGCTAGGCGCAAGCCGCTATTGCCCCACCCCTTTACTCCCTCGCACTCCCGTTGAGTATTACGTCTATATTTTAACTTATTACATGATTTTCAAAATAATATTATTTTTATATTTATTATTATAAAAAATAAAGTATTTTTTTATATTTTTTTTAGCACCAGTATCAGTTGTATTATCGAGCCTGAGTCGCTCGTCGCTGACCAAAACAACAACCTGTATTATATTCTCTCACGTAAGATAATAGTCGAACTTAAAATATTGGATTTGGTACATAAATTATAAATAATACAAGTTTAAAACCGAAAAAAGATTACTTTAAAACAAACATATTTATTTAATTCAAATTATTTAGTTATTGACTCACACCAATGACAAAGAAACGGCGAATAACAACGAAATTAAAGAAAATTGTAAAAGAGTTGCTCCATTGCATCCGTCTGTAGTACAAGTAGAACAGTCAGTTGTGTTCCATAATGAATTAATTGCATAGCATAATACCGTTGCATTTGTAGTTTCTGCGCAACCTCTGACTGTTTGCTCTGTACCGTTTACTGAAACAAAAAAGATTTCGTTCGAAAAAGAGACCATATCTCAATAGGGAATGCCCTTAAGATCAGTTAAATTCCAGGCCCAATTATAATCGATCTGCAATATGGTTGCTAACCATAACGATGCTAATAAATAAATTATTAAAAGAAACAAAAAACCTGACTGCGGAAAACAAAAATAAACTGAAATGTGAAAACAAAATTTTGAATATAACTTAAATTTTATAAGGTATTGCAGTCGGGGATAAACAAATATAACAAAAATATAAATATAGGTAATTTTTATTTTCCGCAGTCAGGTTTTTTGTTTCTTTTAATAATTTAATTTATTTCAGACTTTTTAGTTTCATTAATGTATGCGTTGTTTAGTTCGTGCGGTAACCACTCACGGTCTTACTCATAAAAATCTCTTAAATAACGGATTAAATAGTATATAGCTAAATACTATTTAAAATGTTATTCAGTGTTTAACTTTTCTTTACTCATAAACGCATTTTAATCATGATTTAGTTATTGAAGGATTTAAAGAGCAAAAATAATATTATAAATGGCGACACCAACGTCAAGACCATAAATTTGACAGTTATGGAGGTTTTAAAAAAAAGAAAAAACAACTATTTGAAAAGTTTTATTATGTGTTTTATGATAATATTATATTGTATATGATCTGAATCTCGGAAACAGCTCCAATGGGTTTCGGGGGGCGATAAATCGATCTAGCTAGGTTTCATTTTTAGAAAACGTCGTTTTATCCGTGTTTTCAGGCAATGAAAAACTGCTATTTTTTTTTTATTAAATGGGCTTGCGTTTGGCCACTGACCCGCCCATAAGGGGCGATGACGAAGCCTAAGATGAAACACGCTTACCCAGAAGAAACCTATTCACTCTGGCCTTGAAAGTACCTAGATTGTAAGCGTCAGGAAACACAGACGCCGGAAGCAAGTTCCACTCCCTTACTGTCCGCATTATAAATGAGGATGCAAAACGCTGTGTCCGTATATTCGGTATGTCAACAACGTACGGGTGAAAATTTTCCCGGCGTCTTGTGGTTCGGTGTAAAAATGGGGATGGTGGAATAAGGTTGAACAATATCATTAAATTTTGCCACCATTTACAAGGTTATCATAGCCAAATCGGGCGGTCCCGAAACCATAAGATCCTGTTCGAGTCTAGATGATATTTTTTTTTGCTTTTGAGTTCTTTTGTGAGAAAAACCAAAAAAAATACGAGCAAAGCTCGGTCATCGAGGTACAAGTTTAAGTAATTTATGGTGTTTCTATATAATCTCACATCATATATCCAGCTTATTTTCGGAAATCAATGAAAAATATTTTACAGCAATCAAGCAACAGCTGTTTATTTGGCGGCCATTTTGCTATTTAGCCCGTTAAACAAGGGTCGTAGGTGGTTTAATTTGACAGCTCTTTAAATAACGTTTTTAAGCAGTGAATAGGGATAAATACCGTTTATGAGTGAAGATTTTTTTAAATAACTGTTTTAAGTATGACTTAACTTTAAATAGCGTTTATGAGTAAGGCCGTTAGTACTTACACTGTGCTTGCATTAAACGTGTTTTTTGCAGTTTACGTCAAAATGGTAGCATAAAAGTATAATAATATTATACATTTATGGAATGGGCTGTTTACAGGCTTTCATTTGATACCCGTTATAATGACGAAATATTTGTTTTTTATACCCCGCCCTCTTTTTTATTCGTAGACGCCATATAAAAATAATATACCCTATGTCAATCCCACAAGACGAATCTAACGACACCTCATATATTTAAATCCGTCTAGCCGTTTAGGCTGTGAAGCGTGCCAAAGAAATAGACATACATACATACATACACTCGAAAAACATAACCCTCCTTCCGGGTCAGTTGGGTAAAAACTATCGTAAATTTTATTGGAAATTATGATGCCCGGTTTCCATAAACAACGAATCGTTTTGCATACCAGTGGTAGGTTTTTTTATTGCCAAATTAGGCATATAGATTATTTCGTTAGCTAATTTTACCTGTGATAGCTACTTACATATGGGAGGGTCTGCTATGCAAAGCTTTGAGGTATTTGCTTCATTATTATTAGTAAAGATAACGGTCCGTAAATTATAGGAATCGGCCATGAGAGAGTTCTAACGGCAAAACTGTTTACTCTAAATTAGTGAAAATATTTTAAACAACAACAGTAAATGGAAGTAGCAGCAAAGTGGCGAAGAGGCCGAGTGAAGTAAAGTGGAGTATGACTTTTAAAGTGAATATCGTTCCTTATAAAAATAGACATAATTAATTAGCTTACCTTCAGCTTTTACTTTGTAGCAAGTGGAAGATTCCGCAGCTCTGAAATCATAATTGTCGATGTTTTCTGATGGATTAGCAGCTGTATTAGCAGGACCTGCTGTATTAGCAGGTGCTGCTGTATTAGGAGGAGCTGCTGTATTAGGAGGAGCTGCTGTATTAGCTGGACCAGTGGACGGTGCATCAGTTGAATTTGAATTTTCTCCAACACATGTTTGTAATTGCTCCTCTGTTACAGTGTTACAATTTTGACATTCGTAGCATCGTAAACTATAAGCTGCAACAAAATTAGCATTTAGATTTTAGTTCATTGTTGAAGTCGTTACAAGTTAGCTTAGTGCAAGTTCCATTAAACGAATCGAATTACTTTGATATCACCGTAAAGGAACTACAGTTTTACTCATAATCGTTTTTTTACTAAATTAGTGAAATAGTGTGCCCCGTCACTCTTTCGATCACCAAATGTCACCTGTCAGATAAAGACTTCGGAATTTTAGTTAATCAACGTTTGATAACTTTATTATGAATAAAGGGGTTAGTCTTAAGAGTTGGGGATAAAGTAGCTCATGTAAAACGGCCACTTTAGCCTTCTATAGTTTATGTTTAGTAAAAAGGAAATAATATCGAAAATTGGGAAACCTGACAATGTTTTTCAAATCCAATTCAATGTTACACCACATGGGAAAAAAAAGGAAAAATGGGATGTGGAATGACGTGGTTTCCCCAAGGGTATGAAGAGATTATTGAAGCGCCGCGCGAGTGGTACCCCTGTTGTTACAAGCTACGTTAATTGCTTATCATCAGGTGTAAACGTGTTTGCTACTTATTAGTAGTAGAAAAAAAAGGTATTTATTTCTCCCACAATAATACATAGCTACATTATGACAATAAAATACTTAAATTGCGGGAGACTGGTGCCTAAACTAGGCAGGGCCTGTATTTCAGGACACCAGGTCTCCAGTTGTAGAAAAAAGGCATAGCATTTATTCGCTCAAAGAACAACTGGACTGGGGAAGTACTTCCAACTTACAGAATATCGTAATAGGATAAAAAAACAACATCTAACTTATTTCCCTATAGGGAACTTTTTTTTCCTTTAAATATAGCTATTATTTTCCGTAGTCTGGTTACAGCTTTTTCTTTTTATTTATTTTAAACTTTTCCTTTTTAACCTTTGATTTGTAGAAATATTACGAAATCCGGCTGCAAGAATCACAGAACAGATAAATAAGGTTATTAAAATAACCTTATTTATCTATTCCGTGGCAAGAATACTACATTCATCGAGTTTTTGATCGGGTTAAATCTACTGACTGACTGATATATCAACGCACAGCCTAAACCACTGGTCCTAGAGACATGAAATTTAGAGGGTATATTCTTTGAGAAGAGTAGGTATCCACTATGAAAGGGTTTTTCGACCCCTAAGTATGGGATGAAAGTTTGTATGAAAGTCCGTCAGTTTCGAAGTTAGGATCTTCAAATTGTGTCTATCATTGTATGTTGTGTGTCTATCAAAATGTGGACGTTAGTATTTTTTTTTCAAATTATTGAATGCTCTTAAAATTATTGTCTTATTACAGTTGGGCCGCCCCGAGAGAATAGATTTCTGAAACCTTTAAATAATGGATTTCGATGGGATTTCCACGGAAAAGTTCAGTATGTCCTCAGCCGTAATTTTGTGACAGACATATAAAAATTGGATCTGCCATCTGCGTGATCAGCCCATTATAAACAGGTGTCAGGAACGAAAAGCATTCTCTTGGCGGCGGAACTTTACCTAGTTGATCATAGAAAAAAGATAAAATCTAATCTTTATCAAAGAGGTAAAAGTTGGAGGTAGGTACTTTTATATGTATCTATATTAAAAAAGTGTTATTAAAAAAAATCAACACTTCTATAGCGAAATTGCATGTGGTACTGCGGTCGATGATAATGCGCCCGCACATCATGCTCGAAGAGGCAATGCTGCTCTTGAGAATACGACATCACAAGGTTAGACTGGCTTGCCAGCTCGCCTGACTTAAACCCAATAAAGCACACGTGGGATACTCTTAGGCGAGCTGTTTGGGACCGTCAGCCACCTCCCCAGACAGTGCCAGAGATCAGGGAAGCCGCTATTCAAGAATGGGACAGGTAACCGCAAGAAATGCTGGATAACTTGATCCTCAGCATGTCCAGGAGGATTTACCCAAAGAAATCCAAGAGCTACCTATACAGGGTGTTGTTTTGGTCGGCGACAAGCGACCCAGGAGCGGTAGTACAAAATATATATTCCCCAAAAATGGACTTAATTTCATTAAATACTGTAAATATGTTGAGAAATACGTTATTCAATTTGAAATAAAATTACCGCAAAGTATGGTTACTAGGCACGTGCACAGACTAGAGCTATGCGCAAGCCGCCATCGCCCCACCCCTTTACTCCCTTGTACTCCCGTTGAGTATTATGTCTACACTTTAGCTTATTACATGATTTTCAAATTTTTATTTTTTTTATTTTTATTATTAAAAAAATAAAGTATTTTTTTTATATTTTTTTTAGCACCAGCATTTGTATTATCGACCCTGAGTCGCTCGTCGCTGACCTGTATATAGATTTAAAAAGATAGTGAAACAAAAGTTATGCAAGAAAGTGTAACTACCTACTATAAAGTTTCTGATTTTGTAGATTACAAGAATGCATTTGAATGAATTGTTGTTGCTTCGCAGGCTATTGTTATTATAGTTATTATATATTAGTTATATATTATGTTAATTGTAATACATATAAGAGTACACATTAAAAGAGACACAAAAAAAGAGTTGTTGAGTTTCTCAGTTTAAGTTGTATTTGGAACCGGTGTGTAGAGTCATTTCGTTAACGTTCATAAGTGCCTTATCTGGGCCTAAATTGAATAAATACTTTTTGAATTTGAATTTTTGATCTTCGCATATGAGGGGAGGAGTTATATTGTTTTAATAAAAACCTTTAATTAATTAGTTGTATAAGTTTGGTTAAACGATATTTCTTTTCATCACATTAGGATTAATTACCTACTCATTTTTTTTTATTTAAAAATAAATTATTTTTTAATTTCAAACAGTTATTTCTATTTAAAAAAGATATAACGTAAACACTTTTTTTATATAGTTAAATTTTAATAGATCACAAACTTTGTTTGATGTGTGTACTTTCTCCTTGCAATGTAATGATTATTATAACATTGAGTGTTATTATTATACAGTAAATAACCTTCTTTAAACCAATATTGTGATATAGGTACCACTTACCTTGTGCAAATACACTTAGCAAAGCCAGAACAAGAATTAACGATGAATTTTCCATTGTCCCTGCTGTCTCTGACCTGTTTAACAGTATCACTGATGCAAACTATAAAATGAATAGAAGTGTTTTGATTAGTTTTATATACGGAATATTTTATATAGATGGTGTTATGTTTTTCCATACTTGTAATTTATTATTTTAATAGGTAGTGTGATAAGCAAGCTCAAATGGGGGCTATCGTGCTTCAATTATCCGCGAGAGGCGCTAGTGTAGCACGGGTCTCTAGAAACGTCAAAAATGTACAGTAGTACCTTAGATTAAGGATATGCGAGTAGTACCCAATTGATATGGCTTACCGATTTACCTGCGCAGAAGATACATTTTCAACCGCTATTGGTCGGCAGCTGCCGCCATGTTAGCGCACGCCGTGCGGAGGGGCGTGACTTGCGAGTGAGACGGAACTAACAGCTACAGTATATTATGAACCTTATAGTAGTGACCTAAGGTTGATTGTAAGTTTTATGCATTCTTTCGTTAATCTTCGGGGCCATATTTTCTTTTCTGTGCGAACGAAGATTCACGACGCGCCTTGTCAGTTGGGTACTACAGTACTGAACTTTTACTTTTCATCGCGAATTTCCTCTAACAATTCATAATTGTTGTAAAATTGTGACATTTCTGATTAATGGCAGACATACCTGGCGAATGGCTACCAACAACTGTTTTAGGCATTTTGTCTTTCGGAAACGTATTTCCTCCACCATTCCTCAATGACAGCGATAGGACGCACTCACTAGTGGTGCCAGCTGGTGGCCACAGAAAAGGCCTTACAATAGAATCTTGTTAAATAACGTTGCCATCCACTAAAGGATAAAATTGAGGAACGCTTGAAGCGATACGATATATGGTAAAGACCCTCCTGTAAGCACCTCCTAGAACAGCTTAACCAATGTTAAGAAGTCTTCAGTATTTACATTAAAACTACTGCTTTTATAGACGACATCGGTGCTCACCATAGCAATTCACGAAGTTGCTCACATCCCTTCATCAACTAGAAAGAGCTGATGATCTTCAAACGGCTGAACCGATTTTGATAAAACATATAATCAGCGCATGAAAATCTCCTTATAAATATAAAACCACATCCAAATTGGTTCAGCCGTTTTGAGAACTATGGTGCCACAGACATACACAAGTGGAAGGTGCTCACATCACTGTATCAACAAGAAAGAGTGATAGTGATCTTTAATCGGCTGAACCGATTTTGATAAAACATATCTAAGAACCAGAAAAATTATGCTCTCAAATAAGAAAACTGCATTCATTCGGTTTACCCATAAAAGAGCTAAGGTACCACAGACAGACATACAGACAGACTTTCACGTCAATCTTATAAGACCCCACATTTTGCGTCGGGGGTTAAAAATATGTTCAAAATGTTTTTTCATAATTGCATTTTGTATACGACTATTTTAGCAAACAAGCTTACGGCCCACCTGGTGGTAAGCGGTTATCGTAGCCCCATGGACGCTTGCAACACCACCATCACTTATGAGTTACCGACCCTTCCCCCTTCATGTTGAGCTCTGGCGATCTTACTCACGCGAATAAACGCTATACTCTACCTCTCTCTGTAAACCAGTTGCTAAGGCGGTTATCACACTGCCACGCACCATGCAGCGTAGCGCGTCAATGCATCTCTTAACGTTGCTTGTAAGTATCTCCGTTAGTATAGAAAAGACGCACAGTCCAACACACTGAAAATGCATCTACGCGCGTTCATACAGATCACGCACTTACATGTGTCTCGCCCCGCACCTACGCGCATAGGTGCGCGGTGGGACGCAAGGTATGGCACACCGAGTCTCATAGTGCCGTGCTTGATTTTGTATGGAATGAGTCAGAGCCGCCGTGAATCCACAGAACGCAACTACGCGCGTGAGTGCGTAAAAAACCCGCACGATGATGCAGATCTGCACTCCCGCGCCTACGCGCGTAGGTGCGTATCACGCACCTACGCGCGTAGTGTGATAATCGCCTATGGCAGTGTGATAATCGCCTATGGCCGCGTCACCAATGGAGTTAAACCCGTAAATACGCACGTTACTCTCGGTTGAGGGCCATCTGCGTTCGCCGATTTGGCCACGTAAGGGTGTGGAAACAATTTAAGGCCAGGTGCAACTCTGAGTCTGACTAGCGCACCGAGGTTCCGACCTTCGTAGGACGTATATTTATTGATTTGGGCCATTACAGGAGTTAAAAACCGGACCACAATACTTACCGGACCAGAATAAGGGAAATCGGAAGATTTCGATTACCCTGATCCCCAAATTTCCCCGTGTTATATTTTTCTAAATTTTTCGTCATAAATCAAAAACTAGGCATAAAAGAAAATAAAAATGTTTTGTAACGGACAATTGAAGCTTTCATATTGACAACCCATTTGAACTTGCTTACTTACTTTGAAAATTCGGTCCCCAATTTCGGCCCATTTTACAAGAAAAATAAAATCCCATCAAAAACATTTTCAAGTAAAATGTTGCCAAGACGAGACCATATACCTCGCATTGTCAAAATGTTATCAGATCTCATGTAGAGCCAAGCTTATACTCTACCTAACTTCACAAACTCTATAGGTACACACCGTAGTCAAAATATAAGAATATTAGATTATTATAGAAGAATATTAAGCTATGTAAAATTTTAAAATAATGCCCAATATATTATCTTATTTTCAAATTGAAATTGATTGAATCCTGTAGTTAGTAGACAGGTTATACGTACTGTAATTACCTTCCGCCCCTAACTCAAACCCAAAGACTTTTTTTAAGTTCGAACAAGTAAAAAATTTGCTTATCACAAACATGTTTTTATACAAAGATAGGTAAAATCACAAAGCCCCTCCCGCACTGGAACTTTATTGGAAACGCAGACAACCGGAGAGATGCTAACTGCAAGCAGCCATGATCGTTTTTTTTTGACAATTCATGGAGTTCCAAGTTCTTAGATAGGAATCATGATGAGCTAATATAAAACTAAAGAGTTTAGTATACTACGTATAAAACATATATTTTCAATTACTAGATATACATTAAACCACCATGTATAAGCACTTTATTGGATACGTGTTACATTATTATCGCAGAATGAGTTGTATACCTCTCCATAGATAAAACGAATGTAAATTGCAGCCCTCTTGATTGGATAAACAGAAATGAGAAAAGCGGCTTGCATACATGTTTATAATAAATTGTTGTTATGTAGGTAACTACTAGGTATGCCAATACATAATATGATAGAAAAAATATGTTTTTTCACACTCTTGCAAACTCTGGTGATCGACCATATACTGCATTTTTCACGTATAAAGGAAATATGAGTATTCAATAACCCTATACAATATTCCAGAAATCAGTTTGCTCAGTACCAACATTATCTTATTTAGTGCCAAATGTTCTACGGTTTAAATCATTTATTTCTCTAAGATTTACAAAAATCACTTAAACGAGAAACAAAATATTATTATATATTATAGTAAAGATTATTATGTCCAGTGTCTCAGAAGTATTACGTATTTATACATATTGTGGGTATGTTAAAATAATTTTTCTCGCGACGAGTCGCACACAACGCAACCGGTCGACAACAGTTTAGTTCTTAAGCACCGTACACATTATACAATCACAACATTCTAATACATAGTTTTATTTATTTATATTGTAGCTGTCAAAGATGTGTTTTTTCAGTAATTTTTTAAATAGGTATAGTGTTTTTGCTTCTTTGACGTTTGTTGGTAGGGAATTGTAAAGTTGTGCTCCTTCATATTTGATATTTTTCTTTCCGTGGTTGGTTCTTGGTTTGAGTAGTTGTAGGTTATGTGCCCGTCGCGATGAACGTGTTTGTACTTCAAAATTTCTAGTAAATGTTATTTGTGTATGTATGTCTTTAGTAAGAATTTTTCGAATTAATATGCAAGTGTTATAGTGATAAATTTGGGTAATATTAAATAGTTTGGTTTCGTTATAAATTTTGTTTGTGGATGTTAAGTAATGATACTGAAAGAGGACCTTGACAATCCTATTTTGGGCGATTTGTAACTTGCCTAGACTTGTTTTAGTAGCCGATCCCCAAACCTCAATTAAATATTCAATATGCGATTTTATCAATGAATTGTAAATAGTAAATTTAACTTTTGGTGGTAAACATCTAGCTATTCCCCGCAATGCACCCGTAAGACTTGACAACTTAGAACAAATCTTTTCTATGTGGGGCTGCCATGTCAGGTGACTATCAAGAGTAAGGCCCAAATACTTTTCTGTATTAACTTTTTTTAAGACATCTCCATTTATCAACAAAGACTTGTGGTTATGAATCTTTTTATTCTTGGCCGAGAAAATTATGTAGTTCGTTTTGGATGTATTAATTGTTAATAGGTTATCCAAGAACCATCTTTCCAAAATAACTAGATCATCCTGTGCCTCTTGTATGATTGCTTCAGTGGAATGACCGAAGTAAAACAGGCAGGTGTCATCGGCATAGAGTGTAACGTGTCCCTTTAGTCCTAATTCGTGCACATTATTGATATAGAAGAGGAATAGAAGAGGGCCCACTATTGATCCCTGGGGTACACCACATTTGATCAAATTAAAACTACTGACACTTTTTCCTGCTTTAACAACTTGGTAGCGATTTTTCAAATAAGACTCGAACATTTTGAATGAATTTCCTGTTATTCCTATGGATACTAATTTTTGCAGGAGAAGGTTATGACTAACAGTATCAAAGGCCTTTTTTAAATCAATAAAAACTCCTAGTACAATTTGTTTTTGGTCAATTTTAGTCCTAATTTTAGTTACTAAATCAGAAGCAGCAGCTAGTGTGTTTGATTTGGGCCTGAATCCGTACTGCCGTTCATAGAGAAACCCGAAGGAATCTAAATAGTTACTAAGCCTGTTATGCATAATTTTTTCTAATATCTTAGAAAGTACCGGTAAAACCGATATGGGTCTATAATTTCCTGGGTCTAACTTGGATCCTGACTTAAAAATCGGTGTAACTTTTGCGATTTTTAGTGAATCTGGAAAATTACCTTCGCGTAAGCATTTATTCAAACATTGAACAAGATTTGGTAGTATGAGCTTTTTTATATGTTTAATGGCTCTGACACTAATGCCGTCTACGCCGGTACTGGTGTTTGTTTTTAAGCTATCAATAATTTTCTCGATCTCTTTATAGTTAGTTGGTAACATTTGTGACAGTCCCGGAGCTTCAGTATGTAGTAGAGTTGTGTTTACATTACTATTGTGATGTTTAGTAGCTATTTTACTTGCCAGGAGTGTGCCTATGTTTGAAAAGTATGTATTAAAATGTTCGCAAATTTCTTTCTTATCTGTGATAATGCCTGTAGGGGTTTGTAATTTAGGAGGAGTACAACTTTCCTTGGTTTTGTTTTTAGATAAATCATTAATAAGTTTCCACATCTTTAACGGCTTACCTTTACATTCATCAAAAGATTTTCTATAGTATTTATTTTTCACAGACTGCATATACTGGAATACTCTATTTCTCTCACTTTTAAACTTGTCTTCAAACTCCTTGTTGTTCAGATTGTTTTTGTGCTGTCTCCATAATTTGTTCCTTGTGTCTATTCTCTTACTTATATCTTTCGTTATCCATTCAGTTCTTGGCGGGTTCAGTGTTTTAATTCTTGTTGTTTGATTCTCAATGATTGCTGATTTTATTACCTCTTCTAGTTTTGTAAAGTCGTCGCCCACCGTTTTATAATCAACTTTCTCTATAGTCTTGTACAGTTTTACAAATGATATGGTTTTAATTTGTATCTTCTTTATAGGGTCAGGTTTATACTGTTTGACCTCTAGAAATAGCTGTTTGTGATCAGACATGCTGGATTCAATTATAACTAGATGGAAATCATGACCCCTAAGATTTGTAGAAATATGGTCCAAAGTAGTACGGGTTGTAGATGTCTCACGAGTACAGTGCGTTGCATCAATTTTATTTAAAATAGTGTAGCCATTTTCTGAGAGTGCACCTTTATATTCCCTGGTACTTCGATCTGATCCAAGCAGATTATAATTGAAATCGCCAAATAATATGGTTCTTTTCTTGTTTTCAAGTTCATTTGTTAAGGTCTCAAGGAATTTATTGCTGCTAGTTCTTTCTGGTTTATATACTCCGCATATGTCTAAGCAGAATTTTTGTAGATGAACCCATAAGAAGTGATTATCATCTTCACTTTTTTGGCTTACAAACTCGTGCTTAGTGTCGTTGTGTATAAAAATAGAAACTCCACCCCCTCTGCTAGTGGTTCTAAAATTGTAGTGATGTGTGTAATTTGGCAGATATAATCTTTGTGCTTCTTCTTCCGATTTTATCCATGTTTCGACCAACACCACTACATGAACATTCTGTATTGATGTCAGTATGCATCTTAGTTCGTCAATCTTTCCGGGTTTAACTAGACTTCGCACATTTGAATATAAGCACCTTAATGAGTTTGAGTTTGTACTTAAGTTGTTATAGTTGTTGGTAATTTCATATGTTGTTAGAGTTGTTGGTATTATATTATCATTTTTGGTTTGTGATAGGAGTACTGCGGGCTGAATTAGTTTTTTGTCGTTTTCGTAATTATTTTCGGGGTGCCATTTATGTATTTTATTATTAAATCTGTTTCACCATTTTGTGTTCGCACGTGTAACTGCTCTTTTAGGTTCTTCATAAATTTTTGTTGATATGGTGTTTGATCTGAGAATATTTTATAGGATTCAAGGTTCACCGTTGCTTTATTTCTAAGTATTATTTTTGCCACATCTGATGATGGAAGGGATACTTTGACGTGTCGATTTCTTTCTGGTTTGTAGTTACCAAGACGGCGTATTATATTTGGTTCCGGGCATTCGGGGTAAAGTGTCTTTAAGGTTTTAATAACTTCGACAGTGTCGGAAGTGATTCTTTCTTCTTTGTTTGCTCCTTGTGCTTCTGAAATCCCCACTATTATTATGTTCCTGCTTCTTGATTGTCTTTCTTGAAGTTCAGTAACCGCATCTTCGCAAGTGAAAAGGTCAGATGTTGAACTCTGTTGTAGTGGAGTTGCCTTTATATTTTCAAGTTGGCTTTCAAGCGCAGAAACTTTAGTGTTTGTTGCAGTATTGGAATGTATCAAATCGGTAATTTCAGATTTTATCTTAGTTTGCTCTGCAGCAAGATTTTGTGTAGCAATATCTAGTTTCTTAATCTCTCCCTTAATTGATGACACATCGTCAGATATTTGACACATAATCTTTGTTTGAGCTTCAATGAATCCGGTTAAAGTGGACATTACCTCTTTACGGAAGTCATCAAAGTCCTGTTTAAGATCATCATGCTCAGGTTGCTTCCTCTTACGAAACGTCTGTGACGAAATCGGTTCCTTATCCTCGTTGAGTTTGGATAAATCTGGCTGCGAACTTGTTTGAGTTGGTGATCGCAAGACGCTCATTTTTATTACTTATAAGTGTGTATACTCCTTTATAATGCAACTTGATCGAGTGACGTCAACGGCTTACCAGTTTCGTCACAGCCGTACGCTCGCCGAGCGGAGTGCGATGAATTACAGTAGCCTGTCTCGCTTACACCGGAGGCTTGCGGGGGACACGCACCTTCGTTTCTTCGCTGCTTGCGCCGGTGTTGTCGCGACGCAGATAAGTAATGACTTACGACGCACGGATAAGATTAGACAAAAAGATATCTGTACTGATGCAAATTAAGTTGAAAGTTTATTAACACACGTTTCATTCGCTTCTAATATTTTTTGCAACACGTCTATACTCCGCGACGACTGGACGTAAGGACGTAAGTTCTCCGACTATCCAACTTATATTATTTTATTACAAGATTTTATTTAACTTGCAATGTATGTATGTAACTATGTTCGGGTGGAATCTTGCAAGTTGAATTTCACTAACTTCCAGGGGTTGGATTGACTTGATATTTGGTATACATTAGTATATTGGACGGCAATGCAAGTACAGTCAACAAAAAATACAATCAGCAAAAAAAGCTTGTAAGTATTAAAAATGTTTTTTTTTAACAAAACCTATCCATTTCATCTTATATCCTTTTTGGGTTGTAGTTATTGGATCTTTGGTTATGCTACTGTAATTTTATGAAGCTGTGACTGACATAGTCAGCAGGTTGGTTTAGTCATTAGTGAAGAGACAATATCATATAGTTTTTTTTACACACGGCTATCTATTCCCGATCTAAGCAGAGCTTGTGCTTTGAAATCCAGATAACTGATATATATTCATTTTAAATACATATTTATACTCATAGCCGAGACATGCAGACATATTCATGACACAAATGTATATCCTGTGTTGGAATCGAACCTACGACCTGCAGCGTGATAAGACCCCTAGTCTAATACCAACCTCGCTAACTGGCCCGTCAAAGTAAACTAAATAAGCAATAATTATAACTAAATTAAACTCATCCTGGACTTTATAAATTTTATTACAAATACATACATACATTTAACGGACGGTCATTATCTATATAAATACATACATCTACATAAATGCTTAGTTAATGTTTAACAATTTCACATTATTAACTTCAAATGTATTTTACAAAAGCGATTTATCGGTCAGTAATTTAAAGATGCTTATCTTTCTTATAGGTACATATACGAGAATCCAAATTTAGTTAAAATTGATACAATAACTAGAATAAAATTATCATCTTGACGGATGCTGCAACAAACATTTTGTACATAATATTACCAGGTACGCTTATTATTAATGTACTAAAACACGAACAATCAATGTTATTATTATACTTTTAGTAACAATATTGTGAGATATCATCATTACTCAAAGCTTTAATAAGTTTGAGGTCATGTTATAGAATCGTCCTAAAGGTTAAATACGTTTTTTTATTACTAATCTTAACTGTAATATTTAAAATAATTTAACAAAGCAAATTAACAACAACAATTTGGACGGTCTGTTACTAAATTTACAAGGCCGTTTTGCAGTCATTGGCTTTATTCGCCAATATGCTTATAATGTCGAATATAGAAGCTCTTTTTTAAATTCGATTAAAAATTGAGACAGTTTTATTCCCATTCGAGCGAGCAGGTAAATGCCCAATTTTGAAACTCCAATATTTGAAGTATCAAGCTTAATACACTGATTGCGATGAGTTATTTTAAGCCTAAAGACCAGCAGCGAAGTCGTTCATTAGCTTTGTTATGAGTTGCTTATTATTGCTTGCAGTAAAGGTAAGAAACAATCAGCGCGAAGGTGGCTAAGGGCAGCGAGACAGAAGTGGTGCCAGCGCCGTTGCAGTTGTCCTTGTCGCACACACTGCAGTGTTTGATCTTGGCACTCTCGACGGTGGCGATTTTGGAAGCAGTATCAACAAGACGACAGGTATGGTTCATGTCAGCAGGGTTAGCATCAAAGCAGGTGCGTACGACGGTGCCACTTTCTGTAATTATAAAAAAAGTCAAATTAATTCGGCATAATGGGTTCGTTGTTACAGAGCAAGCTCTGTATCTCAAGGTATGAGATAATTCTTGAGATACAGAGATGGCCGTGACAGATTTGGCCCGTTCAGGCAGTAACACTTAGGTATGATTAAAAGTCTTATTATTTTCGTCTTTGATAGAAAGCTGTAAGTCTTCTTCCTGTTCTGTTAAGTCACTCTTCTTCTTAAAATACACAATCACAGTAGGTAGTGCAGCAGTACAAACTACGGTAGTTCAGTAAAGATATAACACATCGTGCTGACTATGGAATCAAGATTCGACACGCACATTACTATTTATAAAAAAAAACTGGACAGTAAGAAATATTGAACCACCATTATTCCCACCATACGATCATCATATAGTCGCAAAAAATATGTAGTGACTCAATAAATAAATTGACATGGAACATTTCAAATGATTCAAATACTAACGTGTAGTAATTTTGTGGCAGTATCTGGGCGCACCCGCAACACTCGTGAACACTTCAGGGGGCAGCAGACCACGTAGATTGATCGTATTATAATTCACTGAATCCTGGGTATTACAATCCTGTAACAAGAGACAAAGAAGCATTACTTACTTATGACGTATTTATTTCAGTTTCCTAAGTTTTACCTTGTTTGGAGTAAATTATTTCTATGTCGTACATATGCTTTTCAATGTTATAGTTAATCAGTGTTTGAAATTAAATCGACTTGACATTGAATCTGCATAGAGCATAGACATATCTTTGGAAGCTAGAGCTTGCATACTCCTAAGCTTTTCACGCAAGGCTTGGATAGAATTGAAATCTCCAGGTTCTAAAAGACCTAACATCTGATGCAGTGAAGGTATGCATGTGTGTATTGTAAATGTACTTACTACTAAATACTTGCTCCCTTTGAATGGGTCTCCACAGGCTGGGTCCTGCTGAGTGTTGCACTGGTAACACTTCAAACAGGATCCTGTAATATATACAAAGATTTTATAGAAACTTCTACGGATATCATAGAGATTCGAAGTGTAGACTTCAATGAAATTCTTGTAGTACAATAGTAACGAAAATATATTTTAAATACAACATTGTCACGAGTTTAACCTAAATAATCTCGCAGCTAATAGTGGCAGTGGGACGCTTTTAGCTGGCGTTTATAAATATCTGTTCTATTTAACAAAGAAGATGCAACTCTTATTTATACTCTGTTTGTAATCAACTAATATTAACTACTGTACGATATTTTGTTTATATTAAACGTACGAATATGTATTTTTACGAGTATTTTGTAACAGAAATATTAACTTGCAAGAACATTATGCCTTTTATATTTTTACTTCTGATAGATGTTTGCTACTTGCGTTATGTATGAACCTAGCACTCGAAGGTTTCGCATAAAAAATCTATTGGAATAATATTCAATTCAGGACATCATTCCTGTGATGTAACAATAGCTAAAATTCATCTGTTTTATTATGAGAATGAGACAAAACACAAGGACGTGTCAGCTATCCTACTTGCTCATGCATGAAATAACAGGTCAGAGGGTTCTTGACTCATAGTTCATATCAAGCTAGGCCCACGCAACAGTCAACAAATTAGATAATTTGCGAGTCTGTTCTATTACCTACATACAAGTTCTGTAGGTACCTATATTTTGCGATGTCATGTTTTCGAAATCTCGAAATCACAGAAAAATACTAATTTATCTTACGATGGACATAATGGGCGGTAATTTTTCTAAATTTCAGACTTGGTAGGTAACATAGTAAAATTTACTAAGCATGATGAAACCAACATAGGTTTTGATAATATGACAGGGAAATATCAACCCAGTATAACCTTAAAGTCACATTAAAATTATAAATAGTTTTTGATCTCGTAATACTAAACAAACAAACATACCTACTTAAAGTATAATAACAAACGTAGAATTATATTATATTGAAATAGAGTAAGAAGCTGATGGTAAATATCACTGGATCGATGGCATACATGATATAGCGAAGAAACAGCAAAGATAGAGCCAGGATCATAGAAATGGTTTATATTCTATATCTATGGCCAAGATACATGAAGCGGGGCCGTGACTTAGAACATATATACCGTGTTTATATGAGTACTAGCTGCCCGGCGCAATTTCGTTCCCGTGGTGCTACCCTACCCTACCCTATCTAAACCATGACTTCAGCACCATCTGTCGGGCTGATTTGTGAATCTAAACCATTCAGGGCGCCAAACAAACGCATACAAAAAAATCATTCAAATCGGTCCAGCCGTTTAGGAGGAATTCAGTGACATAAACACGTACAGTAGAATTTAATATACATATAAAGATTAATTATAATATAGTTAGGAATCATCCCTATTATTAAACATATATATAGTAAACATAAATATGAATTAATCAATGTAACCCAGTGACCTCAGCCGACGAATTTGACAAACAAGATCATTATGCTTATCGTGCTTCACCTGATTCAGTCCATTTATCTCGAGTCAGGCTTCCATGTCCGCCTCTGGTATATATTTCGCCAAAATAAGTCAGAACTGTGATATAAATTCTAAATGGAAACTTTAGTGACCAACTTTTTTATTCCGCATTAAAGGATACCGCTATATTTTTCTAGCAAACAATGTTATTACAAGTCAGACGAAATTTATTGGACTGTTTTTGTGGGGTCGCAAATAACTGGAACGAATGAATATCTAGCAAAAACTATGCGTATTCTTATATGTCTTAATGTTCCTCATAAGTATGTCGTATTCTTGAATATAATTTATGGCAATCGATACTTACTCGTCTGCCTAATACTTAGAACAAGTGTATGTCTTTTCTCAAAGCATAGAATTTCATTCTGGGGTTTAAAAATACCCTAATGCACGGATTTTTTGATATTTAAAGAAAAATACAAATGACAAGAATTTATAAGAACTCAATCTCTGTTAAATATAATAATCGATGATGTATTCATTACATGGGATTAATCGGTGTTAAGAAAATTATTGTAAAAAGCTGTTTTTTTTATTTGAACTTAAATTTTTGTAATGTGTATAATTAAGTAAGTATAAAATTAATATTTAAATTAATGATATGCCTGACCAAGAATCACGTGCATCTATTATCAATTATCATCATTAACTATTGAATTAGTGACTTCATGAGAACAATGCGCCGTTATGTGACTAAGTAAGTGCAGTATTGCGTGATCAAACCAATATGTTTATAAAATACCAGCGTAAGGTTCATACTAACAGCTTAAGGTGGCCCTCTGTGGCCGGCGCAACTTCAACGCAAGCATAGTCTAAAAGCTTGTTGTTTCATCCAACGTAATGTTTGGCTGCGAAAAAAGAGAGACAGCATCAGGGCCGTCGGTTATCAGTCGGTAAATTCCGCTGATCACTCGCGGCCGCTTCGCTAGGTCGTCATTCATGATTTCGCATTCATAAAACTTGTTCCAGGAGTATACTTCTTGTGAAAAAATCTTACAAGTTTGTGAAAAAAAAGTTAGTTATTTAGAATCTCCAATACATTTGCAAGCCTGGTATCTAAATGTTTTCTTTACTTTTACAAATTATAGGTACATTAGATATGGCCAAAGTTCAGGCAAAAACGCTGATTTTCGGAGGCTTTGACTGAATTTGTTTCACACTTTTTTTAAATTACGCCTAGATACACGGCTAGATATAGCACACAAGATACTAATTTGTTCAAAACATCTAACGAAATATGTTTAACAACGCCAGAATAAGTACAGAGGTTTTGTATGAAAAGTATGACGAATTGAGTCCTCTTAAGGCACAGATGATGTCATCACACCATTCATGTTTTATATATTTAGGCCATGAACGCACGCATCACCTTCTACAAGTAGCAAAACGAGTTTCTTGTTAGGGCTCGCGAGGAAAATTTATTCTATTCATATACTGGTGTCCGAACCGAGTGTTCCAAATGAATCGGAAGTCGGCAATCAAGAATCAGACGACCCTGCGGTTATTTATAATAATGCTTGTAACACCCGGGACATCAATCGTGTTACCATACCAACCCTTCTCCCCATTTCAATGAGCTCAGGCGACCTAGCTCACGATGCTCACGCGCAGAAACAGAACATTCAGTTATTTGGCTGCGGTATTCTGTAAGGTCATATTTTTTTTACTACTGAGGATTATATACTTACTACTATACTTTTTTATGACGTTAGAAAATTACACATACATTTAAAACCTGGGTCTTGCTTTAAACCATCTTACGTAATAAGGGGGGATTAGTCTATAGATCAAGTAAAGGCAAAAATAGACATCGTGTCGTATAAGGAAGTTCAAAATGTTGCTAATGATAGAGCGGAATGGAAGAAGCTACACCGATAAGAGCACAGCTCTTAAATACAGAAGAAGTAGAAGATACGATACTTCTCTATGTGTATGACACATAGTATATTTTTTATTCTGTGACATAGTTCAGAGGGCCTACTCGAAATACGATAATCAAATCAGTCAATTAGCCAATAGAATAGCACAAAATTTACGTCTCGTCAGTTTTGCTGCAATTATATTGGTTGATATTTGACAACGATAATCGGACTATCGTGTATATGTCACCGTATTTTTATGAAAACCGTTAGTTTATAATCTACCTAGCGAGATTATAAAATCCCCGATAAATTGTGAACTGTATCATACTGCTTACAATATAACGTATTAATTTCCGATAGTTTATAATGTATCCATGACAAACCGTAATATTGTAAACTGGCATCATACTTGAATGCTTCGAAACGCACCTATCGCGCTGATTAGTTAAACATCATCCGTCTTATTAATAAATAAGGTGTAAGTCAAATATAGTTAAACCTAGGATTAAAATATATCCGTCCCTTTCTAATGTTATATAAACAAAAAGGGATGAGGCTATCTTAATACCTGGTTATTACAAGACTGACTTACACTTTATTTATTAATAAGGGGGCATGTGTCCCGCGCCACCAATTTTAGCGATAAGAAACGGAGTTGAATGTTTTGTATTGTTTCTTTGAAAAAAAAAATTACATATTTAATTTTGATCTTAAACAAACTTTTATTTAGCTCCTATGTTTGTTTTCTAACTCTATGAATACAGAACGAACTACTGCAAAGACTGACCAATCAGGGACAGTTCACAATATGACGGTTTGAAACGTTAGATTATAAACTATCGAAAATGAATACGTTATATTGTATGGTACAGTTCACTATTGTGAACTGTACCATACAAATATATTATAAAGATTATAAAGTCCCAGATATATTATCTGAGACTTTATAATCTCGCTAGGTAGATTATAAACTAACGGTTTTCACAAAAATATGGTTACATATATATAGTTTTTCATATCAGACACTGTATAGTATTAGTTTGACATCAACGTTAACTCTATCTTTTTTTTAAATATTTTTTCAATATTTGTTATAATAAGCTTTTCCAAGTAACACATATTTATACCTATTTTCATTATGAAGATATTCCAGCTTAGGTTGTTAATACTTTAACACTGTTAAAAATGTCCTCAATTAAGTTTAAAATAATGACCATAATTATTCTTATGTAGCTAAACGCTGGTGGCGAAGGCTTTGTGTTTTTTCTTTTCTTTTTGGCATTTATCCAAATGTATGTAACCTACAGGATGTTCTTGCTAAAAGAATAACTTAATAACGAGACGTACCAAGAGTAACTTAGTACGTAATTTATTTGAATCTTTACATTTTTCATGACAACTTTAGATAGAGCTAACCCTTTATTTGGATTGCTGTGTGGTGAGAAGTCTCAACAAAAATCCAATTCTAGAATACTAATTTATTACGAGAATGCAAATACTATTTTATTTCGATACTATAAGAGTGCACACTACAATTTCCAACACGTATGGTTATCGAGAGACGACGGGAGCGGCGCGTACGGCGATGGCGTTATATTCCCGAGCGTATGCTCCGAGCCTCTACAACAAACAGCTGGTAGGTACATAATCTTATGGAGGGGATAGACCAAATTGCAAGTAATTGGACCAAGTGTCATATAACCAAATTACAGTAGCAGATAATTGACATGTCAATTGGTGGAATATAAATCTATACGTATGTACAGTCACGGAATGATAACGTTCGTCATCTTAGAGTCGGTTTTCGCTTGCACCACATTGCAAGAATCAATTTTATTTTATTTATTTTATTACATACGTATACAAAACAAGTTACAGACATTCAATGATTAATAAACATATAAATCATTATTAATAACATATAAATTACATAAACACAAGGACAGGTTGTAACTCTAAACATGTACACACAAAAAGATTGACAGACAGAGAAAAAATTAACAAAAAGAAAAGCAATAATAAATAAATTAACTATTAGTAAATAAACATAAAGACAAAATATAGACAAGAAATATATTTATTATAAATATACATTTATTTATTATATGTTTATTATACCAACAAGAAGGTTTTAGTTCATCAAAACGAACTTTTTCAAGCCATGTTAGGTTGAGTTGCTGAGTTTTTTCGAAGTCTTCTCAGTTCAAGTTGTATTTGGAACAGGTGTAGAGTCATTTTGTTAACGTTCATAAGTGCCTTATTGAATAAATACTCTTTGAATTTAAATTGATTTTTCATTTGCCTTTAGTTATTGTTTCACTCACCATTCTACATTACCTTAAAATTTGTTTGTTTAATTAATTCAAATGTGATTTCAGTAGTTTAATCTATGTAGAGCTATCTAAAGAAAATAACTGGAGCAGCTTTAGCATATTCCACTCAGATAACAATAAAGGAAAAGAATTAAGTTGAAAATCGATTACAGATAGAGAAAATGGGTCAACTATAGTAAATCCTAAATTAGAAATTTACTTGGAGCTATGCCAATTAGGATCTCGTAAATCCGTAATAAGATAATATTCTGTAAGTTCCGTCGGGTGAAGTGTGGTTAATTTGGATTATAAGGAACAATTAAACCCAATTAAGTACAAACGGTGGACGTGTGTGGATTTAGGTGCGGGTCTCTACGGATTACTCATGTTTTAGCATTCTTATTTATATCGCTTAGGTTTGCGTATTTTTTTTCGCGAATAATGCTTAGCTTTGCTATTAAGTGATATGATGAAAACAAGTCTAAGGAGAATATGGTTAGTCCATTGAAAAGTTACATTTGGGGTTGCATTTGTCAGAGGACGCTAATTAAATTTTATTTTAGAAATCAAGGGGTGTCAGTTTAACGTTAAATCCAAGCCACCATCTTGAAAAAAGGGGTTCTAATGGTTTTTATGGTTTATATAACTTTTTTATTTTGTTTTTACGATTAAAACTTACATGACATAAGTTGTAGAAAATCTTATTTGCAACAAAAAAATTTGACATTTTTTTTATGTGAGACCTATAATTCATCAGATAAATCATAAAAACCATTGGAACCCCTTTTTTTAAGATGGCGGCCGTGTAAAGGGTTGCAACCCCACAAACTAGGATTTAACTATAAACTAACCCCTATTTAAAAAATAAAATTGTGACCTCAGATACACCACTCGGATATCACACGGTAAGCCCAAAAAAATGTAAAATTTCAATGGACTATGTAGGTATTTGAACAAAAAACTTTGTAGTGGTAATTGGTGTTAGAGAATATTGACGACATAATCTGAAATATACCAGTTTTACGCGAACCCATTCTGAATTCTTCTGAATATCAATGTATGCGAAATTATAATTTAGAAACATCGAGGAAAAATTGTAATAACAAGGAATCCAATTCCACAACTAGTCAGTGCAGTGCTGTCAATCACTGCATCGTCTGTTCTTGACTTGTCCAATCAGAGTGCATGTGTCCTTGACTTAGCCAATCGGAGCGCATTGTCGGTGGTGGGAATTTGGCGGAATAGATTTCAAGCAAAATTAACGTCATTGCGTTTCTTTGGATTAATTGTTCGATATAAAAAAATATAACGGGCATTTTAATTATATAATTTCAACAATCATAATATTATAATGGTATACATAATATCATATCAACTAATAAATATTGATGCTCTCGTCAATAGGGTCACCGGGTATTGAACGGGAGTTAAACCTCCCCTAGTTTCAACAAAGATAATAAAAGAAAACAGTACGATGTTACATTTTGAGTACAAAGACACAAACAAGGGGAAGTAGTGAGAAAAACAGAAACATTTAAAGCGACTCGTAATGCCAGACATTGTGAGACAAATCACAAACTTCTTCAACTTTGTAACTATTTCAACCTTGTGCAAGAATTCTTATTATTTGTGAATATTATGTATTTACTATGTACTCTTTGGTAACGCTAAATGTGTGACATAATGGTGCGTCCATGCTACACGAGCCGACCACACGTGGACCACGGATTCGCGTAGCGTGGAGAGACTTGCGAGCCACGAACGAGAGCGTTCGGCTCGCGCTCGACTGCGCTCCTTCGATTGTCAGTTTTTTTAGTAGTAGTTTTTCACCCTCGTGTAGGCTCCTTGTAGGTCCACACTTGGCCCGGCTAATGCTCGGTTCGCGTAGCATAGACGCACCAAAGACCTTGTATTTGATGACCTTGTTGAGATTTCCGTTCAAGTTTCCTTACTCATGATAATCAGATACGATTTTCCGGTATACTATAGGCACTGTGAAGTCGTATTACAATTGTTTTTATATTAGGCAGAAAAGTTAGTTAATATAATAAAATATCTGAGGAAAATACACTATTTTGCGCAATTGATGATGATGTCAATCGTAGTAACAAACTAGTTAAAAATATGAGTCACCACTAGTCACGCCAGTCATCAAGGTCTATAGAGTAGCAATCGATGGAAAATTTACAAGAATTCTCCTCTCTTGAACAAGACAATACAATACATAGTAAGATAGGAGATAAAGACGTTTTAAAAAAATAGGAATACAGAAAAATAAGAGACTCATTAAACTAATTATATTATAGAGTAAATTAATAAAAAAAAAATGGTTGTTAAATTTGTTCAAATTGATGAGTAGGTACTTCTTCCCCTTAAAAAAATACATGTGAATGAACATATGTCCTGTAGGTATATGATCTATAATAATTATGACTCAATAAAAAAAAAGTGCTGACGAAAATGAATAGGTATGCTATTAAGTCGAATAATCGTCTAATTAACTATGACGAAGTGATATCAATAAATACTTATTAATAGTATTCTGTAACGCAAGTTTTGCCATCCTTTGCCATCAATGTAAATAGCAGAAACATCGTATTATTTTATGTACATAGTCTGTTCCACATTTTTACCGCGTCCCCGAGGAAATTATATTTATTTGTAAAAGTATCCAACATAAAGTTGTTATGATCTATAGATGTGCAAAATATCATCCAAATCCGTTCAGCAATTGCTTCGTAAATGAGAAACAAACATCAATTTCGCATAACATAATATATACAATCAGTAGGATTTTATATACTTAATATATTTTTTATTTTTTGAATTTGTTGAAGTAATCGCAAAGATAAACCTGTGACATTCAAACTTGTACACTGAAGCAGACAATAACCGGGGACTAATTTGAACATAAACAAATACATTGTTGATGTCATGGCTATTGACGGCTATGGTAATATTACCTACAAAATATTGCCTATTGCCTTTTTTGTTTCAAAAGATTGACAAGGTTTTTTTAGAGGTGTTTTTTCGTTGAAGGAGGAGCTCGATGGGACAGCACCTTAGAGAATACCGCAGCCAAATAATTGAATGAAATATTTCTGCGCGTGAGTAAGGAAGGTCACCAGACCTAATCGGCCCCGATTGTTGCAAGCGTCCACAGGGGTCAGGTAACCGCACCAAGCAGGCCATATGCTTATTAAGAATACCAAGGTTTGTTATTGCCAATGTGTGCCTTACTTTGGAGGCCTCTTTTTACGCCCCTTTTGCAGAACGTTATGTCGTAACCTAAAGTTTCTGTCGTAACGGCCACAAGTCCCATAATGTTATTGCTTGTTAGCAGACGTGTTCAGTTTTTTTAAATACCTCCTTCGGCCACCTCATCACCACGGTGAGATTGTATTCAAACAAGCATTTTTTTTTTTTACTTTAGAATATGAAACTGATGTGTTTTCAATTATATATCTGTCATTTAGAATTGATATAGGTCACTAATCAAATGTCTCGACGAATGTCGGGGTTTAAAATCACACGTGCTCTTGTCCAGTGAAGGAAAACATAACATGGAGAAAATACAATGGAGGGTACTTTTTAGTACTCGTCTCATCTAGCTGTTTCTTACCCTCAAGTTAACCCGTAGCCAAGAACCTAGAACAAGTACTTTACGTTCCGGCAGATTTACGCTAAATGCAGCATTCATTTGTATAAAAGTCTTTACCTATGTGCCTATAAATTTATAAAAAGTGAATGATAATGTACGCATGTATAGGTATTGCGCAGTCGTAAAGAGCCTGGATCGCTTCCAGATATGTCGCGTTGAACTAACATCAACACGTTCTAAGAATTTGATATGAATAAGGATTTACTACTCTCATTTAGATCATCTTATGTAGGTAGATATATAGCCGACTGATAGACGGACGGACGGATAGACAGGCAGAGGAGGCTTAGTAATAGGATCCTGTTAGCACCCTAAAAATAGATTAGCTTATAGATGGGCTTTGGTAGTATTACAAATGCGAGATTTTGTATGGGTATAATTTGTCACAATAACTCCGTAATAGCTGAACGGATTTGGATGAAATTTAACATAAAGATAGATCATACCCTGCAACAGCATACTCTTTATCGGGGTAATCGCGGGAAAAACCACGACGAAGAAGCATGTACAATTGACACTATTGAGTGGTCAGAGTTTAAGATCATAGATCCTAGGATCACAATTTCAGACTGATGATTTTCAGATAGCTTTAAAATCTCGATAGTGTGGCTCCAGCACTTTATAGATATTTATCTATGTAAGTACTTACTTAAAGTACCTAGTTGTTATCTATATAATTATCCTCTCAGACAATATGAAATATGTTATTTACATAATCATCAAGATAAAATAAATGTTGAATCATAGCTTTATTTTAATAACTAAACCCTTTTGATTTTGGATGATCCAATAAATTTAGCTCGGGAGTGATGAAGTATTTACTTATATAAAAGTATGGAATAAATGGTTACCCTATGTCCTTATTCAAAGCCTTGGCTTCTTCTTTGCCAAATAAAAAAAAAAACAAAAAGTATTTATTCAATTTAGGCCCTCACAAGGGACGTATGAATATTAACAAAATGAGTCCACCGGTTCCAAATATAACTTGAACTGAGAAGAATACAAACGGATCGTAAAAAAAACGCGCCTTATACGAAAAAAATAAAGTCCATAAAAAACTATATGAAGTAATGTAATTCTAGGTCGATTACTGATTGCGTCGCTGATCGTAATGTTTACGAGTTATGAGTTACTCACTGAACGTGCTTGCAATGCACAAGTGCCTTATCGATGGTAGAAATAAAATAGTTTCTCATACTTTAAACATAAGTACCTATTCATATGATTAAAACTATCACAGTTTATGCAAAAACACTTGACAGCATCGTGATACCTGTTTTATGCCTAACGAGCTTTAGAGATAGCACTAATCAGCTGCTAAGTATGTCGGTACAACTATGCACAAAATTGAATAAAAAATTTAAATAAAAATTGACGTACCGATTTCGAATACTGCCAATAAGACGGCGAAGCTTAACGCGGTGAATCCACTTCGGGCCATGGTGATTGTTTTTTAATTAAAGCACTGAATAATGTCGACGAGTGAACTGTTGCCACGGATGAGCGATACTGAGACTAACCGAGAGCACAACGCGCCCGCCCGCCAGCCAGCGCGACGCCCCGTCCAACGCATTTACACGTAACGTAGGGTGGACACAAACACTGACTCATTTTGGGACAAAACTATTCTAGAAATTTAACTAACGGTAGTGTACCTATTATACTATGATCTAATTTATTGATCGCAATGGAAAATACATATTTTTTTGAGAAAAAATTAACACAGGGAATTAATTCATCTTTGTCGTCAATTGTCTCTCATACTATCTGAGAGACAAAATAACTATCATTTAAAATGCTATTATTTTACAAGGGTTCACCGACATAGTTATTACCATCATCTGCCTGCTTGTCAATCTACATAAAAATATATCATTAATCAATTTGTAGTGCTGCATAACATATTAAGTTTTGTGTATCATAATCACTTCTTTCATTAAGTATACTATATAATAATGGTCAGTTAAGTACCTTCAGATAAGGAGAGCAGAGTACATAATCGTAGACATGCAATTGCTCATTGTTAATTAATCAATACCTGTATGAAAACTACTAGCCTTGTCTTGAAGTATATTCATTATGTAAGAAGAAAAAAAAAGCAATAAATTTAAATAGATTATGTAGCCAGACATAAAAATATCTACAAAAACGTCCGCGTTAGCATATGTCTATATCCTACGGATAACCCACAAACCATTTTATTTTATACTTTCGATTGTGACCTTATCTAATTAAATAATTTGGTTACGTTGGGCATTTAATGTAAATAAAATTTTCTCTTTATAGCAAATCATTATCACCAAAAAACACTATTCACGATACCGAGCCCGGTCGGGCGGGGCGGCCTACGAAGCACCCGTGCGAAGCCAGGGCGGGTCGCTAGTTATTCAGAATTAATATCTAATACAAGTTTAATTACAATTTAGAATGATATCCATTTCTCGCAATGTCGCAGAGCACCATCGTTGACAGCTGACTGCTTGACGGTATCTTCATGGCGTAGGCTACTTCATGGTCTCTTCTAACCATAGATAGATATTTAATTCGGATACATGCACCATAAGTTATCATATCACCGTATATACAGAAACAATCTCTTTTGAATCAAGCTACGAAATCCCTCATATACAAATAATAATAATAGTTTCCTCCCGCGACCACTGCGTCTTCGGTCTAATCTGGTTCTCCTGGCTCTACCGAGCTTTGCTAGCCCTCGTGGCTCACATATTCTTTTGGTGCTGTCAATGTATAATTTTGCAAGATGAAGCCAGTGGCAGTGGGTAGGAATCTGTAAGGTTAAAAGTCCTTTCTGAGTTGTGTCCGACATTTAATTTTAATTATTTTTTGTTATAACGGCTATAGAAATGCACATTTCATTAGGGAATAGGGCGGAACCCTATTCCCTCGCTGTCCGTCCGTATGTCTGTCAGTGGGCTGTATCTCATTAAGTAACAGGTAGATAGTTGACAATTTTGTATTGGCAATCTTTGGGTACGGATTCCTATAATAGTGTTTTGATTTTAAATTATGTAACCATTTCAAGTCAATGGCTGAACGAAGCCCTCTCGGATCCAAAGTAGCAAATTTCATAATAGATTGACGGTTCGGCGAGTGTAAAAGAGATAGCAGTCGTGACACCAACAATGTTTTAAAACATCGGCTTCAATTTTACAAGCTTTTATTTAACTTGCAATGTATGTATGTATGTTTGTTCGTTCGGGTGGAATCTTGCAAGTCGAATTTCACCCACTTCCAGTGGTCGGATTGACTTGATATTTGGTGTACATTAGTATATTGGAAGACAATGTAAGTACAGAACAAAAAGTACAGTCACCAAGAGAAGCTTGTATTAAAAATATTTTTTTTAACAAAAACTTATTAATTCTGAGAGCACCACTCAATCCGCTTGCTGTTTTGTGTTTCAAAAGTCCTACTAAACTAATTGGCTTATCCTTCTTTCACACCAATGCATATGGGTTATATTCAACCTATAGATACTTAGAAACTTATGTGAATCATGATAATGAGGAACTCTACAATTTGTTATTTTCCTGACAATGAATCATCGTGTTATTGATGCTAATAGTCATATGCTCTTGACACATCCATTTGACCACACTATTTTACAAGCAAACATGAATGATACAAATGTTTACCTGTTTTTAACTAACCGGACTGTTATGGCCTGTGTATATTGCAACGCGTCTTTTTATATAGGTACCAGAAACACACATAAAATCTCACCCGCATTCGGATGAATATTATACACCGTGACTTATTATTCGTCTTAGAAACGCAGCCCACATAATGTACTCAATGAATAGGTACCAATAATTAAAAAAAAAATATATTTTTAACATTTGTATAGTTAAAAAAGACTAATATTATTCATTATGACGCATGACGTAGTTTTAAACACCCTGTTACGAGCGCAGTCTACTCGACTCATGCTCTGGGATGGTATTTTCTACCATTTTATACCGTAAACTTTAATTATTTACAAAAATTTTCATAATTCAAATGTTTTTTTTTAAATTATACATATGATCAAAAAAATTTTTTATGTATGATTAGTACCTTTTCATTGTGTACTGCGTACACAATGAAAAGTACTGTACGTACTGTAGTGGGCTGCGTTTCTAAGACAAATAAAAAGTCACGGTGTATAGAGCGCAAATAAAGCTTGTTTTGAAAAGAGTAATTGCTGAGTTTATTTCCGGCTCTTCTCAGCAATGCAACCTTCCGAACCGGTATTAGAGTCAGACTTTTCATAAGTGCCTGCGAAGATCTATTCGAATAAATGATTTTGAATTTGAATACATTATAAGCAGACTAATATTTATTTTAATATAAAGAATACTAGCCCGGATGACGGATTATTCCACGGAAAATTACACGTATATATTTTTCTTTACGGAGGACTTTTACTAAGAGTTCGACTTACATTTTTCATGACACATATACTTATTATTTGGAGGTTCAGAAATTTAAATTAATATTCACAGTGAAAACTCATCAAAATAAATGAGTTTATTTTTATCCACAATAAACTGAGACATGTGGACGCACGAATATCCGCCCTGTTACTTCTTTTCTATTGTATCCTAGTACAAGATCCACATAATAGTCAAGGTTATAACAAGTTTTTTTTTAAATAATACTATTTTTAATACTAGGTAAGTACCTATAAAAAAACATGTTGAGTAATAAACAAAGGTATTTGTTATCTTTTTTAAAATAAACGACCTGCCCCCCTAAAAAGGAAGCTAAAGCAATATTGCTAACGCAATTCATTTTTTCGAATTTACGGCAGATCTTATGCAATTCATCAATTCCGAATCTTTTATTGAATTGAATTGTATATAATGTGTGACTAGTATACCAAAAAATATTGAAATTACGTATGATCTGCCGAGAATTCGAAAAAATGAATTGCGTTAGTAATATTGCTTTAGCTTCCTTTTAAGGGGGGCAACTCGGTAAACAAGCATACGGCCCGCCTGATGGTAAGCGGTTTCCGTAGCCATATGGACGCTTGTAACACTTGGGGCATTACTCATGCGCTACCGACCCTACCCACCTTTCCAATCAGCTCTGGCGATCTTACTCATACGCAGGAGGGAAGTTGAAGGACTTCCCCAGTCGAGCTGCTTTTTGAGCTAAATAACTATATGCTTTACCTCTCTTATCACTTTTTATTCCAGGCTCGGATCTATCTGTGTTATAATCCATTAACCGCTAACTTGTTTAATACAAACGGCCTCACTTAGCTGGAAAATTTGTAGTGGTGCTGAAATAAAATATACACTTATTAGGATGCCAACTTGAAGAAAAAAAGCTGTAAAAGTGAAAAAACTGCAGCGCTTTTCTTGCTAAAACATCTGCATTATTAATTGGAAAAAGTTGTAAATTTGTGTATTGTGAAATTGGTGAGCTCACAAAACCTTGAATAATTAGTTACTCTGCAATACAGCTTTAAGAATATTCTTATCAGGGGAGGCACGTTACGTAATTTAGGTACCTACTATTTATTCTAAATCTGGATTCTAAATCTATCGAATACAACTTATACAACTATTCTGGTTATCAACCTAATTGTATCACCCACTATTTTAACCGCTTCGAGTTCAAATTTTGAAAAATCGTTTCGTAACGCTAATTTCAATCAGACAGACAATAATAGGTAAATTGGCTTGTGAGGCTGTGGTAGCTGATGACTGTTTTTTAATCGACTTCAAAAGAAAATAGATTATCAATTCGACACGTATGTATGTAATATTATTGGAACTACAATATATTCACATATGATGATCTATTAGGGATCCAAACAAGTATACAAAATTTCATGGGTGTATGTATGTATATATGTATGTTTGTTCACGTATATCTCCGAAGATATTAATCAAATTGTCACCATTCTTTTTTTATTGGTTTACATTTACTTCAACTTAGGGAACAGTGCAAGTTTCATCGAAATCAGTTCAGTAGTTTTCAAGATATGGACAAATGTGTATGACGACCTAGCTTATTGATACGAGCTACAGGTGTGATGTCAAAGGTAAAACATCTCAAAAACTTGGTCAAATTCCAGTGCATTTAAGAAAAACTAACAATTATTCAGTAGTTTTCAAGATATGGACAAATAAGTGTGACGGCATTGAATTATTACACAAATTCAATGTGTGACGGCCTGGCTTATTGATACGAGTGGGTGTGGTGTCAAAGGAAAAACATCTCAAAACCTTGGTCAAATTCCAGTGCATTTAAGAAAAACTAAAAATGACGAAATAAAAAAGTCTGCGAAATATTTTTAATGGAATAGGTCGTGCCTTCAAATCAGTGTCAGATTAGAGTTATTTCATACTTTTTAGTGCATTCTGAAGTCGATTTAATTTTTTTTAAATTACTTTTTTATTAATAAAATCATTTTGAAAGAGCTCTACATTCATATGTAGTAACTACGTCCCTAATTTATTATTGTATAGAGTTATTAGTTTTGTATAATGTCCGATCTCTACTTCCCCAGCTAACGCACGCTCGATTTCGCGACCCCCAGGTTCTAGAGTTCCCCATACATTTATTATACTGCTGTCACCATGCCCTGAGGTATAGCACAAAATAACAATATTACAGTAGTACCCAACTGATAAGGCGCGTCGTGAATCTTCGTTCGCACAGAAAAGAAAGTATGGCCCCGAAGATTAACGAAAGAATGCTTAAAACTTACAATCAACCTTAGATCACTACTATAAGGTTCATAATACACTGAAGCTGTTAGTTCCGTCTCACTCGCAAGTCACGCCCCTCCGCACGGCGCGCGCTAACTTGGCGGCAGCTGCCAACCAATAATATATACTGGACAACCAATAATATATGGAGCTGTATCTGCGTTGTTCGAGGAGACGCATCCTGCCTTCAGGCATGGGAACTACGCTGGTGCCTTTCGGTGCCATCTGTTTTGGTGCGTTTGATACGTACACTGAAATGTGAAAGACAAGATATGGTGAAATGATGGTGCAAGTGTTAAAATAATTTAGAATTATGTTAGAAAGAGATATTTATGGTAATTCTGATGATGTCGAAACCGTACTTTGAAATAACCAATAATATGCGTTTCCCGCGCTTTAAAAAAATATCTTTTGCGCAGGTACATCGGTAAGCCATATTAGTTGGGTACTACTGTACCTACGATCAAAGGACAGCGGATCGCATGGCAAAGACGCAACTGATGAGCTGGCTAAAGCAGGTTCAATTGACATTGCGATAGGCTAAAAGCCAATCCTGCCACTCCACCTCAGCCAGCTCAAAGCTTGGACACATAACAGAACCATCGCAAATCACATTAGTAAATGGACAAATACATGTAACTGCAGACAATCTAGACTGGCGCTATCTACCTACCAAGCGACTAACTAGAAATCTGCTCACCTTAAACCGTAAGGACCTATGAGTCATCGTAGTTTCACTAACGGGTCATTTATTACTTAACCGACACCTGTTTTTTATAGTGCTTTGTGCAAGGCATGCATGAAGACAGATGAAACGGCCGCCCACGTCATCCTGGAGTGTGAGGGAGTGGTTGAGCAACGGGCGCATATCCTCGGTCCAACGAGGTCGCTCCGCGAAACCTGTGGACATCTCAGGAGAACCCTGCGTTTCTGGCGCAGCTAAGCTGGCTAATGTCTTATGCCTGTCCAGAAGGGGTGAAATCGCATTACGCGCGTTGGCGGGATACTGGGAGCATTGTATCCACAGCGATTTTAAAATACGCGCGTAAATCCTGTGCACTTCTCCCATACGTTGACTCGGAATACGCGCAAGAGTATTGCAGCGAAATCGCCCCTTCTGGACAGGGTCTTAGCTAGCACTACCCACGCAAAAAGGGCTCACTCAAGCGGCCTACTTGCGGAAACAAGAGCCCCAAAGTAACAAGCCCTTGCATTTCGTAGCCCTCATACTAAAAGCTACGAAATATAAATCAATTTAGCTAGCGCAGCGTAGCAAATAAATTTCTCTCCTTATTTTTTTAATTTTACTTCTACAAATGGCACAAACCTCTTAAGGCTGTACTGTAGATGCTATAGTCATATAACATGATTGGTTACGCTGTCCGTGTGGTGTCGTGAGTGACAGCTAACTGATTAACAGTCTACAGGACGCTGACCTAGATCATCGCTGCACCCCTGCAATCTACGTTATGTGCCAACTATGTTAAAACACACATAACTATCGTAGTATTTTTTTATTTCCAGGAGATTTTGAACACTTATTTCTAGTCTAGAACGTTAGAGTATATAAAGCTGTTCATTTAGAGTACATTTACAATACAATTTATTATTAAAACCCCATGTTTTTTTAATAATATTAAGGAATAAGAGCTTTAAATAGAACTAGGACACCGTTCTCGATAGCGGTTGGATGCAGTTTATACATTTGATAAATCCTATCTATAGGGTGTCTGATTATTAGTTAACGATACTTAGTGTATCATTTAAGCTTTTATTTAATTTATGTTTTTTTTATGTTGAATCATATCGAATAATGGCAGCTAGCGGTACTCCAATACATATACAGAGAAAGTATTTTTTTTCTATATTACTTAAGTCGGAAAACAAGCGTACAGTTACCTCAGCCCTATAGACGCTTGCATCATACAAAGCATCACTCACGCGTCACCGGCCCTTCCCATCCACAATGAGCTCTGGCGACCTTACTCACGCGCAGGTCATTTGGCTGTGGTATTCTGTAAGATTGATGACGCTCAGTGCTGCAAATCCCAACTTGCAAAAAAGAAGTATATTTATGCCAAAAATCCAGGAGACAGGGACAAAAAGAAGGAGAAATAAAAAAAATACCCATTTCCAGTATTTAGTTTTGTAATTTTGACAAACAAATCCTTTTTATTCGAACTTTTTTTTACCAGTGTCGAGTTATATTATAAGTTCTAGTCACTATAAATCAATTTCATTGTCCGCTCTGTCAGTAATTGTCAGTTTCCATAAGACATACAAATGTTTCAGTAAAAGGGGGGTCATTGTACTAAAACTTTTCAAAGATTTTTTGAGACAACTTCAAAAATCACGATACATATAATTAATTTCACTTCAACTTCACATGGATTGATGTTTATTGGGTAAAACACCACTGATAAAAATACAATAAAATTCAAAACAACCGAACTCTTGAAAGTAAAACGAAAACGCAACGTCAAATTGCAATTTTCACAGTTTAATATGGAATCTGAGTCACTTTACATTTATTTATTATATTTTGAGAGCATTGACTTATTTATTTTATATCAATAACAGGTGTTATTTATATAAAAATATAAAATGTCGTACACTTTACTCACATCGTGAAAATCCAGGAGATTTTCATTGAATTGAAAAATAAATAAGGAGATAAGGAGACATATCCAAAAATCATCGAATCTCCTGGAAAAGAAGGAGAGTTTGCAGCACTGATGACGCTATGCTCTACCTCTCTTCTTTGCAGACTTCACTGAGTTCATAAATTACGTTGTTCGGTCAAGGTTACTTTCGGAGCTCGACATCTACCTATGACTGTACAGCGTAGGTATGATATGCACAACACAATACGCTATTGTGCTACTAATTGTAATGTCATGAGGTCAACCATGCATGCCTCTTTGCTTTGACAAATCGCAATAGGCATATAGGACACTTCTATATAGGTACACTCTATAAACATTTGGTGATTTCCTTTGTTTATATTGTGGATAGGTTTCTGTTTGATCACGATTTCGCTGAAATCGCTCGAAATTATGATGTAGCCGAAAAGCCTATAGCTAAGCCTTACTGTGTGCTTCGACTGTAGTTTAGACCATTGTTCACCACTTTCGGTGATATTTGATCGCCTTAAACTTTAACCCCCTTATTCATAATAAAGTTATCAAACGTTGATTAGCTAAAATTCCGAAGTCTTTATCTGACAGGTGATATTTGGTGATCGAAAGAGTGAGACGGAGGACACTATTACACTGATTTAGTTAAGAGTCAGCCAGAAAAACCAGAAAAGTATGGCAATGTCAGATGAAACAAACTTATGTCTAATCTTCGCGTATCTTCGTAAATTTCAATTCTAAGATTGTTATTTTGCTTTATACGCACTCTTAGAAAGCGATTATGAATAAGGGGGTTAGTTTATAAAATTTATGATTTATTGGTACATTACATCCAATCTTAATTTCGATTTTGTGTTACTATAACATTTTATATCCAACAAGAAAATACCTTTTTAAGATTTATACGTGAACTACGTCAGTTATTTATATAAATATTTTTTATACCACTTAGGTGGCAAACAAGCATACGGCCCGCCTGATGGTAAGCAGTTACCGTAGCCTATGGACGCTTGCAACATCAGGGGTATCACTCGCACGTTGTGTTGCGTTGCGTTGCTCTGTTATTCGTTTTTCGGCTCAATCCAGACATAATGACGTTACTCGACCCAAATAAAGCGAACTTTGAACCCTGACCCTTAACACCCCACGGATATAAATAACATGATGATTAATTGGCAGTTACCTGCCTGCTGTTTAAACCATGTGCCTGCTCTGCCTGATACTCAATTAAAGTAAGATAGGTAATCTTTTTTTTTGTGAAAGTAAGTAATCCTTTAGGTTAAGCTACACCTCGTGGTCGGTACCTGGATGGGTGACTGCCTAGTGATATTTCAAATCGAGCGTTTCCGTGCTTCGTAAGGCACGTAAAGCCGTTGGTCACGGTTATCACTTAATTGTGATAGTCGTTAATCTAGATGGATGCCTCCTAGGCGGCTTGAAAAATTCCAACAGTAAGTTGACCACTAGCCTACCTCCACCGATCCGCAGTGGGCACGCGTGGTAGAGTATTGCCCATTCCTTTTCACCTTCATTTGTGAAAGGAGGCCTGTGCTCAGCAGTGGGACATTATAGGCTGATGATGATGATGAAGTAATCCTTTTACTTTTGTAACCGAATTTGTTTTTGGAGTTTAAAAAGAAACACAAATATGTGGATCTGGATAGGTTAGATTACGCACTATTGGAACGAAGTTCCTTATGGCACGTTTCACTATCAGACACTTGGCGAATGAGAGCTAGGCCGAAAAAAGTGAAAAGTGTAAGACTAATTCTACCAATGATATGGAGAAGGACATGGAGCGCGGGACAGCTAAATAATATTATAAATGCGAATGTGTGTTTGTTTGTTACGTTTTCACGCCTTAACTACTCAACCGTATATCACGCAGATAGCCTATGGTATGGAGAAGGACATAGGCTACTTTTTATCCTGTGAACGCTGGTGAAACCGCGGGGGATAGCTTGTTTTATTATAAGGTATTTTGAAATTAAAATTATACACTTACACAGAGGGACATTCCTTATAAGAAGGATTTGTATATTTGTTTACTTAGGAGATAGCAAAAAGTCTACTGAAGAAATCAAAATCACGTGAAAATAAAGTCTTCGGTAACAAGCCACTGAAATAAACTGCAGTATTGGATTTATCGAAAAATACTCTGTTTGTTGTGAAGCAATAAGGAAGCAATAAAAATTTCATTCAAGTTGTGTTGTGTGTCAACAAATGAAAGGTAATTCCCGTAAGTAAGTATTTTATTTTATCCTTTTATCCACTAACAGTTATACAAGTTCTAAGCTCCTCTACTGTTAGAATTATTTAGGGACATAATGGGCTTGCACATTTTCAAAGTATGTGTTTACTATGATTAATTTATTTGAATAGATCAAATCTTACTTCCTACTATCCCATTAATATTTGTAGGGATTTGAGGATGTGATTTGTGATTAATTTCGTTACTCTTTCACGCAAAAATACTGAACGGATTTGGATGAAATTTGGCACACAGATAGAATATGTTCTGGATTAACACATATGGTACTTTTTATCCTGGAAAAACATAGGGTCCCTCGGGAACGCGAGTGAAACTGCGGGGGACATTTAGTCATACAATCCGAATTTGGATTTGTGCTACACGGCAGTGGCACTAATAGTTATAGGTGCCGATTCTGTTGTAAATCGCACTAAACTAATTTTAGTCACATCACATCTCTTTCTTACAAACATTATTGAAAAAGGATGGAACATATTTAAAGCTGTCAAATTAGGCGGGTATTTTACGTAACCGCGATAGATGGCGACTAAATTTATATTGAAAACAAGCATAGGACTAATTTGACAGGACAAAATTTCTTACATCCTTTTCTTATGTTCTTTGTTAGAAAGAGACATAGTGAGATTAAAATTAGTTTAGTTGTAAACAATAGATTGGATGGATTATAATTTGAATATAACCAATTATAAGTTGAAAATTAGTCAGTGACCGCTCTACTAAAAAACATTATGGAAGGTAATTTGAAGACTGGCTGGCTTCCAATGAATCTTAAGTTGAAATCTATCACCAAGTGTATTCTGGGCTGGTAATCCCCTTCTTCCCCATTAATAACCAATTTAATTAAATAAATGGTTAAATATATGTTTATTTTGTTAAAACCGCGAGACGGTAATCTAGTATTGATTAGGAATTTTTGACCAAATTACTAATTATTTCTCAGGCTGCCTACGTTAAATACTAATACTCAAATACTCAAAATAACAAAATAACCATGTAATTAAATGGTTATTTTGTTAAAACCGCGAGACGGTAATCTAGTATTGATTAGGACTTATCGAGTTTTTGACCAAATTACTAATTAATTCTAAGGCTGCCTACGTTAAATAACTAATAACGCAAATACTCAAAATACTTAATTAACCGGAAATATTCATGAAATTTTTATTACTGAATTAATTTTTAATTTGCTTATATTCTACCTTGTTTATGATAATTATTTCGCGTAACAACGTAGCTGGTGTGTGTTAATTACAAGTAGGACCATAATTATCGGACTAATTTCAATACATCATTATTCTAATACAATAGACGATTATGTCAAGAGGAAAAACATATATTGTAACGCTGCCTTGTAACTGTGAGATTTATCACCTTTCTGAGTCATCATGAAGCGCTCGTGGTGTAGCATGATTAGCCGTTCTTAATCGATCGGCAAAGATAAGCTAAGCCTGTCGTGGTCGGTACCTGGATGGGTGACCGCCTAGTGGTATTTCAAATCGAGCGTTTCCGTGCTTCGGAAGGCACGTAAAGCCGTTGGTCCCGGTTATCACTTAATTGTGATAGTCGTTAAGCTAGTTGGATGCCTCCTAGGCGGCTTGAAAAATTCCAACAGTAGGTTGACCACTAGCCTGCCTCCACCGATCCGCAGTGGGCACACGTGGTGGAGTATTGCCCATTCCATTTCACCTTCATTTGTGAAAGCAGGCCTTTGCTCAGCAGTGGGATATTATAGGCTGATGATGATGAGTCATCATGTGACTGCCACTGTGGGATGCGCCCCAAGTGGCATCTGCTTAGGGGTAGACTGAATTTAGGGCATGTAATACCGGAATGATAGGTAAGTACCAGTTAGATATTGTTATTGGTTTTAGCCGGTACAAGTCCGGCATAACCTGGCCGCTTCCCCCGGGGCGGTCGGGTATACTATGAGGATTTCCCCACGAATAATAAAAAAAAAAAAAATAGCGACTCTACGAGAATACGGTCTGTGAGCACGGGTACGGTCTAAATGCCTTGAAACGAAGTGCGCATACATAGTTTGAACGACTAAAATACGTATAATAAATGCCAATTTCTCGTTTTTATCGATACTTTTACCAAGAACAAATGACAAGGGATCCATATCGACATTCTGATCAACTAGTGTACATATCTGTGAACGCATTTATATGGAAACTGCACATGCTTTGCGCAAGGTAACGTTGTTAACGTATCGTAACGTTACCGTGATTCCAGTTTAAGTAACCAGTATTTAGAAGCCATTTAAAAAATCTTTCTTTTTGAGCTCTAGTATACCTACATGAAATCCCTTATTTATGAACTCGAAAAATATTCATTGGATCGATGAACTGATAGGCATGTTATGGAAAAGTCAAGTATGTCAACAAAAAATCTAGATAATTTCCATGCGCAAGCCATAGAACATGTAATGTCTGGTTTCCTTTTCTTAAATTAACTAACAATAACCAGCAATTTTTGGTAGTTGCTATAAATATACGAGATGACAGCAGATCGAAATAAATCAATATATTATCAGCAATACGATGACAGCGTTTCCTCTTTCACGACGACGCAACAGGAAAATCTGTTAAATGTGCATGCAGTTGTGACAAGGGCGTCGGCAGCCGATGACCCAGTCAGATACATGAGTATTCATAAATACAGCTCATTGAGAATATTAAGACCACTTAAGAGCTTTGACGCCTACTTATCTCATTGGCCATAAATATCCTAAAACAATACAGTAATATATTGGAAAATCGATACAGGTAGGTACGACATGTTTAACTACCTCATAGTATAAGTACTTAAGTAAAGTTGTTCCAGAGGCAAAATAGTTTGGTATAAGACAGTCATACCACGTTAAGAACAGGAAAAATGGCGCCACAGGTCCTATCTATCCAGGTCGATATTTATTCCCATCCCCTGTTTGACCCTGTTTCTAATACTACAGCACGCGACACGACAGATACATTTCTTTCTATACTATTTTTAAAGATACCAATATCCTGTATTTTTGTCGTTCGAAAGTCCTTTAATTGTTGTCCTTTAATCCTTTAATTATTTTCTTTGCAAGTGATACCAATGCCGGGCCGGTTGGTCTGGAGCTTAGCTACTACGTTACAGGTAGTGGGTTCTATTTCCACAAGGACATTCATTGTGTGCATGACCTGATGAATCAGAAACACGGCCTAGACAAAGTAAATTTCCGTTTGCGCGAATAGAAACGTTACTAAATGGAGATTGACATAAGGAAACGCTAGATCCTAGCGTAACCAAATGTCAATCTCATACTTTTTGTAACAATAAAAACAGTTATGCCTTAATCCTTTTTTTTTTTTTTTTTTTTTTTTATTATCGTGGGGAAATCCTCATAGGATACCCGACCGCCTTGGGGGGAGCGGCCAGGTTATGCCGGACTTTTACCGGCTAAAACCCCACGGTGGTCGCCATCTACGCTACAGAGGGGGGCGGGCTCTCGTGCAGATCGCGTACCTGCTCGCCCCTCCACGCGCGGCGCTGTGATAGCCCGTCCCGGGGGAAGTTTGATACCTCCCCCCAGCACCCTCGCGGTGCTATCGCACGATGAATCGTGACCACAGCGACTCATCGTCCTCCTCGGGGTCGCTTCTGGGCGTTCAGGGCCCCCGCCCCGATTGCCCACGACCCCGAAGGTCCCCGTTTAGTCGCCTTTTACGACAGGCAGGGGAACACCGTAGCTGTGATTCTTAGCCCCAGCTACAGGGCAGGAGGGCCGCCACGAGGCACTGCTGCGCCTCGGCGGCGTCGTCTCCGGGCGGGATCGGCTCTCTCCCGATCCCGCTCAGCCGCCTCCTTCTGGACCATTACGGTCTCACAGAAGGAGGCCACGGCCCTCCACGCCGTATCCCCGCTCAGCATCGCCGACACGACTGCTGGCAGGGAGAGATTCCGACTGATTTGGCCGACCAGGTTCCGCCGCTCGGGTTCCCACGCGGGGCACACAGCGAGCGTGTGCGATGCGGAGTCCTGGCCGCTTCCACCACAATGGAAGCAAGCCGCCGTCGCCTCACGTCCGATCCTACACAAATAATCACCGAAGCACCCATGCCCAGTGAGTATCTGTGTAAGTCTGTAGGTGAGTCGTCCACCTTGTCGCTGCATCCAGGCCTCGAAGACCGGCAGGACTGCTTCGACAACGCGTTTGCGTGCATGCCGCTCCTCGCGGAGCCTTGCACGCCACGTTGCTAATGCGATAAGTCGCTCCTGCCGTCTGATCGCCTCTTCTGGGTCGCCTCCACCACTCTGGCGGACGATGCGGATCCGGTCATAAACCCTCGCATCCATGTCCGCCAGAATGTCTAGCGGCGGAAAGCGAGCCAGAACAGTTGCCGCCTCAAAGGATATTGTGCGATATCCCCGTACGATCCGTAGGGCCATCTGACGCTGGACGCTGTAGACTTTCGTTCTACAGCGTCGGATGGCCAGCCTCTTTGCCCATACGGGCGCCCCGTAAAGGGCTACGGATCGTATGACCCCCGCATAGAGGCGGCGAACTTCCTCTCTCGGTCCCCCGAGATTGGGCAGCAGTCTGTGCATGGCACCCGCCACCCTCTCAATCCGGGGGACTAGGCGATCAAAGTGCTCTTCGAAGCCCCAGCGACTATCGAGGGTGAGGCCCAGGTACTTCATGTACCGCCCCACCCCGACTTCCGACTCACCCACTCGGACGCACGAGTCGGGTGGTTCCCTGCTCTTAGGCAGTTTATGGAACCATAGCGCCTCGGTCTTGTGAGGCGCTATTTCTAAACCCAACTCGCGGATTTTGCCGACGACGACTTCCACCCCAAGCTCGGCGAGCTGTTTGGTCCCCTCGAAAGTATCCCCACTGGCGACCACCAACGTGTCGTCTGCATAATGAACTTAATCCTAATTTAAATCGATTTTTACAATATATTGCAACTTAACTCGGCACAGTAAACATATTCTCTGTTACACCTAATGGACGAAGTCAATAATACAATGTTTTCCTTTCTGATGTAGGTATTATTAATATAAAAATAAATAGGTATCTATAAGTAATGGGCTCAGAAACTTACTTACTTACTTTTTTATACCTACAACGCAAAGTAGTACAGTAAGGAATGTGGTTAGCGTAGCGAAATCCTAAGTCTATGAATGTGCGTCGATTGATGATTCTCCCTTGGGTACAAGGCCGGCTCTAGCCCATAAAGCGGGTGCAATCAGTACCCTGGCGCCCTCTAGTAGGCGCGCGATCAAAATGGAATACTTACAATTATATTTTTGACTAGAGATCGGAAATTCGAGTGCATTAGAAAACCTTCCAACCATATTCCGCCAATGCCAGTTATTGTTGGGAGCACTGTTCTCGAAGTTGTAGACGAGTATGTTTACCTAGGACAAATTGTCCAACTAGGTATGTCCAACTTTGACAAAGAGGTCAATCGACGAAGAATCCAACTCGGCTGGGCAGCGTTCGGGAAGCTACGGCATATTTTCACGTCCAGAATACCTAAGAGTCTGAAGACAAAGGTCTTCAATCAGTGCGTGTTACCAGTGATGACATACGGGAAAGAGACGTGGTGTTTTACTGCTGGCCGCATAAATAAGTTCAGAGTCACTCAGCGAGCTATGGAACGAGCTATGTTCGGAATTTCTCTACGCGACAGGGTCCAAAATGAGGACATTCGTAGGATAACGAAAACGATGAACATAGCTCGTAGAGTTAGCAAGCTGAAGTGGCAATGGGCGGACCACATCGCTCGAAGAGCCGATAACCGCTGGTGAAGAAAGTTGCTCGAGTGGCGACCAAGTACTGGAAAGCGCCGAGTGGGACGACCTCCCACCAGGTGGACCGATGACCTGGTCAGAGTCGCTGGGCGCCGCTGGATGCAAGCGGCCCAAAACCGTTCAAAGTCGAAGTCAATGGGGGAGGCCTATATTCAGCAGTGGACATCCATAGGCTGATATGATGAAAATACCTTAGCCACATATAGGCTCACTGCCAATGCCATACCTTGAAACTCGATGGCGACTTGCGTGTTAATCACTCGCTCCATCACTTTAGAGAGGAGGGAGGTGATGACTATCGGCCAGTGATTCGCCGTGTCTAATCTGTCGCCTTTTTTAGGCACTCACTGGGTGCACGTGAGCAGTCTTCCACAAAGATGGAACTTCCATTTTGGTATGGGAGAGCGCGAAAAGCCGCGTTAGTGCAGGACATAATTCAGGAGGTAATAATTCGATGAAAGAGATTGCATTTTGGCGGCGTCATCGTCGCGAGTGGTGCTCAGCGCCCCCTAAGACACTGCGCCCGTATGCACTGCACACCCTGCACTATAGGTAAAGCCGGCCCTACTTGGGCATTTCCACAATTAACGGTCCTAAGCCTTTTATCAGTCATTTTATTCAAGACCAGTGTTTTGTGTTACATAACAAACCAAAGCAATAAAAAAGTAGTGTACCTATTAAAGACTGACTGAACCAACAAAAACTCGTAAAGCACAAATAGGTGTATACCTAATGGACCCATAAATATTTGCCACTAAAGCGTGACCTACATGCGTTAAAAGTTTACGTAGATTTAAGAGGACATTTAGGGCAATTTGTACAGGATTTGGGGAAGATTCTGTCAACTTGTTTATTCTTTACAATTAGTAGAAGGCATCGATTGAAATCATGAGTCTTCTCAGTCCGAACCAGTGGTTGTAACGTCCATATAATTGACTCGATTTTGATTTCATGTTGATTACAAGGATCTTAAAAGTATCTAAAAAGTAAAACACATAAAACAACAATTTTGATTTCTATATATTTAGTGATTTTTAGTTTTAGCTGTCATCTACTAATAAATAGTTAAGGTTTAAAATAGTAGCATGAGGTCTCAAGCAATTTGTTAGCGGTAAATGTAAAAATCATCGGGAAATACCTAGTGAGATTTGTATTTTGAAATAATAACTCTATGACCATTTTTTGGAGCGAAGATTTTCAGGATATAAATTTATTAGAGTAAATTATTATGGCGATATTTTAGAATACCAATAAAAAATAAGTTGAAGACAATTTTAATTAATCATTCATTCAGTCAATCGTTCACAATATCAACGTCACTATCTGGTCAGATTATGGTCACACATACAACACACACCAAACCAACTTATTCGAATATTTAGCAAACCAAAAAGCTTATAATTAAATTAATTAAATATTAATAAGATTCTTGGAGCAAACCATTGATATGCTATGGTAAATCAGTATTTGACGTACAAAGAATATTTGCATGACCAGACATTATGTCATGTTCCTGTATCTAATCAGTTGTCGTTGTATTGATATCCTGTTAGTTAAAAATATGCATTAGCTATCCTAGTGCCCAGTGGCAAAGAGGTGTAATCATCGAATAAATAATATAATTATGTCCATGGAAAACTTATCACCTCAAAGATTCTTTTATTATATGTTTATTATTTCTGGTTATAATCTACCCGTGAGGAAAATTTCATCGCGATAGGTTTGGCGTAAGAGTTAATAAACAAAAAACTTACTTTCATATCTTTTAAATAAAAATTTGAAGTTTGATGAGTTGTGTGTGTATTATATGCTTTATCTATCTATACTAATACTGGCTCTGTGACCTGGCAAGACGGGATAATTATATGGAATTCCCTTTTCGATTCAGTTTTTGGAAATTTGTCAAAAAGGCCAAGCCATTTATTGATCCTGCTCGCAAAACATGAGAATCGGTTGAGAAATGCAACCTGTAGAGGAGAACAGCTGGACATTTGGACGTCCGGATTCCGGACATACGAAAGCCAAGCTGAAACGGCCGAGCCGCTTCGCTCGCTCGGTCACTAAAGCTGAAGAGTTTTTTGTTTGATTCTGGAACTACTTACTACCTAGTCGGATTCGAAAAATTCTTGCACTAATTGGACGCTATTATTATGCCCGAGTGTTTTATTATAAACGTTATGGCAGGTATAAAGATGATTTTCTTATTTCCAAGTTTAGATAGGTAGGTATAAGCTCAGAGTATATAAATACTACGTACAAGTATAAGTATCCGATCATTAGGTAAGCCTAATGATCGGAATAGTGTAAACTTGTTATATTATGATAAGACATGCGACGGTACCTACACAAAATATAATGTTGATCAATACCTACACAATAATCTCTAATTTGAGGTTGAGAAAAACCTGGATCCGAACTGTATCATTGAAAGATAGGGACTTGCCTGTGTGAATGGAGCATAAAGTAATATGAAGTTGCGCCATCTATACATTATAGCAGTAACTACTATCACATATAACACGCTTATATAACAAACTTATATAATTTGCACAATAGATGGCAGTATTTTCATAACAGCTGGTGTTTCATTAAATTGTATATAGATGGCATCGCAAACACTGTGAAAATATAGCGAAATCCTAGTCTTATGTAATTTTCCTGACTATTTTAAAACTGAATTTTCATATATCAAGCTAGGCTAGGTAAATACTCCCACAATTTATATTGGCAAAACATCCGGAACAGTTATTCCTCAATCCAAAATTCTACGCAAAAGCATAAACTTTGAGTTTTCCAAAATGTGCTTCGGTGTGAAAGTTATTTGCAAACGCTCTACCTATGTAAGCGTATCTACACTTGAATTATAATTTTAATTAGACGATTGGACTGTCTTCAACTTCTAATGGTGCGTCCATGCTACGCAAGTCTAGCACAAGCCGAGCCACGAACGAAAAGAATTCGTTCGTTGTTCGCGTAGCGTAGACGCAATATACAATTACTTGGATTGTACATCCAAAGGTCCGAACACATAGGTCTACATAGGTACCTATCAGTTTCAGCAAACTATAAAATGATATTGCGCAATCACAACAAAGTCGCAATGTATGACATTTCATCAATCCAAATACTTAGCTGCGGAAGTGCCCATGTCTGCAGTACTAACTGGTAAGGTCAACGCCAGACCAGAACGGCTGGCTGATTGATCATTTCTCTCACTTCCTCGTCGCTCGAGGCCGACAGCTATTGTTGACGAGAAAAGCCGAAAACCAATTAGTCGCGATGTTAATACCAATATAAGGTTTATTTACACTTATAAATACTTAGGGCTATATAGTTTTCAACTTTTTACAAGCTTTTATTCAATTCGCAATGTACGATGTTCGGGTCCTATCTTGCAAGTCGAATTTCTCCCATTTCCAGTGGTCGGATTGACTTGATATTTGGTATACAATTGGTATATAGGATGTCAATGCAAGTACAGTCAATAAAAAGAACAGTCACCAATAAAAGCTTGTATTAAAATATGTTTTTATTACTTATTTTTCATAGATACTTACTATTAGGGAATAAATGTGGCAGCAAAATTGACTTGTTACCAAAACCATTTTCGATGCGTACAATATTTTCCAATAACTTGCTGATAAAGTTCAGGTTCAGCATATTATAAAGAACTAGTTTTTTTGCGCAACTTGCCCGTAATAATACAGCCTATCTTTTTATTGCGTTTCTTATTAATTTACTTCGTCAATTAATTTGGAATGGTCCAAAGAATTATCAGGTACAAAATGCACCGAGCAAATAAGGACATCGACAGAAATTTTTTTGAACCGAAGAAAGGATAATGGGTAAAAACGTCCCCAGACTGTAGCACGATGAGCTATAGTGGTAATTGTAGGTCTCGTCGAGCACATTATTTTATTCTATGGCCGCAAGTCTGAATTCCATGGGAGAAAAAAGATATTCACATTTGAAGTTACAAAAATGTTCCTTTGGTAATGATTGTTTTTTGTTATTATTAGCTATGCCCTGCGGCACAGAATACTCAATACCAGCGATTCCAATCGCGTTTTCAGGTGAAAAATAAATGTATGGCTATCTCCAGGGTCCTAGCTATCTTTCTGCTGTATTTTATCGATATTGGTGCAGTAACATAGCTGTGAAAACTTTACAAACAGTCAGATCTACTTTCGTATTGACCATATTAAAGTATTAGCTGTGCATCGCGGTTCCATCCATGTTCCTATGAAAAAAGTATTGCAGTTCCATCTCCAATCTATCTAATTTTATCGATATCCATCCAGTATCTTAGCTGTGAAAATATAACAAACAGAGAAACCCACTTTCATGTTTATAATATTAAAGTACTAGCTGTGCCTTGTGGCTTCACCTGTTTTCCTGAGAAAAAAGTATTGCGTGTCCATCTCTAGACTCTATGCTACCGCGTGTGCCAATTTTTATTGATATCAGTCCAGTAAATTAGCTGGAAAATGTTATATAATTCAGCCTAACTTTTTAATTAATAAACATTAAAGTACGTTACCCGTTTGTTCATTCAATACGTGGACAACGGGACTGATTACTCTTATAGAACAGCAATGTAACAAAATGTCATATAGTAGGTAGGTAATATGTAAGTTTACTTGTTTGTGGTGCCAATTAAAAAAGAAAGAATAATAATAATAATTTTTGATCTTGACCCCAGTAATCTTAATATATAAAATGATAAACTGATTGTTGATATATCAGCCCACAGCCCAAACCGCTGGACCTAGAGATTTGAAATTTTGCACAAAGATACCTTATACAGTGGAGGCATCCACTAAGGAAGGATTTTTGGAAATTCCACCCCTAAGAGGGTGAAATAGGGGATGACAGTTTGTATGCAAGTCCGTCAGTTTTGAAGTTAGGATCTTCAAATTTTGTGTTTAGGCTGACGATTGAAAATTAATGTGTAGTTATGTCAGGGTTTGTGATAATTCCACCACCGAAGGGAGGAAAAGGGGGATGAAGTTGGGTATGCAAGTCCTTCAATTTCAAAGTAAACTTCACTAAATGTATTATTATACGGTGTAGGCATCCACTAAGGAAGGATTTTTGGAAATTCCACCCCTAAGGGGGTAAAATAAGGGATGAAAGTTTGTACGCAAGTTCGTCAGTTTTGAAGTTAGGATCTTCAAATTTTGTGTTTAGGCTGACCATTGAAAATTAATATATAGTTATCTCAGCGTTTGTGATAATTCCACCACCGAAGGGAGGAAAAGGGGGATGAAGTTGTGTATGCATGCAAGTCCTTCAATTTCAAAGTAAACTTCACTAAATATATTATTATACGGTGTAGGCATCCACTAAGGAAGGTTTTTGGAAATTCCACCCCTAACAGGGTAAAATAAGGGATGAAAGTTTGTATGAAAGTCCGTCGGCTTTGAAGTTAGGATCTTCAAATTTTGTATTTAGGCTGACGATTGAAAATAAATTTATACATGTTTCAGCTTTTTTGACAATTCCATCCCCGACAGGGTGAAAAGGTATGGGATGTATGTAAGTCGTTCAGTTTCAAAGTAAACGTCGATGAATATATTATTACACAGTGTAGGCAACCACTAAGGAAGGATTTTTGGATATTCCTTCCTTAAGGGGGTAAAATAGGGGATGCAAGTTTATATGAAAGTCCATCAGTTTCGAAGTTAGGACCTTCAAATTTTGTGTTTAGGCTGATGATTGAAATTTAATTTATATGTGCCTCAACGTTTTTGATAATTCCGATGCCGAAAGGGTAAAAAGGGGGATGACTTTGTGTATGGAAGTACACTCAATTTATTATTTAAGCTTATGGTTATAAACTAACGCAACTAATATCGGTGTTGTTGGAATTTGAACCCTTAAGGAGTGAAAAGGGGGATTAAATTTATTATATGAAGTTCTTTATTTTTGGAGTGAAAATTACAAATTTTATTATTTTGGCTTATGGTATTGGCGTATTGAAATAGCATAGGATGCAATGACTCACCTAAACAACATCAGGAAAAAGAGAGGAATTGGTATTAAAACAAAGATCCGATTAATACGAGCTCCTCATTATCATATTCCTCATTTTCATGTATGGAGTGGAAGCGTTGACTATAGGTACTGGAGAAAGAAAAAGGATTGATGCATTCGAGATGTGGTTCTGGAGACGGATGTTGAATATACCTTGGACCGCTAAACGCAACAATGCATCAATCCTATCACAACTGTAAATTAAAACTCGATTGTCCACCATATGCCACCAACGTATTCTTTCGTATTTCGGCCACATGGTGCGCAAAGGCGATGAAAGTTTGGAAAAACTGATCATAGTTGGGAACACGGAAGGAAAACGACTACGTGGTCGTTCACCAACTAGATGGTCAAGTAAAAGACTCATCGTCCTCCAAGTTTTACACCGTCGTAAGAGACGAGTTGGACAGAAACCGGTGGAGGCAGATCATCCGCTCTAGAAGCAAACCCGATGCTGACCACGATTCTCAGACATGAGGGAAAGATTATAGAGAGAAAGAGAGATCCAAAATTGTGCTGTGGAACTAGACTACAAGTAACAGCTCTCCGCCGCAATGTTATTGAGGCCAAAATATTTACTGGTTCTGTCAGACGAGAAACAGTCTTCTTGCCGCGTATACCATAGATACCAATTCACCTTCCGTTTGAATTTAAAAGATAACAGTTCCTAATTATGGTTTGTTTCGCGATGGCTATTAATAAATTACAGGGAAAAACTCTGAAATTTACTAGAGTTGATTTGCGGCAGGACTGGTTCAGTTTTATGTGGCATCCTCGCATGTGAGTTCTCAATCTAGCTGAACTTTTATCAATATCACACGTAGTGGCGGACAATAGCCATGAACAAAGCTCTACATTGTTACAATGATTCATATCTTGAAAAAAGAAATAATCTACGCGGACGAAGTCGCGGGCTATAAAGCTAGTGTAAGTAATAAATGCTTAAGATTTTGTTGATATTTATTTTTAAATTACTCCAAAATGGCTAATCAGATGTGGGTGAAACTTAGCAAATAGATAGATTACACTCTGGATTAGCATATCTAATGATTTAAAACCAGAAAAGTTTTTATAATAATGCGGGACGGTAACAAAGTTACACAGTATTTTGTTTGCTTTAACCGTGAATAACTTTTTTTCCCATGGAATCCAGACTTGGTGTCATACAATGAAATGATGCCCTCGATGTAGCCAACAATCTCCACCATAGCTTATAGTGCTACATTCTGGGGACGCGTTCCATATAACCTGACCCATTGTTCTTTAGATTTTTCCAGATAATACCTAGATTTATTGTTTTTTGATCTAAAATGATCGAAAGGGGATATAGACAAAATGGATCAACGGTAACTTGACGATGCCTTAGATATCGTAAACCACAAAATTACGATTTTTAGTTTTTACCGGTAACAAGATTCTTGTATGTGCACTACCTATTCAGATTATAAATATCAAAGATGATTGATTCTACTTTTTTTTAAAGTAATTGTTTACATACATCGACGCATCAACTATTGCAAGTAACCAACAATGCCAGTTCAATTTATGATAATGCTGGCTTTGAGAGTTTTGCAGTCAATTGTAGCCCATTATTATAAGCTGACAATGATCACAACTCGGTCACTGCATATCAATATGTATCATCTGTAGCTTGAAGACAAAAGTTCACGGTTGTTGCCATCACAGCTCAGTGCTCCTAATGACCTTTATACAAGACATTATTTCGAAATGGAATCGGAGATCAAGATTATGTAGATTCGATCCTTAGTCTTAGTATTTACTTAGTATTTTTATGGTATCTACACAACATATTCAGATAAGGGTGTCCTGTAAATAATAGTCGAAATGGTAATCCTAACTAATATTATAAATGCGAAAGTGAGTTTGTTTGTTATGCCTTCACGCCTCAACTACTCAACGGATCACTATGAAATTTGGCATGCAGATAGTCTATGGTATGGAGAAGAACATAGGCTTTTTATCTCGGGAACGCGGGTGAAACCGCGGGGCACAGCTAGTTCATAAATATTTCTAAAGCCATGAGACTTTTAGGGCATAATATCAGCATTCGAGGGTTTTCATTCAGGACACTGTATATTCCTGTCGTTCATTTTTATGCATTGAAAGATATTGTAGTCTGCAAAAGAAGATTGGTTGAATTGACAGTGATATCATAATTTCCTTGTAAATGTCCATATCCATCTTGTATAGGACAGAGTTAATAATAGGTATTAAGCAGAGCAAAAAGCAGAAAAGATTAAGTAGGCACTCGCACGTGATCTGACCAAACCGCTAGTCTATCAAAATTTTTCAATAGATCTTATATTTAATTTGATTGTTACACTTCAGTGACCATGAAATATAAAGCATTTTATTCGTGTTAGTAGGCACTAAAGATACCTTGATGTAGTTCTATGAATCAGTTTTGCACCAAATGTAAAATGTCATGGAGTGAAAGGACTCTGCTCAGTCTGTCGGTACGCTTGGAATGTCGGTGTACAGATGGTAAGTACTACTGTAATACTACTAATACTACCAAATTGCAATAAGTGATTCAGCTGTAAGAGATGTGTACCTAATTAAAGTTATTGAACGCCGAGTTAAAAGTTATTCTTGACAAGAGGGTGTCTTCCATGGACTGTCAAAAGTTGTTTTTGTTTTTTCATATCTATGAATATATAACTACTGCTACAATATCTATATATCTATACTATACATGTATTAATGTGACAGTATCAGAGTACCTACGTGACGATTGTCAAGACAACAATTAATCGAATGTGAGGAAACAAATTCACAGAACTGAAAGGTTGTTGGACCGGTTCATCACACGGTCTGGAAATACAGTTCTTGGTGAACAATCATTAACTTAATAATTAGGGTAGCCAGCTCTAGAAAAAACATATAAATTACTTTTCTTAAGCCTAAAAATCTCATTTTATTTCTAATCGCATTTTTTTTATAAAGAGACTCAAGCACATATTCTGATCAAGATGTTGCAGAGAAAATGTTATGTAATAAATTAAAGGGTCGGCAACGCGCGAGAGATACCCCAGCCCCCCTAGAAAAGATGGTTATCGACAATCGTCATCGTTAGTAAACGATCAACCTTTGTATGGGATTGACATAAGAGATTGTTAAAAATCACGTGATATTTTGATTTGAAATGTCAATCCCATACAAAGGTTGAACGTTCACTAACGATAACGATTGTCGATAACCATCTTGTCTACAGGCCCTGGTGTTGCAAGCGTCCATATAGGCTACGGTAACCGCTTACCATCAGACGGGCCGTATAATTGTTTGCCACCTTAGTGGTACAAATAAATAAAAATTACAAAGTATCTCATAATTTCGAAGACACGTCATTTCAAAATTGCACTTATTGCTGTTTTATATCAATTTTGTCCAAACAATAAACACCGGCTCTTTTTTGTTATACGAACGTTAGAAAGTATATTTAAAAACTGGATTTTACTAGACTTGGCTTAAACCATCTCATGTAACAAGACAATAGGGGATTTTAAGGGATTGATTCTACTCTTGATACTGCTGAGCAAACAATTTTATGGAATATTAATGTTTTTGAATTTCCTCCATAAATTCTTGACTATAGTTTGAGACGAAACTGCACTGTATTCTTAGCGAGACTAAAACAAACCATATATTTTAATTCTAGGACAATAGGAGGCAAATATTAATGCGAGTTAGGCCAGTGGCCGAGTGTTCCGCCTCGGCTTATGAATTACAAATGTAATCTATTATTTACATCATCACGCAGTTGAAACTATTTTGATCCGGTAGCGGATTAATTGTAACAGCTTCGGGCCTAATTCTGTTTGTTGTAATATACTGAGACATTATTCACACACGACCACCTAACTAAGGAGGACTTTGCTTTAGAAACCAGAAATATTTTTTGGGAACAGTTTTATGGCCCAAGCCAAGAAATATACGCCCAAGGAAGGTCGGAACCCTTGGTGCACGAGACAGACTCATATTCGCACTTGGCCGTTTTTTTTACGTTTTTTACTTATCCTGGGTGAAATCGACGACATGTATGTACCTTGGCAGTCTGGATTTCGATCTCCCACACTATACTCTATTTCACATAGGATGAGTCGTCAAGGTCAAGGGTTTTTTACCAATATCTAGTGAAATTCCATTTGATTACTCTGTAATAATATTCACAATATTTCGTGAAACCTAGCTCTATCATAGTATTCCTTTATTATATCGAAATGAACATTAACCATTGAGAAATTTAATAAAATACCATGTGTCACCGAACTCATGTTATTTGAAATAGACTATAACGAGCCTATTATTGTTCTTGCTATGACACGCTTCTTTCACTGAATGGCTGGCTGTCCCCCGCGATTTCACATGCGTTCCCGAGAGATTTTAACAAACATTTTCACACCCATACAAACTTTCACATATTCGTATGAATGATGTAAACATCTGCTGAAGAGTGGACTTATCGGTTAGTACTGCAAACAAGTAAAGTCCCTAAAAATCTTAATTTCAATAGGTACCTTAGGTACTTTTAAGCAGATTCATATAAGTTTATTTCAGTTTAAAATGTAAAAACTATTCGAATTAATTTCCAATGAAAAATATTATACAAATATCGTAGCTAAAATCTAACTGCATTGATATAATTATAAGTCTTATAAGTATTATAAGTCTTCTAAAGTATCATAAAATTGTAAACTTAATAAAAATCATTTTTTTTACAAAGTAAACTGTCAACTGTAACGTTCATAAGTAGGCACTTATGAACGTTACATACAATTGAATTTACCACCGGTTCGGAATACACTGAGAAGACTCCGGCAAGATATTCACGCATGTTGACAGTTTACTTATGAATTTTTTTTTAACAAAAATTCCAACTTTCTACCATTCTAGTTTATTTACAATCCAGGAATACATTTCAAATTGAAATATGTACAATTCAATTTAGTCAAAGGTACCTTTCAAAACGAATGTCACACAGTGGGTGACCGCACTAAAATGCTGTGTAATTGTTACTTTATCTTGATATTGTTGTAATTTATCATTTTCAATTCACGTCTCGGATATTGTCTGCAACAGAACAATCGTGGGTCTAGCCGCCGACGAGAATTTGACGTTAATTGTGACAGATAGATATATTAAACATTCGCTTTTGAATATTTATATATGTAGTTACTATGGAACAGTAACATTATATGGTCCACTGACGAAGAAGTGGCAATCGCCAAGTAGGATAAATGAGTCGGTAACGCGCGAGCGATAACTGGTTTAGCAAGCGTCCATAGGCTACGGTAGGGATTGCAATCCGGATACTTCGAAATTCGAAAATGACTGAAAAATCCGGATTTTTGGGCCTATTTATAAATCCGAATATTCAGAATCAAATCCGGTTTTTTCGAATTTAAGGTTAGCCCCAGTTACGAGGCGGGAAATTTGAATTTTTTCGAGTTTTTTTTTTATACCTTCTTAGATCAATATGGATCTTCATCTATGATATGGATATATATATTTCAGAGATTCGCGACCAGTAGTTCATTTAGCATATTGTAGAATTGATACTTTTTGTTTAAGATTAACTATTTTTGTACATTTCCCAAAATAGTAAGTTTGACGGTTTTTAGAGAAACCGTGAGAAATGTTCAAATATGGCTCATATTATACAAAAAACATTCATAACACAATGTGCCAAATGAACTTCTACTGACGCTAATCACTGAAACATCTATCCATATTGTTCTACGAAGGTAAAAAAAATAATCTAAAAGATCTTTTAGATTTGTTGATGTTTATCCTTAAATCATAATTGACAATAGTTGATAGTTATAATGGTGGTACAATGATGATACATTTCTTATCATTGAATATCCAGTAGATGTAGGTCAGTATTACTCTGACGCACAAATCCGCATAATATTTAAAACTCCTGCGCTTTAGTTCGTGCGATTGCGTTGCCGTGTCTGTTCACGGTGCCTATAAGGTCTATAGTAAAATCTATAAACCGCTCGGCTCACACGCTGCTAGTTGCTCCCGCTCATCCATCTAGCTAGTAGCTAAGTCGACCAGTGAGTCTTAGATGGAGGCGCCGCGCGCGCGGCGCGAGTAACAACTCTGCACAACGTAATATCAAGTATTATAGTTCTAGATGGGTTTCCGCTGAAAGCATTTTGTACATCGGCTGATCTCAGTTTTTTTTTATTTAGGGTCTGGCACACCAGCCTTCTAAGTAAGATTCCATGATGCTTGAGTCTCTGGTGGTATGTACGCTTGAGTTTCCAATTTTCTGAGCGAACGGTTTATTCATGTGGTCATAGACGGGTGTTCGTCGGACCTTTTGGTAATCAATGCTTCAGGGTTCAGTTCTCTCTGCAACCTTATTTCTGCTGCATATTAACGATCTGGTGAAGCCTGGTATTTTTGGTTACGCAGAAGATAGCACCGTTGTCTATATTTCCAGCGCGCGAGCCACCCGTGACTAGATCGAAATGTTGCGAGAGGCCATGGTAGAGCGTTTGAAAGTGACCTTACAGGCAGTCTCCGATTGGGGCAATGCCAATCTGGTCACTTTTAATGCCACCAAGAGATCATCTCATCTCACTCATCGGAGATGAGACTTTAATTAGGACGTAACTCACGAGCCTCGACGATCGAAGAAAGGTTGCTTGCCTATTCGGTTTTGTACAGGATATATTTGGAGAGTGTCTGCAGGAATTGTTCAACCTTATTCCAACCACCATCCCCATTTTTACTCCGAACCATAAGAAGCCGGGAAAAATTTCACCCATACGTTGTTGACATACCTGTCATGCGGACAGCAAGGGAGTGGAACTTGCTTCCGGCCGGCGTCTGTGTTACCTGACTCTTACAATCTAGGCACTTTCAAGGCCACGGTGAATAGGTTTCATCTGGGTAAGCGTGCTCCAACTTAGGTTTTGTCATTATCCTTAATGACGGCTCAGTGGCCAAACGCAAGTCCATATTTTTTTATTTGAATATTTCCAATATTATTTAATTTTTATATAAAAACAATGGAAAAACAATAAAATAGTACACCCATCTTCAAACTACTAATAGTTTAGAATAAAACTACGCGTACAATTTAAAATTACAAAAGATTGCTAAAATAAATACCGAAATTCGAAAAATCCGGATAATCCGGATTTTTATGTGATGATAAACTTGGAATCCGGATTTGAAAAAAATCCGGATTTTGCAATCCCTAGGCTACGGTATCCGCTTACCATCAGGCGGGCCGTATGCTTGGTTGCTACCTTAGTTGTATAATAAAATGTAAAAATAAGCGCAGACCTTTTTTATTGATGGCGATTTTAGTGTATATCAAAAAGTTATTGTATCAAAATAAAAAATTAAGTTTTTTATATAAGAAAGAAAAAAAGATAGAATGAAAATGAATTTATTTTTCCAGAAACACACAAATAACAACAAAAAATAACAGAATAGAAATTTGAAATATAAATATACCAGTATAATATATATATAATATATGGTAAAAAAAATATACCAATATAAATATAAATGTCCCCCGCGGTTTCACACGCGTTCCCGAGATAAAAAGTAGCCTATGTCCTTCTCCATACCACAGGATATCTGCATGCTAAATTTCATGATGATCCGTTCAGTAGTTGAGGCGTGAAGGCGTAACAAACAAACAAACTTACTTTCGCTATGTTAGGATTAGGATATCCAATCTGTGCGTATCTGAAGTAAAAGGCGGCCGGCTCAGCCTAATGTTGAGGTACCCCTCAACGCTGATATACTGTCTAGGACACGCGTCCCATCCTGGGTGGATGGGACGCGATGTTGTAGTAAATTGTTCGTGACTTGCTCCCAATTTACAACCGCTTGGTAAAGCTAGTAACTTAGGTATGTTGGCTGCGTTTGCTCTAGCTAGAGTTACCTGCGTCTTATGACTAGTTTCATTTTGCGGTTTCATAAACTGACTTATTCCAAAAACCATAAGTCAGTTTAACCGCAAAAAACAAATGACTAGACTTAGGCATAAAACGCGTCAGCCTGAGCTAGAATAAATAAATCGGTGTTAGTTGCTAACGTGTCATAAATTGGAGACATAATGATCAGTTATCACTGCGTTATTATGATAACCCAGTTTGACGCAAGTGGGCCTAAGCATCTGTCTCACAGGTTACTGATGAATTGCTGATAGATGACTGTTAATGCAGTCTTTTGCTTTCAAAATAAAAAGAATGAGACAGCCTCGAAAACATCTCCAGGAAACATTTTCAGAAACATATCAGTACAATTTGGTGAAGTAAAATAATTATATATTATAGCTGCGTGTGCGGTCACTCAAAGATTAGTATTGAAAATATATCGTAATATGCCTTGCTATGATTTATATTAACATATATTATAGCTACGTCTATGATAGGCTTAAAGTAATATGAATGCAAATTTTACCTGTGATAGCTACTTCCATATGGGAGGATCTGCTATGCAAAGCTTTGAGGTCTTTGCTTCATTATTAGTAAAGATATAAGAGTCTTAATTTTAATAAATCTTAACCGATACCGGTCCGTAAATTATTTAAACCGGGCCTTAGTCTATGCCTTTTTAAAACCGACCGTTCACTTAAAATAGCGTTAATTCTCTTCTCTGTGATATCGACCCTAGAGATCCTCCTTCATATCGACTAACACAGGATGACGTAGAATTTACCTATTTATTCTGATTCTGTGCGTAGAATCGAAAAGGTTTTAGAGAAATCCGCGACCAGCTGAGTAATTCCAATGCGGAAAATAATATAATTATTTATTGATACAGTTAATCGACAGTCCGGATGTGGAAAGGTTCACAAGTTCATTAATATTATAATTAATATCATACACGCGCCATTGTTGATCGGACCGTTAAAGGACATAATTGTAACGAAGTGACTGACAGACAAACAATCAACAGTAATGATATAATGGCCCGTCGATTTTGACTTCTGTGAACTGTTGGCGCCTTACAATGCTTAAGGCCAAATCGGTGGTTTATGTCTATTTATTTATTGTTTATATAAGTACTAGTTTTGTCGCGCGGTTTTACTTGCGTTCCTGGGATAAAAACGTAGGCTGATTTAGGATGATATTCATGGAATCCGTAATACAAAGCGCGAGCGCTCTGAGTTGTTATTGTGGCCTCTACTCTATGACTTTATCTTGCAACTTAGCCCATTTGCAAAGATTCAAGTTTTACCATACCCGACCTAGGTGGAGAGATATTTTACCCCATTTAACACACATTTTACCCATACTTTATTTACCTACACTCCAAGTTTTGAGATATACGGCGACTGCATTTTTTTTTTACTCAAAAATGTATTTGTTCTGCTCACTTAGGATCATTTTGAAAATGCTACAAATCTGGGGGCACGGGAATACTCCCCGCGAAGTCGAGCCAAGCGAAGTGCAAGGGCACTACCTACCTTTTCTCGAAGCGCTTCACAGATTACTTTTCTATAGTACAATAGTTCTTGTAGTAGCGAAACGGCCAAGCCACAAATTTTGACTACGGTGTGTAGAGTTTGTGAAGTTAGGGCTTGTAGAGTTAGGACGTGTAGAGTTATAAGATTGGCTCTACATGAGATCTGATAACTTTTTGACAGTGCGAGCCATATGGTCTCGTCTTGGCAACATTTTACATGAAAATGTTTTTGGTGGGATACCATTTTCTGCCCCGAGCAATATTTTCACACTATGTTTTTTATTCCAATTCATTTTGACACAAAGTTTCATGCAGTATATTAAGTACCAACACAATATAATGGAGTATATTAATAATATAACTTGTATAATACCAATAAACAATATAACTTACGCACTACACTGCTAATTTTATGTTGGTACTAATCAATTTCATATTCAGTTGCGAAAGCGTGTCATTTGATTTTGTTGAGTAATTTTCATTGTAACTTACTAACATGTCATTAAATAATTTAATTAACTGATTTCCATTGATGGAAGGCCGACTGGAAGTGACACAGATCCATTCATCAAGCAACATTTTACAAATATTTATATGTAGAGGTAAGTTTTGGCGTTACTTGAACGCATATAATAGCTAAAAAAGTTATCTAACAGTTGTTGGTTCAACGGCTGATCAAATGTTTGGATAACCACTAGCTTCTTGGAAAAAATAGCCAGTATAGTCAGATTGTCTAAAAATATATTTAAAAAATTTACCCTTGCGGAGTTTCTTGCCTGTCCTTCTCAGTTGAAAGCCGACTTACGAACTGGTGGTAACTTCAGTAGCTTTGACCTTCATAAGTGCCCTACTAAGGTCCGAATTGAATAAATGGCTTTGACCAAATTGTATGATCATTGCAAAGTCTAAATAAAAATATTTTCCTGGGTTTATATTTTTATTAGTATGAGCTTTCTTATGGCCTTTTCATATTTTATAGAGTTAAACTTTGACATAGTAATAAACTTATAATTTCTTTATTTAGGGTTTCGGACCCAAAGGGCGCCAACGGGAATCTATTACTAAGCGTCCACTGTCTGTACGTCCGTCTGTCTGTCAGTGGGCTGTATCTCATGAACCATAATAGGTAGACAGTTGAAATTTTCATAGCCGCTATAACAGCAAATAATACCCCCCATACAATAAACGTCTTTACGGAAGCCTTCCTATGCGAGACTGACTCGCACTTGGCCGGTTTTTTCAAATCAATTATATTGTGAACGGAATCCTAAGAAAGAAATCTAGGAAACGTAGACAGCAATTTAAGCTGTGCGTATATATTTTTTCAATTATCTACCAATTGTTTTTGATTATTGTAACGTACAAAACAAGACAAGTAGTATACGAACTAATTAAGGTTGATAATAAATTCCTGCGCCGATAGGCAGTCGACGAATGTCGGTAAACGTGCTGCCCCGCCCCTGACAATAAGGAGCTACCGACTCGGCTATTAAGGCACAGTTATATCTCAATAAAATTATATACATAATAGTTTTATAAACTTTTAGTTGAGTTTATCACATAAATGTTAATTTGGTGCTTACTCGAAAACTTTCATACGATCTCGATCAGTGTATGAAAAATATATATTGCGATATCAGAGGAGGTCATGAAAAAAAATATCATGTGCCGAACGAAATTCAGGTTAAAAAATATGACGTTTGGGAAAGTCTTTGTAATTGTAAGTATAGTTAGTAGTAAAATACCTTAACTGAGAAAATCTAAGTAATTACATGTATCACCCGCTCACCATAGTTATTAATTGCCTTATTGTTAGAAATGGGTCAATAACTCAGAACTATAAATAATTAGCTCGTCATTTATTTTTCTAATAAGTATATTTTTCTACTTGAACGTGTCTACGTTAATTAATCTTAATTGCTTTCATATCATTTCATGTAACCTACTTTTTTATTGAACTTCAACTGGCTGGATTGGCTTACTACTCTCATATTGATAACTGTCGCCAAACACTGCGCCTGCCATAGAGAACGCGTTTTTGATACCTGTTAATATTGAGATATTCTCGGAAACGGCTCATCCTTTTGCGATGGGACTTTTACAGGATGGTTCAGTATTATCTTAGACAAAGTTTAGTGAAAGTCGCATCATGATCAGATCAGCCGTTTCCGTGATTTGGGTTGATTTCCGTAGTCTATGGTTTGTATAGGTCCGCAACACATTACTACTCTACCTGTCATTGCTGGTGTCCATATTTCACAGTAACCACATGCAATCAGGTGGACCATCTGCGTGTTAGTCTTTTACAGCCTTCAGAGAGACTGATAAACTGCCGATACTTTTGATATTAATTCGTTTCTAAGAAAAGGAGCCTTAACAGCACCGCAGATAATATAAGCGACAACCGTGACATATTGCTGTCGCACAATTTTATTGAGTTCTTATTATAAACCAATAATAATTAACATAATCATAGCCGGATACACATAGCCACACCAACTCGTGGTTTCAGGATTAAAGTTTTATTAAGAAAAAGCGGGTATGATAAACATAACCGGGGGAAGAAAGAGGCCGCGTGATGGAAAACGCCGAGCGAGTCAGCCTCTGAATAGATGAATAGGCATATCAACAACCAGTAGTAGCGATCTCAAAAAAATATATCGTAATAAAAAATAAGTGCCTTTGTAAAAGTAGTTTTATATGAATTCCACTTTTCCAAGGGAAAACCCAAATGTCCAATGAGATATAAGACATTTTTACGTGGAAGTTAGGTTCAGGGTAAAACCGGGTGACATAAGTAGTTGATAAAAGGGCCATAAAAACTAAATCAAACCAATAGAAATGTATCAACAAATAGTTGTAATAACATTTTATTACTTCACCTTGATTGCACAATAAAATTGAATTGCCCGCTATCAGCAGTACTATGGGTGTGCTATGGGCCACAAATATAACCCATTAAACCTAGCACAAACCTATAAGTTAGTACAGGTATTCTATTCAATGGAACGCACGTATATTACTGCTGTGACACTGGTATTTCTGACATGTAGTTGTGCTGGGAATTACTTATTAATCATTGCGAAACGATGCAATTAACACATAACAGTTTTAGTGACAAATAGTTTAGCTCGAAAGCGGTTTTCTCGCATAATTTTGTAGATATTTAGTCATTATTTTCAGGCTAGTTTTCTGTAATTACATTCTATTGACCTAATTTATGACTGTTTTTAATCACAAGTAAATAAATATTAACAAGAATATTGGTTTACTTGTTAGCAAATCAATAATCCTAATCCTTAATGTTTGTTACGCCATCACGCCTCAACTACTCAACGGATCATCATGAAATTTGGCGTGCAGATAGCCTATGATATGGAGAAGGACATAGGCTATCCCAGGAACGCGGGTTAAACCGCGTGGGACAGCTAGTTTTACTATATTTGGTCATTAATACTTCTAAAAACTACGTTTTTATGCAGTTATTCTTTTCCACCCACATAGGTACTTATTTTTATTTAAAAACTCGATTGGAATCCCGACATATCAATTGATTTAATCTACGATTACAGTGAACTAACTCCTTTTATAGTACATATTTAACTACGTCATAAAATCCACTTTATAAATTGAAAGAATCGGTTACAAAAAAAATGGGTCCGGTTTTGTAAACCGGAACATGCGACGAAAGGTAAAAACCCCATAGTTTTGACGGAAGTAAGGATTTCCCATTCAATGCATTAGTACTTACTGTCCACAGTACATAATGTGTAACTATAATTTACATAGTGTTTTAATTAACTTCAAACACAGATTAATTAAGTGGTGTTGTACTGTTACTAATGAGTTAGTGTTCGAAGACTGGTAGTTTTATTAATTAATTGTAGATAAAAATGTAGGCTGTGACACGTTTGATTTATTATTTGCTCTACTTTGATATGGCGTGTACAATTACTGATACCCACACAAATACTATGGTTTCCTCACGAAGTCATCTTTTACCAAAATTGAAGCTTATTTTAGGATTTAAAACCCCTATAAGATTAAAACGAAAGGTCTAGTGTTTCTTTTGGATCATGAACTTTTTAGTAAAAATTTCTTTATGACAAAATGTAATTTTGAATCATTTGTAAATTTTTTTTTTTTTAATCTGATATAATGTTTTCCCTTTTCATGACCTCTGAATTATAGAAAAAAATGTGTCGAATGTAACATAAAAATTCTGATTTTAATATGGTGTAACTTATAAATAAGTTCATGATTACAGTATATACAATCGTTTCTAAAAGAAAACTTTTGTACGAACTTTAAGTACTTAAAACTAACATATAAATACTAACAATATCGTTTCTTGTATGATATGACTCAACTCTCTCAGGCAAATGAATGTTTAATACAGTAATGACTAATCGACTATTTCGAAAAGAAAATTGACACTATCCTTGAATCTTAGAGGTCTTTGTAAGTTATGATTCATTCAGTATATATTTGAACTAATCATTTACTAATTTGACAATCTGTAACGTATTTATTTGGCCATAATGTCAACGTGGTAAGTGCTGATGAGATCTAAGGCAGAAAGCACACAATATCTAACAAAAATAGATATTTTCAGCCACTATAATTGTTTCATAAAATAACATAGATACGCGCCGAAAGTGCTAGTAACTATGTGCGCGCTTATAACTATGTGCGCGCTTGAAACCAGAGTGAGCTATCGTGAAAATGCGTTTCTGACACCAGTAAATAAATGACTTATCACGTTAACGACTAATACGATTTCAATGCGACAAATAAAACTTCAGTACTCACATTTTATCATGCATTGGAAGTATTTTTAATGATTAGCCCATTATTTACATGTCTCAGAAAAGCATTGTCTCGGCGGCCGCAGCCCCTCATTCCCTAACTAGGGCTATATCAGTGGTACAAACTTTAAGGGCGTGCTCGCACCGGGTGCACAAAATATTAGTCACAGAAACACGCGACGATGATCGAGAAACGCTAACCTATGTGGCGGCTTACAACCAGAAAGCTTTGTGTTGCCATAACATATACCTTTGATTGGTTAATACGTGAGACGCGACACAGTTGTCTCGGGCAAACAATGTATTTTTATTTAGATGCGGTTTTTCCAGCGGCTAACATTAGCGCACTGTTACAGTTCGCGGATGTTATGTGGTCACTACTGCTAGGGTTGCCGCAATATTTTTGGAGTCATTCATCATTATCATCATTGGCCAGCCTGAAATTGTCCAATATTGAACAATTAAATAATTTGTACAAACAATTTGCTTTTTGAATTAATAAATAGATATCCTGGGGCATTCTTCACACACGGCTATTAGATCCGATAATATTTTAATCTATCTATACATATTTATAAAATATATAAAAATGCAGTTTCTTTCTATAACATACTCGAATGCTTTGGAATTTTAATAAGGTTAAAGGCCGGAATTTTAAGGTAATAATCCTTTTTTTTTATACGCCGAAGTCGATAATTAAGCGTACGGCCCGCCTGATGGTAAGTGGTTACCGTATTCATATGGACGCTTGTAACATACGGGGCACTCACGCATTACACTATATGAGCACAGGGGGCCTACCACAAGCTCAACCTTATTTGTCTTTTGTCCCGTTTTGACGTCGGATGTCAAAGAAAGACAAAAGTCAAATTTCGCCCTCTGGCAGGATTACAACATGAAAGTTATTTACCTGCGGAATTCTGTAAGTTGGAGGTAGGTACTTCCCCTGATAAAAGCTGCCTTGCTGAGGATCTTGAGGGGGGTCTTCTCAGTTAAGTGTATTTCGAACCGGTGGTAAATTCAACTGTATGTAAAAAATTAACGTTCATAAGTGCCTTATCAGGGCCTAAACTGAATAAATGGCTTTTTGATTTTAATTCTGATTTTGAAAAATACCGCATTTTTATCTGTGGTTCAAGCTACCTCTACAGATTTTTATTAAAATTGGGTTGCTAGTTTAGCCGTAAAAACAAACACATGGACAGACATACAAGCTTTAGCTTTTATAATATGAATAAGGATAATGAGAGGTATGTTTTATGTCAGAGCATAAAAATATTCTTCCAAAAAATATCAAAATTAAAGCCCATTTATTATTTTAAAAAGTTAATGCAGACGATATCATGTAAAATAACTCATAGACAAAGGTCATTAGTCTATGCCTGTAGTCATCGTTTATACAAATTCTTTGTCTGTCATAATACAATGAAGCGTCTAAACTAAGTCTATTCTATTAATATGACTCATTTTCTTGTTTTTACGAGATATTATGAATTTCGGAACCTGATAGTGCTTTATAAGCTTGCCATATAAGGTTGGTTATGTCATCCGTCTATATAAGTAACAAAAAAAGTAGAAAATAATTTTCCCTCATCCATCTTGATGAACTACTTTAAAAATATAACCACGGCATAAAAAGTCATCGAGGAAAATCTTTTTAGAGTAGTCATACCGAGAAATCCAGTTCCGCAACTAGTCAGTACTTTTGCACTGATTTTGAACAGTAAGGACCAATCACTGCAAAGTGTGCTCTTGACTGAGCCAATCAGAGCGCATTGTCGGTGGTAGGAAATTGGCGGAATGGATTTCAAGCAAAATTGTTTGAAACTTTATTTGACCATTTGGGGTCATGATAGTCGTTGATGTCTTTTGTTGCTAGCGTTCATACTCTACGTAATAATACCGTAGTATATATTCAAGACTAGCTGTCTCCCACGGTTTCACCTGCGTTCTCGGGATAAAAAGTAGCCTATGTCCTTCTCCATAGGCTATCTGCGTGCAAAATTTCATGATGATCGGTTCAGTAGTTAAGGCGTGAAAGCGAAACAAACAAACAACCTCGATTTTGCATTTATAATATTGTTAAGGATAAACGAATAATCGCTAAACCGTTACCATGTCTGGTCAATCACATACATTTTATAATTAGTGTAGAATTTACACGTATAGATGTCGCTACAAACATCGTTTGGACTGATTGAGAATTAATTCTTAGTCAAAACGCTACTAAATCATTTTTGATGAAGCTTTGTTGCAAGGGAATATAATTTGAGGTTTAATAATTTATTAAATTCATATGTAAAACTCGTATCTTAAATATTTGCAATTTATGTAATTTTACTTAAATCTTACGACCTTACATAGATGGCCTAAGCGTCGCGCGTCAATTTACGAAATTTTGTAAAGGATAATGGGTGGTGTCGTACTTTGTGTTGTAAACCTTATCATATCAAATGAAATCTATGTCATATGAAAGGTCTCCATGAGTATTACATTTGTTAGTATGGGCATACTTAAGTATGTATCGCGTGCAAGGAAAAAGTTATAGTGGTTTAATTTATTCAACAAAATAGCTTAGATTACAATTACAGATATTAAGATACTTTTCGGTAAATAGACAGCTTTTACTCGGCGAATTTGCTCTAATATAGAATGTCGAGTAGCAGCTATATAGTAGCTTCTTAAACACGAAACTTGGGAATCGACAACTCTATTACTGCACTCATGTGTGGTATAAACGAGAAATGGTAGCTACTATACGACTATTGAATAAATGCACTATAAGAATATCGAGTAAACGTTTACACAACACGGTTAAAGCACTTAAAGCAAAAAATGCTAAAAAGTCGTAATAAAAGCTTTTACACTACATTGTGGGTACTACTACGTAGCAACTACTCAACATTTATTCGATCTGTAGCCGAATAACTCATTCATTATTCGACTGTTTGCTAGTTGGGGAGCTTACTCAGCAACTACATTGACGACAAGGATGTATTGAAGTAGCCTGTCTGCACTTGCTTCCCTTGGCAGGCTTAATTCAAGGCTCAATTCTAATTAATAATTATGCCTATAACAGGTGGAGATTTCGAGATGGCATATTAATTTATTACGAAAATTAGGTTTAACATGGCATACAGAGTCAATCAGGATGTGATAGAATAGTAGATTGTTATTTAAGGAGCTAAAATTACCCATCATACACGAGGTAGTTCTACTTCCGAGCTTTAGATTTTAGCGCCGTGTGTAACATTCTATTTTTCACTACGATTGCGAAAAAATAAAATCAACCAATACATTTTTTTTTCTCTTTCACATTAGAAAGTGACGCTAAAGCCCATCACAGACGTAGCTATAATATATATATATTAATATAAATCATAGCAAGGCATATTACGATATATTTTCAATACAAATCTTCGAGTGACCGCACGCTATAATATATATTTCCGTTTCTTCGCCAACCTGTACTGTAATTTATATAATAGCTGGGCATATTAATATATATTATAGCTACGTCTGTGATGGGCTTAACTGTACTTGACTTACACCTTATTTATCAATAAGACGGTAAGTTTTACGTTATCAATAACAAATAAGTAGTAATGTTTTATCTGTACCTATTTATACTCTTGTTATACCGCCGTAAGTTTTCCAATAAAAATAAAAAATTATAAAATATAAATAACCGTCGTCGCACGCGGGTTAAACATTTGACACAGTTTGTTCCGGCCTCCTAACTTACGTAGTAATCTGTGTCCTAACCTCCGGAACGGCTGGACCGATTTTAAGGAGACTATCACAGGTAGATAGCGTATATTATAAGAAGGAACTTAGGCTACTTTTATTTTAGAAAAATAATAATAAGGTGTTCCACGCAACAAATTCAAACTGTAGGTACGCGCGGGTGAAACTGTGGGGGTACCAAAATAATGCACACTATAAATGAATAATGTATAGATAGCAGACTCTCACTATACTGACGATCTTCAAAACAATAAGCTTTGATTTTATCTCTAAACTAACACTCCGCCCCGCCGTTTTACCTGCGCCCTCTGCTTTACCCACTGGATGTAGGGATGGAATTTCTAAAATCCTATCTTCGACTACAAAAGGAACCAATGTATTCCAATTTTTTTGTTAATAGAGACATAGTAAAATCCTCCCCTTAAAACATTATTACCCCTTTTTGCCCTACTAGGGTTTGATTTTGGCGAAACCCAAAAACACGTGTTTCTTTATTTTTTATACGGTGTATTAAAACCGTGTTTCAAGTTAATCTGACCGCGCAGTAGGTTTCTTCCATACAAACTTTAACGCCCCCTAAACCCCCTTTTAAGGGTAGTTTTAAAAATCTAATAATGAGAAGCAGCATTCGATTTGATTAGATAAGTAATAGTGCTAAGTTTAAATTTATAGACCCAAGGAATGAGATTTTTCAAGAGAAAAAGAGCGCGACGGACTGAGCGAGCGTTAGATCAGATTCAGTCTACCCAATGTGAGACATTCGGACACAAATATTGTAATTAAAGGCGAAAAACTGGATCTTGTTGAAACAACTGTATTTTTAGGTATCACTTTAGATAATAAGATACAATGGAGCCCTCACATTTGTAAATTGGTGGATAGACTTAGTTCTGCAGCTTATGCAGTGAGAAAAATTCGCGCTCTCACTGACGAATCTACGGCCAAATTAGTTTATTTCAGTTACTTTCACAGTTTGATGTCTTACGGTATCCTCCTCTGGGGTAGTGGTGCCGAAATCAATAGAATTTTTATACTGCAGAAGAAGGCTGTCCGCGCAATATATAAAATAAGGCCTAGAGATTCTTTGAGAGACAAGTTTAAATCTATTAATATAATGACAGTGTCGTCACAGTACATATATGAAAATCTTATTCATGTGAGGAAAAACTTAAATAACTTTCCTAAGAATAGTGACACTCATAGTTTGAACACTAGAAATAAGCACAAACTTGCTGTACCTTTAACTCGGCTCAGCAAAGTCCTTAACTCTTTCAAGGGGCAATGTATACGTTTCTATAATAAAGTACCCAAAGAAATCCAAGAGCTACCTATACATAGATTCAAAAAGATAGTTAAACAAAAGTTATGCACGAAAGGGTACTATAAAGTTTCTGATTTTGTAGATGACAAGAATGCATTTGAATGAATTGTTCGCTTCGCAGGCTATTGTTATATATATTTTGTAATTGTAATACTTCTATTTACATATTTAAAAAAAAAAGACTTGCTGAGTTTCTTGCCGGAGTCTTCTCAGTTCAAGTTGTATTTGGAACCGGTGTAGAGCCATTTGTTAACGTTCACAAGTGCCCTATCAGGGCCTAAATTGAATAAATGCTTTTTGAATTTGAATTTGAATTTGAACATGACGTCACACGCATCGAGTACCGGGCGGTTGAATCCCGCGTCGCGCGCTCATTTAAAAAGTCTATATCTCGGAATGTAATTGTCGTATTTAAATAATTCTTTCACATATATTTTTTATTTTCTACAGAAAATACGATGAGCTAACATTCAGAATTAGTGAACATTCTTCATTGTTGATGAACAATAGCTAGAGTATTTTGGGAATTGTCTCAATTAACCGTGGGGTAAGATGCAACTTAAAATCAGTATTTTTAGAATTGAATAACATAATAATAATTCTTTGGATTCGTTTAGGACTTAATGTATGGAATTTTTTTTTTTTGAACAAAAGTATATAGTAAATGCTACGCTCTACCTCTCTTACAAAAAAACAAAAAAAAATACAAATGTGCCCATTGTTCTTTAAAATTAAATTCTTTCAACAGTGTCATCTGTTGTCATTTACTGAAAAAAAAACATTGCTGTAGTCACTTACAAACCCAGAATAGGAATTAGTACCCCAATCTCACCACCGGCGCTGTACTTGCGCGAGTTATGGTGGTAACTTTTGAAGTATGGGCGCTGTCTCTCTGTTGTACGTAGTATTTATATACTCTGAGCCGTTACATTTAAATACGCAAAAAGTTTCAAGCAGCTATATTATGTATATTGAGGCAAGTGGGAATAATTAATTACACAATAAATGGAGTTTTTATAGAACGAATTGACTTAACAGTTGGCGACGTCTTGGTAGATGTCTCGTTTCACAATCCACATAATCCTATGGATGTAAGTTTGTTACTCTTTTACGCAAAAACTACTGAACGGATTTGGATGAAATTTGGCACACAGATAGAATATATTCTGGATTAACACATAGGATACTTTTTATCCCCGGAAAACATACGATCCCTCGGGAATGCGGGTGAAACCGCGCGGGACAGCTACTGATCCAGAAAAATGTTCAGCCCATAATACAAACAAGCAAATTCTCCGAAGAGACTGAGAAAAAAGTGACACAGCTGCGTGTAAAATTAGATCCGCAATTGTTTTCCCATTTTTCAATAGAGCACAACTAATCATACAATCCAACCGGAACATACATCATCGGAAGTTTAAACATTGCTCTGTGCACTGACCAGTGAGGCAGCTGAGGTCTCGCAGAGTAAAAGGAACGGGTCACACTTTACTCAGTACCCGCGTGATCGCCTGCGCGTACGCATGCGCGCCAACCGCGTCTAATGACAAACAAGGCCCGCCAAAACTGCATACATTCGAAAAATTACGCGTGTTATAACAATTCCAATTTTAAACGTGACAGTTGATATTTATTATCTGTGGACTTGGAAAAAAACTTTGCGTTCAGTTTTTTTGTTGACGTGAAGGCGTAACCGAAGCAATAAAGGTAATGCTTATCATAGTAGATTATCAGTGGTTTATAAATAGCTATATATATAAGTATGTATATTATATTATTTTTAAAATGCATATATAAGTTTTATGATTTTCTTGCTAAACGAACATGTTCAAGGATAAAGTTTAAATGCATTTTTAATATCGATTATTTAATGGTTTCTGGAATTAAATATGTGAGTCACATCGTACTAATAATAAGCCAATTACTAGTACAAAGACAATTCGCGTAAGAACTTTACTTATAGATGACCAATAATGGCTTAATTGTAACAACCTTGAGTCGGTGTCGCTAATATTTACGTAAAACCGTCGCGGTCGTCTCGTTTCGATCAATGACATAACCCTACATACGAGTTCATAACTATTTATTAAATACATGAACGGTAAAAAATATGCGGTACAAAAAAGGGTAATTTTTGGTAACTGCGTGATATAATTTATTTAGTGCGATTGAATTCGTGAATCATAAATACATTTTGGTTTCTTTTGAGTCATTCTCTTATATTATAATTGAGTCTATTAGCCCCATTATTGCAGTAATTGAAAGAAAGAAAATTATTAAATTTTTCCAAAAACACCCAAATTAAAACCAAATATAAAATATATATTGGTTAAATAAATGCCATTATTCCAATGTCATGTATGTACCTATACATGTCATTGGAATATATTTTAATGTCCTATTTTTTTACACACGGTTAACTGATCACAAACTAAGCATGGCTTATACTATGGTAACCAGATAACCGATATAGGTGTATAATATTTTTACAAGCTTTTATTTAACTTGCAATGTATGTAGGTTAGGGTGGAATCTTGCAGGTCGAATTTCAACCACTTCCAGTGGTCGGATTGACTTGATATTTGGTATACATTAGTATATTGGATTTTTATTATTTTGGCATGATTTTGGCCATATAGGCTTTATAAAAATCGGTAACACTTTGGCATTATATCTGGCATTTATCATGTACGCACATACTATGTAATAATTCTAAGCAACGTAGAAATATATTGATACGAAAAAATGCTAATTTTTAAGTTTAAATGTTCCGATAAGTATAAATGCTCCCAATAGGTTTGAAGCTTGATCCAGATATTTGTAAAAAATATATTATTATTATAGGTTAAATTAACACTGTTCAAAGCCTAATGTACATGACATCACCTATAGCCAAACGATCGTATAATGTTCTGCGGGTCCAATACAATAACGCATTTAGAACTCTTGCGGCTCACCCGTTTCTGCAGTGCTTCAGAAATGTTTGCTGAGGCCCACACCGATGCATTTGCAGAAATTATGCGTAAAAAGATGGCCTCACAGAGTGCGGAGAATGCGGGGGAGCGGCAACAGTCTCCTCAAGACTTTCTCTGAGAGATGTGAAGACTCCTATCTCAATCATTGACTGGAGCATTAAAAATCGAATTTTGTTATTTTATACTAACCCTACTTGTACTAACAAAAATGGATTCAGTTGTCCGAATAAATATTATTATTATTTTCCTTTATTTGCTTTTTGATTTACAAAAAATCTTTTAACTAAAAACAAGCCGGTTGACATGGACGTTAGATATCCTTACAGTCACTCCACATAAGTTCCTCTTGATAAGGGATTTTGGTTCGAAACCCTAAAAATAGGAATAAACTTCGTTGTATTACGGAGCTGGCTCGAGGTAATCTGATGCAATACAATTTAATATTTATACAAATGTTACCGTTCTTTTATTTAACATGTTTCTATATGATACAGACTTGGATGACTGGTTTGTATCAGCCTTAATTCCTAAAATAGGTGAACTCGTTTATTTAAAAGTAAAACCTTGTAATTTTAAGTATTTTTATCAGTTAGTTACAGCATGACTCGTATAAAAACCAACTTCAAAAAGTCCCTACTTTTCATAGGTTTTTCTTACCTAAGAATAAGTATTTTGCGGTTGAAGATCTTTTCCTTAAGGGTGACTGCGAAAATATTCCAATAATATAGGAGTTGGATACATTACTTCTGTAAAATATAATTAGGTATATTCAAAATAAATATTATCACAGCAACTATACCAACAGTAATTTATCATGATTTTTAAATTCAATTAGAAAATGTCTTCGGGCCATTCGCAAAACTGTCATTACATTGATTACCAAAACGACATGCGTAAGCGCATGGTCCACATGTCGTTTTTCTCCCTACCCGGAAATAGTCGAGTTTTTTCTTATCTCTGGCCTTAAATCGAAAGTCTGTCGGCAATTAAAACAAGTTTAATGAGAGAATAATACTTGTACAATGTACATACATCATATAAGTACATATTATTCCGGGTAACCTTGTCAAGTCGTTGATCCGTTGAAATCTTGTGAAATTTTGACATTAAAGGAAATGATTTCAATAGTCATTGAACTCCGTGTGGTACCATTTTATAAATGTCAGTGAATTACAGCGAACTTTTGCGAACTTATCTTTAACGAGCGCAATAAGTTTGGATAAGGTTTTATAGGGTTCCTCACGCAAATTGCAAAAATAACTCTTTTAAATGAAAACAAAACATAATGTTTAACATCAAGATTCAAAATGGCCTGATTAGCGTTGAGGTAACCAGATAACCTGACTGCCGGTATTTCATCATTTATCTAGTTTCAATTGTACTTACAAGCCCTGCTTTGTTTGAGATCAGTGATAGCTGTGTTTGAAGAATGACCCAGGGAAAGATATTGAAGTACGACTCTTCTTCTTCTTTCTTGCTCTATCCTACTTTAGGGTGGGTCGGCTCCAGGACAACCTGTCCTGGGTTTTCGGGTCGGGCAGTTCTTCTTCCAATAGGAGTTTTGTCATGCTAGTTCACCACGTAGCCGGAGGTCGTCCACTACCTCTCTTATGTAGCGTTGCATAGCAATAGTGAAACTATCGATACTATCGTGACCTTGGATAACAGTAACAATATCGATAGCGCTATCGATTGCATCGATAGTAGGTTTTAATTGTATTTGACAAATACTACCGATACTATCGGAATCGATAGTACAATACTATCGATAGTATTGATAGTATTCATTGTATTTAACAAATATTATCGATAGTATTGAGATTCAATAGTATCGATTATATCGGTAGTATTGCCTTGATCAATAGTATTGGTCGGTCTGCGATATCGATAGTATCGATATTGTAACTAGTTTTCGACGTCGACTATCGATAGTTTGACAACACTATTATGTTCAGGTAGTTGCAGTGCTTTGTTCACTACATGTTCCTCGTCTCTTCACATCACGTGACCATACCATTGGGACGGCTCTCGGTTAGTTTCTCTGATATAGAGGCGAATTTGAAACTACCGCGGATATGCTCGTTTCATACTTGGTCTAGTCTCGACACACCTCCAGACCACCTCAGCATCTTCATCTCTACATTGTGAAGCTTTTGTACATGCGTCTTTTTCACTGGCCAACATTCCGCTCCGTACATCATAGCCGGCCTCACCGCCGTTCTGTGATCTTACCTTTGGTTCTTATTGACATACGTACGACGCGGAAAAATAAAGAAACTTAACGTTATTCAACGTTTGTTAAGGACTTGCTCCTAAACAGTCTTCACTCTGTATTATCGTGCCTTATGTAGACACCCCTCGAGTTGAACCTAGATATAATATTTTTAACCAACTTCCTAAAAAATGGAGGAGGTTCTCAATTCGTTTATATATAGACGTAAAACAGTGTCAGATTAGAATTTCCACGTCGTAATTACATACGTCATTTTAGCTTAGAGTAAATAATATACTACGTACACATGGCAACACATCAAGCTATACATTTCCAGTATAAGCTGATCTCGCATTGTATAGGATTTCCATACAACGAGAGGTCAGCTTATATTCAAGTTTTAGTGTAGGGGCGGTTTATATTGTTGTAAAAAGTTTTATTAGAAAAGCCACGTAATCTTATTGTGTGCATGACCGACACGCTCTTGGCCATTTATCAACATAATATATCAGTTAGGTCACCACACCACGTATTGTATACATATACGTGCTTACCATTGAATTATTACGCTTAGAAGCGAAGTATCGAACAAAAATCCTCGCGACTCGTAGGCCACTTGACAACCAATGTGTGCGTGAGTACCATATAATTACACTCGCTGACACGCACACAAGCGCACGAGTAATGTTGCAAGCTAAACGAAAATTTTCGGTAAAATTAACCTTCCGATACTAGTTAATGAAATTGGAAGTATGTAATGTTCTGCGTCTTAGATAATTTATCATAGACACAGGCCTGTTATTTATTTATTACTAGTTTAATGATTATGTTTCATAGTACTTATGTCGGGTATTTTAACATAGTAAACCAAGAAAATGTGCAAAGCTATGAACGATCGTACAATTTGTAGTAGGTATTGTTGGTAATGATAGGTTGCATATATGATAGGTTGTATAGAAAAAGAAGATTAAGAAGTATGTAGGTATTTAATTATCATTATCGTATAAAAAACGAATAGCTATACATTCTTATAATATCTAACTGAATCTATACTAATATAATATTTATATTTATAATACAAGAAACCGGAAGAGTTTTTTGTTTGTTGGTTTAATCAATGAAATCAAAAAGTTGGTTGGGTCAATCTCTGTAAAAAAAACTACCTGTAAAACTACCAGTCTGATTCGAAATTATTTCACTAATATGAAGCTACATTATCCTGAGTATTATAGGCTACTTATCCCAAGAACGCGGGTGAAACCGCGGGGGACAGCTAGTCAGTTATAATAGCTATATGTAAAAGAAACAACTTATCGGACTCAATTACTTACTCTACTTCCTACTCTAACAAAATCAGTATCAATTACGTAAAATAACACAAATTCGCACACAAACAGCTGGCAACACTTTGCTCGAAATCTGAGTGAAGTATTTTAATTTTTGAATTTTGTTATTTTAGATGAATTACGCAATAAAACTAGTGGCTTATCTGTGGAATATTACAACAGAATTCTAATCTTTCTTCCCTGATGAATTATGACACAATTTTACTGCACAAACCGTCATATTTATTATTTTTCTGAGAGCTCCACTCACTAAAACGCCAGTCAGTACACTGACAGCGCGGCGGTCATTTGGAGCCATTATGGCTCCAATTGAATGGATTATATTTCGCGCGTGTACTTTGTTTCTATGTGTAATAATTCAATGGTGCTTACAGTATTTTACCACATTTTACTTAGTCGCTGACCTTTTTTAATGCTCAACAACATTGCTCTCTTCCTTCTATTTATGTTCAACCGAAATTATTCGCATCATAATAACGTCATTCATTCTCCTGCATGTCTCTAAGGATCAGTTCACATCGAGAGGCTACGCGGCGCGAACTTTTGAAGGGCGGAAAGCTAGTATAATATAATAAAGCTTAAGTTTGTTTTTTGAACGCGCTAAGCTCTGGATCTATGAGTCTGATTTAAAAAATTCTTTCACTGATAGGAAGCTACATTGTTCGCGAATGCTATAGGCTATACATACTTTTCATCACGGAAACGCGGGTGAAACCGCGGTAGACAACTAATCTGTTTTCAGGATTAGAAGATATCGGTGACAGTTCACTTTTGACAATTATAGTTTTTTTTTTTTTTTTTATGTAAAATGGGCTTGCGTTTGACCTTCGACTGACCCCATGAGGAGTTATGACGAGGCCGAGGATGTAGCACGCTTACCCAGAAAAAGCCTATTCACTCTGGCCTTGAATACATCTAGGTTATAGGTGTCGGGAAACACAGACCCCGGAAGAGAGTTCCACTCCTTTGCTGTTCGTATAAGAAACGATGAAGCAAAGCGTTGTGTCCGGGTACGCGGGATGTCGACAACGTATGGGTGGAAATTCTCCCGGCGTCTTGTGTTTCGATGGAGAAATGGGGATGGAGGAATTAGATTGAACAATACTGTAGCACACTCTCCAAAATATATCCTATAGAAGACCGACAAACACGAAACCTTACGCCGATGTTCAAGGCTCGTTAATTTCGCCTCAGTTAGCGAAACATCACCGACTAGTCTCCTAGCACGACGGTCTATTGAGTCAAGGGCCTCCAGCTGGTATTTGGCAGATCCATCCCAGAGGTGACAGCAGTACTCGATGCACGAACGGACTTGTGCTTTGTACAGTTGCAATAGCCGATCCGGTGTAAAGTACCGCTTCACCTTACAGAGGATGCCTAACTTTTTTGCAGCAGTTTTAGCCTTTGACTCAATAGAACTACCAAAATTTATTTTGGTAGTTAAGGTTATGCCTAGGAGTTCAAGTTGGTCGGAAATCGGTACGGATATATCTTGAAAAGAAGGAGTGAGGTTGAAAGGACTCCTTTTAGCGGTGAATAGACACGCCTGTGTCTTGGAGGGATTAAACTTGACCTGATTAGCTTTGCCCCAATCGGAGACTGCTTGCAGGTTCAAGTTAATACGCTCAACCATGGCCTCTCTAAGCGTCAAGATTTCTTCCCTGGTGGCCTGTGTGCTTGAAAAATAGCTCTCCATGACAGTGCTGTCGTCTGCGTACCCAAAGATACCGGGTTTTAGCAGATCGTTGATATGCAGCAAGAATAATGTCGCGGAGAGAACTGATCCCTGAGGTACCCCGGCATTAATTGCCAATAGATCCGACGAGCACCCGTCTATGACAACTCGTATGGACCTTTCGCTCAGGAAATCTGAAATCCAGGCACACAAACCAGCAGATATTCCGTACGAAGGAAGCTTACTTAACAGGCTATCGTGCCAGACTCTATCGAAAGCCTTGGAGATATCAAGGGAAACAGCAAGTGATTCACCATATCTCTCAATAGCTTCGCTCCATAGATGTGTGGCATACACAAGAAGATCCCCAGTCGACCGTTTCTGGCGGAAGCCAAATTGGCGGTCACTGAGGAGATCATTATCTTCAAGGTATGCCAGGAGCCTCCGATTCAATACACGTTCCATAATCTTACAGAGTATGGACGTGATCGCAATCGGGCGATAATTTGAGGGGTCAGCACGACTGCCTTTTTTGGGCACTGGTTGCACATTTGCAAGCTTCCAGGCTTTAGGAACTTGACCCGTTAGTAGAGAGAGGCGATACAGGCGTGTTAGGACAGGAGACAGCTCAGGCGCACAGTTCCGTAGGACAATGGCTGAAATACCATCAGGGCCACTGGCTTTATTCACATCCAGATTGCGTAGTACCTTAGCTACCTCCTTTTGCCGAATATGAATATCTGGCATTTGGAGGTCGCAAGAGGGTAGTTTTGGGGGTGATTGGCTACCCGCATCTAGATGTGAGTTCCCCGCAAATAGAGTGGCAAATATATTAACCTTCTCCACGGCTGTGTGGGCCAGAGAACCGTCGGGTTTCAGCAGCGGCGGTAGCGATGGGCGGCAGAAATTCGCCTCGACCGACTTGGCAAGCGACCAAAAAACTTTACTCCCAGATGGGAAAGAAGAAAGCTTGTCGCTAATTCGGCCAATGTGGTCGGTGCGTGCATCTTTGAGGGCCTTTTTACAGGACTTGGTGGCAATATTAAAAGCTTTCTTCTTGGTCTTCAAATCAGGAGCTTTACGCGCGCGAGCATCTGCCCAGGCTTGGTATGCTGATTGCTTAGTAGCCTCGGCTGAGGTGCAATCTGCATTAAACCACTTAGGGGTCCTGCTGCTGGGGGATACGTCAGAATATGGAATAAAATATTCCATAGCCTGACATATCACCTCAGAAATGGCGCTCGCACAACTCGAAGGGTCCCCGGAAGAAAAGCACATTTGCCGCCAAGGATAAGATGCAAAGAAGGACCGCATCTCATCCCAATCTGCTGACTTGTATCGCCAAACTCGCCTAGTGCCTTTTTGGCAAGGATCAGGCGGAGAGTAAGACGACACAGATTTCACCAGACAATGGTCGGAAGTTCCAAGAGGAGCAGACACCGACACTGAATACCTGTCTGGATCTGTTGTCAGCAGAAGGTCCAAGCAATTGGCCGTGTGGTCAGCAACATCCGGCACACGAGTGGCTACTTGAACAAGCTGGGTGAGATTTAGCGTCAGTGCTAATTTCAGCGCCTCTCTCCCAGCTAGATCGGTCTCCTGGTATGGGAACAGCCAATCCCGATGGTGGGCATTAAAGTCTCCCAGGAGAACCAACTGTGCCGATGGGTATCTTTGCTGGACCACGTCCGCCGTGACGCTTAGATGTTCAAAGAGCCGTACTGTCTCCTGATCACCGCTGTGCGACCGGTAGACACAGGCATAGACGATTTGCTCTACACCAGTTCCAACCAGAACCCATATGACTGACAAACCGGATTTTTCAAGGCTACGGAGACGCTGACAACAGATGTCATCGCGAGCATACACACAGACCCCAGCACGTGGTTTAAAATTGTGCTCTAGGGTATACCCGGGGTAGCTGAGGTATGCCGCGTCAGACGGACATCTGATCTGCGTCTCCGTGAGAAAGAGTAAATGAGGCTTGGACGTCTCAAGGTGGTGATGGACGGCGTCGATATTAGAGTGCAAGCCTCGAATGTTAGAGAGGTGCACGTGGAGAGAAAGGACGTGCAACCGCTGTAGAACTCTTTTACTCTTTCTTGACTTTGTCATGGTTTTTTGGTTGGAGTGAATAGGCATGGAGATGGCAGTTGAGCGAGACGATGTGCGTGGAGCCAAGCGAAAACCATTCGAATAATGCACGGATGGGCACCTCGCCTGGTCATGCGCCTTAACGATATCCAATCGATTTTGTTGTTGTATCGAGAAAGTTAATAAAGAAAGTCTACTCAATTTTCAATTTAGTGCTTTTATTTTCCAAATTATATTTCCTTCTTATTGTCTTACTGCTTAATACCGCCTCGTGTGTAATTACCAACTTTGCACACATGTATCATACTGTACTATTATCGTTGTTCTTAATTTCAGATAATTATTACAGGATTTATGAGAAATTATGTTTGTTAATTGACATTTACCTAGTAATGTAAGAATATTTTCTCTCTCTTTGATATCGTGCTGATATATCGACATTTTTGGGTAATTAAAAATATTTCGATATTGATAAACCTATTCAAAAATAATCGATATAACATATATCGATACTTTTTTGAATTTCCCTGTCGATCAAGCATTGTCAATCACTATAGGTAAATGTTCCGTTTCATGCATTTATTTTATATTTATTTATATTTTTAGGATATCCTATTTCTTAATTTTTAAAATTATCAAGCTATATTAATGTGTTGAAATTATTTCTTAGTTATGTATAGCGATATATATTGTATTTTTGTAATGATATAAAATGGAAATTAAAATATATTTTTTTGTAAAATATTATATTAGTTACTCGCAAGTAGTATGAGTGAACCGGAAAATGTGAACTGTCACCGATATCTTCTAATCCTGAAAACAGTATAGTACAGAATAAAAGGATTTGACATTGACACAGACGATGAGAGCTCGCATAATATAAAGAGACACAAGACATGCCTAAACAATAGTTTTATTTTATACGTCTGAATAATTTATTTATATGTAGTTATAATAATATTCATCAATTTTTTTTACTAAATTATTAATCTTCTAAAAAACCCAGTAATACACGGATATAGATCACGCGTATAATATCAATATTAAAATGTTGCATATTCTTAAGAGGAAATGATGGCTGCATGAAATTTGAAAAATAGGTATTTAACAAATCTATTGCTGTCGCGCTGTTGCTGGGATATAAATGTATGAGGGACGATAGAGACAACTGCAGCTTGGATCGATTATACCTATTTAAAATAGACGAAATCGCTAAATCGTAATCCCTAGTTTCCTCCTCCAATACTGGATCGTTTTTTTAATTTTTTCAAGAATATAATAAGAAGGGCTTTGGCTATGTCTGTCGGTTTTCCTTTTATTTTTTATATTCGTCAAATTTGTTTGCTGGACGTCTGATAAGGGCAGTAAAAATGGTCAGTATTTGTCATTTTAGAAGGCTCCTAATTCATAAAATAATTATTTTTTGGAGAAAAACAACCGAGAGACAAACAGTGGTACCTACAGATTGCATGGTAAAATAATCATAGCATAATAATCCAGGGCCATAATCCAGGGAGGAAACTGAGGATTACGTTTGTTTGGAACAAACGCCACCAGCGTTTCCTTTAAGGCAATTTTAATAATTTACGCGGATTATATTTATTACTCATCGTAATGATCCTTGAAAATTTCAGATGTAATTGCATTTTAATTAAATAAACGTAGTTTAACTGGGTATTAATATTAACTAAGAGACTATTAATATTGAGAAATGACAATTAGTTTAATATTTCTAATGTCCTTGTATCATAACATAACTCATAACTCGCTCTGCGTAAAATCGAACAAAATCCAGTAACAACAAATACGAAATATCGTATTGAGAAAATATTTTATGTTTAACATTTGTATTAAATGTTTTTCAGTATCAATCATACCAAATGAGTGTTATTGTTAATAATATTATGAAGTTTAACAAATATTATGCATTCATAATAATAGTACTGATCACGTCATACCTACTTTTTATCGAATATTATCTTGTATTCTTACATACTTTCACCATCTCTCTCGACAAATAAGGTCTTTCTAAAGTCTTGGTGGATATTTTGACGGATGGATGTATAGGTTATTAGTAATCAAAAAACAATATTAGAAAAATAATCCATCTGATGGTTCAAGAGAAAAAAAAACTGTACTTTATGTAAATACCGAACCGAGAATTTATTTATAAGGCGCCGATCTCGCAGAGAAGAGTTCTAGAGTTCCGCGTTCCGAGTTCTGCATTCCGCGTTGACTGTAAGCTATATGGGGCCTTGAAAGTAAAAAAGTGTATGATGTGCGATCAGTAGCGAATATTGCAGAACTCTTGAACTCTAGACTGCTTGTTGTGTGCACAATAGTCAACACGGAATGCAGAAATCGGAACTCCAGAACTCTCTCTGCGGCGCCTAAATAATGTAGTATTTTCAATGTACGGATTATTTTTCTAATATTGTTTTCTCATTACTAATGACCTTCATCGACATTCATCCCTCAAAATATACGCCAGGTCTTTAGAAATATCCCTAATTCTTGGCTATAGGTTAACATTTAACAAATGAACATCAAGAGAATGGTCGTAAATTAGATATAAAAAGAAAAGAAAAAAAAAACACAATTAGGCCATTATGGATTCACAAGTGAATGAAGCCAAGGGTAAAAGCTAAATGTATCAACACGGTATGAAACCTGTTATACATGCCATAAACAAAAAGTTGATCGACGCCATCAATAACGTGACGCAATAAGGTTTGTGACTGACAGAATCAGGTCATCGGTTTCAATCACATATTGGAAAATTACCTATAATGTCCCTCTAGGTTCAAGACGTTAGATCAATCAAATAATCTAGTCAATGTTTTATTGACAGTGCACACTATTTTTTGTAGGTACGCACGGCTACAGATCAATCTGACCTCTCATTGTACGGAAATCCTATACAATGCGAGATCAGCTTATACTGGAAATATAAAGCTTGATGTGTAGCCAAGCACCAACAGGGCCAGTGTAGACAAGATGGTTATCGACAATCGTTATCGTTAGTAAACGATCAACCTTTGTATGGGATTGACATAAGAGATTGTTAAAAATCACGTGATATTTCGATTTGAAATGTCAATCACATACAAAGGTTGATCGTTGACTAACGATGACGATTGTAGAGAACCATCTTGTCTAGGGGGGCTGATTTGTTCCAACTGGCTTCAAGGTTTTGTGCTCACTTACCATGGTGATTTTGGAAAAATACAAAACTATCAATTATAAAGAAAAGAAAATATACCTTTGACGGCCCAGTTCGGTTTCACCTATCACGCCGCAGGTCGTGGGTTCGATTTCCATCTAGGACATGCATTTGTGTGCATGAACATGTCTACATGTCCTGAGTCTGGGTGTAATGGAATGGTACCTATTGATTAGTCGCCATGAAAAAGAGCGCAAAATATATGTTATATATTCAAAAGATTTAGAAACTGTCTCTGTGGCAACAGCGAATGATGAAATATTTCATTTTATAATAGCACTATGTTTAAGTATATATATATATATATATATAATAAGTTAAGTATTTCCAACAAAAGACTGCCCACGTGCACCCAGTGCCCAAAAAGGGCGATAGATCAGACCCGACGAATTACAGGCCTATAGCCATCACTTCCCTTCTCTCCAAAGTAATGGAGCGTGTGAGCGTGTTGCAATAAATCTGTGGAATAGAATCACATGATACGGTCGAAAAATATTCAAATTTGATAATGTGTAGACGAATATTAGATATCTTTAACGTAGTGCATAAGTGGATAGAGTAAAATAACTAAGTAAACTGAGGTATATGCAATATGTATGATTTTGCTGTGCATGTACATTCATTTTAAGTGATTCTAATTAACTCTACGAATAATAAAAGCCAGGAAGCGTAACTGTGAACAAAATCAACGCGAAATTCGGTTCCAAACTTCACTACATTGACAAAATTATCTCCAGTAGGTATTCGAACGAATCGTTCGTTTGCGTGGAACCATTTTTGAGCTTGAGTTACGTTTCTTGACTTTTATTATTCGTAGATTTAACTTATACTTTAGATAAACTGGAACAAAATGAAGACAAAGCATCACTGTTATCTTCTTGGAAATATTAGGTAGGTAACTGAGAATTCCTGGTACCTATTCTAAATAAGTAGGTACATATGTCGTTTAAAACATAATTTACCGATAAATAAGGCCAAAAAAATGATCCGACTGTTACACATTCACGGCCACAGTTGCATTCCAAACTGCTCGATTTATACTTACAAGGTCGTCGAATTGTAGGCTTGCTAACGTAGAATTCGCATAAACTGATAATTCGATTATACAATTAAATAATATTAGTACTTATTTTACTCTTCAGTTGTTGTCAAACTGTATAAGGGAGCCATTTGTAAACTATGCTAATGGGAACTTCCAATTGAAACTTCGATATGATGTCTAAGATGTCTATTTATTTCCGTTCTGTCACGGGCATCGACATATTGTTACAAATAATATATCGATGGTCACGGGACTTAAATTACAGTTATTATTCCCCTTGAAGTTAGTTATTTATTAGTGGCAAATTTAGCTTAGTAGCTATAAGGTAAATTTTCATATGACTCAAACAACTGTCGCAGAGATCAAGCTATCTTTTATAAACCATAGATTTATTAAAAAATGAAGCTTCCTATACCAACCAATTTTTTATCATATTTTACAATAAATGCGTAATAAACGTCATGTCGAACATGTCCGACACTTGTATGTCAACACCGCATAAGGTTGTCACAAGACGCGTACCTAATATATTTAAATTAAATACGCTGTGTTGACAGTTAACACTGACATTTAAAATCAATGGTTAACGAGCTGTTGAAGATCAAGCCTACTCAATTTACCAATTAAGAATCTTGTCTAACAATGCTGTAGGAATTAAGGAGTCTAAAGTAGATTTTGGTTGGTGGATCTACCAATCTACCTTAAAAATTAAATTATAGATCTAGAAAGATGTGGCAATAGGCATCCTGAAAATATCGATTTAATCCGTCATTTCTTTCATTAATTATTAGTTATTTAAGGCGATGATAGCTCAGTGGTAGTGACGTCGGATACCGAGACGAAGGTCCCGGGTTCGAATCCTACAATGAGCTTGAGCTTTCGGTGAAGGAAAACATCGTGAGGAAACCATAGCACGGTGGTAGGGTACTTTGTAGTACCCGCCTGGCTGGCTACCACCCTCAAGATGAAAATCTGTCGCCAAGCACCTTTCGGTGTGTTCCGATAGCTGCACTTGAGAGCCAGTTCCGTCTAGGCTTTGTGTGCTTACCACCTTCGGCCGCATCATCACTTACCATGGTGAGATTACGGTCAAACACAGGCCTATAAACATTAAAAAAAAAAAAAAAAAAAAAAAAAAAAATATAAGAAACGTATTTTTTAATAAAAAAAATGACGAAAGTATGATGTGTTGAAGTTCTATGTGACGTCACGCCATGGTACACACGGCAACACATCAAGCTATACATTGCCAGTATAAGCTGATCTCGCATTGTATAGGATTTCCCTGCAATGAGAGGTCAGCTTATATTGAAAATATATAGCTTGATCTGTAGCCGTGCGTACACTTTTCACAAACATATGACGTCACGAATCCGTACTGCCGAACTTTGACGCACTTTATCTTTGTAAATTTTTATTGATTTGATAAAGCAAAAAATACGTGTCCACTATTTATTTATGATTTAACAGACGAACTAATTATAATTATATCTTTTAATAAAACTGTTTTCAGGATTAGAAGATATCGGTGACAGTTCACATTTTCCGGTTCACTCATACTACTTGCGAGTAACTAATATAATATTTTACAAAAAATATTTTAATTTCCATTTTATATCATTGCAAAAATACAATATATATCGCTATATACATATAACTAAGAAACAATTAAAGCACATTAATACTATAGCTTGATAATTTTAAAAATTAAGAAATAGGATGTACTTAAAATACTTGCTGCATGAAACGGAACATTGACCTATAGTGATTGACAATGCTTGATCGACAGGGAAATTCAAAAAAGTATTGATATATGTTATATCGATTATTTTTGAATTGGTTTATCAATATCGAAATATTTTTAATTACCAAAAAAATTACGATGTATCGGTACGATATCAAAGAGAGAGAGAATATTCTTACATTATTAGGTAAATATCAATTAACAAACATAATTTCTCATAAATCCTGTAATAATTATCTGAAATTAAGAACAACGATAATAGTACAGTATGATACATATGTGCAAAGTTGGTAATTACACACGAGGCGGTATTAAGCAGTAAGACAGTGATAAGGAAAAATAATTTGGAAAATAAAAGCACTAAAATGAAAATCGATTAGACTTTCTTTATTAACTTTCTCGATACGACAAAAAAATCGATTGGGCGCACGACTATAATTGTCAAAAGTGAACTGTCACCGATATCTTCGATATACTTATACCATGTTCTAATCCTGAAAACACGCTAGGCCACATCCCGGTATTCAACGTAGGTAGTATACTCAGTTTTAATTCTTCTCAGATTGAATATTTCGAGAAAAAGATACTGGTTCTTTACATCTCGCTACTCTCGGCAGTAAGTACTGCCTACCTAAGTCAGCCGAGTCAGACAAAGACAATTTGTGGGCGTTTTTCTTTTACCATAACAACCGGCTCAGACGGGAAGTGCTCTATATTTCTAACTAATCCGACGGCAATAATGTCAACGCTCGATATCTTAGGATTTGTATAGCAGATATAATGTCAAATGAATTATTATAAATTAGATTTCTTCATATACAAAAAGTAAAGCTAAATATTTTTTCAAGATGTGGGTCTATCGATTATATAAAATCAGAATAGCTAGGTGGTAGTAACATCTACAATGAGCTCACGACGATAGGGTACTTTGTAGTACCCACATGGCTGGATACCACCCTCAAGTTGAAAAATCTGTTGCCAAGCACCTATCGGTGCGTTCCGACAGCTGTACTTGAGAGCCAGTTCCTTCTAGGCTTGTGTTTTTTTACTATACTTAAACAGGAAATAAAATCCAGTCAGTGAATTAAAATAGGTAACTTCTAGCATGCTTCTAGCATCTTAAAATCTTCAAAAGTATAAATATAGTTATTAGAAACAGTAAAGAGGAAAAGGGAACCCTTATGAAACATCATTTAATTACCTAACAGTGGTAATAACGTGCTCTTCTCATTAGCAATAGATTCCCATAGCCATTACATGGAATTACGTAGTATCTGTGAGTGAGATGAGTTCCCACGGTGCGCGCGCGCATCCGCCGTGATCTAGATGCACTTCGGCGATAGTGTTTCGTGATAATCGTGTAAGGACACTACTGCCAAATATGCTCTTGAAAAATGCTATTGTGTGGCAGTCATGACTGTTTAGTGAGGTCGTTTATAACATTTTATGGAGTTAATGAAGTCAGTGCCTTGAAGTATATTTTAATCCGAGTGATGCCCAAATGTCAGAATAAGAGATTCGAGTTAGACTTGAGTTCCTTGTTGTCTTAAAAATATTGTTATTCTAAATTAAACTTTATAGAAAGACCTTTTATTGTGGACGAGTTTAAAATATTATTTTATATTTACCATGTCAATTTTTTATAAAATCTATCATCCTGCGTAAAGTTTGACGAGATGGAGCAGATCTCGCAGGGAACTCATGACACTGTGGTAAGACAAATAATAATTAGTCCCTAGCATTTTGACAAGCATTTGATAACTTCTAGCAACTTTTGACCATGATTTTGTTCGTATTGTACGTGGAATCAGAATTTAAAAAAAAAAATTGCACAATTCCATATATCCGAAAATACATGTTATTTTTAAATAAATTTTAATGCCATTTTTATTTTCATCAAAATTCAGCTCATAGTTCTTTTCAGCGTTTTTTTCTTAGACCCGTAGTTTAGAACTTGCTTGCACATATATGCTTAAAAAAAACCTGTATAATATCAGTTATCAGGGTTCTGCAGTACCAGACCTGCTTCGCTTTTAACCAGAAGGAAAAATGTCTAGAAATGTAACAGGTTAAAAAGATTCTAAAAATAAGTTATAGTCTCCCTTTTTGCACAGATTTTGACACGCGATGTACATACACTCGTGTCATCTTTGACGGGCCAGTTGGCGCAGTTGGTTAAGGTTCACCTTACGCGCCACAGGTCGTGGGTTCGATTCCCACACAGGACATGCATTTGTGTGCATGAACATGTCTGTATGTCCTGAGTCTGGGTGTAATTATGTATATTAAGTATGTATTTACAAACAAAAAGTAGTATATGTATTATATCAGTTGTCTGGTTTCCATAGTACAAGCTCTGCTTAGTTTGGGATCAGATGACCGTGTGTAAGGAATGTCCCAGGATATTTATTTATTTATCTATTTAAATGTATATCTGTGGTGAAATTCGACTTGCAAGATTCCACCCGAACAAAAATTGTTACATACATTGCAAGTTAAATAAAAGCTTATAATAAACAGGAAAATACTGAACTCAACTCATACCTTCATTATCTACATAATTTGTCTTAAAAACCTTTTCTCAACAGTATAAGAAAACATCAAATCAAATTCATATGCTGAGTCAGCCTGAGTCATTGAGTTCAACCTTAAAGGCTCGTTATTTAAACGGCATTCCTTCAAATTGACTGTGATTTTATTACTCAGTAAATGTCAATTGTAGATTAGTTCAGAGTATATGATCTATTTAATTTGATAATAACATAGAGTAGGTACTCTTTTTTGTTAGCTACTGGACATTCCTTGCTACTATCAATAATATGCATAAGGTAATAAAAGGTATTTAAAATCAACTTTTTTTTACTGTTTATAGGCCTACTGTGTTTGACCGCAATCTCACCATAGTAAATGATGTGGCCGAAGGTGGTAAGCACACAAATCCTAGAAGGAACTAGCTCTCAAGTGCAGCTGTCGGAACACACCGAAAGGTGCTTGGCGACAGATTTTCAACATGAAGGTGGTAGCCAGCCAGGCGGGTACTACAAAGTATCCTACCACCGTGCTATGGTGCACTAACTATGACATACTATCTGTCACCCACGTTCCCGGGATAAAAAGTAGCCTATACTCGGGAATAATGTAGCTTCCTATTAGTGAAAGAATTTTCGAATTCGAATTCGAATCTGACTTGTATTCCAGAGATTAGCGCGTATCCTAAAACTAATATTAAAATGCGAAAGTGAGTTTGTTTGTTTGTTACGCCTTCACGCCTCAACTACTGAACGGATCATCATGAAATTTGGCATGCAGATAGCCTATGGTATGGAGAAGGACATAGGCTATCTACATGACTTTTTATCCCGGGAACGCGGGTGAAACCGCGGGGGACAGCTAGTAAACAATAAACAAAAAAAATCTTCAGTTTTATTATAGGTATAGATTAGATTTATATTCCTACTAGGTACACTTTACCATTAACATGCTATAAACGAAAATAAACTGTTGCATATATTGCTATGAAATATTTTATTCACCGATTAACTATCATATTACAACGTTTAGATTGTGTATGATTTGCATACTAAGTCGCCAAATAGAAATATAGTTCTTAGCTCGTACCGAAGCTCGTCACACTCGTACCATTTACAATTCGTGAAAATCAAAGTGAAGGGACAGATCCAAGGTATTTATAGAATTGATTCTGTGACTGAATAAAAAAAGCACAATCTATTATACGAAGTAGGTAATAAAAACAGTTTTAAGTAGGAATTAGCCGTGATTACCTTAACTACAGCAGTGATAATTATCATTTCCATACAATCAAGTGAAGGCATTTTAGTGATCGTATTAATTCTCGGGTTTCCCCCTGTCTCAGCTCCAAAATCGTCTGCGGCGCATGTTGAATGGCATCACGATTCGCCTTTCAAATCGATGCCATTTGTAAAGTGGCAAGGATATCACGAAACGGGGGGAAATCCAGCCATAACCATTGCCACGACAAATGTACTACAACTAGTTCATTTTTGGCATCCAATTATGTAGAGAATGTGTTCTTCAACATAAAATATAACATAAATGTTTTATTGTTTCAGATAAACGACGTGTATTGAGGTGTGCTGTAGTCTTCAGTGAAAAATATTATAGTGTCAGTGTAGTGCAGTTTTTTTTCTATAATGAGATGTACAGTCATCTAGACTAGACGATCTTACGATGAAAGTACGTTTGTAGTCACGTCGATCGTTCGTTTAATTAACATAGCGATTCGACATTTTGCCCCAATGCCGAGTGAATAGGCAATGGCTTTGACAAACTTCACGCTCGCGCCGATCGGGGCTGCGACTCCGGCGCTAGTGGCTGCGTCTCCGGAGCCTCTGAGGGTCGGCCTTGACGACCTACTATATGCCCCTGATGAACACCAACCGGATTATATCCCTATTCAGCCTACCAACGAGCCATTCGCTCCTCCAGCAAATCAACAACAGCAACGAAGGCCTAATAAGCTCAGAAAGCGGGCCGGCACCGCGTACCTGCCACCTCCTAACCAATACGCAAGATATTCACAAGAAAACATCCCGCATAATCCTTACAATACACAGCTCCATACACAGGTCTATCAACAGAATACGAGACTCGACATTCAGGTTGAAAATCAAAGAGTGCAGGAAGTGAATCCACAGTTCGATAATACGGGGCAGTATATTCACGATCCCGCTGGAGATTATGATTACGAGCAAAGGAGGCTGAATCAGAATGCACAACGTCCGTCTTACAACCCTGGGTACGCGGACGGACCTTATCCACCGGCCTCGACGCCGAATTCTCCATCTAGTCCAAGATTCGAAGGGAATCCGAACCAAAATGTAAATAACTTCAACTTTGTGAATAGACCAACGACGGCAGCGCCGTTCCCACCGAGGGATCAGGGTACGAAGACGAGTGGTAGCGTTAATAGTGGACAAGCGCCACCAGACCGGCCTCGAGGTTTCACGAAAGTGGAAACGGGGAGTTCAGGTGGCAAGACGCAATTGCACGCTGTCCTAGACTACGATGATGATTATTATGACGATGTTCCTGGACAAGGTAATTTTTTTTTAACCTTATTAACTAACGATAATTGGTTCACCTTTATTTTTATCATACTCATAAATGTGATCTCATTGTTTCATCCAAACATCTGCCTAACCACAGCTACCTAGACTTATGTTTGTATGCCTAACAAACAATGAACATAAAATCATAATGGAATTCGTCACGTCACGTCATATTATATGTTGGCCAGTCTTATAAACCAGCCCCTGAAATAAATGCTAAACGTGTTATAAAAAAGTAGTATTTTCATTAATAAAAAAACTGGCCAAGTGCGATTCGGATGTGTGTAATTTAAAGTTACATATTTGGTACACGAATCTTTATATCAACAAAGTGTTTATAAGAACCCTACATATTTTAAAAATACCTTACCTTACGGTTTAGGGTACCCCAAAATATTTTACTTTCAACCAGTTTATTCGATATAATCTCCGAGTATTATCAGGACAGACACGCCGAAACTATAAGGGTTCTTAGTTTGACTACGGAACCCTAGAAATAGCACGTGCGTATAGATATTAGAGTTATGTGCACGTCAAGGTGGTCAGCCCGACAATTGAAATCCTGTTCACTTAGCGTTTGCGATAAACGTACTTATTGATATAAATAAATTGGCGAGACACGCCAAAGCATAGATCGTTATCCGTGAAATACTCTCGATTCATACGTCCACGCTACCAGACAGTCCACGATTGGTCCAATTATTTCTACTATCAGTCGATAGCTGACATTCGCAGCCTTCAACCATAGCGGAAGGCATGAACGGTGGAACAAGAGTCAAGACGACTGATTAACTTATCGTTAAAGCTTTATGTTTAGTACATAAATTGTATCCAAAGCATTTTCAGTACATTATGATATTCTTCCTTTTCTAGTCTAATTAAATCTTTGGTTAAAAGCCAAAGACAGTGGTGGATCCAGAATTTAGATGGAGGGGGCAGTGGCGTAGCTTGCCGTAGACTTGCCGGGACTATTAACGTAATCGCTTAAGCTTTTGCCTTGCCTCTCAGACAGGGCCTTCGATCGCTTTAGTGCCGACCGGTCGCCAATGCCACACAAACAATAGACAGTCTACCGTAGACATTGATACATCGACATGAATGTAGTCAGTGATCTAGAAAACAGACTAAAGTTCAGATACACGAAAAGACAACACCCGTTTTCGCTGAGTAAAAACGTGATCCTATATTAAGCACTAATAAAGATTAAGATCCAAGTTTATGACACAATATTTCCTGTACAATGTCAGTTTTCTCAGTGTCAAGGCGCACGAACAATAGCAATACTTTATACAATTTGTAGTAATAGCTTGTACCTACATGGGTCGTACAAAGGTTTCTTAAGCAACCTCGCCACGCCCGTCAGCATAGGTATAATCATTTATCGATAACAGTGCAACATATTACCTAATTATCTTAATATCGACTTATGTAGGTAACAGGTGGATTAGAGCGTTAGCTAACAGTCGGTTTTTTGACGGGCCATTAAAATTACTTTTAACGCGTTGCAATTTGCAGTGTGCACAATATCTCGGCCCATCAAGAGGCGACCTTGGTTTCACTTTCGAACACGTAGGATCATCGCGTGAGGTGGCAAGAGGTCGGAGCACTCGCGTCTTGATTCTTCAAATGAAATTGGGCCAAATCTTCGGTAACAGCTTACGAGTCATTTGTAAGTTGTCCGATTATAATTTGATGTAAGTATTCGTTCGACTGTCGTTTGGTTCCCTTGAAAAGAGAGAGATATTTTACGAAAATGTAAGTGGCTCAAGATTACTTGCTGAAGAATCTTGAATTAGTATGAACCGAGATTCGAAAGGAAGTAGGATTTAACTGCAATTCACTTTGAGTTGAAGGTACATCTACCGTAGATTAAATAATCACAAACACCAAAGAGCCTCTTGATAATTGCAGATGTTATATTTTTGCGCCATTTTTTATCCAAGAATCGGTTTGTATTATGCAAGATAAGACATCGAAAGCAACTAATATTGGCAACAGAATTGCATTATTTACATACAAAAATATTCAACACTATACCGGAATATTAAGTATTCCTTTCGATGCAACTCTCTCTTTGATTGCATCCATTCCTCCAAATGCATCTTTGTATATCACAGAGATATAGAGTCAAGTTTAAGGACACTAAATTAGGTAATTGTTTAGATCACACATTTTTAATTCACATTACAAATGTGGGAACCGAAATATAATTTGTTGCATTGTTTATTTTAATCTTTAATCTTGGGAATTTGTTTCATAATCAACGGGCATAATCCATTGGAGAAAGAAGTGCCCATTTGTTCAAGACAAGTAATATTTTGAAATTATGGCACTTTTAGTGGTTCTTAGTTTTTATTTCATTGGCGTCTCTACCGCGGCGTTGACATTGTTTATATAACTGTACAGGTTTTCATGTCGTAATGAAGAGTAGGATCTCGCAACGATGCGAGTGGGGCATATGAACACATAGGTAGCCGTCAACGGTTTTTTGCAGTTTCTTCTATTCGATTTATAGTTTTGCCACTAGACAAAGTTTGAAGATGATTAGTAATCGATTCTGTGACAATTCAATCGAATTATTTCATGAGAAAACGTGATTTGTAACATTTTTATTGGATGTTAGTGTTGGTTTGTTTATTGTGAAAGTTTAATTTTTGTGAATGTGTTCAGTTTGGGAATATGAGTCTATGTCTTCCATGCAGTGAGTAGATCTTTATCTGTCTCTTCTATAAGTAGTACCTACAAATATTTGATCGATGAATTAAATCGATAAATATATCGATATTTTAATGTTATGAGTATACCTACCACGGTTACGTAAAACAGCTTCGTAAATAATATTGCATCTGTGATTACGTTTATCTAAGCTAGATTTAGAAGTGATATAGAGAGAACTAACTGTGCCCCATGGTAATACCCGCGATCCACTCTATATATCCAAATGTAAGAGTAGGGTGTTTTTACAAGCTAGTTTCACATATCCCGGTCTGTAATCAAATCTTGGAAGTTAAAGATCCACTTTCGATTGAGCTGGATAACAATGCAATATTATTATGACATGAAGCTGATGTGATAATGGTGTCGGAGGGTGGGCATGGGACTCCGTAATAAAACGACGCAACTCCATCAAGTTTGGGCTCATTTGATTCGTCTTGCTTGACTAACTGATGATTAAGTTGGTCGACTAATAATATGTATAATTAAAAACTTGTTAATACTTTGGCTCGCGGTTTATTAAAAAAACAATGACATCAATTGTTAATGGGACGCGCATCCCTCGCGAGAACCAACGGTAGTACCTCAAGAAGAAGAGTAAATTAGATCTTCACTATTCGTGGATAGTTATAACTTATTTGTAGTTACTTGCAGCTGCTCCTAGATATCAATTTAGCACCTATAAAAGCTTAGCTTTACCGTATTACTAGGTCAATTCCACTAATGAATACAGTACGATCTAGATTTTATAAGAACTGGTTAGTTCACGAACTGTGCTACCATAAGTTTATGTATATACTTCATAGCTCTGATTCAACGGTATTTTCATTTCACAATTATTTTCCTGTTATGTTTCACCAAGGTCAGAGATTATGTGACCACACAAAGCCTATAAGGGAACTGGCTCAAGTGCACCTGGTGGCACATAGGTACCGATAGACCGTCAACTGGAGGGTGGTACCCGGCCAGGCGGGTACTACAAAGTACTGTACCACCGTGCTATGGTTTCCTCACGATGTTTTCAGCCAAAACTCAAGCTCATTGTAGCAACCTTCGTCACGGTATCCGAAGTCACTGCCACTGAGCTATCATCGCCTTATAAAGAGTTAGATTATTTAGTGGTGTTCCGTCGCTTTCGCGGACAAGTGCCACACGATTGCATAAAGACAGTGCTTTAGGCGCCGATCCCACATAGAGATTTCTAGAGTTCTGCGTTCAGAGTTCTGCGTTTTTCATTCACTGTAATCTATGCAGCGCCTTTAAAAGTAACTAAAGTGTATGACGTGTGTTCGGTAGCGAATATTGCAGAACTCTAGACTGCTTGCTGTGTGCACAATAAATAAATAAATATCCTGGATATTCCTCACACACGGTCATCTAATCCCAAAGCTCCAAGCAGAGCTTATACTATGGAAACCAGATAACTGATATATTCTACTTTTTGTTTGTAAATACGTACGTAATTACACGCAGGCTCAGGACATGCAGACATGTTCATGCACACAAATGGATGTCCTGTGTGGGAATCGAACCCACGACCTGCGCGCAATAGGTGGAGTCTTAACCAACTGCGCCAACTGGCCCGTCAAAATAGTGAATACGGAACGCAGAACTCTAGAACTCTCTCTCTTTTTGTGTGATTGGCGCCTTAGTGTTTTACTATTAACGAAAAATGTTTTAGGTATTATAATATTTATGTTAGTTTGTAAGGTATATAATATATATGGGTTATGGCCTGACCCCTAAAAACGATGCTAGATATGTCGATACAGATGGAAACCTAACATCCTGTACGTGGATTACGTAACTTTATTGCAATGAAATTCAGATTGAAATAACCTCTGAATCGGTAGAAATATTATAAAATCGGAAATGTTTCCAATTCTAATGAACCACTGTTTGTATTTGCAGTTATCAGAACGTAAAAAAGTTATCAGAAAACCCCTATATTTAACCGATTTCAATTCGAAAATGATTGAAATTTGGTTACGTAATCGGCCCCCTGAGGTGTATATGAGGTGGGTCGTACTCACTAGGCTCCCTGGGTTTTACCTGAGTTCCTGAGATAAAAAGTCCCCTGTTTCTCTGTACCTACTTACCTGACATAAGCTACTTACCTACGTACCAAATTTCATGACGATTGTTTGTGCCGTTCTGGTCACAACAAATAAACAAACAAACACATTTTCACATTTATAATGATTAACCCCACAATATTTTATACACTAAAGTACGTACCTACCTCTTACCTACCTATGAACGTTTTATAAAGAAAAATACTGCATCAATGAAATCACCACCAAAGGTTTGCGTCAATAGGGAGCGTGACTCCATTTATCTCGGTCTAAGGTCCAAAGTGCTATGAAAACTTAGCTATAAATATATTCTAGACAGCCCTTTCAAATACCGACCTTAGATTGGTGGTAACCATTACCATTCTACTGGTTTAATGGTATTTGTTTACTGTTTGATAACCGAAACAATTAAATATCTGTAGGTTTAAAGAGATATACCTACAGGCATAGCTGGGCACCGTTAATCCCTAACGATTAAAGGTAACACACCTACCTAGTTGGCAGGTTTAGTATGTCTTGCCGGCGTGTGAGTGAGAAATCTTTGTTCCTAACCTGTTGACATCCAGAACATATCCAGTACATATAATATACAGGGTGTAAGGGACATCGCCGCACAAACGGATACCATGGGTCCAGGACATGATTCTGGACTCCCCCATGTTGGAATTTTTCGCCGGTTTTTCCCAAATTTTTGAAAAAAAAAATTAAGTTTTTTTACTTTAGACTGTTCATAATCGTTATTCTTACCTAACCCAAAGAGATTTAAAATAAATAAGTTATTAATTCATTACTTTCACTAAAAGTAGCAATGTAAATAAAACTAGAAACGGTGTCTTATGGCGATATTCGCCTGCAGTCAGCGACATACTACGTAAGCACAACGTTATCGCGCGTTTAAATCGCGGTGTTCACAATACATTGCGCGCTCGAAAATGACAATTTCTATAACCGATCATTAGCGAGGTGAATGCCTTTCACAATTTGATTAGTGGCATTAGGTGTAGCCTTTTCGCGAAGTTTGCGTTACCATGCGAAATACACCCTGTATAAAATACAATTTTTATCACGTGTTAACGATTAACGGTGCCCAGCTATGTATACAGTGTAACTTTACACTCGGGGTGAGTGTAAAGTTTGCAAAGAATTAACGTAACTATCACATTTGAGTTTACAACAATACAAGTTCTCATATACATTAATTCTTTGCAGACGTTACATTCAGGGTCCAGGGTGTCACAGGCTATTGCTACACGGAGAGAAAGAAAATACACTGACGTGCTTGGTATATTTTCTTATATAAAAAGATAATTCTGAAACCATTCAAGATAGTGAAAAACAAAATTCAAATGTATTTAATACTTAACGGATAAATAATCGAGAATTTTAATAAACTTATTTAAAAACAATGGAAATAATTATAAATAAAAAAATGGGTTTAAATCGCCGCCTGCAGGCAGAGTTCCCAAAAAGCTGGCGACGTTACCTCATTGAATTGCGAGACTAATGCGTTGTCCGAGGTAAGCGCCAGGTCTTTGGTCTCATGTGATGTCTATTAGGCGTCTGGACCTTACCAAATTGCGCGCCTCTGAACCCCAGGAACCCATTGTTTCGACCCCAAACGGAATAAATATGTAACCGTCTCCAAGAGATACATATTTCCTCCGCTTTGAAAAAAATATTTCATTCAGTTCATGAGCAACAATGGTAGGTCCAAGGCGACCATAGCTCAGTGGTAGAGACTTCGAATGCCGAGACGCAGGGTTCGAGTCTTACAATGAGCTTGGCTTTCGGTGAAGGAAAACATCGTGAGGAACCATAGCATACCGATGTTCTAGGTTCCTCATGTTGAAAATCTGTCGCCAAGCATCTATCGGTGTGTTCGGACAGCTGAACTTGAGAGCCAGTTCCTGCTAGGTTTTGTGTGCTTACCACCTTTGGCCACATCATCACTGACCATTATGTGATTGTAGACAAACCACAGATATCGACAAACACAGGTATATACGTGTAAAAAACTGTTTTTAGACAGATACGTAGTAACAGTAAAATAATCGCTGTGTTAGCCATTATACTTAACCTCCTCATAAAGATGCGTCAGTGGAGACGATTACGAAATTAATGATTAAAACATCAATGTTATTTTAACATCCGCGGACCTGTTGTTGTCATTTGTAGAATACAACACAGTTCTTATAAAACTGGACCAGTAAAACAACTCATCTTGTCATAGCGCCCCACGCTTTTCATTCAAATATTGAACTTAATTACAAAAATTGCTTACATTTAGGCCCTTGCGGGATAGACAGAGAATATATTTAGGTTCAATTTTATAATTATTTAACACTTTTTAGTGCAGGGCTTTTTAAAGCGTGTTTTTTTAGTTTTTTTAAACTGTAATTTATTTTTTATTTTTTAGTCAACATAAATTATTCATACCATTTTATTATGTTACTTATACCATATTTTCACCCAATATCAATTTATTTCACATTTATAATGAGTATTTAGCTTCAGTGCCTACTCTTTGACTCCACCAACAGACTCAGAAAACCATATTTGGCCAAAATGCACATAATACGATTACAATACGCCCAAACACGGCTAGAATACGATGCTCCGCTATGGGGTTCCAGTGCCAACCCTCCGACTTCATCATCAGACCCTGAAAACTACACATGGTCAAAATTCATCTCACGACATTTCCAACAACCCCAAACACGGCTAGGATACGATGCTCCACTATGGAGTTTCAGTGCTAACCCTCCTACTCCATCATCAGACCCTGAAAACCATATAAGGTCAAAGTTCATCTTACGACAATTCCAACAAGCCCAAACACGCCTAGGAAACGTTGGTCAGTTATGGAGTTCCAGTGCCTACCCTCCTACTCCATCATCAGACCCTGAAAACTATACATGGTCCAAGTTCATCTCACGACAATTCCAACAAACCCAAACACGGCTAGGATACGATGCTCCACTATGGAGTTCCAGTGCTTACTCTCCTACTCCATCATCAGACCCTGAAAACCATACATGGTCAAAGTTCATTTCATGACAATTCCAACAAGCCCAAACACGGCTAGGAAACGTTGCTCCGTTATGGAGTTCCAGTGCTTACTCTCCTACTCCATCATCAGACCCTGAAAACCATACATGGTCAAAGTTCATTTCATGACAATTCCAAAAAGCCCAAACACGGCTAGGAAACGTTGCTCCGTTATGGAGTTCCAGTGCCTACCTTCCGGATCCATCATCAGATCAGCTCGATGGTACCAAATTATTGTATTGTCATCGGTACTTGATAAGTGTGCAAAATTTCAGTTTAATCTGACGTCTGGAAGTCGATGAAAATTACGTTCGAAGATTCCTTTACATACACTCATACATACATAGATACATACATACAGGTGAAGCTAATAAAAGCGTGTTAAAAATGGAAAATTTTGTATATTATTAGGACGGAAATCAGGAAATAGTATTCATTTGCAAAGGTTTCTAGCACGTGTTTAATAGTCTAAAGCTATATTGTTTTGTTTCTTTTATAAACTAGTAACATTTTTCAAGTTTTTCTCGCTTGAATGCAACAACAGTAAAGCTTTGGCACGAGCGACACTTGCGTAAATTACGTGACTACAAACAATTGATTTACTATATTTTATGCTTCCATAAATTAATTATACTGTGTATACGTCTTTGATGGCTATCTCGGCAATATTTATATGTTAATTTATTATTAATGTGGAAATTAAGAGATGCGGCATTGGACAACACGATTAAACTAAAGCAAGGTCAGAATTCACAGCTGGTGATTTGAACAACAGTTATTATTGCTATTTTTAAAGGATTTGTTAATTAAGTATAGTCCGAATCGAATCAATTTTAATTGAGAAGTTGCTATCAGGCGTTTATTTCCAATTATATTAAAAGGACAACATAGACATAGAAGTATCCTTTGCTGAACCTTGATGTTATAGGATAGGGGGACCATTCGATAAGGTTCTGTACCCAATTGTTTTATACCACTAAGGTAGCAAACAAGCATACGGCCCGCCTGATGGTAACCGGTTACCTTAGCCTAGGGGCGCTTGCGACACCAGGGGCGGTAGCTCATTCCACAGTCTAAACTGCGTGTGAGCTCGGGATCGTCGACGATTCTAATGGCACGTCGCTGAACCTAAACTGAGTCTAAAGACCCAAGATAGTATCCAGGTATCGCCCATTGATCTGCTGTCAGTACTCCATAAATTAAATTTTACTTTATTAGTAAATCTACGTTTGCGTCGCATCGGAATTTCGTCTCCGTCTTGAAAATGATAACACACACAAGCGAGAAATATGGTCTGGTTTTTGTATACAAAATGACAATTTCATCATCTACCTCAGTCATTTTTCTAGGCCTCAAGAAACCGTTATACCTATTTCACTTTGAATAATATGGTACCTTTAGGTGATAACTGATTAATTACTACCGATAAAGGAAGGGAAAATACATGCAGGAAATTTCCTCAAGTGTGACATAATGCTATTGTCTTCATAGTGTTAAGTCAGTGCTCACAATGTCTATGTAATCTTAACATTACCGACGTTTTTATCGCGTTTTTTTACGTTCGATTATGATATCGAGTCTTGTTCCTCTTTAATATCGATATTGTCAGCTTTCTTGCTCACTTTCGAAAAGGAATCCTCACATATTCAAATGAACACAGAAGTAGGGGAAAGGTGTAAAAAATCATCCTCTCGATAAATTTATTCCCGCTTTTCTTCGTGAACTACTTGTTTCATCTATCAATAGGTAAATGTCTTCCCTGGGATATATCATTATTTGCTACTACATTCCTGAGACATCTAATGTTTTTCTGATTAAATAGTATCCCATGCTATATACCAGGGTATCTATCTCTGTTGCCAATTTTCTCAATCTGTTAACCGTCATTGATTAAGAAACATACACATTCCTTACCTCCCTACTTTCTCCCTATTTTATGATATTGGTAAGATTCTAATGATAAATCTTGATCAAGGGCTGGATGTTATATTGTCTAGCTAATCAGACAATTTAAATTTGCATTTTTCTGAGTGGTAGCCAGCAAAGAGGAAAAGCAGAAGGTTCACTTCTTTTTCAGCCACGATGTCACCATGTCATTGGTGCCTTTATCATTATACTTTGATCGACAGACAAACTTCCATTAATGTTTTTATGTAAATAATATATTTCATCAGATATTATAATGACATGTCTGCCAGTTAGTCACGATTTGCGCCATACTTTCAATAATTAAGCTCGATCACATACACCTTCCAATGGTTTTATTGTCTTTGTTACGACGATAATTTGGTATAGCTTCAAAACTGTTTAGGGGAAGTTATGAGTTTTCATTTATAATCGGGCAAGTAATAGGTAACCTACTCAACAGAATTTAAGTCGTCCAGTAGAGAATGCCTTCTCCTTTCAAAATCAAAGCGAATAAGAAAAAACAATGAAATAATTTCTCATTAATTCTTTTTCCATCAAATAATTTATGAACAAATCAAAACACAACGTACGTATAAATAAGTAGGTATCTTATTCAACACTTTCTCAACAGAGCCCTTTCGTTCAGACGTCTATTTAACTGGGTTTGGGCAGTATAAAGGCCCAGTTTCACTCTATAAGTAACCATTAAGATCTTTGTCGAAGCGACGAATCAAGTCTACTGTTATTGTGCCTTTGTTTATTTGCCTAGAAAGAGTCCTCTAGCTCACCAAGCGCATATCTTCAGGAGTAAACTCAATACCATCAAGCGGCCCGTATACTTGTCAGCTTCTAGTACGTAGGTTAAAAAATACTAAATATAAAACAATAAGTATTCCCCTTAAGTTGTCTGACATAGAAGATTAGTGGTTTCGTAACCCCTGACCTGGATGAGGTGACACACCTCTGCAGCACTGATGAAATTACGTTGTTTTACAACTAATAGCCGCGAGATGAAATACTATGTGACTGACGACGTTGACTGACACTGATACTAACCTTACATGACGTGATAATACGTGCGTTACATATTTGTGAGCTGTCTAATAAACTGTTACAATACGCGCTTACTAAAGTTTCCCAGTCTTAGTACAAAGTCAACCCATTTCTTCTTATGACTGTTGTAAATAAACTGAAAGCGGAAGTACAGCGTCAAAAGTAAAAAACTACTAAAATAGGGCCTTCCTAATAGGTCACTTATGACAGCCCATATACCTACATCCATGTGTAAAAAAGAGACAAACATAGTGCGACAAGGAAAGACACCCTCTTGTCAAATATGACTTCTTAGCATGGGGATAGTTTAGCACTCAGATTACGGGACAAAAGGCAGATTGAACGGGTGGTTGCTTTTGAATTTGTGTTTGCTTTTTTGGCGTCACTCCCGTGTTCCGCGCGCTCCATCGGCCTTTTGTTCTGTCTTCTGAGAGCTAGCCTATCTATAATAATATTTCGATAGTCTCTTGACGGTTTGTAAAGCTGTTAATTGCGTAATGTGACACGGTACTAAAGTGATTACTTTGACCCGGACTGAACATAGGTTATACTATTTCTTCCGCGGACGCTTGGACTGTGGAATGAGCTCCCCGCCGTGGTTTTCCCAATGGAGTACAGCATGGGGTTCTTCAAAAAGGGTGTGAAGAGATTTCTGCAGGGTCGGCAACGCGCAAGTGATACCCCTGGTGTTGCATGCGTCCATAGGCTACGGTAACCGCTTAACATCAGGCGGGCCGTATGCTTGTTTGCCACTTAGTGGTATAAAAAAAAAAAAAAAAAAAATACACAATTACAAATATTAATCAACAATCTGTCTGACCAAAAGTGGTGATTTTCAAAGAATTAGTTAGTGCCATTGAAGATCTTAGTAAAGGGAATCAAATTGAAAAATCCATAACAACCGTTGATTAAAAATAATGTTGAAGAGTTAACTAAGAAACGAAGTTTACATTTAAAGTGAACCTGTAACAACTAATGCCATCATCTCAAGTACCTATAAAACCTTAGCCAATTTGTCTTTTATAAAGCTAAAGTTTTAACAATTTCAGATTCTGGTCAGCCTGCGGTGACGCCTCTCCAAGGTCCAATACTCCTTCGTAATGGAACGGTTCCTGTCGTGCCGTTGACATCATACCCTACTGTCAACAATGGATCATTCTACCAAATACCCGTAAGATGTTTAATTTATATACCTACCAATTTTTTTCAAAATGGCTCCAAACTATACAAGCTTAGTCTATGTTACATACATTAGTAATGTATTTAACATATGCGGTTATTATACCCCAAATAATTACGTGAGATTAGAGGGAGAGGGATATGAATGCCATCAACAAATGTGTAGTTAACTTGCTTACATAACCCGCGCGCCCCAACAAGAATGATTCTGGTACGGGACATTGTTTACACGCGTTTTCATACATTCCGGAAAAGAGTCTGATTCAATGGCTAAAATGTTCATGGAATGACCTGACCTGCAGGTTTACCGCGTAATTCAATCATCATTAACTTAATTAAACTGGGCATCATTGAAATCCCATTATTATATAACATTTAGACCTCAACCGGGTCACCGCACGAGTCAATGGATGACTCATATTCACGAATCCATAAATATTAACTGTCACCGCGGTTTCACCCGCGTTTCCGAGGAATCGTATGTTTTTCCGGGATAAAAGTATTCTAAGTATGTCTATCTAGAACATAAATATCTGTGTGCCAAATTACGTTCAGTAATTTTTACGTGAAAGCGTAACAAACAACTTCACAAATAATAAAACACATCCTCACATCCATACAAACTTTCACATTTATAATATTATAATTAGGAAGTGGGATTGTAGAAAGAGGAATATCATTTCAATGAAGTTCATTACCGTGATTACCATTGACTTACGCCGTAGCCCCGCTGACTTAGGTACTCAGGTAAGCCTGTCAATTAATGAAACATCAGTATTACATATATTTGCTGCTGGTTAGTTTAAATTAGCAAATTCATTAAAACAAATGAAGATAGACAAAGCTAGGTTAGACAAACGGGTATTATTTGCACTGCGGCATGTCAAATGATTGTCTGTCACGTTGGCAAAGGCTCAAGTCAAACAGCTCTTGCTTAATATGTACAAAATGTACCTAAACATGTCGTGAACGCATCTACAAATGTATTAGCATTCTCTGCATACCCCTATTCCAGTAAATTTAGATTACTTGTAAAAATGTATGTAATTGAGTTGAATCCACAGTGAGATATGTTTATGCCTTTATTTGCTCATGCTAATAGGTCACTTAACGTTCTTCTGTGCCTATTAATTACCGGTCTTCTACATTTCGCGAATATTTTATACCTATAGGTAGTTGATAGATCTTGGAGACTGAACGGCGGCGTCACGTCTTCCCTTCGCTAGGAAATTATGATATTACTCAAATAATATACCTAAGTTTGAGACTGTCATGGTCAATTCGTCAAAGTTGTTCAATAGCTGACTAATCAAAAATACGGTGTATGACTGATTGTATGTTACCAAAATTTTCCTTTGAATGCTCTATCTACAATAGATTATGTATATGATGTTAAAACTATTTTTATAAGTAACTCGATTATTTTAATAAGGTCAGTCAGTGTGAGCTTTTATAATAAACAAGCTTTTGCACGCGACTTCGTCCGCGTATAGTACTTATTTTTTTTAGATATGAACTATTATAACGCACAATATAGAGCTTTGTCCTTGGCTAATGCCCGCCACTATGTGTGATATTTGACAAAAGTTCACGTAGATTGACAGCTCACACGTGAGCATGCCACATAAAACTGGCCGTGGGAGAAACAGTCCTGCCGCAAATCAACTCCACCAAATATCAGTTTTTCCCTGTGATTTATTAATCATTAAAGTCATCGCGAAACATACCTTGATTGCTAACTGCAATCTTTTAAATTCAAAGGTGATTTGGGATCCATGGCATACGCGTCACGAAGACTGATTCTCCTCTGGCAGTGCCAATTGAAAAAGAATTTTATTTTATTTTTATACTACTACAACAACTATTGTATAACAAAAAAGTAATTAACAGTGAATAAATTGTTCACCTTCTACCATCACATGGGAGATGTGATGGTAGCGAAATGACCAAGACACATACTTTGTGAAGTTAGGGCTTATAGAGTAAGGACATGTAGAGTTATAAGCTTGTCTCTACATGAGATCTGATAACTTTTTGACAGTGCGAGCCATATGTCTTGGCAACATTTTACAATAAAATGTTTTTGGTGGGATATACATTTCCTATAAATATAAAGGAGTTTGAAGATGGTTATATTCCATAAAGTTAGTAAGTAGCTTGATGATATGATTTATCGATTTAAACCGAGAATTTAGTTGAGAACAAATTTATATTTCCCGTGAAAAACCAGGTAGTCGAAACACATAGATTGATAATAAATTCGCAGCATATATGTACCTATAACATAAGCATAAGTGTTGTTTAGTAACACGCGATCGCAAGAGGTGTTAATAGCATTAGGAAACCTCACGCAGGACACGAGAGCAATGTCAACAACGCTCATGTAGAATAACGCTTAGCAATAAGCGAAGCACCAGCATGGCTCTTAGGAGCTATCCTTGACATAAAGTTTGTAGAGAGACGGGGAACGAATCAGGGGCCTTAGCCCTGGCTTCGGCCCAATGACCCATTTTAAGGGGGTGTCAAAATTTTCTGAAATTGGTTTTTTAAACATAAAAACAAGACGGGCCAGTTGGCGCAGTTGGTTAAGACTCCACCCCTATCGCGCCGCAGGTCGTGGATTCGATTCCCACACAGGACATGCATTAGTGTGCATGAACATGTCTATATGTCCTGAGTCTGGGTGTAGTTATGTATATTATGTATGTGTTTACAAACAAAAAGTAGTATACCTACGTATTATATCAGTTATCTGGTTTCCATAGTACAAGATCTGCTTAGTTTGGAATCAGATGACCGTGTGTGAGGAATGTCCCAGGATTTATTTATTTATTTAAGTGTTCTTTACTAAGAATATAAACGAAAGACAGAAATATTATTTTTAAACTAGATGTAGCCTCTGACCTTCTGAAATTAAATATTCCCGCTTCATATGAGTTAATTAGGTACATAATAGATGTTTCAGTCGACAATTCAATACTTTATAATGCGTAATGCTGCTTTTTATTATTTTTATTATTATTATAGTCTACCACTCATAAAGTAAAATCAATCATACCTGAATTTTTCCTGTACCTGCTAAACCCTACAAGTAATAAATAAGCTACATACTTTTAGAGCAATATACAACTATGTATAAAGATATGTAACTAGTGCCTGTGCTTTAATCCCACACTTTGAAGTTTATGTTTTGTGCGGTGGTGCTAATGCAACTGTCGTACAAAACCTTAAATTCAAAATCCCACCAATAAATTCCAATTTGTACTTTAAACTACAGAACTATTTCGCACCGAGTTTCCGATATTATCGTATATTTTGCGGCCACCTTATTAGAATTGCGACAGCGTAGGCACCGCAGGAAACGTCCGATCTAGCTAGCCTGAGTCACACGCGTGGGCCACGACAACATGATAAAATATAAAACGTGAGCGATTTATAAGATCCACGGCAATGTGGACGCCATAATTTATAACCCTCGTCGGCTCCCATAACAGCTGTGAGAACAATCACCTTTATGTTCAAAATGTGAGGTGCATTTACCTCGCATAGCATTTGTTTTGATGGGCAAAAGAAAACTGATCGGCAAAGGGGTTAGAACCTTTGTGGCATAGCTAGCCGCCGCCATTTTAGTTTTTTTTGAATGTCGCGGCGCACGATGAAACTGGTATATATGGGTAGAGGACACTTATACAAACAAAAAATGTTAATCAATATGGTGGCCTAAAGTGTCACGTTTCCGAGATATTTCGAGGTAAAGATCGCCATATGAGAATTACGACAATCATTAAAAATTAACTTTTTACGTGTTTATACGCATTCGATTGTATTCAAATAATATTTCCCAGGTTGATTTATAAATTTTTTAGTAGAGAGTTAAACTAGGAGCACGAAAAACAATATTTTTAATTACTTACCTACTAAACAGCGTCGTAATATTCGCTATGAACCACAATGTTGTCAAAGTAGCTCGGATCGTGACTTGTTTTAAGTGGTTTTCCATCTTGTCATTATTATACAAACAAAAATGACAATACTTGTCCCAAAATCTCATGTTACCAAGTTAATTGGAACTAAAGATCGCTAAGTAATGCTCCCTGGGTGCCAAAATTGCAATAGCGACGTAATAGTACATTATGATACACGTGTGCAAAGTTGGTTAGTAATACTCGAGGCGTATTAAGCGCGTGAGCCGTAGGCGAAAGCAATAAGTGAGCCGAGAGTGTAATAATCAATGCACACGCGTGTCATACGAGGTTTTTTTTGACAGCGGTGAGCTGTCAAACTATTTTACCCGTTTAAATTAAGAATGCTTGGTCTACACTACACATATCACTTGCAGTGAGGTCCAAACTTATCATAATCGGGATTATACCTTCATAAAACTGTCCGGTAATGTAAAGTAAAAAGCACAAATGGGTAATAAGCTGCATTATAATACTAAAAGCGGTGCAGTAAATGTTATTTTACGAGCGAGTGTGTTGAAAATAAATAAAAAAACCCGGTCCCGCGGCCGGCCCGACCCGACCTAATAAAACTTCTACCTAAATGAAAGTCCCGTCTACATCAAAGACTGCTCACGTGCATACAATGCCCAAAAAGGGCGATAGATCAGACCCGATGAATTACAGGCCTATTGCCATCACCTCCCATTCTCTCCAATGTCATGGAGCGAGTGATCAACACGCAGATCTTGAGATACCTAGAGGATCACGATTTGTTGAGTGACCGACAATATGGCTTCCACCATAGTCCCTTGGCTGGTGACCTTCTAGTGTATCTCTATGTGATGTGTCTATGTATGCACTAGAAGGTCACCAGCCGAGTGGTCACTCGCCATCGAGAGTCAAGGTGGCGAAGGCGTTCGATCGGGTCTGGCACTGGGGTCTTCTAACGAAGTTACCAGCATTATGGGTTTCCCGAGGGACTATGCAAATGGGTCGCCAATTTTTTGTCCAGCAGATGCATACGAGCTGAGAGACATAAATGCTGGCGTCCCGCAAGGGTCTGTACTGTCCCAAACACTGTTCCTGCTGCATATCAATGAAATGCTGTCTATTGAAGGCATTCATTGTACAGAGGACGCTCATTGCAAATATTCTGAAATCGAGAGCACACTAACTAGTGTCTCCGATTACGGTCGACTAAACCTAGTCTATTTCAACCCCACTAAGACTCAAGTCGTTCACCGCTAAGAAAACCCCATTTGCTGTGACTTCACAATTCCAGAACACGAACATCAGTGAAAGCATCGGGATCCTCGGCATCGACATTTCTAACGACGTCAATAGGCCGTCTAGAAGACAAGGTTAAGCTAGCTTCCAAAAAACTGGAAATGCTCAACAGAGCGACGCAGTACTTAACATCGGGGCAAAGGCTGCAACTTTACAAGTCGCAAGTCCGGCCTTATATGGAGTACTGCCCTTTCCTGGATACCAGTTTGGGCCCTTAGATTCGGTTCAGCGACATGCTATTAGAATTGTCAACGGTCCCCAGCTCACAAGCGGCTTAGGGCCCCTCAATCTGAGGAGAGATTTTGCCTCCTTATGTGTGTTCTACCGCTTGTATAACGGACAGTATTCTGTAGAATTGTTTAACCTGATGCCCACGGCTACCTTCTAACATCGCAAGTCTCGCCATTGACGGGGAGTCCATCCTCACACATTAGAACCAAAATAGTTTCGAACTATGCGGTCTGAAAGGAGCTTTCTTCCGCGGACGCTTAGACTATGGAATGAGCTCCCGCCGTGGTTTTCCCAACGGAGCGTGGGGTGCCTTAAAAAAGGTGTGAAGATATTTCTGTAGGGTCGGCAACGCACGAGTGATACCCCTGGTGTTGCAAGCGTCCATAGGCTACGGTAAGCGCTTACCGCTTAGGCGTGCCGTATATATGTTTGTTTGCTACCTAAGTAGTTTAAAAAAATCCTTTTATTTAAAGGTTTGAGGTCACGGCTTGTTTCTATTATGTGTATTATTTTATTTTTAAAACCGTGATGCAATAATTAGTTGACCACAGTTTATTGCTTAAAAACAATAACATAAATTGTACTTAATCAACTTGAAACTATTGTCATTCTTCTCATATTATTTATACATCTGTATTCCAAAATCTCGGTAACATTATATATTTTAAGACAAGTATTGTCATTTGTGTTTAATACATGGAAAACAAGTTGACCACTACGATCCGAGCAACTTGACAACATTGTGTTTCATTGCGAATATAGCGATGCGGTTTAGTAGGTAACCAATTAATGAATATTGTTTTTTCATGCTATTTGTTTTGCTATATTCTAATAAAAAGTTAAATCAACCTGGGAACTATTATTTGAATACAATCTAATGCATATAAACACGTAATAAGTTCATTTTTAATGATTGTCGTTTTTCTCATATGGCGATCTTTACCTCCAAATATCTCGGAAACGTGACACTTTAGGTCACCATATTGCTTAACATTTTTTGTTTGTATAAGTGTCCTCTACCCAAATATACCACTTACACCGTGCGCCGCCACATTGAAAAAAAATCAAAATGGCGCCGGGTGGCTATGCCAGCTCCCATACAAAAAAGTTCGTACCCCTTTTAACGTAAGCTTCTGAAACTTCTACTTAAGGCACATGTTGTTGAAACTTCCAACATCCTGAAGAACGTAATAACTTTCATAATAGTTACAGGACCAAGGGCGCAAAGGGTCCTGGAAAATTTGTTTAGGTAAGGTCAATGCGGGGAAGACCGTCCGGTTGAGTAAGTCGTCCGTAAAGAAGCAGCTCAGTAAAACTTCAGTTTAATAGCTAAGCTTTTCGAATATTGGGCTGTTTTCTTTGTAGCTATTCAGAATTCGTCGTATTTCTTACTGTACGGACTTACTCAACCGGACGGTCTTCCCCGCATTGACTTTACGTACAGTTTCAATATACCTACTACAAACGCATAACTAATTGGTTGTTGGCACCCAAAATAACTGAGTGCACAATATGTTCATTGCACTCTGTTTTTTGAGTCGTTCCAAAAAAACAGTTTCTGATTACGTGATGGGGACGCCCAAACTCAAAATGACTGCGGAATTATTTGACTACGGAAGTTCTAGAAAACAAATTGCGCTCTGCATACTTATAATGGATAGTATGGATACTATAGTATATTTCAAATAACATGAGTTCGGTGACACATGGTATTTTATTTAATTTCTCAATGGTTAATGTTCATTTCGATATAATAAAGGAATACTATGATAGAGCTAGGTTTCACGAAATATTGTGAATATTATTTCAGAGTAATCAAATGGAATTTCACTAGATATTGGTAAAAAACCCTTGACCTTGACGACTCATCCTATGTGAAATAGAGTATAATCCAAAACATTTTTTTACTTACCTACATGCATAAGTAGGTACTTGCAAGTAAAACGAACTGCGCGTGAGTCACAACCAATCACGTCCAAGCACTTTACGTGAATTGAATTTACGCATTATTGAATAAGTCTGCGTTGCTGCGAAACTTAAAACTGCGATGTGCTCCGAGTTTGCATTTAAAATACCCGTAGGTAAATGCCAGCTCAAATAATCATCGTGAATTTTATGTACGAGTAACTTATGTATGGATCTGTCGCATTTTGGTATCTACCTATCATACAATTTGCAGGACGATTTTGCGTATCAAATTGCATGCGCAGAATACGCAGACCATAAACCAGGCTTACTGCTTATTCTGGCCTACTCAATGTTAGATATTCGATTTTTAGCATAAATTGTATTGTGATTTTATGCTGTGTTAGACGCGTCTTCACTTACTACGATCGTACAGATCGACTGCTTCGTGCGCAGTAGAAGCACAGGAGTCTGTGATTGAGAAAAAGGAGCCATTCGCTTCAGTAGTCAACGCGATCCGCCGGGCTATCGGGTATCTTTAATTAGTAATCGTAACGAACACCATTAATTATTTCATCCAATGACGCGGTACGATGATGACCACTGCTGGGCCCTGCGGTAGAGCCCCAGTTCTGAAAATGTTCAAATCAATCGAAATTAACGCATAGCTAAGATACCTATACCGAGGTGCTATGGGAAAAAAGCATTCTGTCCCTTCATTAACATCTGAGAAAAACCCAATTCTCATGATTATTAAGCTATAAAAAATTTAATTTACTCTATGAAACACGTAGATAAATAAAACATTAAACGATAATAAACACTTATATATTGCTTTAATTTACTCGGCAAACAATAGACCGCGTCAACACACTAATTCCATACAAAAGAGATTTTTGCATAGATAAAGTTTATATTAGCTAAATATAAAACACAAGACACTGTTTGTGTGATAATTGGCCGTGTTTGTTTATATGTTTTGCGGCAGGTATCATGATAGGTTCTTACTACGGCATCGACATTTCTCCAGGCGCGCTATTTATCGTTTTACTAACTACATAAATTCTTTACACTCAGGAAGCTGTTCAGAATGGCAAATGAAAAAACAGATATAAGAGGAAGTGGCACGATATAAGAAATTGATCTTTTATACAATATTAAGTTAATCCAAGGGTTGTCAAAAACGACATGAATCAACTACAACGTTTATCCTAAGTATTTTAAGCAAACACAATTTAAACTACACGAGCAACATTTATAATCACAGTCCGTACTTATTATGTTGCACCAATAGTCATACAAATAACGAATTGTATGTATGTATTTAATTGATTAAACAACATGTGACTGGTATTGCATATAAATAACATCCAAATTGATTTATTTTTTTCAATTAATTTTATCTTGACCTCAGAACAGTCGTTAGCAGACACTTAGACAGGTAACCTGGAAACTATGACGAATAAACGAGTCAATAAAAATAAATATTTCTTTTACGTAACATCGTAAACCTTCAGACGATTTTTAAGTGCTCTCCGAGTGAACTTTACAATTGCAATTGAAAACAAAGTGGCACTACGAGCGACACAAGTCTCAAGATAAATATATCAAAGACGAAGGAGTTCGGGCGCCAGAAGACGAGCACCGAACGACAAAATATTTTTTTGCTTACAAATTTATGTAAATTTATTTCTTACCATGCAAGGTTATTGACACAGTTGCGTCTAAAATATACTGAATAACTTTTGAATTGCTAAATAACAAGCGCTTGCTAAATTAATGACACGATCCAGTTTCCCATCTTATATATTGCGCGATCAAAGTTGTCATAAATCATGTTAATATATACACAACTTGAGTCTTGTATTTGAATATGATAAACTATTAACTTGCACGAAAATTGAATATTCTTAACAAGTGCGTATTTTGTAGCAGTTGCTTTTCTGAATCACAATGGCTGTTTTAGATGTCAGGCACTTTATGCAAAAAATACAATAGAACTTGCAATATAGAAAATATTTTTTTCTATCCATATGCCTAAGGTTCATAATGCTGTAAAAACAATAGAGGAGACAGAAAAACCTGTTTGGTAAATAAAAGGATGTCTCATGTCGTGGGATGTATCGCGAGTGCGCGAACCACTGTGTGTTGAGCAGTGCTGAGTTTAACGTCTTTTTTTCGGTAGTTGGTTAATTGTTTTTGTTTGGAGTCCGTTCAGTTAATTAGCGTACTTTAAAGTAGCAGGACGTGTTAATTACACAGCAATCCGGTAGCGGATATGAATTTGTTCTGCTTAAATGTGAGTGTTCAAGTACTTACTTATTTAACTTTGTAAGATCTTCTCGATTTTTAACTAATTGTCTATTCAGTGCTACTAAGATCGATTTTATTGTAACAAATCCTAAGTTTATGATTATAACGTCCTGCTACGTCCCATTACGGGTTATCTGGGGCATAAGTAGTCAAGGTATCTTTAAAATGATACCTTGACTACTTATTTGGCAAATATGAACCCTTCAATGCTTAGACAAGATTCATTTAACCAACATTAGAGTACGGCCAAGATTGTATTGCTTTATAACTATAGATACAGGTATTTTATGTGTACGTTATTCGTTTTCAGATCCTATGGACTGCACTTTCCTTGGCATTGGGCTACGAGCTGCAAGGTCAGATCATTAGAGGAGTGCCATGCGTGAAGCGTAACTACCAATTGTATTGTCCGACAGCTGGGAATACATATCCTTTGTAAGTTAAAATCTATTCATATAAACTAGTACTAGTGCCTGGCAGACAAAACTCAGACGCCGCAAGATCTAGAAAGTTTTAGGCGCCGATCCCACAGAGAAGAGTTCTAGAGTTCTGCGTTCCGAGTTCTGCATTCCGCGTTGACTGTATGTAAGCAATGTGGGGCCTTTGAAAGTAAAAAAAGTGTATGATGTGCGATCAGTAGCGAATATTGCAGAACTCTAGACTGCTTGCTGTGTGCACAATAGTCAACACGGAATGCAGAATTCGGAACTCGGAACTCTAGAACTCTCTCTGTGGGATCGGCGCCTTTCTGTCTTATTACATAAGATGGTTTAAGCAAAGTCTAGTAAAACCAAGGTTTTAAGATAGTCTCGATGGTCTCGGCTCTTTTTGACGTTATAAGTCATAAGTATATGACGTTAGAAAGTGACGGATATATTTAAAACATGGCTTTACCAGACTAGGTTTAAAACATCTCATGTACTTAATAAAACAGATGTCTCGGGCTACTCAAAGAAAAGAAAGCGAATATCACCTCCTATATACGCAACTATGCTACCTACTGCTAAAAGACAATATGTGTGCTCAAAACAGTTCAGTCAGCAGAATCGTCGGCTTTTGGGTGGACTGTTTCTAACAGTTTGAATCTCTTGTTGAAAGTATACCTGTCATTGTCAATGACGTCTGAAATGACAAAGATGGCAACAGGTTTGATTATAGACTAACTTTATAATTGCTTTCAGAAACTGGCAGTTAGTGTAGCCATTTCCTGGCAGTAAAAATAAATGACGATGATGATTAAATAACCTAAACTATTAAGCAAGGTGCTTCGAAACATGTATAGGTACATAAATACTACCGGACCTGACCTAAACTTCTTTTATTAATACGAATCAATCAATACATCTGCAAGTAATCACATGTAAAATTTTAGTATACCTACTATAACTTATTAATTTCGCTCAGTTCAATGATGGCCAGTGTTGCATCATATAAAATATGTTCATCAATGTTCATTGCTCTTACGAGTATACTTAGGACCACAGACATAAATCTAAATAGATAAGGCTAATCCCTCAATCCGTATGAAAACCAAGCGTGTAAATTTTTTTGTACCTACCATACTGTCACAAGATTTATTTAGTTAGGTTGGCATTCGATTTTTAACGTGAAAATGAAACGATCCTAAACACATAATCAGCTAAACACATCCCTCGCTACACATCTCTGGTGGACATGCGCAGCCTTCTGCGAGTTCCCTGCCCGCGCGCAACAGTTTCAAAAGAACATTGTTCTCCCTTTTTGCACAGATTTGGACACGCGAAGTACATACACTCGTGTCATCTATTTAGATTTATATCTGTGCTTAGGACTCTTACGAGTATTCACGCAACAGCAATTATAATGCAAATAATGTCATATTATGTAGCAATGATAGCTCAATGATATTGGCGTGGAATGTCGAGACGTAGGTCCCTAGTTCGAATCGCACACACGGCTACAGATCAAGCTATACATTTCCAATATAAGCTGACCTCTCATTGTACGGAAATCCTATACAATGCGAGATCAGCTTATACTGGCAATGTATAGCTTGATGTGTTGCCGTGTGTACAATGAGCTCGAGCTTTATATGAAGGAAAACATCGGTGAGGAAACTATAGCACGGCGGTAGGGTACTACAAACACTGAGTGGTCCCTCATGTTGAGAATCTGTCGCCAAGCACCTATCAGTGTGTTCCGACAACTTCACTTGAGAGCATGTTCCTTCTAGGCTTTGTATGCTTACCACCTTCGCCCAAATCATCACTGAACATGGTGAGACTGTGATCAAACACAGACCTATACATAGTAAAAATATACATGTAACATTGGATATATGTATTTAGTACTTACCCAATAGGTTTAATTTTTTTTTTGTAATTGTCATCTTGAGTGCCGCCCAGTGTAACACTAATCATGTGTTTTAATCTATTAACTAATATTTAGGTGCAGTTATAATTATTTTTAAGTAAATTTACTTCAATGAATACGATGCCTATCCACAGCCATGGCTGAGCACTAGACCTTTTTGTCTCTGCTTTTATTTACTTTTTACTTTTGTTTTATTATGTTATTTTTAAGTTGGAGACAAATAAACGTTCATTTATTTATTTATTTATGTGAATAAAATTTACATATGTTCATAGATCAAATAATCTGAACCTACTTAAATTGGGGGTAGAATACATTTTACAGCATCGGTACTCAAACATTTTATGTAACGGATCCGCGCACAGAACTATTCAAATCAAGAACAGATAACCAATTTGTTTGAAAACATTAAATGGCTGCAAAGATTACTTGTCAATTCTTGACGACCAATGTATTCAACTATAAATAACTTACAGAATGACTGGGCGTTTTAAGTAGCACCTAATAGTCAAATCCAATCATTGGCGACCGTCCTATTGTAGGTTTTATTCATGGTGTAGGCAACGTGTTAATTGAACCTAGAACCGAGACATTAACCTCACATTAATACCGTGCTGTTTTTTCATGGCCACATTACTACATAGCAAAATATACTTACAAGGAGACCCTGGCTTTGGGGAAACGGATTTTTATGATTTTTTGTAGAAAGGTAGTACACCAATTATACGTATTGGTGTACTACCAATACGTACCAACTAGGTAATACTCAAATAAAGCCGAGAAAAACGGACTTCAAGTTTTTAGTGCGCGTTATATATCATTTTTATAAATTATCAGTCGAGTGTGGTAACGCTCATGTACTTTTTATCTATCCATCGCAAAATCTATTACTGGGGTTTGGTTTATTATGTGACGTTAAAGGTTTTCTTATGGATTATCTGATAATTAAAAACACTACCCTTCCATGAACTACCTCGACTGAATACTGAAGCCAAATAAGAGTTTATTGGGAGGGAGAAGGGTCGGTAACGCGAGTGATGGATGCTCCGTGTATTTTTTTTTATACCACTAAGGTGGCATACAAGCATACGGCCCGCCTGATGATAAGCGGTTACCGTAGCCTATGGACACTTGCAACACCAGGGATATCACTCGCGCGTTGCCGACCCTGCAGAAATCTCTTCACACCCTTTTTGAAGAACCCCATGCTGTACTCCATTGCGAAAACCACGGCGAGGAGCTCATTCCACAGTCTGAGCGTCCGCGGAAGGAAGCTCCGTTGATCCCGCACAGTACGAAACAATTCTAGTTTCAATGTGCGAGGATGAACTCCCTGTCGATGGCGAGAGTTGCGATGGTGGAAGGAACCGTGGGCATCAAGTTGAACAATTCTTTAGAACACTCTCCGTTGTACAAGCGGTAGAATACACATAAGGAGGAAAAGTCTCTCCTCAGACTGAGGGGCTCTAAGCCGCTTGCGAGCTCGGGATCGTCAACAATTCTGATGGCACGACGCTGAACCGAGTATTGCAAGCGTCCACGGTAACCGCTTACAATTTAGCGGCCCGAATACATGATTAAGCGCACTCGCAGAGAAAGATAGCAGTCTGGTGCCGTCAATGTATTAAAATTCTTTAATTACACAATCATCCTGTCGGTATTGTTTTTTTTATTTAATTGTCATTAACTTGATTTACTATCAGATCACCAATAACAAGTTCCTTTGTTTGAATACAAGTTCCTTACGTCTCAAACAAATAATAATCTATTGTTTGTTTGGTGTACTAATTAAAAAAAACATAATTGTTATCTTCACTGAACATGTTAAACCTAAGTTCGAGGAAAATACTTTGATTTAAATAAGCTGTTAATGGATGACATTAAAAAACCAATAAGGGCGTGAAGACATTTTCATCTCAAAACATGATTTTCTAATATATTTTATCTTGCTTTTTCCAGAGATAAGATTGAAAATTTTATAGACGAAAATAAAGCATTGATCAAGAGAATGTATGGTTCCTTCAATATTCCTGGGGGTAGCAGAGTGCGAAGAGCCCCGGGAGTACCAGACATGCATACAGGAGACTCCTATTTCCGCCACGTAAGACAAGCATCGAACACGCAACTACCTGATCCACAATCGATTAACAGCACTGGCAGGTTAGTTCTTCAATATATTCCTTCTACTAGAAATAAATAAGGCTGAATATAGAACTGGACATATTTTGAGTAACTTAACCAGCAAGTTTAGTTAGGTCATCGAGGAAATATCCATTTTGAGTAATTATACCGAGCAATCTAGTAAGTGATTATGCACCGATATTGAACAGTAAAGACCAATTACTGCATCTAAAAGTTTAGGAAAGGTCGAGCAATTTGTTCCACAAAAATTCTTGTATTTTCCGATAGTCGATGAAAAAGAAGTAGAAGGTAGTATTAGTAAATGGTACAGGAGAAACTGACGCACAGTCTAGGAACTAGAAATTTTGCATAATATCCAACCCCTAATGGGGTAAAAAAGGGCATCGCGGGAGAAACCATTGGGGCAGAAAACTAGTTTGACAATAATAATTAAGTTTTCTAATGTACGCACAATATTTCCAGAGTAGACGCATGCGAGAGCAAGACGGAAATAATGACGCCATACTGGGCTCTGAACTCGGCAAGAAAACTGCGAGCTATTGTCAACACTATGCACTTTGAACAGGCTATACATCAAGAGGTTTGCAGGTAGATATTTATACTTTGAGTAAAATTTACCTTTTTTTACTATTGGACTGTAATTCGATAAAAATGTCGACTAATAAATATCCTGTCCATCATAAAGCTAAAATGTATTTAAATTTTCCAGTAAGAAGACAACAAACAGATGCTCAGGGGACTGTGGATGCGAGCAGAAATACAAATGGCATCGACTCCTAGCCTATGACCCGAACGACGATTGTGCCGGCATATTTATGGACTGGTTTCTATTTCCCTCGTGCTGTGTTTGTAGATGCAACCCATAGAATATAATGATTCATCACTATAAGCGATTAGTATTGCTATTTAGGGATTGGTGGGGAAAAGCAGAAAGTACAAACAGGTCCTGGAGGTTGTTCTGTTTGTATTAATTACGGAGAACCGAACGTCACAGAATAAGAAGTAGTCCTGCCGTACAGAAAGCTTACTCCCTAATAAAAGCAGTATTTAGGTTCTAAAAGAGACCATCAAACGCCACTCTTCCCATCGCACAGCTGTCTTTCGGACGCGTGCCTCTTAATGTATCGATAGCAGCCGATGGCTCCGGAACAAGGCGCGTCTCTGTAGTATATTTTTTATCTTAAATTGCGGAATGAGCATTCACAAACTTATTAAATATAAATCAATACCGCAAAAAACTTTGATAACTTGATAAGTCTAGGTTTTTTTTACCACTAAGGTAGCAAACAAGCATACGGCCCGCCTGATGTAAAGCGGTTACCGTAGCCTAGTATAGTATCACTCGCACGTTGCCAACCCTCAAACCCTCAGTTATACGCTGGAGAAAGGAAAGGAAACTAAGAGAAAATAATAAATAATGCGTGGGTCGAGACGCAGCCTCGCGCATCTTATATTCAGCTTTCAGTCTTTATGGCTTTGATTGTTTTTAGTATGTATATGAATTTGTGTGAATTGCTTAGGATTAATGTGTATGTATTTGTAGTAGATATCTATAATATTGTGATAGTGAGTAGACATTGGTCGTGGAGTATCTGCTCATTACCCTCATTTGTGATAGGAGGCCTGTGCTCAGCAGTGGGACATTATCTGATGATGATGAGTGGACATTATAATTTGACAATTGACATAATCAAGGAATTTCATCGTTTTTTTTTTGACGCTGTCGACTGCTGCCTACAATAACTGTTGTTTTTTTTTGACATAATCTAGAATATCAAGATTTGGTACTACTCAGCGTTTGTTATATTTAAATATCGTGTAAGGTAAATAAATGCTCTGTTTAATTATCAATGTTTTTCGAAGTTATTTTGATGCTATCGTGTTTACACTGCCATTGTATAGTTACGTACTCTTTCCATAAGTTTTAAGAAAATAATAATTAGAAGCTATCGAGATCTGTTATTTTTAAGTCATTCCTAAGTATATAAGTTTCAATTCTTTATTCAGTTCTTACATTATGATGATTTAAGACGCGGTTGGATATATTTGTAAAATTAAAATGTTGCTTTACAAATAACTGATAATTTAAGATAAAACAACTAATATTTTAGTGTGTAAGCCTTTGAAATTAATTTTAGTTACATGTATTTATATTTACAAAAATTGCAGGTATGCATTCGGGCCGTTTCGCAAATAAGTAATAGTAAATTTTAAAATCTTTGTTCTTACACAGTTTTGACTAAATTCGGTACTTAATTCTAAGATTATCGGAGAACAACACTATTCTCAATTCATTGACTTTTTGTCGTTTGCCGGCATAGCCAGACTAACAGCAGTAATTAAATTGGATTTAATAAGGAAATTCATGCTAATTATTTAAATAATTTTGTAATCAGATAAATCTACTACATTGGTGCTTATAATTTTAAGGCACTAGTTAAATTTGATAAATAAATAGCCTATGATACTCAGTTTTATATTACTTTTATCGTTCAGTAATAAAAGTGCAATGAAAGAAAGTTTGTTTTTATCACCTTTTGACTTCCACATGTATGACAGTTATTTTATAATTTGGTATTCTTCCATTAAATGTGTCTTTTACACAGTTGGAAGATATTTGTATGTAGCCTGGCATTCCTATCATTCCGCCCTTTTGATGTTATTTCAAAATGGCTTCCACGGATGACTTATATAATAATCGATAGCTGACCTCAACACAATCAAGAATTATTCTGTGACAAAACCTCGTAGTATAACGTTTCGAAGATCGAAGAACTTTTAATTAAGTCCTATATTTTAATAAAAAAGCATGGGCAGGACTTTATAAAGCGTGTTTTTTTAGTTTTTTTTTTACTATAACTTATTGGGTATGTAGTTTTTGGGTTTAGTAATATTTTTGATGTAAAATATTTTTATTGTTTTTAACAGTAAAAAACTTTAGTTACTTATATCTATTAAACGTGACACTTTACGAGGTAATCGATTTTTATAAAAGTCATACCTGGAAGCCATTTAAAAATAAAAAAACAAAATGGCGGATGAGATGAATGCCAAAATCTTTATACCCCTTTTCACACATTGTTATTATTTTAATTGATTTATGATCTTATCATGAAGCTTATAAGGCCTATGCAGATATAGGAGGTATTCACTGCCGCCGTGGATAGGCCTCGAATAATTAAGTCTCAGGCAAATTATGGCGGAACTAAATGCAACAACCAAAGAATAATCACAACTATAATACATATAAAACAAACGACTTATATACAATTCATAACTACATAGTATAATAATAGTGTACTATTTACCTAACACTGCATTTTAAGATTCATTTGATTTTTCTTTAGTCTTCAATTGCTCGAACTCTTTGAATATCTTGTCACTTAACTTATCGCCTTCGTCATCAATTTGTTCAACGGCTAACACTTCGGGTATATAGAACTGCATCATGTTTTGAACCTGAAATAAGATAGGTAATACTTTTTTTATTAAAACTTAAAACTAATAAAGGGATCATAATGCACAACACTAGTAAATTAATAATTCCACTTTCGTATTATTATATAGACATTCGAATTATAAATACACAAATTGATATTAACTTACTCCATTTTTTAAAGTCACAATCGAGCTTGGACAAGATGAGCATGACCCCTGCATTTTAAGCCTAAGCACTCCATCCTTGAAGTCAACAAACAGCACATCACCGCCATCTTCCTGAACTGTTGGCCTGATACGTGTGTCCAGCAGTTCCTTTATCATTTGAACAGTTTCGTCGTCGTCTTCGTTAATTTCTGTAAGTATTTATTGTATCACTAATCAGCTGAGCATGGATCATCGATAAGTTTAAAACATCTATAAACTAAGTTTTTTTTCAATATCAAATGTCTTTCTCATAGAGTTACTTATGTCAGATTTGTCGATGAAAACCAATAGGTAACAATTATTTATCGATACATCCATGATCACAAATCTAAGAAGATATGGTATAATGGTTGATGTTGATTTGGTTCACTGTTTTGTATAAGAACAAGCTATCTATATAATAGTGCCTACAGTTTCACCTAGCATGCATTTCCAAGATAACTCTTTAACTTGGAGCTCATCTAGATATAATTGGCAATGCGCATGCCAAATATTATTTCTATTGGTTTGAAGTTCAGTCTGAATCTCTGAAGGGAATTGTGAAAAGGTATAGATTTCAAAGTTACTTTTGCATTTATAATATTAGTGTGAAAAGATATACTGCCAGTTTCTGAAAGCCAAATCAATGTGTATCTCTTGTTAAAAGTATACCTGTCATTGATGTCTGAAATCACTAAGACAGCAACAGTTTTGAGTATAGATTAACTTTGATTTAGCTTTGAGAAACTGGCTGATAGAGAAAAATAAAAAATCCAGCTCAAGATGTCCCATTGCTGTGCATGGGCTGTCTTTAACAAATGAGGGTAAAAGGGATTGGCCAGATACTCTACCACGCATGCCCACTGCAGATTGGTGGAGATAGGCTAGTAGTCAACCTACTGATGGGATTTTCAATCCACCATAGAGCTCGCCAACTAGCTTATCAACTATCACAATTAATTGATAGCCGGGACAGTGATTGAGATTACCTATTTAAAGATGTACCAACCAACAAATAAAATATATATCTTACGTGTATCTCCTGAAGGCTTAGCATCAGTGACAATTGGCAACCCGCTAGCAAAGAAGTCCATGATTGTGGCAAATATTTCTGGCTTCAACAGTTTCCATTCAACATCGTCATCTTGTTTGGTAACCGTCACAAAGTCAGAACCAAAGAACACTGCTCTCACTCCATCAATACGGAATATCATTTTTGCTAATAAAATAAATAAAATACATTAGGTATATTAGTATCATGATCTTATTATTATGTACAGTATGGTAACATAAATAGCTCTGAACTTCATAAGTGTCAAAATTGAATAAGTACCTAGCCTTGAATATTTACTGCAATTATATTGAAATTAAAACAAAACAAAAGAATTTATTCATTGTAACAGTTGTACAGTAAGCAGCTGCAGTTACTTGGCAAACATCGCGCCAGAAAAAAAGCTAGCAATGATCTATTATTAATAAAATGGTTTGCATTTCATGAAATCATCATGAATCAAAATCAGCTAGGAAGTCATCTGGCAGTGTAATGTATATGAGATTAATAGTTCTCACACTACAAACTAAAAGTGAGACTAAATGGCAAGTCACTCACTCGCCAATCAAGCTCCTGGTGCTGGATACAGCAAGTCAAAAATGTACTGGATCTAGTTACATTGCTGGATATGGGATCCAGCAATTGCAATCCCTACTTTTAACATAACAGTTTCAGACTATTTTCATAATTAGCTGCGATATAATTATTACACTAGAGAATTTAGTCAGTTTTAGACTAGAATGAATTAAAAAACGTCAAATGTATGAATAGTGACCACTTCCCCTATTCTATTCTTTTACGAACCCAAAGGACTGCATTGAGCTGCTCCAATGTTGGGGAAGTCCATTGTCTGACCAGGCTCCAGAACCTTCGTTCCTGGCAGAAACTTCAGGCTGTTAGGATTCGGGGTATCTTGCGTTTGTATGAACATTGTGCGACATAGGCATGTATTATAAACAGGTACAATTTTTCCATTTCTGTTCATAGGTTTTTGAATAAAACCAGTATAATCCCTTAAGTTATCATGCCTGTAAAAACAACAAATGTCTGTAGTAATAAAAATGGAAAATATACGTGAACAAAAAACGAGCTAAATCGCAGTACCTTTGAATTGCAGCAGCACATAGTCGACCGCATTGATTTCTCGTTTTAAGAACTTTTAGTGAATTCCTTAACATTTTGAAGAGTTTCCTTTTCCTTAGTAGTGAATTCTAAGAGGAATTGGCGAAAAATATTATGATCAAATAAAATTGTTGAATTTGTTCAAATGAACCATAAATGAACCAAATGAACGAACGAACATAGGTACCAAAACGAGATTGTCAAAATTTGACATTGACAATGACAGACGAGCAGTGTTTCCACTTAAGATTTTAGTTTTGCCCTAAATTCTTTGGAACTTATAAGGTATAGTCTGGAATACGAAAGAAATCAGAAAATTTCTGACGCCCGCCGGAAGGCACTTTCCTCATACATTTTGTTCTAGACCCCGCACACTATCCGAAAATTCTGACGTGTCTGACGTCCAAAAATGTATGAGCAAGCGGGCGTCCGAAAATTTCTGACAGAAAATTTCTTATAGTATGCGGCCGTAATAGAATTGTCATGTAAAGAGTTTCAATTACAGCCGGGCTCAACTTTCGTTTGCCAGACTCTAGAGCACAAGATTCTTATATTCGGTAGAGCACTATCGTTATTTCGGTCAAAGAGCAGCTCGACTGGGGAAGTACCTACACCTTATAGTCTTTGTTCTGAGGCAACGCGTGAGCAATACCCCTGGTATTGCAAGCATCCAGAGGCTACTGTAATCGCTTACCATTAGGCGGGCCGTATGCTTGTTTGCTACCAAAGTATAATAAATTACCTAAAACAAAAAAAAATCTTATTGTAAAAGGTTTTCTATTAAATAGAAGTGAGATTTACTAGGTAGCATGCGTACTGAATCTTAGAAGTACGCGTACGCCTAAATACTTATTACAAAAAGTAGGTCTGCGAATATATAGGCGTTTCTCGTAGACAGAGAAGGCTATAGACCTTCCTTGTCATATCTTCTGACTCACTCACACAGAAAGAGAAACACTTATTGGAAATATAAGTTAAGAAACGAGACAGAGCGCTAGCATTTTTTATCTTACTCGAATGTCGGTTTTTCAAGGTCATCACATAGTTTGCGCACTGCTGCGCGATATAAATAATGACATTCCAAGGACATTCCTTTGCCTGGAACGACATCGTATGTTTATTTACGTATTTTATTCCTGGAATGTAACTAATTTTGGCCGTTTTAATATTTCTCAACCCCGAAATATCTTTCAATTTAAATAATAACTATAAACAATGAGTTGTTGTAGTGTTTTAGGGTGTAAAAGTGATAGTGAAACGAAGCTAAAGGATTTGTCTTTTCACTCGTAAGTATGATACTTGTTTATATAATTAGGCTTGAAATAATGTGGACCTCGCAAACGGTGCTTGCAAATAATACCTGTATTGTCCTGTATAGAGGATATAGTTAAGTTTTATTCAATAATACGGTCTAAAAATACATTGAATGTAAACATAACCTATGAGTTTTTTTTTTTTTTTTTTTTGGGATTTTATGGCCTGGTTACTAAGACCTTTAAGCCACGACTTTATTATTCCGGAACCACTTTTCAGATTTTGTATTTTCAGTTTTATAATTTTACCACCGTATTTTTAATGTATTTAAATATTGGTTTATAAGTTTTAATGTCTTTTAATAGTTCTTTAAGCGGCGGCGGGCGGGAAGAAAAATCACTATAATTATTTTGCCACACTTCACTTAGTTCACTCGCGAATACCAATCTGTCAATAAGGAACTTTTGACAGCTGAATATAATGTGGTCCACTGTTCCTTCTTCAACTCCGCAAAATGTACAGACCAGGGGCTGGCAACTACAGTACTTGACGACTAATACATTTCAACAACAGCGCTACCTCGTACATATTCCCCGCAAAAATCGGCATAATAGTTTAATTTTTATTCAAAAGATGACACTATTACAGGAAGGGTTATAAACAGTTCCACATTTACTCAAGAGATGTCACTATTTTGAAGAGAACAACTAAATTACTTTTCATTATTGTGATAAACACTTAAAAACAATATTAAATTCTAAATTTCAATTTAAGAGATCATTTATTTAAATATATGTATTTATTTTGTTACATATTGGTATATTATGGTAACATTTAATGAGTCGTATTGTAAAGGCGATAATAGTATTGGCAACACTGTTATATATCAGAGGTGCCAACGTAGGTATTTTCCCCCAAAATTTAGGGAGTAAATAAGTGAGATGGGATTTTTATCGGCTTTATATTTTTAGGGATCGTTTTATTTTTTGCTTTCGTTTTTTCATTAAATGTTATCTACAATGGGAGAATTAAACGTTAGCCGTTAAACTTTAGTAATAATGCGTTAGATTTCAGTATATGCAGCGCCGCGGCGCCGTTGTTCTGTCTATAATTAAGAATAAGAAGGATTAAACTTTGAATCCTCAATATTTAGTGTGTAGTTGAACAATGGCGTCTAGTGTAAAACCATATTGTAGTGTATTTGGTCTCAAAATTCGGGCTAGCAATTGTTACGGTTCCAATTTCAAATGCAAGTATCGAGTGCACCTTCTCCATCTTCTATCCATAATAATGTCAAAAGTATGTTGCACAATAGGGTATCTAATAAAATGCTACTAAATGTGATGATGGTCCAATTTTCTGTGCAGCGAGATGGTGGAATTGATTGATTCCTTTTGTGAAAAATATAACATTTTTGACAATTCTCAAAATGGCTTCCGGAATAACTGTTCGACAATACTGGCTATCTATAAATACATACCTACAAGAAGTACTAAATATAATTAACGATCATAAATACGGTATCGGAATTTTATTAGACATGACAAAAGCTTATGATGAAGTACAATATAATATATTATTAGATAAAATCTAAGACATTGGAATTCGTGGAATAACTCATAGATGGTTGAGCATACCAGTACCAGTCCAAATATTATGAGCATAAAAATATTTAATAATATACCGGAGAAACATAAAAAGGAGAAAAATGATAATATATTTATTATACGCATAAAACATCTATTCATTAAAAAATGTTATAATTGTCTAAATGATTTTATAAATTACCCATTCACAGAATTTAAATTGTAAATAATAATAATAAATCTATAGCCCAATTAGTTAATATATCTTCATTTTAAAACTATGTTTTTACAAAGTATCGGTCCGTCTTTCTTCCTTCCTTTCTACGATAGTAAAATTATATTATATGAAATTGCTATACCCTATTATAGGGTCATAAATACAGGGTGTTGTTTTGGTCAGCGACAAGCGACCCAGGAGCGGTAGTACAAAATATATATTCCCCAAAAATGGACTTAATTCCATTAAATACTGTAAATATGTTGAGAAATACCTTATTCAATTTGAAATAAAATTACCGCAAAGTATGGTCACTCGGCACGTGCACAAACTAGAGCTAGGTGCAAGCCGCCATCGCCCCGCCCCTTTACTCCCTCGTACTCCCATTGAGTATTATGTCTACACTTTAGCTTATTACATGATTTTAAAAAAAAAAAAATATTTTTATTATTATAAAAAAAATTAAGTATTTTTTTTATATTTTTTTAAGCACCAGTATCATTTGTATTATCGACCCTGATCGCTCGTCGCTGACCAAAACAACGACCTGTATAGAATGTTAAATATTCAATGTACCTATACATATTGCAATAAAATATGGAGTATTGAAATCTGCATCATATTTAACACATCAACGTTTTATTTAATGTTCAAATACAATGTATGATTTCAAAAAGTAGGAACCATTAGAATTAACTTATAATTTATTCAACAAAAAGTTACGTTCCAATTTTTTTGTAAATAAATAGCTTTTAATACAGTAATTACAAAGCATAATATTGTGCTCATTTATTTGGAGGGTTTTCCAGGTTATGGTGGTGGAGTTTTTGTTGACTTGAGCTTTAGGGGTAAGAATTTTTGGGAGTTGGCATTTCTCATTGTTATCAATTAATGTCATGTCAATATGGCCGTTTGCTTATTTGAGTACGCACGTGCTATTTTAGCTTCCCGGTTTCCATATTTTCTATAATTGTTTTTCTTTGTTTGTAAGTACGTTGAGTTGAGCATCAAGCTCCTCCGGCTTACTATTAGAAAACATATTTGAGATCTCTTGGTAAATTCAACGTACTTAGTGTAAGTGTTGTGTACCTGAAAGAGGATTGCGATATTTTGGACGCTTCAATCATTGTTTGTGATTCTTTTGCGATATATTGGACGCTAACTAGAGTGAATATATAGGTTTTACTATGCCACGCAAATATCGATGTGTTTTTGGTTGCGAGACTCAAGGTAAGTAATGACTTCAAAATCTCCCATATGTATACAAAGTTTACTCCATTATCGAACTGTCTTTAGAAACACAATAACTTTTTATTATTAAAAGTGTAAAGATATCGTAAACAAACTTGTAACTTAGACAAAAATAATCTTTATACCTCTTGAGATTTGCAAAGCATATTTTTGTGTAGGTAGTTAAAAACTGAATTGTTTTATTTCACTAAAGTAAAATAGGCTTATACTGAGACAAAAAGGATAACGACAGACTAAGAAACTTAATATTACACAGATTTTTTCTTCAAATTCAAATTATATATTTGTTAAAATAGGTTCAAAAGATGTTATACATTTACATGGTAGACTCACTATTTTATGCTTAAAAAATACAATATTAGATGTTAATTATTTTTCGTAAATTTTTGTATAGTATTGTAATAACAACATAAGAAAATACTTTATCTATATATATCTATCTATATATATCTATATTTTCACTGGATATGAATCAACTACATCAATATCTACACAAAGTTCAGGTATAGCTTATGAAGTTATTAACATTATTATAACGCTACATCAAAGATTTATGTAGTGCAATTAATAAAAACATAAATGGTAATTATTTAATAATCAGTTTATAGTATTTGTGTAGTATTGCCGAGGTCTTCTCAACTTAAGTGTATTAAATAAATATCCTTGGACATTCTTCACACACGGCTATCTGATCCCTAACTAAGCAGAGCTTGTACTATGGAATCCAGATAACTGAGGCCCTACACAATTATGATACTTGTAAATATATACTTTTATAGATATTACACCCAGACTATGAACAAATAGACATGTTCATCCATACAAATGTTTGCCCTAAATGGGAATTGAACTCACTACCTGCGGCACATTTTTGAATATAATATATGCCTAGCCTGCTAATTGAAACCTTTTTCTTTTCAGGTGTGGCAGTCCATGATTTTCCACAGCCCAGCAAATTCCCCCAGCAGTTCAAGGCTTGGGTCACATTGGCTGGTGTATCACTAGCAAATTTAAGGGATGATGAAATTTACAGAAAAAAGAAAGTTTGTCATATACATTTCACTGTAAATGATATGAATCGAAACAATCGTTTAAATGCATTGGCTATACCAACATTGCATTTACCTGGTAAGATTTAGAATATTTTTTTTATCAAAAGAACACATGGTCATCTGATTCCAAACTAAGTAAAGCTTTTACAATGGAAACCCATAAAAAAATTATATGTTCATGCACACAAATGTTTCTCCTGGGTGCGAATTGAACCCAATACCTTCCGACCGACCACGACCGGTCACGACCGGTGGCGTGGCAGTCAGTGCATCTAACCTACATGCCACCCAGCCCATCTTTGAATTGGTATTGTACATATAAGTACAAGGCACTAAGGAGTCTTATATAATTAATGAAGTTATTAATATGAGATCCGGCAATTTAAAAGGTTGTCCACCTGTCACATTACTTTTATCAAACATTTTGTAACGTTATGTATTATACGTTATTACAGGAACTTCTATGGGGGAAAATATAGAAAATACCTCATCATTACTGGATATTAATCAGACTACATCAAAATCTACACAGAGTTCAGGTAAAGTTAAGCATATGTAGTAACTTTTAATTATTTAGCTTTAATATCTTTTTGTTTATTTTTTTAGGTCAACATGTTGAAAATTAGGTAGACATGCCACTTGATAGTAAATGGTTTTAGGCAATACAATAATAATGAATATCAATCCTATTTGTTTGTGTTCAGTATAGTGTTATATTTGCTTCAGTAAATATATTAGGTCAGCTAACTTAAAAGGTTGTCTACATACGATATACACATATATGATATTTTATTTACAGGAACATCTGCTGGGCAAAATAAAGAAAATACTTTATCTTCACCAGATATGAATCAGACTACATCAATATCTACACAAAGTTCAGGTATAGCTTATGAAGTTATTAAAATTATAATGCTACATCAAAGATTTAAATTACAAGAAAAAGAATCGGGCCTAATAAGAGTATTTTAGTTAACTAGCTAAATCAATTAACTTGACAATCGAAAACTCATTTTCAAATTAAAAGTGCTAGGAACCGTATGGTTTGTACGGCACTTGGCTCACTACAAGCACTTGGCCGATCTTATTTTGTAGTCATATGCTTTATTGTTGACCAAACATTTTTTTTTTCTATTTACAGGAAAACGCACAAATGTTTTAACTGAACACAATTATAGTTGTGTTGGACAAAATGTTGAGGTGGAAATAAAGGACAAAAATGTTCAAAGTGATTTGAGTTTAGTAACCAGTCAGCGTTCTACATCTAAATCTGCTCCGAGTTCAGGTACAGTCCAGTATACATATTAACGTACAGTTGAGGACATACATATGTATACACTTGATGAAATTCAACATAGATTTCCTCTTAAACTACTGATTAAAATTATGAGATATTATGCAGGCAGAATCTTCTAGCATATACTTTAATGATTTGTGTAATATTTCAACATTTAAATCTATACCGTGCTAGAAAATTGCCTCTGAATTTCGCAAAGTGTATACAATACCAAAGACTGACTTTGGTTAAATTTTTTTTTTTTTTTTTTTTACTGTTTATAGGCCTGTGTTTGACCGCAATCTCACCATGGTAAGTGATGAATGCGGCCGAAGGTGGTAAGCACACAAAGCCTAGAAGGAACTGGCTCTCAAGTGCAGCTCTCGGAACACACCGAAAGGTGCTTGGCGACAGATTTTCAACTTGAGGGTGGTAGCCAGCCAGGCGGGTACTACAAAGTACCCTACCACCGTGCTATGGTTTCCTCACGATGTTTTCCTTCACCGAAAGCTCAAGCTCATTGTAGGATTCGAACCCGGGACCTTCGTCTCGGTATCCGACGTCACTACCACTGAGCTATCATCGCCTTAAAAATCAAAAAAATCTCTTCTCCTAGTAAAGTCTTATCTCTGTTTATTTATAACTCGGAGAACCACAGTGGTAGTATTAATTCATGTAGTGTTCTTTGGGGAAGGTTTTAAGCTATAATAATTTGGGATCGCGGGTTTACACTGCGGTATATTTAGGTTTAAAGAAATTTAAGGTAAAAAGACAATACAGTCACTTATATTTCCTTTATTAAACAGGAATAACCCCAATAGTAGCAGTGGCAGCAGAACACAATTATTGCGTGGGACAAAATTTAAGAAGAAATTTAACCTCTCTCGACCAACCTTCAACATCAAATTCTGCACAGAACTCAGGTATAATCATGAAATTTAATTTATGGCCGAATAACTTGATTTTTCCTGTATCCCAGAAGGATCTTTTATTTACCGATATTAGAGTTTAAAATCCTGTTGATCCAGAGTATGTACTTGACTTTGTGCCAAGTTACAACCGCTTAAATATGCTCACTCTGTGCATGTTATGGAGAACATATTTTTTAAGGGTTATTGGTATTCATTGGTTGATTTCAGGATTACAATTTGTAAACTGTAAATTGAGCCTCGTCAACTTAGTAGGTAATGTTACCATGACCCTATAAGACATTTCACTTTGATCAAATTGTCAATTTATTTTTACAGGTAACAGGAAAAAATCGCCAATATTGCAAATGCAGTTTTATAAACAATCTCAACGACAAGTGCGAAATCTACGAAGAGAAATTTATAGACTGAGAAAACGTGGTACTGCATTTAAAGCTCGTTTAGATAACGCTGAAAAAATGTCAAACAATATAGCATTTCAAAGAGTTACAAATAATATGACACTGCCTGCGAAATTATTTACGAGTATGCAGTTCAAGAATACCACTAAAAAACCTAAAGGACGGCGCTTTTCTTTGCAAGAAAAATGTTTGTCACTTGCTTTGTTTAAGAGGAGCCCAAAATGCTATACATTATTGCAGAAATGTTTTACATTGCCGTCTGCAAGAACTTTGAGGAACTTGTTGGGGAAAATCAAGATTGGCCCGGGTATAAACAAACCAGTTTTTGACAAAATTAAAGATACCGCATCAGCAATGAACCCTGATGACAAATTGTGCTCACTGATATTTGATGAAATGTCATTGACTCCAGGACTACATTATGATGCATCCAACGATATATTAAAGGGATTCACAAGTTATGGAGAACCTGCAATAGCAGACCATGTTTTAGTCTTCATGATTAAAGGTATCAAAAAAAAATTCAAACAGCCTGTGGCCTACTATTTTACACAAAATTTGAAGAAAGTTGAATTGAAAAATATAATAATTGATGTTATAAAGCAAATCCAAGCCACAGGCTTAAATATCGTTTGCACTGTTTGTGACCAGAGTACAGTAAATGTGAGCACAATAAATAGTCTTATTCAAGACACTAAAGATACTTTCAATAGGAAAGGAAAAGATTGGCGCTATGATTTTTACGAAATAAACAAAAAAAGGATAATTCATCTTTATGATGTACCTCATCTAATCAAGGGTATTAGAAATAATCTACTCACCAAAGATTTGAAATATTTTGATGTCAAAGACAAAACAGAAAAGATCATTAAATGGAAATACTTTCAGGACCTATATGAGGCAGATAAATCATACGGAGAATTAAGGTATCTACAAAAAATAACGGAAGAACATGTGACGCCTATAAAAATTAATAAAATGAGAGTTAAATTGGCAACGCAAATATTTAGCAGGAGCGTAGCAGTCGCAGCAGAACACATTACGGCAAGAGGTGATTTGGGTTCTGAATGCAGAAGTTTGATCCCATTTGTACTTCTTATGGACAATTTATTTGATAGTTTAAATATAAGTAATTTTAGAGCTGATAATGGCAAAAAATATAAAAGTGCTGTAAAGCGACATTCTCCCCATCATGAACTCTGGCAAGAAGCTATTATTTTTTTAAAACAAATTAAATATTTAACGAGAAAGAAAGAGGGTGACAAATTCCGATTGGTGGAGACAGTGGTGCCATCAGTGTCAAATTTTGTAAAAACCATCGAAGGGATGCAAACCATATGGAAGTTATTAAACGAAAAATATGGGTTTGATTCAATGCTAACACGCAATTTCAACCAAGACCCCGTTGAAAATTTCTTTGGGAATATTAAAAGTTTAGGAGTACGAAATATTGCTCCAAATTCTATTAATTTCGAAGGAGCATATAAAACGCTATTATTAAATAATTTTTGTACGAGCCATTCTATAAAAGCTAACTGCGAAGAAGACTACAACACTTGCCTACAATCACTGGATTTCCTTCTTAATAAAAAATATGTTAACGTTAATGATGATGTGGAACTTCCCGAGGAAATTAATATTATTAGCAATATATGTACGGCAGAAAATACTGAAGGCATTTCCCAAAGAAATTACGTTTGCGGCTGGGTGTTAAAACATTGCTTAAAAAATATTATTAAAGGCTGTAAAGAATGTAAAAAAAATGTGTTAGCGACAAATGAAACTGAATCAAACCTATACATAAAAAGGCGAGAATTTGACGATAAAAAATGGTTATGTTATCCCTCCGATAGTTTAAGTAACTGTTTTTCAGAAATACAAAAAACAGTAACCTCTTTTTTGAAAACCAATAAATGTAAAATTGGAATAAGAAGGTCTATTAAAATTCTAACAGATATACTAGTAAATTACCCATTTAATTGTAGCAAGCACGTGCTTTTAAAAGATTATTTTGAAAACAAAGTAATTAATGTAATCGTATTCAGTTGGTGCCGGTCTATAAATCGGATTTTGTCTGGCCAAATAACATATGATGGGGATGATGATGTTTTTAAAGTTGCTGCGCAACAATATTATAATAAACACAGACATAATAAAAATAAAAAATAATTTCCATATAAATTGTTGTTTAATTTACCCAAGTACAGATGTAAATAACATTTTCTGATTGCTTTGGTAAATTGACAGCAAACTTTTCAACAAAGGATAAAATGACAGACGAAACTGAAAATTATCATTATGTACCAGTAATGTTTCAGTTATTTTGCCCGATTTTACTCCTTGTTATAGTATGTTGTCAATCCAATATCCTACAATATATAGGGTGACTGGTAATTAGTAAACGATACTTAGACACATGATTGTTATCATGAGAACAATCATGTGTCTAAGTACCGTTTACTAATTACCAGTCACCCTATATATAGAATAGTTAATATAATCGTAGCTATACATATATTTATTAGGTTTGGGGCACAAATACCAGGTGGCGCTAATTGACATTCAATTGACAGTTCTTTCGTATGACACGTTTAAAGCGCGAGAGGGCTCTCTATTGCCGATATATTACTATACTCTTTGGTACAGACATTGCTTTGAATTATATTTAACTTTGCTAGGTGTGATGGTGCTTTATTATGTCCATAACGTAGTCGGTTTATGGTGGTAATAAAATCACGACTGGCTCTTTGCAGGCTATCATACCATGGCTTTACTGGTAAGTTTTCTTGAATGCTACCGTACCACCGTCCTTTCGTTTCTTGGTCTTTCTTCCACATTTGCTCCCATAACATACTTATAGCTAGCCTTACATTACTCAAATAATCAGTCATAGGTACATACATAGTATCGGAGACATCGAGTGCATTTACTCCTCCGTAAGCGGCTTTGTCGGCCATTTCATTTCCAGTGATTCCTCTATGAGAGGACACCCACATAAATGAAATTAGTTTCCCTGTATGATAATATTTGTATAACAATTCTTTAATTATGTACAGAATGAAATTAGTTTTAAAGTGAATCTTTAAATAGCTCAATCCTCTTATAAAACTTAAAGAATCTGTTACAATTAGAAAATATTTACAATTATCTACATTTCCAATTTGCAGAAGAGCCTGATATACTGCATAGGCTTCTGCGGTGAATATTGTACAAACATTCTGCAAAAGAAAACTCTGAGAAGAATTTTTTTGAGGATCATACACAGCACAGCGCACATAATCCTTACCCTTACTACCATCTGTATATAAAGTGTAGTAATTATTTTCTGATAAAAATTGCAACATCTCTGAATTATTTGTAATTGAATCTATTACTGTAATTGGGTGCATTATGCTTTTGAACTGGGAAGAATAGCAGGGCCAAGGGCACTGTTTTTTGAGTTTATAGCTGTTGTTTTCAATTTCCAGAAAAATGTGATACAACATTGGGGAGTTACCAATAAGGAGGCTCTCACCAGTTGCTAAAGGACCTGACACATTGATTCTACAAGGTATAATCTTGTTAATAATTTGCATGTTATCAGAGTACAGTAGTTTAAGGCAATACCGTTCGGCAAGTAGGAGACGTCTCAAGATCAGTGGCATAATTTTAGTCTCTACTTCCATGGCCCTTATGGGAGTTGAGCACATTGCACCCGATATTATTCTCAGAGATTTATTCTGCAGGATATCTAATTTTTTGGCATGGTAGCTATTCATATATGCCAAAGAACTATAGTCAAAATGACTTCTCACAATAGCTTTATATAGAATAGACAATATTTTGGGGTCAGCACCCCATGACACTCCAGCCAGACATCTTATTATGTTAATAGCTCTTAAAGCATTTTTAGAAATATACCGAACATGTTCTTCGAAAGTCAGTTTTTGGTCTATGATGATTCCTAAGAATTTCTTTGAATGTACTCTGTTTATAGATTCTCCACAATACGAAATAACACTAGATGGATCATCATCACCAAAAATCATTAAACTGCTTTTTGTAGCATTGATCTTTAAACGTAATCTATCATTATAGTATAGACTCAACTGATTTAATGCTCTATTCATATTATCTATAGCAACTTGCAAGTTCTGACTGCTACTATACAAAACAATGTCATCTGCGAATTGCAAAATATTTACTTCACTAGTATTTACAAATTTACATATTTCACATGTGTACAAATTATATAGTAATGGTGAAAGAGTGGCGCCTTGCATTGTGCCTTTCGATGCACTTCTAGGACCATGTAAGATGTTATTATACTTAACATATAAGGTTCTATCATTTAAATAATTATAGATCCACTGACATAGTAGACCAGGTATACCCACATTAGACATAATGTTGACCAAGATACCTGGGTCGACATTATCAAAAGCTCCTTGGACATCTAAAAATACACAAACAGTGTGTGATTTTAAATTATTTGCACGTTTCAGGTCTGAGATGAGTGACATGAAGCTGTCAGCGCAACTACGCCCACGACGGAAACCATACTGCACATGTGGGATGATACCATTAGCCTCTACCAACCAGTCCAGACGGACTTTAATCATATTTTCGAATAGTTTACCGAGACATGAGGACAAAGATATAGGACGATACGAACTGGACTGTTCTGGAGATTTATCAGGCTTCAGTATTGGGATAACACACTGTGTTTTCCATGATTCAGGGATAATTTGTTTGAGCCATAAAGCATTAAGAATGTCAAGAAAGAGGTGCTGAACAGATGTATGGAGTTCTTTAATTACAATATATGGAAAGTTATCTAGACCTGGACTTGAGTTACGCCTAGATTGTAGACTTGATGCGAATTCATTCCATGTAAATGGTTCCAATAAAAATTTTGAATTGCTATTATTATTGTTACTGTTAAAATAGTTGATTAAGTTACTAGTCTCTTTTAAACCACTATTATCAGACAGTTTATCTAAAAAGGTAGGTATGAACTCATCTTTATGGGATCTAATGCTAGACTTAACACCCTTAAAAATCTTAATCATGTTCCATATTTTGCTTATAGGGGTAGTTCTATTAAAAGTATTGCACAAATCATTCCATCCAGTTGACTTCTGCTCAGAAATGGTTCTCTTTTTTAATGCATCAAGTCTCTTATAATTTATATAGTTATCTATTGTAGAATCATTTCTGTACAGTTTCAAAGCATTATAGGATGCTATTACACTTTGTTCGCAAACCTCATTCCACCAAGGTGCTGGAGGTCTGCTAGCAAAGTGGGCAGACTTAGTGAACTTTGGAACAACTATTTGCATAAGGGACTCAAGACGTATACAAAAATCGGTATAGGAAGAGAGTGGGTCTACTTGATTAATTGTAAAATCGCCAAACGCATTTTTTGAAAGTTCATTATATTGGCGCCAATCAGCTCTTTTGTACAAAAATTTATCAATGGGAGGGTTAATTTGGTATTTTTGTATGGATAGGGATATTTCGGTTATAGTTGGATAATGGTAACTTCCCATACAATCATCATGCACAGACCACTCGCATAACGGTGCTAAGCATGCGCTAGCAAAGGTGACGTCAATGGCTGAAGCGTTGGTTCTAGGACGGTTCACTGTAGTGAAACTGCCATCATTTAAGATGCACAAATCACACTCATCTATAACATCATATAAATCTTGTCCGCGGCCCTTAGTAGATAGGCAACCAAATGCAATATGGTGAGCATTAAAATCACCACTTATAAAAATAGGTTTAGGTAGGTCTCGAATTATATTGCGCAGTCTATGCAATCTTATGTGCCCACTGGAAGGAGGACAATATACGCAGAGTATAGTCACACTGCCACGCTCGGTAGATATTGACATAGCTATAGTTTGAATGTCCTCATAGAATGTTGTGTTTAAAATATTATATTTAGTCTCTGGTTTAATTAATATTGCTACACCATTGTGAGGATTCTTAGATGTTCTGGAATGGAGATTATAACCGGGGATTCTAAAATTGTGATGGTCTTTAAACCAAGTTTCATTAAGCAAGCATACATCAATATTTTGTTCTAGCATAAACTTAGTTAATAAGGGCTTTTTACTATTGGCACTTTGGATGTTAAACTGCGCAATCCGTAATTGGGACGTTTTAGGGGGACTTAAATCCATTATGGGGATAAATTTTTAACTAATATTTCTTCAATGAATAATGAAGTAATTGGGGTGGGATCAGACTTATTACCAATCTCTACCAATGTTTTTACTAGGGCCGCTCGTACTTCTTTATTAGCTATAACCTGGGCAATGAAGTCCATAGGGTGATCTTGTGGGTTCAGCGCCTGTGCAGCAGGCTTGTTATTAACATTTTTTTTAACATTTTTCTTTTCAGTATTTACTGGAATATTTACATTATTTACAGGGGGATTTACAAGTTGACTCTTAGACAATGGCAATGCAGGGTATTCGATCGACTTTGTTTGTGCGATACTCGCGTATGTTATTTTACTTTTCTTTTCTTCTATTTTTCTTAATTTAATGGGACATTCTCTTGCTATTGCTAGGTGTGGGCCTTGGCAATTAGCGCAACATATCTCTTTAGGTTTATCACAATCTTTGTAAAAGTGTTCACCAGAGCAGATCGAACACTTCTGTTTGCCATTACATATTTTAGCCGAGTGATTAAATTTCATACATTTGTAACATTGTTGCAGCGGTGGGATATATTCAAATACCCTGTATGAGAATAGATCATATTGTACATTGTCAGGTAAGATATTGGATAAGAAAGTGATACTGACTGTTTGCAGAGGAACTCTGTCCCGTCCTACTTTTTTTGTGAATCGTCGTATACAGATAATTTCGTAAATGGAACTCAACTTAGTGTATAAGTCCTTATTTGAGATATTTGCTGGGACAAATCTTATGATGCCAGTTTTTTCTATTTGGGTAGCCGGTATGTAAGCCTTTACGTTGTACTTTTCTAAGAATGCAGTGTTATTTAGAAAGTTGTTTGCTGTATTATATTGTTTGAACATTACTGCTATTTTATTTGCATTCAATCGCTGTATTGCCATCACACCTTTAACATCCGTCGTGAAAATATGATTGAGATATATAGGACTTTTGTTGCCCAATCTCTCTTTGTGGTTGATATGCTCAACAAAAACTTTAAACTCTGTTTTATTTGAGTTTTCTGGATACTGTCTTTTATAATTAGGTTTAAAATAAGGCACATAAAGTACATCAGAACGCTCACCGCCACCGCTATCATCATTCACTTCATCAGTCCGAAGCCGCTTGGAGGAGTTGGGCGGGTTGTCCCCGCCCCCCTCATTCCCATCCATTTTATTTTTTTGGTATTAATTAAAAGTGAATTTATTCTTTTACACAATAAAAAAAATTTACAAAATGTAATTTCAAATTTTTCCGCGTGCGCTTTTTCAATTTCCCGCCAAGGAATCCTCGGTATTGCCAACTGTTCTCAAATCTGTGTTGCCAACATAAAATGTCAGTCTCCCACTCCTGTGAACTTTACAATTAAAATAAATTGAATAGTAATATTTTCTTGAAGGTATTATAACCCGCACCTGAGGCTACTATATGACTAAAATGTAGATTAAAAGTTCTCCGAAAAGTGTGTGTTTTAATTTAACAGTCTTAATATTTTTACTGGAGTGATTATATTTGAGAGCACTTTTATTTTATTACAGTTTCCCAGAAGAGATAATAACCCGTTACCAGTGGATTCCACGGTGGTGGAGTGGTGGCCACGGGAAGAGAGAATTGGACTCCAAAAAATTACTCTCGAATATATGGTCGACATTTTTTAAAAGAATTCAAGATAAAGAAGAAAAAAACAACTTTATTGTTTCCTGGTGCTGTACCAACATTTGTAAATATTTAGTTATCTAAATTTATATCGCAAATTTCTAATTCTGAATTTAATAATAGAATTTTAGTCACGGCATGTGACTAAAATAGTAGCGATGGGTAACTAGCCGAAATTTCAATAGCTTAGCTAGCCGGCTATATGTGGTGTAAAAGCCAGCTAGTTAGTCAGCTATTTTGGCTATTTGGCTACACGCACGCACACACAGCTACCGGCTAGATTGGCTTTGGCTAGACGGCCAGCTACCGGCTAGTGGCGGGTAGAATGGCTTTGGCTAGCCCGCCAGCTAGTGGCGGCTAGTGACCTGTGGCGGCTAGGCGGCTACCCGCTGTGTGTGACGTAAACTTGTCGTAATGAGGAGAATTTCTTATGATACCTCTATGGTCAAAATACTTATCAATACGTGCACTTAAGGTTCAAATTGGTTCGAATTATCAACAGTTAGGCAGGTAAGAAAACTCCTCATTCTTTCTAGCTAGCGAGTAGCCAGTAGCCATCCTGTAGCCAGTAGCCACCCAGTCACAGATTACTAAATAGTTACTACGTAACAGATAAATCACTCCATACAAAATTTACAATACCTACTGCTATAATAGCCTACTCTTTTGAGTCGCTAGACGCTGCGAACGAAAATGCACCTAAGCTTACGAGCGTAAATTTAGTTTTGCTGTGTAGCTACTCGCCGCCGCGTGGTTAGCGTGGATTGCCAGGGGTGCCTCTGTCGATAAATATCTCAGTACGTATTTATAGTAGCCTATATCTGGCTTTATTATACAAAAATATTTTTTTCAATCCGACTGTTTAAACACACAAAAATCTCTTCCGCTTTATTATATTTATATAATACCCACACTGAATCTATAGTACCTATATGCTGATTAATATAGCTAATATTGGAAATGTATAGCTAGATCTGTAGCCGTGCGTACAAGGGGAGTTAAATGGTATATTTTTATAGTTCAAATATCATGCAACCGGAATTCTGAGTCATATTTTGTTTATAGTATACAATAAACGTGGCCTCTAGATCTATTACATAATTATAAAAGGAACCGAAAGCACAGAATATTCAATAGTACTACCCGAAAGGTACTTAGAACCTTCGATAGAAAGAACAACAACAGTTCGATCGAGATATATGCGTACGAACGCGCCACGCGGCTGTCGGCAACCAACCGTGAAATGGACATACGACGGTCCGGCGGCCGGTAGGCAATTAGCGCGCGCAAGTACATGGAGTGAGAGATGCCTGCCACAACTTTATACTGAGTCGGGGCCTTTTTTTACACCGCGACGCACAGATTTTTATTATTATTATTGTTGCTACTGTTTTATTTTTCTTTATTATTGTTATTATTCTGTGCGTTCTGGTGGAAATAAATTAATTTTTTTTTTTTTTTATATCTGGCTATCATATACTAAAATATGTTTTTGAATCCGACTGTTTAAAAAAACAAAAAAAACTCTTCCGCTTTATTACTTATATTAATATAGTACCTATATGTAGATTAATAAAATATTGCTTCTCGAAATTCACAATTATTGAACCTTATTGTGGAGAATACTCGGAATCGAACAAAAAGTTTAAAAAAGGAAACAAGTACATACAAGGGGAGTTAAATGGTATATTTTCATAGTTCAAATATCGTGCAACCGGGATTCATATTTTGATCAAAGTACAATAAATGTGGCCTCTAGATCTTTTACATGATTATAAAAAGGTACTTTAAACCTTCCATAGAAATAACAACAAACAGTTCGAGCGAAATATCTGCGTACGAACGCGCCACGCGACTGTCGACAGTCAACTGAGAAATGGACTGGTGACGGTCCGGGGGCCGGTAGGCAATTATCGCGCGCAAGTACATGTAGTGAGAGATGCCTGACCCAGTAGCCAATAGCCAATTATCGTGTTGACAGATAACATAGCCGTGGCTATTTTGTGACTAGCCGTTTTTTGGCTAGTTATTAGAATAGCTACCCACCTCTAGACTGAAAGAGTTTGTATACTTGGTCATGAATGAACCATTAAAAAAAAAAAAAAAAACAAAGCAAGCTAGCAAAGTGAAGTTAGTGCTTTGCTTTGCTAATTTATTTACTTTCAATTACCTATTTAAATTAGGCAAATTATTGGTTTGATTTTAATAGCTCGTTAAAAGGTAAGAATGTAAACAGCTCATTAATAAGATCTATATTATATTACAAAATATTATAGTGTCATACTGAACTTGAACATGAGACTTCAAAGTTACTGAGATTCTATTATTTTGTATATCTTCTTTCTCTTATTTTATCTAGGTGAAGTTGGTGAAGTAATTTCTTCATTAAATATCTTTATACCTTTTGTTGAATTTTTCAGCCATTAGACTTGCGAGAGAAAAGATTTGCTATTTTTATTTAATTTTATTGTGTCAGCCATTTTTGCAGTTTGCATGTTTGGATTAGTAATGTACTAGTTACGAACTAGTCTTTCTCAAGGTGTAACAAAAGTACCATGGTAGCATCTTGCAGATGCAATAAGAATATACATTTATTATTCAGGTGTATGGTTATTTTACACATTCATTGAAACACGCGGGTAGGAAGACACTGAATTTTTTTCATGTATGTGTGGGTACTCTTTGGGACAGTTTTTCTTACATATTAAGTTTTTGGGAGCCCAAGGGCCCTTTACTAGGTAAGTGATACCCTGATGAAACCAATGTATAAATTGCAGTGAGGTAGAAATAGCCGGCATGAACATGCAGGGTATTTTCCTTGCCTTTACCATATTTCTTATGATATTGGTACCTATTTAGCAAACTTTCTATGTTTTTAAACCAATATTTGTAACATAGCTAGATAGCCGTTTCCATTTGGTAGCTACATCTCTGAAATTACTATTTCATTGCAGCATATACAACAAATTCTTGATCATAATAATGTATTTAGGTGGCAAAACCTCATCAATTCAGAGGTAAATTAGCGATTGCAGTGAGCTTTTGTAAACTCAGAATCAATCGCTACTGGCTCCCCTAGTGCATTCAATGATCTGAAAGTAATTCATGGCAATTATCAATTATACCTATTGATACTAATGAGAATGTTTTTACAGATAATAATGGCAGAGCCAGGCAAGGGCCGTGGTAGGGGTTTGGCCCTACTACAGGCGTTAAAGAAGTCTCAGATGATGGATTCATCAGATGAGGCATCCCCAGAAACTACACCTGGCCCAAGTGTGGCACCGAGTGTTGTAAGTTTGATCCTTATTAAATAAATTTATGATAATTCAAAATTTTTTTTACATAAATTTTTCTCGTTTTTTTTCATAGGGCATAATCTCAGCTTTTGAAGGTCATAATTTTGGCTTATTTGGTTACACTACACACTTTTTTGACCGGTCAATTTTTTATTATTACAAAATAATAATTTTTAAATAATAAAAAGGTTCCTTGAGTTACTTAAGGTGCGTTCGAATTGGGCTACGGTAGCAAAAATAACAGTCAAAAATGCCAAAAACGATCACATCTGGCGTTCGATTTGGAAAGTTGTGAGCGAAATTGTCGTATTGAACTGTTTTCATTCACCGTTCGTTTTGCTTGGAAACAGTTAAAAACGACATTGTGAACTGCAAATGTTGACCCACCTCGGAGGCAGGGTCGTTTGTGATCATATTTTGACATCTTTAAATCTGACAGATAAGTTTTGGCTAAAAATTCAAACGGGAAGTGAAAATTATAATTTTTATATTAAAACTAGCAGCGAATCCCGGCGTTGCTCGGGTTAAAATACATCGCATGTTTAATGATATAAAAAATATATAAGAATACATTTTTTAACATATTATAGATTTCTATTTTCGATATTGAGAGACTTTCCAGAACATTCAAATAGTTTGTTCTTTTTTTTACTCGACTGCAATCACAATTGAACTGACGAAAAGTCACTGAATTTCGATTTATATACTGAAATTTCCAGTACCAGATCTCTCTAGAATATTTAGATGTACATCACTTCGATTTGGTTTTTATAGATCAATAATAACACTCGTACACATTTTGGAACTTTCCAGACCAATCCAAAAATTCTCGATCATAATAAATTGCACTCATTTATGAACTTCCCAGATAATTCGGAAAATTTCTAGAACGTTCTCGAACATTCTAACTCGATAATAACAGTTTTGGGACATTTTGGAACTTTCTAGATGAAGCCAGAAATTTGTAGAACTTTCTCAAACATTCTATATCGATTATAATAGTTTGCATTCATCCTAGAATTTTCTAGATCATTCCAGATATTTGTTGAACTTTCTAGAACACTCCAGATAAATTATAACAGCTTTACTCATTTTGGAACTTTCTAGATCATTCAAGAAATTTCTCGAACATTCTAAATCGATTATAATCAATTGCACTCATTTTGGAACTTTCCAGATCATTCGGAAAATTTCTAGAACATTCTCGATCATTCTAAATCGATCATAATAAATTGCACTCATTTTGGAACTTTCCAGATCATTCTGAAAATTTCTAGAACGTTCTCGAACATTCTAACTCGATAATAATAGTTTTGGACATTTTGGAAGTTTCTAGATGAAGCCAGAAATTTGTAGAACTTTCTCAAAACATGATATAACGATTATAATAGTTTGCATTCACTCTAGAATTTTCTAGATCATTCCAGATATTTGTTGAACTTTCTAGAACATTCCAGATCGATTATAACCGTTTTACACATTTTGGAACTTTCCATTCCAGAAATGTTGAGATCTTTTCAGAAGTCCTCATGCGTTAGAAAAGGACAGCAATATGTGTTTTAACATTTTCGCCACCCACAACCACCCCCTTCCACCCACCGCGACCAAACTCCCTTACTACCATCTGGAGACCAAGGGGTATTTACCACCCCAACGGGAAGTTGATTGGGGTTGGTGGTGATTGAGAAAACTGCGTATTTACGTACCCACAAAAGCATTTTATATATATTATTAGATTTGATAGAAACTAACAGGCAAGAGAAAAATTTGTCAGTTTAACTTTGTTTATATATTATCTGAAGGAAAAAAGGTAGGTTGAGACAAGTGACAAGCAGGCGATGAGCATGCAAATGTCATTTTTGTATCTAATCATTCGATTTGCGAAATATCGTTTGTGGCAAAAGTTGCAAAATTGACGACATCACTCCAATTCGAACGCACAGTTATTTGGCTGTTATTTCAATAAATGACATTTCAATGAATAATAATAATTCTGAGATCAGTGGTAAAAACTGGACCAAATTGTGGTATGTGATAGCTGAATCACAGAATATTCAATAGTACTACGTACAGAAAACCCACTTCGAAAACGACATTTAAATAAAAAGCGACTCTTGGAAAGACGTAATAAGGCGCAATCCAGCTCGCGCAGCGCTGCGCGCCTAAAATTATATTCACCTACAACTTCCCTCTCTTTCTATCGTATAACTCTATCCTGTATGACGCGGCACGTCTTACGGTAGGGTTGTCTAATGACGTATTATGAATCTTCAATAATTCCTTATCGGTTATGTATGTACCTATTACTATTCTCCATTCGTGAATAATGACATTTTAAATATCCTAGCTAACTAGTATTAGAGCAGAAAGTTATTTTTAAATGTTTGCATATTTTAATCTATGTTTTAGGCCTATACTGATACTTTGTATACTGAATGTGTATTCTGTCTACGAAACTAAATACAACTATTTTGGGGAAGGGTTTTAGTAACATACATGCATATAAAATCTGGAATAACTGACGACGGGACAAGAAACGGCACGATTACCTAGTCCAGGGCCGTCAGCCGAAATTCACAACGTTTGTTATTAATAATCTTCAAGTTTGTTATATAAAAAATAATAAAGTTAAAGAATTATTTAAAAAAGGATATACTGAGTAAGTAATAACAATTAGAGTTGTAAAAAAATTCTGAATATTATTCTACTGATTTTTGAAATGTGGTTTGTTAAATCTTAGTTATTCTAAAAAGGTAGAAGTAAAATCTACACTAATGTATATTCATTAGTGTATAATAATACTATTATTATAAAAACGTAACATTGGTTTGTTTGTATATTTGAAGAGGGAACACTCTCTATTCTGGAACTATTAACAGTTTCTAAAAAAAAAACATCAAAATCGGTATCCGCGAACACACATAAAAAAAAAAATTTTCGTACCACTTGCTCAAAAAAGTAACATTCTATGCCAAAAAAAGCGAAAATAACAATAGTCATTTTTAATCTGTTAAAAACAGGGAAAGAAAATTGTACTGAATTTCAGAATTTCATTCAGGGGGAGAATGTGATTTAAATTTGGAATACTTACCGAAATTTATACTGAACTACATCTGTATTCACACCATTGAGTATGTATATAAAGCATTATACATCTTTTTGAAAAAGGAATACGCAAGTCAACTCATCTATATATATAAAAATTAAACCCGTTTTCCGTTGTCACGACATAACATGAAAACGGCTTGACCGTTTTTGTAGTTTTCTAATACTCTGTACAAGGTTCTTACGGAAACAAATATTAAGAAAATTGCGCAGAAACTTAGAAAATTTAAGAAAACTTAACGGTAGGGTGGCTTAGGGTAGGTTAGGTTATAGGGTAGGATATTACGCAAACGAAGTTGCGCCGGGCAGCTAGTCAACAATAAATGTACCGAACAAAAATGTAACTCTATCAATAATTGGACCAATGTTTCAAATGTTAGCTTTTACTTTTAATTGTCATTATTTGTAATAAATGCTTATCTCATATTATTATTGTGTTAATTTTTTCGCAAATGGTACGAAAAGTAGAGTATTTTCCTCGGTGATAAAGCTGTCTTAGTCTTAGGTGAACTTAAATCCCTCGCTACACTCAGGACTCGTCTTAAATCCCTCGCTTTGCTCGTGATTTAAGTTTTTAACACCCTCGCTACGCTCGGGAGTAAACCTCGAGTCCTTCGTTACGCTCGCGATTTAAATCGTCACCCGCGACAAGACACTGCTTTATCCCCTTGGTTAATAATCTACTATTACGGTCGAATTGAGAAACCTCCTCCTTTTTTTGAAGTCGGTTAAAAATAAGTCACATGAGTTGTTGAGGTCTCAGTGGCCCGTTTAGACAAGAGGGTGTCTTCTGGTCTCGTCTCTTTTTGACACACTGGTATTCTATCAAAACGGGCCTATTAGATCTTGCCGACCTTAATAAAGTCAAAAAGGACATTAGGACAATACAATGAAACAACAACAAAAAATCTAGTACTATGAAAACAACGATACCAACACAAAATAGTTTTAAAATAAGAACAATAAACACTTTATATAAGTACACACAGCTACAGATCAAGCTATACATTTTCGATATAAGCTGACCAGTCATTGTACGGAAATCCTATACAATGCGAGATCAGCTTATACTGGAAATGTATAGCTTGATGTGTTGCCGTGTGTACGTAGGTATTTATACCCACACGCGTCTTTCGCTGCGGGCGCGTTGCAACCGACTAGCGTTAGTCCGGTAGACTGTTGGCGCGAAATCGTACCTAAACATGGGAGTGAGACAGGCCTGGCTGAATATACAGTATATTGAACCCTTAACATTGGATTATATCACATCTGTATATCAGCCAATTATTACTGCTGCATTTCAATACCTCAGTTTCCATCTTTCACTAGCCCACTTTTTCATACTGTATACAGTTGCCGAGATAGCCAGATGATTTCTTGTGCTACTTGATTTTGAAAGATAAGGATAGAAAACATAACTCCATGCGAAGAGGTGTCTAGTTTGTATTTTGTATTACAGTTAATTCATAACATTGGTTCAGGTATCTGCCACAAGTATGGCTACAACTACATCACTTGGTGGAAGAGGGCGTGCTGCGTCATTTATTCTCGCCAAAATGCACCAAAATCAAGGTAAGATTTTTTTTATACCACTAATATGACAAACAAGCATACGGCCCGCCTGATGGTAATCAGTTACCATAGCCTATGGCCGCTTGCAACACCAGGAGTATCACTCGCGTGTTGCCGACCCTGATAGATTAGATTCCTTACATTGTGTTAAAGTCATATTTATTGTACAAACGCTGTGATCTTTGACTGGTTCCATTTAGAAACAAAAGGCTCTGCCATATATTTTTTATAGAAACATATGACATAATTGTTTTCTTTATCAAGTAAAGGTTATGGAAGATTAAGGTCAATAACTTTGGTTTCTAAAAACCAATTTAAAAATCATGGTGAATTTTTTTTGAATGTATTCATTCAAAGTATCGCCTTGTATGGTTTTATTTAGTTTGGCTATTGATTAGGTAATTAATACAGTGGAAATGTCACATTTCATTATATAAGTAAGAGCTTAAAAGATTTAATAAATCTCCATCTTAATAGAAGGCGCTTAGTCAAATTATACTATTTAGTATGAGTCAATGGATGTGATTAAGTGGACTTCACAGTCATTTAAAACACACAAACATACGATTTTTTCAAAATGTCAACAAATTTTCTCATAAATAATACCTCAACTACATAAGTACTCTGTAATAACTTTTTTTAACTACAGGGCAGGCATTTTCTCCCGCATCCGATGTGAGTCCAAGTCTTCCAGCACCTCCAAAAGGCGTCGGGCGTGGCATCAAGCTTTTGCAGAGTCTGTAAGTACAAAATCTGATCTCTCTTCTGGGGTCTGTTTCCGGACCCCTTTAACCTAGAATACCTAGATGTATTATAGGCCAGAGTGAGGGTAAGCATACATACTCGGCCTCGTCATAACTCCTGGTCCAACCTTGTTTTGAGCATAGATTTTTACACTATGAAAGTACGTATAATGTGTGTTATGTTTTTAGTAGGCAATTGATGTTTTGTCTTGAATTTTCAAATATGGAGTCTTAGAATACCCCATTATCTTGTTACTAAGTAACTATGAAACTTAATATTATAATCCTTGTTTCAGTCAAGCTGCAAAGTCTGCTGCAGTTGGACAGGGAGATGTAAAAGAAGTAACACACAAGATGGCTGAGAGTACATTATCGGCAACCACGACTCAAGTTTCTACACAAGCTTCTTCTGTGGCTAAGAATAAATACTTTGTGAGCATATTATTTTTAAACCTTTTAGCAAGGATTACTAACTATCTAAAGAAGAGATCATCATACCACCCCGTGAATGTATCGTCACCCGCAATCATCGAGGTTTTTTTTAGAGTAGTATACCGGGCAATCCAACTCCACAACTAATAAGTGATTTTGCACTAATAAAGAAACATACCAACCAATCACTGCATCTAAATGTTTAGTGTGGTCTTGAGTTCGACAATCAGAGCTTCTGTGTCCTTGACTTGGCCAATCAGAGCGCATTGTCGGTGGTGGGGAATTGGCAGAATAGATTTCAAACAAAATTAACGTCATTGCCCGCAACGTAATGGCGTGACAGTACTCCTGATAGTATCGACCAATGGTCTCACCACTTGCTCTGTGTGCGTGTGATTCAAAGTGTAATTATTTTGATTGTATGAAGTGGATGTGCTTTTACCATGAATAGTGTCTCATGTTTAAAAGTTGCAAATAATTTTATTGTTTTCATTGTTTTTCTGAAAAAGAAATTTGAGTTTTATTGTTACTGTTCTTGTTACTTGATACTGTTATTTATTTTCAGAGGGAAGTTAAAGAAGCTCCTCCAGTAGTGATGAAAGGGGAAGCAGGGACGCCAGTAGAAGTCACAGCAAATTTCATATACCTCAATTTTAAAGAGAACAATGTATTTGAGTATGAAGTAAAATATGAACCGGATCAGGATTATAAGCATCTGCGTTTCAAACTTCTCAATGGTAAGTTCTAGAGGTTTGCACAGATGTCTTGGGAATCTAAATGGGTAATAATAGTTGCTCATGGATCAAGCTATCTCACTGCTATGTTACATCTAAATTGTTGCAGTTAATTAGCCTCAGACATGACAAAACATCGTCACTTTCCCATTAATATTAATAAAAAAACTTAAGCATGGTGGTAGGGTACTTTTTAGTACCCGCCTGGCCGGATGCTAGCGTCAAAATGAAAATCTGGCGCCAATAACCTAGCGGTGCGTTTCCGACAGTTGCACTTTCTAGTCTTTGTGTGCTTACCACCTTCGGCAACATCATTATTAACCATGGCGGGCATGGCTCACTCTGATTTACTGACGCTCGCTACAAGTAGATGTCGACCCGGTCTATTTCAATGCATTTACAACGTATGTACACAGCCATAAGGTTTCGTTTGGATTGCGCTCGAGTCGACGTCCTTCCGAGGGGCCAAGCTTAGGCTATCATACGTTTACAACGTTTGTACACAGCCATAAGGTTCCGTTTGTATTTCGCTCGAGTCGACGACGTTCGAGGGGAACACTTAGGCAAATAAAAAGGCGGCTTTCGTCGACATCAAATCAGTCCGTCTTCTGAACTACTATTTATGTGTGTCAAATAGCGATCTATTCATAATAAAAAAAACCTAGAAATATTCTTTGTTTATTTCAGAACACAAACAGTATTTCAAAGAGAAGACTTTTGACGGGACAACACTGTATGTCCCTCATGAATTGCCCGATGAAGCTCTTAACTTGATATCTACCAATCCGTTTGATAACACCAAAGTTAATATAATGGTAAGTACTAAATTAAACCGGGCTTCTACCTGATATAATATTGTTAGTCAATAACATATGAATAATAGCACCCTAATATTGCAACTGGCCCTGATAAATAAATAAATATCCTGGGACATTCGTCACACGCGGTTATCTGATCCCAAACTAAGCATAGCTTGTACTATTGGAACCAGATAACTGATATACATACTACTTTTTGTTTGTAAATACATAATTACACCCAGACTCGAGATATGTAGACATGTTCAAGTACACAAATGCATGTCCTGGGTGAAATTCGAACCCACGACCTTCGGCTTGATTGGTGGAATCTTAACCAACCACGCCAACTGTGGCCCCATAGTGGAGTCATTATGACGCTATTGTGTTAGTAGACTACCAAAATTGTGAAATGTCACAATTTTGGCACCACTGAAAGTTCATTGGAACACAGTTGTAATAGCAGACTTGGGCCCCTGGGCCGTCAACACTTATGTTTTAGGGTAGTGGTCTGATGTAAGTTGAGCTGTGTTTGTTGTGTGATGGTATGGTTTTGAGAGATCGTTTAGGGGTGGTTATGTGTAGTATATTTTTGTTTTTTACCCAACAGATAATTTTCCGTCGAACCCGCCGTCTCAGCGAAATGATTCACATATACAACGTATTATTCAAGTGCATTATGAAAGACCTGCAGTTGGTGCGATTTGGTCGGCAGCATTTTAACGAACATGCGGCCATACAAATACCACAGCATAAGTTAGAAGTGTGGCCTGGGTAAATATATTTTTTGAATTATTATTTACTAGCTGTCCCGCGCGGTTTCACTCGCATTCCCGAGGGATCGTATGTTTTCCCGGGATAAAGTATCCTATGTGTTAATCCAGAACATATTCTATCTGTGTGCCGAATTTCATCCAAATCCGTACAGTCGTTTTTGCGTGAAATAGTAACAAACATACATTTATAATATTATAGTAGGATTTGTTCACATTGTGTCTGCATTTGATAGCTTTCATTTTAGGATATGCGTGTTTGCTATATTGGACCACTTCAGCACTTGCGGTACAGTAAGATAGTGGTGAAACAAGCCTAATTAATGAAAAGTATTATTATTTTAATAAAATCAATGTCAAGATGCGCCTCACGTTTTTCATAATTATTCTATACTTTTCAGTCCGTTGTAAAGACGTGCTACATAAAGAAAATCTGCGTTTTTGATCTTGTTTGGAACAGTAAAATTAATATATAAACAAGCAATGCATTGTTATCTAGTTTTGACCTTTGTAGTTTCAAATCTTTAGATCCAAAAGTGTCCCATGAATTGTGAAAATCGTATAACCGAGTGAGAGCGACGCGGCGGCGGTCAGTCTAAAATCGAATCTATACCACAGCATTATGCGTCAAAAAAAAATGATAAGACAACTCAAATATTAGGTCATGAGTTGGTAAAAAGATGCCGCCCACTGACACGCTTGAAAATGATGGAATCTGTTGAGCCAGTCATCTCTAGGACGGGGGCGAGAACCCCATGCTGTATTCCTTGGGAAAACCACGGCGGGGAGTTATAATAATCTCAATCATATATTTTTTCAGTTATGTGACTGCTGTGGATGAATATGAAGGCGGTCTCATGTTAACATTGGACTCAACCCACCGTGTTCTGCGCACACAAAGTGTCCTATCGTTCATCAAAGAGATGGTGCAGAGTGAAGGTTCCAATTGGAAGAAAGCTATAGCCGAGACGCTAATAGGGTGTTCCGTTATGACTACATACAATAAGAAACTGTTTCGGTTAGTTATTAAAATATACCTTATTGTCTTTAAAGCCCTAAATTTCATAACTTCTTGATACATGAAAGATACTATTACTGATTTTTGTTAAATTATATGCATACTTATAATAATATGTCTGTATAGAATTCTCTCAGATCAACTCTTAACGCGGCAGCAATCTTTAAAAATTATTCTTACTCAATTTATGATAAATTTCACCATTTTGTAGGTAATTATTTAGGCACCTATATTAATTTATTGTTTAGTCCAATACAATTATTTATAACATAAAGCAAATATATTTTACAGAGTGGACAGTATAGACGACACAATTACACCAAGATCGACGTTCGAGAAGACTGAAAATGGAGAAATAGTGAAGATCAGTTACCTTGAGTACTACAAGAAGAACTATGGAATTGATATCACTGACATGAATCAACCAATGCTTATATCAAGGTAAATTATATATTTGGCGTCTATTTCTGTGGGCGGACTGTTTACACAAAACCTTAATGTTTTATACAACTAAACATTCCCCATGAATCACTCCATCCATTGTTGAAAACCGTATGAAAATCCGTTCAGTTGTTTTTGAGTGGATCGCCTTCAGACAAACGCGGCGGGGAAGGACTTTTATAATACTAGCTGGCCCGGCGCGACTTCGTTCGCGTGGTGTCCTGCCCTACACTACCCTAACCCACCCTACCCCACCCTGATACCCCTGTGGCTCAATTCACGTAACAAAGCATCAAGTGTCGTAGTGAAATCAAAGATATTTTTTTTTATGATTATAGTTAAATCATTTTTATGATTATAATGTCTAATAAACGACCGAAAAATGATCATATACCTAGAAAAAGTTTTACACATTAGAAAGTTTTTCATACAAAATTTAAATGTCACGTTTTGTAACGTGACATTTAAGTTTTATTACGTGAATCGGGCCATTGGTATTGCAAGCGCCTATAAGCTACGGTAACCGCTTAACATCAGGCGGGCCGTATACTTATTTGCCACCTTAATGGTGTATAAAGATTAAGTTTCCTTTATCCTTTATTATCATATGACACAGGGACACAAAACGCATGCCAGGGTCCGAAGCCCCGACAGAGTTCATGATCTGCCTGGTGCCGGAGCTGTGCCAACTGACCGGCCTCACTGACAACCAACGGAACAACTTCAGACTCATGAAGGACGTCGCTACCTACACTAGGATCACACCTAATCAACGCCATGCTGCTTTTAAGTCGGTGAGTTGTCTTTACTATGAATATTGCTATGAAGTCTGTTGAATGGCAAATAAATGAAAAAATATGGTACCTTCAGCAAAAATCAAGACATTTTTAATCAATGAATTTATTGTCTAAAAGACAGCCCACTGAGCGATGGTAAAAACTTAACACAACGATATTTTTGAAAGTAATGTTAATTTATAAAATACGAAGTAGTAGTAGTAGGACTTTGTTTTGTCAAAGAATTAGTTATAGTACAAGCACAGCGCTCGAATCTCCCTTCAACTTCAACTTTATAGCCATTGAGCTATTATTACTACGTATAGAGAAGCTATCATAAGCAAAGGTAAATAATAATCCCATTTTTTTAGAGTCAACAAAAGTTCTCTTTAGCGCTGCAACAATAATAAGTCTTCTAAGCAGACAGTAGAAACACGTAGCACTATCAGAACACTTTTAGGAGTATTTTCTCGCGAAAACCGTGATTCTCACGGCGTTTACTCGTTTCGTTCATCATTTTACAATAACAAGTGTGGCCGGACGGCCATATTCCATATTTATCGAACAGTACATCTCAAACGTGATGAACAACGAGACAGCGAGAAACCGTTTAGCCGGCTGGGGTCTAAGTATAGCCCCTGAAACAATCAACATCACCGCTCGAACACTGCCCCCCGAGGTGCTTTACTTCGGCAACCAAGTCAAGGTTCCCGGGAAACCCAACGCAGAGTGGAATAATGAGGTTACAAGGAACCCAGTGATGCAGGCAGTTGATATACTTAGATGGGCGCTGTTGTACACTGATAAGGACAAGAAAGTTACTATGGTATGTATATGCATTTAATTATTTAGGCTCCATAATTCTTCATAATATTTTTTCTTTTTTTGTACTTTTTTCTGTAAACAGACTTCTTATAATTTAAATATTAAACCATAACAAACCATTTAAATATTTTTATGTAAACCATGTCAATAAGGGCATACGCAAGGAAGTTGGTTCCTCTCATAAATTAATTTGTTGAATTTTACTGTAACTAGATAGATCCTACCAAGGGAGGGAGCCAGGAGACTCAGCCCATGGAAACCAAGTTTGGGCTCCTGTTTCCCACAATTAAATGTACTATATCTAGTTATTAACTTAATTTGTTATCCTGTTTTTATGTGCCATGTCAAACATGTCCAATGACTGGTGTTTCTTGTCTGACTGAACTCGCTAGTGTCATGCTATCTTATAAATGTAAAAAAAAACATCTGCTTCAGTTATGATTTTATGACTGACCCTGTTTCATAGAAAGTGTGACCTTATAAAGGTTCAGTAAACCTTCAGTAAATGTGAACTTATGAAGGTCACATTTACTGAAATTACTGCATGCCATTTATTCAATTTAGGCCCCAGAAGGAAAGTGCCCTTCTGGGGCCTAAATTAAATAAATGGCTTTGACTTTGACTTAGCATTAGCAATTATGCACGGTAATGATGCTTGTAGTACCCGAGTGGCAGGCTACCCAAGTTAAAAATCCACCTACCTGAGTGTTCCGACAGATATTGCCCTTGAGAGCCCGTTTGCTTCTCGACTTCGTGTTTTTACCAAAGGTTGGTCACACCATCACAGTCCACAGTGATATTGTGGTCAAACACAACCTATGTAAATATCGACACAAAAAAAAAACATTCGATTTCAGTCTTTCATGGATACTCTCAAGCGTTCGTGCCGCCCGATGGGTATAAATGTATCTGACCCAGACTTGGTTCGCCTACCAAACGACCGTACCGACTCTTACGTCTCGGGACTGAGGAGTTGCATCAATAAATCGCTGCAGTTGGTCGTCCTCATATGTCCAACTTCTAGGGATGACCGCTATGCTGCTATAAAGAGGATCTGTTGCTCTGATAATCCTATACCGTCGCAGGTGAGCTATAGAAATCTATACTAATAATAAAGCTAGTTATTTTTAGTTGAGTTTTTAGTCAAGGAAAGTATGAGTGGATTGTGTGGAAGAGAATGTGGGAATTCTGAATGGAGGAAGGAAAATATCCATACTTTCTTTATTACAATATAACTGATAAATAAATGGCTGAACTGATAAAAAAATGGGTGTATTTATTAAAAACCTTGTCATTCCGGCTTATATAAAACTATCAAAATTATAATCATAATATATTTTTTTCCTTTGTGTTATGGTGTACTATGGAAAATGTTACAGGTCATAAATGCCAGAACGTTATTCAACGAGAACAAAATACGAGCCATAACGCAGAAGATTCTGCTGCAAATAAATTGCAAGCTCGGTGGTACCCTATGGAACATACAGATACCTTGCAAAACTGCAATGGTCATCGGTATCGATTCTTACCATGACGGTGCGCGAAAGAAACGGAGTGTCTGCGGTATGTAGTTTTTTACTTCTTAATTTAGTCGTGGTTTCATTGTGACGTGACTGAAATGACTGGTTTCTGGGTTTGTTGTTTCCGTTTCTGCTTAAAAGGTTGCAGGTAGATTGTGTAATTTTTTCGAAACCAAAGATATCTGCGCGCGTGGGAATGAGATAGCAAGATTATTTTAAAGTAAGCTCAGAAACACCAAATCGTTATTAACTTTATTGTAAACAAGCGTACGGCCAGCCTGATGGTAAGCGGTTACCGTAATGATGTGTCCGCTTGTAAGACACGAAGCATCATTCAAGCACTACCGACCCGCGCCCGCTCTCCAACGAGCACATCAGTTATTTGGCTGAAAACAAGCTGGACAAATTTTTACGGGACTTTCACTGGCAGGTTGCTCATGTTACAAAGAGTAACCTATGCTAGGGGTCGGCAACCTTTTGAGACGGAAGAGCCAAAAGTAACAATTTTCAATTTTAGAGCCAATTTTTTTTTGTGACTTAAAAAACTGTTTTATTTTTATTTTATTCGTGCGAAATAACACTTGCTCGCACGAATATGACGACTCAGAGATCGTCAGCACTCCAAATGGATCGATTGCATGATTTTAAAGAGTTTTGATAAATTTATTATTTTTGTGTATGGAACTGAAGAGCCGCAACTTTACATTGAAAGAGCCGCATGCGGCTCGCGAGCCGTAAGTTGCCGACCCCTGACCTAGGCTACTTTTATTTTAGAAAAAGAATGAGGATACTACGCAAAAAAAATAACTGAACGCGGGTGAAAACGAGGGAGTCAGTTAGTTGTCGAATAAAAATGTACTTTAATTGTGGTTACAGCATTTGTGGCGTCATACAACCAGACAATGACACACTGGTACTCAAAGGCTGTATTCCAAGAACGAGGCCAAGAGATTGTGGACAGCCTGAAGTCTTGCCTTGTGGACTCTCTCAGACAATATCTCAGAACCAACGGAAAGCTTCCCGATAGAATCATCATTTACAGGTGACTGGTAGTTTTTAATACTTCGGCAAGCATTTCAGTGAGAATTTATTTTTTCCGAAACTACTCCGAATCTCTGAAACTACTGATCCCATTCTGAAAATTCTCTCATTATTAGAAAGCTTATCCTAACTAATATTATAAATTCGAAAGTGAGTTTGTTTGTTTGTTACGCCTTCACGCCTCAACTACTGAACGGATCACCATGAAATTTGGCATGCAGATAGCCTGTGGTATGGAGAAAGACATACTTTTTATCCCGGGAACGTGGGTGAAACCGCGGGAGCAGCTAGTAAATAATAAAATATTCTTAACAGAGACGGCGTCGGCGACGGTCAACTGAAACTCATCAAAGAATACGAGATCCCACAGATGATGATATGTTGCAAACTCGTCGGGGAGGAATATACGCCTGCCCTGACCTACATTGTAGTGCAAAAGCGAATCAACACCAGGATCTTTATGAAAGTCGGCGGTGGGTTCGACAATCCACATCCCGGTACTGTCGTCGATCATGCGATTACTAGACGCGATTGGTAAGTGTTGTTTTTAATACATTTGATAGAGCAACGGGCTTGTATGTAGGTTTGTAGATTATTTCTGCCTTCATAAATCATTTGAGTCACATGTCTGGCGATGGGTTTGCTCAGAATTTTTCTGTGATAAGAATGGCTATCTGGTCCCAAATTAAGCAGAGTTTGTACTATGTAAACCAGATAACTGATACACAACTTTTTTGTTTGTAAATACATACTTAATATATGGGGTGTATACGACAATAAATGAAACCACGTGAAGTACTCATAAATACGATCAACTTTTATTACGGGACCAACTTCAAATCGAAAAAAAATTTACAGCTTTTATACAAAAGGTACATGTCTCGTCGGCAAAAATGTATGAAAAGCGGTAAAGAAAAATGCGATTCAAAGTTGGTCCCATAGTAAAAGTTGATCGTATTTATGAGTACTTCACGTGGTTTAATTTATTGTCGCATCCACCCCGTATATAATTACAGACACAGATGCACTTATGTTCATGCACACAAATGCATGTTCTGCATATAATTGAAAGTCGTAATATGCAAGGCTATGTCTCGTTAACTGATAGTGAAGCTATCTCTTTCCTTCAAAATTGTACTTCAATTTTGATTCCCATAACATTAACTAACCTCCAGGTCTTACCTACGATCACCTCGATAGAACGTTATACACGTCACGTTATACAGGCTGAATGTAATTTTCAAAGGCGTACTACATAAATTCTGAACCACTTATCTCTTACACAGGTATGATTTCCTGATCGCGTCACAAAAGGTCAATCAAGGTACTGTAACTCCAACACATTATGTGGTCGTTCACGACAGTAGCGGGATGACACCTGATCAGTGCCAACGTCTAACTTACAAGCTATGCCATTTGTACTACAATTGGCCAGGTACTGTCAGAGTTCCGGCCCCATGCCAATATGCTCACAAACTCGCTTTTCTTGTGGGTCAAAGCATGAATCAGGCACCATCCGAAGCACTTTCTGATAAGCTATTTTTCCTTTAAGTTTTTTATTTTTTATTCCCAGTCAAATGCTCAAAAAGCCACGGGCCGGACGCAAATTAAAGTTGTCTACTCATGGCTTTATTTGGATATAGATTATTTACCAAAATTCAATTTAATTAGCAAACTACCGATTCTACAAATGATTCATCATTTTTTACCAATTCTGGGTACGACTGTATGATGTGTTTTATAACGATTTCATTATAGTAAAGAATAGGCTACGGTGACCGCTTACCATCAGGTGGGCCGTATTATTTTTTGCCTTAGTAGTACAAAAAATAAAAAACAAGTTTTTTGATGACATAAAAGTGATTTGAATTTTTTATTTTTATAACTTTAATTATTCCTGTCTGTATTTTTCAATTCTTAGTATATACATAATGTCTAGCATTTTACATTTTTTAAAAATTGTTTGTTGACTCCATGGTCATTTTTAGAATCGGTCACTTATTGACTGAAGCCAAAAAAAAAACAATTAATTCATCCGTTGTTACGTGATTGAATCTCAAAGATCCAAATAAACAAACATACTCCTAAAGTCCACCGATTCAAATAATTTTAAGTAATATCATTATCATAATTAAGTACATAATATTTTTAAGTACAAATTGTTTGCGCCAGGCCAGGGGCATTTATTTTCAGAGTTTGAGTATTCTCTTTTAGATTTTTAGTTTTAGAATAACAGCTCTATATTTTTGTATTTTATGGCTTAATTTTCACAGGTTTTTGCCCATATTCAGTTAGCTATAGAATACGGGCAAACGACCTATGGTAATAAAGCTATGGGGTATTAAACATTTTAATATGAACTCTCTTAAACTTTAAACACCAATTGTTAAATAGTTTTAAGCATTGATTGATTAGAGCAACGGAATAAATTTTGATTTAGTTTGATTAGACATATCAATTTACTAAAAATGGCCTAGTCAGCTCGTAGATTGTGTAACATACTCGCATGCTAAAGTGATTCCAATTTTTATAATTCTATGATTGCTATTTCTATAGAATTTGGTAAACTAACTTCTGTTTGCCAACCTGCCTTCTCGTGCTAAAATCAGAATTCGTTGTTCTGTTACGACACGAAGGAAAACAAATAAACAAAGTGACTTTCACTTTTATATTATAACTAGGAGTTGGTATCGCTTTTGTGTCCGAGTATCAAAAGCTCATTTATTTATAATGGGCCGATAAGACTGTTAAAAATGGACTGTATCGGTATGTTTCAAAGTCCATTTGCAAGGTCCATGTATGTGCTGCTAGACATAGGTTGATCAGATTAAGTTTTTATATAACATCTTATATCCATTTCCATTCACAATGATGCGGTTGACACATGGTGCTCTGCAATGTTAAACGTATATATGTGTGTGGGGTATGAGTCTGATAGAGCATTCCTGAGCACCTGCGTAAAAAAGACTAGTGGAGCGTAGTTGAGACAACTAATCATAGAAACTGAATTAATCCGATTGGTCTTTTCTTCTGCGCTCTTCCTACCGCTGGAATGGAACACCTTAACTGCCAGATGAACCACTGTACTTTTTTTTGTACTTAGAATATTTCCATTAAAATATTAGGATTACTAATTTTAGAATGACATTAGACAAGATTGTTTTAAATGTGTATTTGCCGAGAAAAAGGGTAGTTCGTCACGATTTCATTTATTGACGCCAATCGATTTTAATACATAAAATACTCAATGGGAAAACCTTACGGTTGTTTTACTGACCCATCTCAAATTTCTACCAAAAACACTTCCACTTTAGTAATCCTGTCTAATGTTATTTAAATCAAAATGTTCTATTTTTCTATTGGTATATTATAGATTTTAATATGACATTATACCTTAAAACTTTATTCGTTGAATAGTTTTAAGGTCTACTATTATTAAGTGTATTAGAATAAGTTTTGATTGTTTGATTATTCAGTATTGAAATCTCTTTTGTAATGACAAGTTGTGATAAGTGATCAGGATAATAAATTATTAGGTTACAATATGACATATTGTGTTCTTGCAATTCGCCGGTCGCAATTGCGAATCGAAGCAGTAAAATTATTAGTTGAACGAGCGATGGTTTTGCTTATACATTCCTATGATTATTGATGGTCAGGTCAGCGCTTTACGCACATAATTTTGTCAATAGGCGCAGAAGCGGCCGGTGCATTTGCAGGTCATTGTGGAAGTAAGTTTGAGGCAAAGAGTGATCGTTATATTTTCATATATGTATCTCATTCAAATGTGTTGTTTTGGAACCTGTCCACGATCAATGGATGACATGAGTCAAATAATCTAATTTGATTGTGTTCTGTATGTATTTTCTACATAATATTAATTCATTGAAATGCTACTCCACTAAAAACGTTATTCCATTGGAATCTAATGTGTATGTATGTTATACTTTAAATCGAGATTAAAGCTACGCAGAGATTCTATGGAAATTCTTTTTTATTTTGTGTCTATTGCACAAGCTAATAAACAGAAAAGTTGTCCAAAGTGTAGGCAAATACGAAGTCATTTGGAGAGCAAAGCTAAATTGGCTTAGAAGAAGTCGGTTAAAAAGCTGGTTGTGCTAAATAGGTACTAGCGGTACTTCACGCCAGTCCAGTGGCTGCAGCTTTATAAAGCTCAAGTTTAGGCCGCATATGGAGTACTGTTTACTAGCTTGATTCACTTGCCTCGATGCAGAGGCAGGCCATTGACGTATCGTGGACGATCTCGCACTTTCTCGTGGCTTCGAACCTCTTAGCCTCCGGAGAGACATAGGCTCACTCTGTTTTCTACCGCCTGTATTTCCGAGGAAGTTTTTGTCCTGATGCCATCGTCAGCTTTCGTTCATCACACCGCTCGGACGATGCGGAGCTTATCCTTATATCCTCGAACCTTCTTGTTCGTCTGACGTTCCAATTGCAGACGATTGGAATGTGGCACGGTATTCTCGCAGCGCTACGCTCGTTGTTGTAGCGCCGTGAAAGAACCCTTAAAAAGAGTTCTTCAGTTTCGGCAATCCCCTTAATGTTGCAAATGGCTATAGGTATGTGGTGGCATCGAGGAAAAACTCTTTTAGGGTAGTAATACCGAGAAATTCTATTTCGCAACTAGTCAGTGCTTTTGTACTGATTTTGAACAGTTAGGACCAATCACTGCATCGTGTGTTTTTGACTTGGCTTATCAGAATTGTCGGTGGTGCGCAATAGATTTCGAGCAAAATGAACGTCATTGCGCTTCATTGGGTTGATTGTTCTATATGTGGTGGTGACCACTTGTCATCAGGTGGACAGTCCGTCGGATTATCAACCTGTTGACATGAAAAAAAAATACATACTAAGAGTTATACGTAAGCTCGAGTTTACAATTTATAAGCAACTAGCAGACCGCCGCGGTTTCACCCGCGAACGTTTTGATTTTTTTTTACGCGGAGCACTAATTATTTTTCAAAAATAAAAGTAGCTATGTTACTCCTTAAAACATTAACTATGTACCGGGACAGACAGACAAATATGTTTAAGGCGCGGACTAACTACGATTTTGACAGCACTCGTTCTTCACTGGAATAGGGTTGAAAATGGTAAATCATAAATATGTCGACTCTATGAAATGGACTGTTATTTACGGGGTTTCTTTAGATTATACAGAATATACACATTAAATTGGATAAGTGTCCGGTTAACATTCTAATATAATTTTGTATCTTATATATTCTTAAAAATAATATTGTTGTCATCGCTGAAAATACGGAGAATTTCTACGCGAAAGATTTATTTTAGACGTAACTTACGAATTTTTTATTGGGAATATCAAAGCAATTTTTAATATTTTTCTTAAAACCCTCTTCTGTCCACAGTTTTTTTTGTGTTAGGTATTTTCATTGCGCTACGTCATACTCGACTCTCAAAGAAACCCATTTTTGTGCATATGAGCTTAGACCGCCCATTAAAAACTCATCCGATTTTATTAAAAAAAAGTTGAACTCACATAAAAGCTTGGTGCAATGCGTAGAGATATAGAGAATTGTAGGTAGATAGGCTGTCAGCGTATAACGAAGAAGATAGCGATAGTACGACATAATTACATATATATTTGGATTTTTATCGTATCTAGAAGAAATTATAAAACTTGCATGATATTGACAGAAAATACACTTGAGTATAGTAATCTTTTGATTTACTTACTGTATCAGTTACAAAAAACGACTGACCGACGAAAGGTTATGTTTGGTTCATTTCGTTCACTACGGCTTTTACAGCCAATTACACAACAATTCACTATCACTACACACCAAGCAATATCTTTGAGAATATATACAAAGCTGCGTTGCCAGTTTTTTTTTCGGTCTAAGCGGTATTTTGTAATTGCTTAAGTAAAAATAATAAGCTGGATTCTATCGCCGAAAGCGGGAGATACTAAAAAAAACCCGGCCAAGTGCGAGTCGGACTCACGCACCGAGAGTTCCGTAGAAAGGTTTAGGTACCTATATTAATAGTTCAATAATCACGGGAATGGATTCTCGGAAGTTTTCCTCTTTTTTCGATTATGTTGTAATGTAATGGCAATTTTTTCTTTTTGCGACGTAACTGCAAAACGCTTTTCGGATTTCTTCCTTTACTTGTGCTACATGGAATTGCTTCTTGCCAAATTGTATGATTCTAGGTCAACGGGAAGTACCCTATAGTCAAATATGCGGCATATACGGCCGTATCTTTTGAATGCGTTGACTTAGAAGTTTGTTTTTTGTATATCACAGTGACATTTAGCGCCCATTGGCGCGGTTCTCCTTAAACACCACTGTGGTGTTTAAGACGCGTCACGAGTTTGACCTCATCGACACTGAGGTCAAACAATAAAAACCTATACGTGAGATAGGGACAAAAATACGCTTAGTCCTGCTCACACATATACGTTTTGACATATACGTATCTTGACCGTCTACCTGTAATTCTCCAACTACGACGCAATACAATACAAATTTTAAAATTGGAATGTCAAATATAAAAGAATATTTAAATCAAAAGCACTAAGGAGTATTGATTTCAACTTCGATGCAAATCACCCCTAAAATAACTTTCTACCCCTTTTTAAACCCGTTAGGCGATGAGTTTCAATAAAATATGAAACACGTCTTCCATCAATTCTGTTAAAGAATGTTTATGCAAAATTTGAAGTAGATCGGACCAATGAATCACGTTGTCCCATACAAACTTTGCCTTCGTTTTTCACCCCCTTAGGGGAAGAATTTCGGAAAATCCCTTCTTATCGGATGCCTACGTCATACAAAGAACACACCCTCCAAGTTTCAGGTCTCTACGATCAGCGGTTTAGGCTGTGCGTTGATTGTCAGTCAGTAATTCAGGACAAAGCATTTTATATGTATAGATTAACCTCTTCATCTCATCAGGCGTGGTAACTCCAGTAAATTTCCGTCATAATTGCCCCTTCTGGGGCCTAAATTGAATAAATGACTTTGAATTTGAATATATTATAGGTACACCTTTATTGTATTCGAAAAGTATTCACCATCTAACCACCAGCTAAGATTGTCAAGCCAGTGTTTTCGAACGACAATAATTTATCCTATAAGTTACCCCTTGTATAAATTGACGTTCGAACTGGTCAACCTCTTTTATATTGAAAAGCATTGGTCAGGAAATTCGATAGTTTTTCTCATCAGCTATGGACACCCGAGGCAAACATTTTTAAACCTTTTTGCACTATAAAATTTTAGATTATGCCGATATTGATAGCGACTTGTTACATTTTATTTTTGACCTGTAAAATGTTCTAAGTCATGGTTATCGCAGACGAAATATTAAAATAACATGTTTATTTATGGCTTTTAGTTTTGCTGCCATGGGGTCTCAGATTCTCTTACAAGCTCATCTGATCATCACCTTATGGGAATATAAGGTTATTGGTACAATTATCGCTACCAGCGAACGACCGCTCTTCTAAGGGGGGGGCAGCTGTCCCTCCCTGCCCGTACCTCGCTACGCCCATGCGTCTCTGTATGGCGCTTTATTCGCTGGCTTGAAACTCGCCCACTGAATAATCTAGTGTCTACAAACAATTTTCATGTTTTAATCAAACTCAGACTGATATTTTTGATCAAAGTAAACTAAGTAAGTCTTGTAAGATCAAAAAAATATTTGTTTAGTATCCGGCAAACTTCTTGGCACACTACCACAGAATAAATAATAGTACAAGTACACAAGGCTCTATGCTTTGATGTCGACGATAGTAGCTTTTTTATTAGCCTAAACTTTATGATTTATGGCCCCTCGAAAGTCGTTGACTCGAGCGCAATACAAAAGGAACCTTATGGTTGTGTATAAACGTAAATTCATTGGTTCACTCGCCACGTCACTGATAGCAGGGTTGTTACGTTCACTTGGGATGTAAATGCAGAAAGCGCGAGCGCGTCATGCGTGCGCGTACGTTTTGAGGCAGTACCTGGCATCACTGAATTACACTACACAGAAGCCAAATTTTAGGTCTCTGGTAGTGGGGTGCGGGGACCGCAGCAGCTGCTAGCGCGAGACAGTTAATTAAAATAATCTACGATGACTTTTATGTTGCTTGCACAGTATACCTGCGCAAACGTGTGCGCAAACCATTCCCTACTATGCCTAAATTGTGCCAAGAAGTTTGCGGGGATCTATTAAATATAGTTGAGATATGTGCGTGTTTTGCCGAATGAGTGCTTGCTCGCCGCATTGTCCGCGTAAGGGTGACAAGGCTCCCTGAGCCGGGAGGTGTTAGGTATAACACCTGTCAAAAAAAAAAACGAGTTTTTTCGAAACTAGCTGATACTCATTCTATATAGAATGATTGAATGAGCTCAACTTCTCTGAACATCTTTTTTTGTGACTTACTTCCGTGGGATTTCCTCGTCATGTCAGTGTGGATGTTTTATTACCCTCGCGTTTTTTCCCCTTTCGTTAAATACTATCATTTAAGGATCATTTAAGGATAGGTTCCTTAAATTATCTGAGATGTCTCGTAATCCATAAGATTTCGATCCCTTTAGACTGGATCAGTAATTTTTTGGATATCTCTTCTCACTGCGCAAGTGAAGCATTTACCAGCCGCATATGGATTTCTCAGGATTTACCGCAATGCAAAGAGTTTTCAATTGTTCCTGTTTAAGTTTAAAGTTGGCAAGATCTATTAGGCCCGTTTTGACAGCACATCAATGTGTCAGAAAGAGACAAACATGGTACGACAAGAAGAGACACCCACTTGTCAAAACGGGCCACTTCGAGAATCATTCCTTCTATTAAAGTTGTAGAGACAACTTTAATGGAAGGAATGATTCTCGAAATGACAAACGTTGCTTGCCTGTCGAGTTTTCTACTGGATATATTTTGGACTGAAAATAATAGTACTGATTTTGACTGCATTTTCTTTCATTCATTTTCATTTATATTTTGTTTTGTACTATGTACCTATTAATTTAAATCGATAAGTGTCTACTGATTTAGTAATTAACAAGACTATGATTACCTCTTTACTTATTTAGGTAATTTTATTAAGTCCGTGTAGTTTTGAGATTATTTTTAATGATAACTCATAAGTCATCGTCAGTCTATTTAACCTCGCAACAATCTGGCTTTTGTTGACAATTTTGTATGAGTAAGTATTTGATCTAATATAAACCAGGTATAAAGTCATGCAGCTTGAGGAGATCGATTTCAAGCTGTCAGCTTATTTCGCTCTTATGTTAAATACGTATGTAAAAAAGATTTTTTTCATAATAAAACATTTGGAATGAACTTTGATTTTTGTTCAATTGCACAAATCCTTTTTAACCGATTTCATTTATATCTGCTCTTAGAACCTGGAGTCATAAGCATCTACGCAGTAGAATATGATGTAATTTTAAAATAATTTCCAAGTTTTACTTCGCCACCATCGCAAATTTGAATTCAGTGTGTCTCTAGTTTTCGTCAAATATACCAGAAAATATACTATTAGTCCACTGAGAGGTTCCATCACTTTAAAGATAAATCCAGGTATATTATAAGGATTCAAGTTGCATGTTCTGTAACGGCTATTCAATAAAAATATCTTGAAAAAAATTTTGATACTTGGCAGGAATGTTGTAAAATAGACTTAAAATAACTGTAATTATAGTTTGATGCCTAATTCCGCAGATCCAATCTAATCGCTCTGTTCGGAAAATATTGTACCCTAATTAGGTGCAATGGAGTCTTCCCCTGCGGCTTTACTTGACAGGAGACGCGTTGTGCACGCGCTCTAGACAGATTGGAATTGGACAACTAACAACCATAAAATACAATTTACTACGAATCCAGGTTGATGTATTCTCTTGTTTCACGTCCATTGACGGCATTATATAAACATTTGGAAAGAATCTTCCATTAATAATGGCATAGGATTAGATAATTAATGTTCAAACGTCTAGTAAAAGTGTTTAGTAATGATTTAGCAAAGTGGTCCACTGATGCAATTTGTGATCGGTGGGAGATTCTTTTAGTTAATGCTTAAATTATTGCCAATTTCGAATATATTTTAGGTATTCAAATCAAACGTCTAGGTATGTGAATTGACATGAAGATTAGGGGTTAGATAAAATTGCTATAATGTTTTATATTCTTGTAGGATGCACAGACGTCAAGAGGTTGAGACGGAACACGGCTTGCGAAAAGTTATGCCAAAATACTGCTCCTCTAGCGCAGTGTTTTTCAATCTTATTGATTTCGCGACCCCCTTACAGGTTGAAATATTCTGGCGACCCCCTTGTCAGACAGACAAAGAATTTATAATTTAAAGACTACGATAATGTTTTTTTTTATTTTGATACCTTTACTTATTAGTCTGCAAAAAGCCGCGAGAGGTTTGCAACTACCTAAGTAAGAGGTAAGTTGGATGCCCGCTTGCGCGAAGTCTACCTTGCCTAATTCCTTCAGCCGGCGACCCCCCCGACTAAGGTTTCACAAATAGGTAGGTCCTATGCATAAAAATTCTGCTCAGCCCTAACATTTTATTGCACACATGCTCATTTTTCTATAGACTTAGCTTCAGTATGATAATGGCAGTGATCCGTCTGAACTTTTACGTTTCTTTCTTTTTCAACACACTTGCTCGTAATCGTCATTGCACCCATTTTAGTTTCATTATAAGCTTGTTACGCACTAGTGCATTTTACTTTACATTACCGCACAGTTTTATGATGGGTATAATCCTTATTATTTTAGTTTGTATCCCACTGCAAGTAATATTTCTGTAGACGAACCATTCTTAATTTTAACGGGTAAAACAGTTTAACAGCGCAACGCTGTCAAAGAAAAAATACCTGCGCGCCATATTTGTTAACGTTCTCATTGTGTGGTTGTTTTTATTTTAAATCTACGTCAAAAAATACAAGTGATTTTTTTCCTCGCAAGTGTGTTGAAAAACGTTGTATGACAAGCGTGTGCATTGATCATTAGGTACACTCTTGGCTCCCTCATCGCGTCCGCCTGCGGATCACGTGCTTAAACCGACTTGTGTGTAATGACCAACTTTGCACACATGTATCATAATGTACTATTACGAAATCAGTTAAATTATGAGTCTTACTATGCGCATTATGAGAAACGTTAGTTATAATTATACAACTTATCATTTTTCTCATAACTTATGAGCAAAATATGAACGTCTGAGTTGGTATTATTATAATTGTAGCTAGTAGATCTACGTACGGAGCTTCGTGCGCAAATCCGACTCGCAGTTCGCCGGTTTTGTTGTTTTAAACTTTAAATCTATCTAATAATAAACGATGACAAACTCGAAAATAAAACTGCTTATGGGTTTACATGGCGAAAGTAAATTAGGTAGATTCGTGCAAGGTTGTTAAGTTAACAGAGGTAACCTAACGTAAAAGAAAAAGCTTGGAACAATCTCGTTTGTCTATTACTTATATGTGTATGTTAGCGGCATCCACTAAGTCCGAAAATAAAGCCCCTGATGATTTTTTCCCTTAGGTACCTTACGTCCCTTCCTGATGTATCTCGGCAAGAGCTTATCACAAAAAGAGCATTCTACATGTCGTAAAACATTTATATAAGTTACCTACTTTTGACGAAACATTCTAGAGAAGGACATGTAACCAAAAGTGTCCATTATCGATATGAAACTTCTAGCAGCTAACCTGTGAGCTGACGTAATCTTATGTCGGTCTTCACCTCAGAACAATCTGAAATACCGACGGTGTGTGTGGGTGTGCTTCGCTTAACGAAAGAGCGGCAGTCCATCAGGAAGGAGAGAGACAGCGCTATACAGAGTGAGCGGTGCGCAAGAATACGCAGCCCGTGGGAAATGCACAGTAGTGGTCAGATCAGACTGCGCGCGCGCCGGCCCAGTGCACGTATTATTGTATTGGAATCTCTGCCGCTTGTAACAGCGTATGAGATGATGTTACATGTTTTGACGTCGTTTTTATTACGATGGATTAAGACTCAATATTGTATACATGTCTAGAAATATCGGATGTTCTTTTGTACTGAAGTCATATAGGTAGTAGAGTCTGGTACCTATAATGCGATGATTTTTTTAGCGATCGATTGAGGTGGTTTCTGCGGCGGGCCTCGCTCGGGATGCAAATGTGGTGTTTACGAAGTTGGTCGGCACACGCCTATAATAAAAGAAATGTTATATGCTTTAATAAACACGTTTTCATGAGGATGTACGGGTAATAAGCCAATTTGCTCGGTCGCCGAGCAGGTTTCAATACTAATTTCATGTGTTATTATCGATTCTATTCTGTGTCGTGGTTTAAATTTATCAGTGTTTGGTCTAATTTCTTTTAGATAACTATTAAATTATACCAGTACCTAAGTAGGATACCCGACCGCCCTGGGGGGGAGCGGCCAAGTTATGCCGGACTTTTACCAGCTCGTCCCGGGGAAGTCAGACACCTCTCCCCAGCACCCTCGCAGTACCTAAGTACCTAGCCTAGAGCTATTTTTGTAGTAGGTTACACCTAAGTAGGTCTGGTAGTAAGGTACATTACAGTTTTGTTAACATTTTATGACATGCCACAAAACTTTATGACAAGATTAAGCTTTCGGATTTCATTTTTCAATTTGCATTCTTAAAATTAAATATGCCAAACCATAAAAATAATTTGCCCACCCATCGCAATCAATCACAATGACCTGTAATTTGTATCGTTTGTGTCGCCCACCTACGCGAAACTGTTGATTTTGGCGCTTCAAAATGTATGGAAAGTAAAAACCGTCCAAATATTTACAACGATATTTCAACCTTAATGACAAAGCAATTTAGTAGGTATATACTAACGCCTCTAGTTAATTAGATATTCGATGTAAATAAGGTCGATTATCCTTTGGGAATTGCTTGTCTTCAATGGTGGGACAATAGAGTTTGAAGCAGGGGTGGGTCACTTTGATACATATCTTAATTAGGCCGCACAAGGCGATCATCAATATCTTTCTTTTTTTCACATATCCGGTCCTTGTTTAACCGTAACGAATATTTGTATTGACGTATAGATTAGAATACTAGTTTCAAAATGTATTTTAGAACATCCATATTGGGCAAAAGAGTAACAGGATTTTAGGAGTTGTTTGCACGTTTTTGGCATTTAGAATACCTACCTACCTAATGGTTACTTAAGTACCTATTGCTATTTTTTCTGCCAAAAACTAAGGCAAAATAAGTATACAAAAATAGTTTTCTGTGTTCATTGATAACTTGAACGCTGCATTTAACATCAGTGCCAAAGTACCTATTCACTTAATTTCCAATACTTAGGTAGTACCTACCTAGGTAAGGCTATATTTACAGTTCTAGCATTAAACTTCCAAACTAAGTTTTTATTGTCATGTGTAGTTCAACTATGGAATAAAAAAGTCGGTTTACTTTGAAAACTACTAAGACGTTAATTGGAAGAACCGTTGACAAGCTCGTTCGCTTTTCACCGTTTGTTGAGCGCGTTTAATGAATCGAACGCTGTTAGTCGGAGCTTGATAGAGATGTGAAAATGTGAATGAATGTTCGTACCCGGACGATGGATGGTACTAGGTATTATGTCGGTGTTTATTTCACTATACCTTTGACAGTAAAGTATATATTGTAGAATGTAGATAGTAAGTAGGTAATAGTTGCTAATGGAGCTTGTACGTACTTATAGTTAGTAGACGTAGAGATGAATATTTTTTAGGTGTGTACGGCTAGTGTCTGTGATGATAGTCTAGCTAGACTAAAACAGGTTTCTATCGATCTGATAAGGGTGGTGAATATTATCTGAACGTAGAGGACGGAAGACACGATTGTACCTAGTGGCACATACCTACTCTACTTGCTTGATAGATTTTGAGTTAAAGATCGTAACGCAAATCTTCGGTTTCATTATTGTGTAGGTCCTAACTATAATTTATTATATTTTCAATACACTTGCTCGTAAAGTGACATTTATTGCACCGTTTTTAGTATCTTAATGCAGCTTATTACGCACTAGTGCTTTTTACTTTACATTACCGCACAGTTTTATGATAAGTGAGAATTGATATGTGTGTAGGCGAAGCATTCTTAATTGAAACGGATAAAACAGTTTGAGCGCGCGTCGCTGTCAAAAAAAAAACCTGCGCACTATGTTTGTTAACGTTTTCATTGTGTGGTTGATTATTATCAAAAAATCTACTCCAAGAAATACAAGTCCGATTTTTCCTTACAAGTGTGTTGAAAAACGTCGTATGACACGCGTGTGCATTGATCATTACACTCGGCTTAATACCACCTCGTCTGTAATTACCAACTTTGCACACATGTATCATAATGTACTATTATGTACTTTCATCATACCTATTATATGTTTAAATGTGTTATAATGTTCTGTGATACAAAATCTATAAACATATTGAGCTTAAAACGATAGTGACATGAAATGCAGTAGCACCATCAACAACGTAATTAACATCAGACGCGTCTATAATGAGATCTGCATCTACACTTACATTGTAGCGACTGTGATCTCTCTCCCTTTACAAATTAAGTCTTATATCGAAGTAACTAAATTAAAACTAGCTCAATAGTGCAACTGCGATCTTGTCTGTATTAAAACGTGAGATATCCTGTGGAGTCTGAATAACAACTTGCCCCCGAGAATATGTTGTTTTGCATTGCATAGTTATTTGGTTATTTTATTGCATTCAAATAGTTCGGATGCATGTTCCAATGCCGACCTTGCGACAATAAAAACATGACTCTACTATTTTGTTTCAATTCAACCGCGACTGACTTTTGAATATTAACTTATGGTTCTTTTTATTTAATGCTACTTCTTTATCTACTAAAATGTCATCTTTATTTTTAACAATTCTAGATATTTATGTTATTAAATCGTTTATTTTACAATCGAATATCAAAGGATTCTTTAGGTACTTAAATTTACTACTGGTGTCCATAATTTTGCGATAAACGTCTTAAATGTGTTTCTAGAATAATTGCTTATAATAATAATTGGCTAATATTAAGCTTTTTCTTCTAGTAAATTAGCATTATGTCTATTACCAATAACTGAAATCAGGTTAACGACCATAGTTAATTTTATGTTATGCTTCGGAGTTACTCGTAAATTTAGCGCCATCAGAAGTCATAATTTCAATTATTTTAGTAACTTTTGTCATGTCATCAAGAAGATCAGCAATCTGTCGAAACTGTCTATTATTAGGTATTATCTTCTCAATATGATCCCAGCGTAAGGTTCCAGTTTCAAAACCCTTCACAAATCACTACACCTACATTCAATAATTTCCACAGTGTATCAATCTAATCTTCAAATTGTCATCTCGTAACCATAGCTTAGACATCGTTTACCTGCTTTCAGAGGTAATCGTCCAGACCGGCACGTCGTGTTTCAGACGAGCTTTGCCCCAGGCCCTTAGCCGTGGGAACGGCCACGAGACTTACTCCCTTCAAGCCCTTCATTGAACATGTACGCTATCACCTTCATACTAAATTTTGTACTGCTCTAGATTGCGTTTTACGTTGTTCATTGGTCTTTCACGGTTTTTATTTAAGTAGATTGGTATTACTGTAGGTTTACTTTCTTTAATATGTCTATTATTGTAATTGTCGTCTCGTTATTGACATACAATTGCAGATTCATAGAATGGTATCTGCATTGACTAAATACTTAAAGGAGTGGTAAGAGAGCAAATACCACCAAAAGCTCGAGAAATTAGTAATGCAATTGGAAATACCTATCCATTTATCTTAGGGTTTACCAAACCTGGACTCGCATTAAACAAAGAGCTGCGTATCCTTAAAAGGGCATGTATAACACAGCCTGTGTTTATTATATTTGATCTTCACACATTGTTTAAAGACTGCCAGGTTAATGAGTCAGTGGAAACACGAAAAAAAAAGATGTAAAGAGATACTTAACACGCCCTCTCAGTAATCCGAGAAGACCTGCGATATGTGTGAATATGTCCATATAAACAAATTAAGTATGTTATTATTCAAACATAATAAAAGAGTTCATTAATTTATTGATGTAATTTCATAGTATTATTGTTTAGCTACTTTTGGTTTTCTTATAATTTAGCAAATAATTTAGTCACTAAATATTATTTTTATCCAATTCGCATAGACCTGCCTAGAATTTGGCGTCGACAAAGACAATAGTCAAGCAGATATTGCGTTTAAAACGCACAAAGATAGAGGCAACTGAAAACACCATTAAATTTTCCAAACCAGCGGATGTATTACGATACTTGCCACACAGGATGTCTTTATTTAACGCCGGCGTCTCCAACCATTTATCTACATACAGACAAACAAAACATCACCAAAAATATGAACTGAATCAATACATGTTCTTGGAACGCTGCGGAAAACCGATAGGGCGCCTTTATGGGCTTTGAGTGAGTTGGGAACCAACAATTATTTGCTGTTAATGACGCGATTCTTCAATCGATTTTGAACTTTGTATTGTAAGTGCTAAGAATTATAAGTGAGTTTTTGGAGGAGTGTTTTTTCGCGTGTGAATGTGATTGTGACTCGACGTTGGTGGTGACATCTCGCAAATAATATTGGTGTTGTGTGGACCACCGTCGGTTTGCGCCGCCGGTGCTTTTGAGACAACCAACTCGATGGGCGACTATTGACTTGATTGATAAGTCAATGAGTAGTTTTATAAATAGCGACAGCTGCGGCATTCGTTGTGTCTGGAGTCTGGACACACCATAAACGTTGCTGCAATTTTATATGTGCCCTCTATGTCTATGTAAAAAAACATAATTTGTTGTAATGTATATAAATTTTAAGAGAGGTAGAGCATAGCGTTTATTCGCTCAAAGAGCAGCTCGACTGGGGAAGTACCTCCACCTTATAGAATACCGCAGCCAAATAACTTTATGTTGTGTTCCTGCGCGTGAGTAAGGTCGCCAGAGCTCATAGGGGAGGGGGGAAAGGTCGGTAACGCGTGAGCGATGCTTCGTGTGTTGCAAGCGTCCATATGGCTACGGTAACCGCTTACCATCAGGCGGGCCGTATGCTTGTTTACCGACTTAGTCGTATAAAAAAAAAAAAAAAAAAAAAAAATTATAAAATCTGTAGATACTACAATTTGGCTAAGAATTTTAAATTTAATTTCTGTACTTATTTCAACATAGAAACCACATCGGAGTTTCTAAGAAAGGGACTATAACAATAATGTCCAGACAAATATTAATATTAGTTTATCAACTGCATATTCAAATTTATAAACTCATGCGTTATAAAACAGAACATTCAATATCCATTCCACATCACTGTGAAAACTTGGCGCCACATCATAATACTTTTATTTTCAGGCCAGTCTCCTTAAATCTTTTAAGCATTACCTTCAGTGTCACCTGGGCTGGACATCATAAGCGAGCGGCTCGTATAAATAACGATAGATATGTATGGACACATAATATAGGACCATAACGGCGCCCATTGACGTCCTTGTTTTGTGAGTCTCCTTTAGTGATGTAACTGATATTATTTTAATCGATTATAGTCCATTAGAGATGGATTGAGAAGATTCAAATTCAAATCATTTATTTCAAATAGACTTTCACAGGCACTTATGAATAGCCTGACTCTAATACCAGTTCGGAAGATTGCAATTGCTGAGAAGAGCCGGCAATAAACTCAGCACTTACCTACTCTTTTTAAAACAAGCTTAGATTTATTACATAATTTTTATACTCTAATCGCATTGTACTAAGGACAACGGGGTGCCGCCGCGGCAAAACTAAAAATTAGACTGAATCGATATTTAAAAGCACACCAGCCCCCACAAGCAGCACCTGTTCACAAGTATGACGCATGTGGCAGCCATCGCCCTCTTCGCCATTTTGGAGGGAAGAGGACGACCCGTCACACGACGCCGCCCGCCGCAAGCACAGGCCTTAAAGTGAGTATCGTGATTACTTTGTGATGCTATCCCGAGTATCAAAGAACCACCTCACCCTCCTCATTATTCGCAAAGATAAAGCAGTACGTATCTAAAGATAAGTGTATATTTTTAAGCTTGTCTTTGGAGGCATTAACGTCTGAGCTGAAAACAAGCGCCAACTACAGTTATAGTATCTCTATTTAGGCAATAGACATAGCATTTTCAAGAGATAAAATTGCCTTTATAAGATTTAATACATCAATACCTAAAGGTACCTCACTAGCTTACAAACGCTACATGACATGTGCACTCGCTTATTTATACCCTTTATCTTATGACGTCCGCACATAAAAGCACGCCGCTAGTTATTATAGAAGGACAGACCAACCATTGTACGTCTCGAGCATGTATAGACTATTCATCACGGTGTACCGATGACTCTAGAATGAAGACTGATGCCTCCACAATTTCAGTACATTGTGTAATAAGCATTTCGCCGCCTATGTTTAAGAAACTTTAAAAATAATTTAATTGGCCCGTTTAGTTTTATAGGTACTCTGTTTCTTACAAGGCTTAAGTGTTTTAGACTTCTAAGGTTGTTAAAATGTAGTGGGACATAATGATTTTCTTGTCTCTCCCGTCTGTAATTTGTCGTAGGTTAAAAATACATTAACACGTGTATTTTATGTAAAAACTTTCATTAAGGCGGCCCTCTGTGGCCGGCGCAACTTCAACGCAAGCATAGTCTAAAAGCTTGTTGTTTCATCCAACGTAATGTTTGACTGCGAAAAAAGAGAGACAGCATCAGAGCCGTCGGTTATCAGTCGGTAAATTCCACTCGCGGCCGCTTCGCTAGATCGTCATTCATGATTTCGCATATCATAAAACTTGTTCCAGGCGTATACTTCTTGTAAAAAAATCTTACAAGTCAGTGAAATAAAAATTAGTTATTTAGAATCTCCAATACATTTGCAAGCCTGGTATCTAAATGTTTTCTTTACTTTAAAAATTTATAGATACATTAGATATGGCCAAAGTTCAGGTAAAATTTTTGCAAAAACGCTGTTTTTCGGAGGCTTTTACTGAATTTGTTTCACACTTTTTTTTTTAATTTCACCTTGATACACGGCTAGATATAGTGCACAAAATACTAATTTGTTCAAAACATCTAACGAAAAATGTTTAACAACGCCATAATAAATACAGAGGTTTTGTATGAAAACTATGGCGAATTGAGTGCTCTTAATTAGAATTATACGTTCCTTTTCCGTAAGATTATGTTTCAATGCGTTAACATCGAGAACTAACAGTTCGATTTGAAAAATATTGTTTGAGATTTTAGATAGGTCGTTTAGTTAGGAAAGTTTGGTTAGGTTAGGTTATATTATAATATCACGTGAGCGCGGGCGTAACCGCGGGGCTCGTCTAGTTGGAAAATAAAATAACAACAATTATTAAGTATCTAATCAAGATTCACAAGTTTTTTTTTAGTTACAGTAGTTAACTAATTCACATACAATCTAGGTAGATTTGAAGCCTCCTAAGCAATGATCTTATAAGTAAAAGATGTAGATAGGTTTTAAAAGCGCTCCGCGAGAGTCGCGTCAAAGCGTCAACGACACATTATGACAGTGTGCCATTTATGAAATTCAAATCTTGTGTAGGTAACCTATCTACCTCTTTACTAATAATATCATTGTACCTGAGTATTTCTTTTTTATTATTTCGAAACACGTCGATACTTGAATCGATAGGATTTGCAAAAAAAGGAACAACGGCCTTGTCCTTACCTGATATTCCAATGTTATGACTTATATGTCTCTCTCGAGCAGATTTATCGTTATTCAATGTATAAAAATCAACTAAATCTGCATAATATAACATGTAAATTGATTTTTTAGCATGACCGTCTGCTCGACGAATCTAAATAGAAACATCTGGGCTATAAGGAAGGAAATAAGTTGTAAAAAATAAGTTATTTATAATTATGAATTAAGATTTAAATGTTAAATGACGCCATTACGATAATAATAATGTCAGTTGTCGACTAGCTGACTTGTCGACTTGGCGATTGGTATCTACACTATCTATGTAACTAATAGTACTTACTTAATAAATTAAAGAAGAAAAAAACTTAGTTTAACTTAGTGGTCTATTTTCTTAAATCCTTTCTTATAGTAGGACGCTGTAAGAAGTCTGGCCTTCTTATTTTGAATAAATAATACATTGATTTATCTAAGATTCTAGTCAATCAAGGCCACCTGAGCCCAACAGGATACAAAATTTCAATCGACGAATTTGGTAATAAAGTCAAATAAAAGGACAACTCAACCCAATCAATTAAGTGTATCATGTAATAATTAAAATCATCATTAACTTAAAAGCTCTTGTAATTAAACATTTTAATGAACCGAATAATACTGTTAAATTAGTCGAAGTGTAATTTGCAAAAGGGTAGCAATGAAAAATGTACGATTATTATTATGGCCGTATAAAAACGCTCTTTACGTCGGTCACACGATTGTTTTAACCATAAATTATAACATCTTTGGTCGGATATTTACATTTTATTGTCGCAAACATAATGGGCGAAGACCGCAATTTAATACTTTAGCCGCAAAATTAAATAATTTATTATACAATTTGATTTTTAGTCACAATTATTGAACCCAATATTTTTAAATCAATCTGATTCGATGCGTTCCATTTAAAATCACACGTTAAAAGGAAAAATTCTATAAAGTGATTGTTTTATTGTTTTCTTTAATTTTAGTGTGTTTTTATTTGATGTTTTTGACGTTAATTTTTATTGTTAAGGTAGATGTTAAATGTTTTATTTTTGGACACGTTAAAAATCTGCCAGATATAATATTTATAGGTACATCATTTTAGTTATATAAAAAGATGAAAGTCAAGGGTTAAATTAGCAGGAAGGACTAAATATAAATCAATATACAATCATATTCTTCTATATTAATTCTTCTCGTTCCCTAAATACTGAAGATCGTGCACTGTATGAATTGTCATGTGTACCGCTTGCTACAATTTGCCCCTAATCGTCTCAAATTGGACCATCTGGAAAAGCAACGTGACCAGTCAGCGATTGCCTTTATCTTCTTCTATAGGTATCTACTTATTCATAGACTTATCCTGACTGACTGACTGTCAGCGCACAGCCAAAACTGGGGTTAGGATCTTTGCATTGAAGTTAAGTTTGTTTAAGGCGATGCTTACCATAGTGAGATTGCGGTAAAAAACCATTGAGCTATTATTATTACTACGTATTGAGAAGCTATCATAAGCAAATGTTATGTCCCATTTTAATAGAGTCAACTAAAGTTCTCTTTAGCGCTGAAACAATAATTATTCGTCTAAGCAGACAGAAGAAACACGTAGCGCTATCAGAGGGCTTAGTGCAAGTTTTTAACGCGCTCGATTAGGTCAACGTTAACTCTAATTTGTATGGCATTGGACTAGCGCCGCCTAGCGGCAATTGGGGGCGCCTGATTCTGCGCCATACAAATTAGACTTGACGTTAAACTTATCGAGCGCGTTTAAAAACTCGCACTAAGCCCACTGAACGCTTTTAGGAGTATTTTTCTCGCAAACACCGTTATTTTCATGGCGCTTACGCGTTTCGTTCATTGTTCTACAACAACAAGTGTGGCCGGATGGCCTCACTTGAACGGAACATAGTTGTGATGTGTGGTGTCTTGTCTATACGTAGTAATAATAGCTCAATGTCTAAAACAGGCTGCTTATAACCTGTAAATAAACCCTTAAACTATGGCCATGCTAAGAAGTCATATTTGACAAGAGGGTGTCTCTCCTTGCCGCACTATGTTGGTCTCTTTTTGACATATGGATGTATATGGGCTGTCAAAAATGACCTATTAGAAAGGCGAAACGCTTATAGTACGAATTTTTCAAAAATTCGGATCCTAAGCAGGTAAAAACCCGAGATGCAAACCTAACTAGCCTCCAGTAGGTATATCATAAAATTATCAATTGTACCAGTTCGTACCTAGAGAGCTGAATTTGTAACCTACTGCTATAACATAAGATTTATTTTCGATTAACACAACCATTTCATGACAAAAGTTTTGATTCTTGTTCAATAATAATGCAGTTTTTAATATTAGGAATGTAACATGGTGAATATTTGCAATTCCATCGAGAGTGATTTAATGTGGTCTGACGACTACCTGTACAAGGCCCACGGCGTGGAATCCAGTGGCAGATTTCAGATTAGCACCATATATCAATAGAAATATTTGCATATAAATACCGTGGATGCTTAATCGATCTACCGATAGACTTCTTGTTAGTACTAAAAACGTCCTGCAATTAATAACGATATTTTTAACGTTTTTAAAACTTTAACGTTTTTGTATTAGTATGGTAAATTATGTTTATTTTTTCTGATCAATGACATTTGTCCTAATTTCAGTTTTTGCAAGCCTGAGACATGTAATGTAGGAATTAAGAAAAAAAAACGTTACATATAGTTTGAAAGAACATGATGATACTGAAGTACAGTATTACCCAACTGATATGACGCGTCGTGAATCTTCGTTCGCACAGAAAAGAAAGTATGGCGATTCCCGAGTTTTGAAAATGTATCTTCTGCGCAGGTACATCGGTAAGCCATATTAATTGGGTACTATTGTATCAGTGTTTAAAGAAAGAGAAAGGATTTTATGTTTGCTACAAAGTTTGGCGTCACTGTCTTAGAACTGAGGACGTCAGAGTCATCAAATTCTCTTACCTTCTCAATGAAAGCGAGTCAGTCAGACAAGTCAAATCTGCGACAAACATCAACTTACTATACGATTGTAAGGATAATTTAGATCTCAAAATTACTAGATGGGTACCAAACATTACATTACACTTTGTTGAAATAATCCGGTTTATACTTTTATTGTAGTCTTACCTAACTCATAACGGTCATAGAAACGATTAACTTCAATAAGGCATTGAGTCTATTTATCCTGTCATACCTTGCTTAGCCTTTAATCTTCGATACTATCTCCTGCTTCCACAGATCACCATGTACTATCACGTACATAACTGCCTTAAACAATTGACAAGCCACGTTATTCTAAAGATGATATTGACACAAAGACACAGCGCTCAATGGACGATGGAATTTAAGACGCGACTGTACTTGAAAGTTCTCACAGAGCGATGAGAATGCTCTTTACAATCGATATTCAAAAAAAGAACAGCATCGATGTCTCTGTTGTCAACGGACAATTCTTTTGGAGATCAACAACACCGACGCTTAATCCAAATTCAACTTTAAATCTAATGGGGTAATGATCAAATCGGAATGGGTAATAAATGAATTTTATTGTTCCGTTTCGGTATGAATTGCGTCACCGTCTAAAAAGACAAAGCACGAACCGATCGCGTCGTATTGTGGGGTTAATGATGAGCCAAAACATTATATTTAGAAGGCTAGCCAGACTTTATAAGGTATACTGACGATCTTAATGTAGATACAATTCGCTTTTATGGTACCGGTAGCGTCAGTTCACATGCCCGAGTTTTCCGATACGGAGTCGATGATTTTATATCGATATAACATTTAATTGGATTATTAATCGATTATCAGGACTTATGCAAATAAATAAACGATGGAGATTCTTGTAACGGTGTTCTTGCACATTCTATATACTTCTAGATTTAATAAAATAAATCTTTAGGTACTAACATAAAAGCAGGTCTACACATTAACCTATTTAGTTATTAATTTGAGAGAAAAAGATAAATCACACCTTAAAGAAGAGGTGTGCGCTGCTTTAATTTTGATATATCGCTTATCCTAATAATTATTTCATTTGGAGCGTCAAACTTGAATGTTGTCTCAGAAAAGACATCAACGCGTTCAGTTTATCTTATAAACTATTTATAAATTTTATATCTTATTGATGACTAATATTATGGGATTATTTTAATTTCGTTGATAGATTATTTAATTTATACACTCCAACAGGTAATATATTTGCGCTAATTTGTTTATAGCTCAAAAACTACCAAATTTAAAGTTAAAATTCCACTGTCAAACCATATAATGTAAAATGTAATAAAAGCAAAACTAAATTGCATTTCTATCGTTCGACAGGTTTAATTAGGAAATTAGCAACGCACGTCTCCAGTGTGGTCGAAACCATTCATCCTATCAACAAAGAGAGGACAGAAAGACCGCACTTTTTGTCCCATAAAATTCCCGTTTTCTTAATATTGTGAGCAAACATTGACACTTGGCACTTTATAATATCTACAATAAGTCTATGAGCCCCCGTTGACAACAATAATGTATACCAATTTCGAAAACAATGCATCCCCTAATATGTTTTGATGTTTTCTATATTGTCTGTGTCTGTACGCCTGATTGCTTGTTTATAACCGTGACTGCGTTGTATGGAATGTTAGTTTTGTATTATTGTGTTTTTGTTCTATTGTAACAAGATTTGTGATTTGTCGCGTGTCTTTGCCGTTACGTTAAGCTTGGTTTTGTTGACTTTTTTTTTTGTTTGTAACTGTGTTATTAAGTTTTTCTTAAATATAAGTAAAATTGAAATTTCGTTAATGGGAAAGTTTTGGAACTTATATTTTGGTTATCCGTGGAGAAGAGTTAAAAAAAGTTGATTTTTGGTCATGTCTTCATAAGTTGTTTTAGGGATGCCTAGGACGATGACTTAAATTGGTGAAAAAATGCTTCCTACATAAACCATAATGATTGATTAATTATCTCATGGAGAATAAGGCTCCCAACGTTTACCAGTTCTTTCCTTGTCATTTATTCATTAAAGGTTCTGCTTTAACACAGAATAATAAATATTTAGTACTAAGTTAGGACATGGTAATAGACTTTCCAAATAAATCATGATAGTCCGGTCAATAATCATATTAATTTAAAATACACACAGCAACAATAGGATATAATAGTAAAACGTCCGAAACTAAAACTTATGGTGTGAAATAGTAATGCAAAGACCAATCAGCAGGTAACAGAAGTACATTTAACAGTACCTACATTTGTGTCGACGAGGAATTATAATAGTATGGACGGAAATTCACATGGACGTGCGAACCTATCTCATTTAGATAAAAGGCAAGTGGCAACAAAAGGCATAGAAATACCGCGATGATGTACTGGAAACTTTGGAACTCCTAATCATCCCACATAGAGTGCAAATCGGTTAGGAGTTCGACCTTTTAAAAGCCTACCCAAGAGGAAAGAAGAAACAACTTACGCCGACTTGTGAGGGCCTTAATGGGGCACTGTGGATTGAACAAACATCTGTCACCATCAACGTTCGTGACTCCAGGTTATGCAGATTCTGCCGTGAGGTAGATGAAACACCAATACATCTCTTATGTGAGTGCTGTCCGCTTATGCCTAAACGAAATACTCTTCTGGGGAGCACCTATGAAGTAAAATCCATTCCTAAATTATTAAATTAGAAAATATTTTGCTTATATTCCTTATTGCCTTTATTTTTTGAGATTTTAAACATTTTTTTGTTGGTGTTTTTGGTAGAGATTGGAGAATAATAAAAACATTAACATGGCATCTCTACTGCCGTTATTTTTTTATTTGCGTAGTCACAAAACGTACCTAAGGTATTATTCCAAATTCTTTACATAAATATTCAGATTTTCAGAAAATCTATAGTGTTAATTATTATCTGTAGTATATACATTGTTGTTGTAGTATCACCTAGTCCTTTTTAAATATTGGACCTATATACTTTAACTAGGTATATTTTGACCTTTGACTAAAGCAGATTTTAGGTTCTATACCTAGGAGACGTTAGAATTAATCTTTAAATTGAAATAAATAAAAAAATGATAAAAAACATATATTATATTAAAAAGACATATTTTTTATATACCTACCTACTTGGGACTTAAAACATGAAATCATGTGTCGTAAGCCCACACTTAAAAAAATACAGCATGTCTAAAAAATGCAATATTATATTAACGCGAATCTACCCACCTACGCTATGGCTCAAGGACTATGGAAATGCCCAATATTAAATAGGTGATGTCTAGCTTATCAGAATAGTTTCAATATAAACGTGTTTTGAATAATGTGTTGAACTTTGTACTAATTATATTGATGGAAAGCGCAGGAGACTATAAAATATTTAATTGCATTCAACATAGCATAAAAGTGGGCATATAATGCAGTACACCGTAGAATCGTGGTAGAATACTATCGCCAACCACTACATAATGTATATTTGTGTTGTGTTGTGTAATGTGAAAACAAAAACATTGGAGGCGGCGCGTAGCACGGGAGCCGCGCGCAGCGAACATAAATAACCGGCCACACCACAAACAAGTCTCGTATTTACGACAATATTATATTTTATACTTGCGCCCGTTCAGTACACGGAGGCTCTAATACGTGGGCAACCTACATAATAACGAGAACGCGCGGAAGGCGTAACCCGGTGGCAATCTACCGTCTCGCTCGACAACGCCCCGGGCGCGCGCCTAAGCGAGAGGAACAACCACAAATTTATTGAAACGTAAAAAAAAAACTTGGCTACTGCACTCCGCGTCGCCTCAACAGAACTAGATACATTTTTCCACGTCGTCGTGTGTGAGTGAGCGATATCAGAAAAGTGACGAGAGTGAGCGAGACGGCCTGCGTTCCGTGAGTGTCGCAAAGAGTTAAACGGCCGGTCATGTGGGCGCTGCCGGTGTTGCGCACGCGCAGCTACCTCGGTGCGGCAGAGCTCCACGCTCACGCTGCGTCGTCGTCCGGCTCGCTTAGCCCAGGTGACCTTTACTTGGTGAACTTAGGAAGCGTCGTTCGCTGTGAAACTTCCATTAGACCCCCTTCGTCCCGCGCGGCAGTGATTCCGTAGACCTCCAGCGCAGCAGTGACAGCATTGGAGCGAAAGAGACGGGCGGCGGTCTCCAGTGCCGTGGCTAAAGGTATTCGTAGAATGCGTGATCTGTATCGGGCGGGCGGGAGGCGGTGCGGGGTGCGGGGCGCGTTCGGAAGCGGTGGCAGCTCCCATCGACTCCTGGGGTTATTCTTCCTCAGGCCACTGCTGCTCGAGCTACGTACGAAGCGAGCCAGTTTTTTCTGTCCACCGCACCGCACGCCACACACTCGTTAAGCCCGTGCCAACACGAGAAGTCGCCACTAATAAATTACTGTTTTTTACTGCAATCGCAACAGTCACCGCCGCGCAGCCGACTAATTTATACGTAAAAATAAACATTAATCAGCAATAATCGCAGTTGCTAGCGCCCGATTACAGTGAGTACTCTAATATGTTCTAATTTTACCTTGATTTAATCGTAATTCTCTTGGTTTTCGATCGATAGAAACTGTTGAAAAATATTTGACAATCATGTCTAAAAATGTATATGTAAATATATCATCGATAACTAAGAGATTGTGCAACTAAATCAGCATTTTGTTTTTTTAATTTATTCGTCAATAGATCTAAGATGAATCATTTGTAATATAATTTTTATTATTAGTGTATCATTCATTGTTCTTTTCATTTGCTTTTCGTCCATTCATTATCATTTACAGACGAGCTTTATTCTTATTAGAAACAGAAACACTTACAAATAACGTAATAATATAATATTTATTCAATAATTATACAAAACATAACCATCAACAAAATTCTACATCCACGCAAGGGCTGTAAAATGAACATAAAACTGAAATACATACAAACACACACACCACAAACACATATCGTTATGACATACGAAAACTTTATATTTAATTTCTTGAATGTTTTTGAAGTCGGCCGTGAGGAATTCCATAATTTTTATTAAAAAATACGTTCCCATCCTTTCGTATCGACAAGCACAAAAATTATTTGAATAATCGGGTCCATTATCATGTAAATTGGTCTTAGCGCCTCTCTCGGCGCTAGTTCCACAAAAAGGACGTCCTAAAATATTGTCCTTATTATAGGCATTTTTTTGGACAAATATCATTCGCTCCCGCGTTGGACTCCATTAAATGTCCTATACTGACCATTTTATAACGATTTATGGTTTATTTAACAATAAAAGAAGAATGGTTTAAGAAAAAAACACTTTTGAGATATTTCTGGGGTACGGTTAATATGATGCCATTGTAATTCTTAAGAGTTTTGTATTGTACGCGTCATTAGACACAATTTTTGACACCTTCGAGAGATTTTCTCATGAGATATGTAAGCATCAATAGTGAATTTGCTTCTTTGATGCAACTGTTTGAATCGAAAAAATATTGCCCTTTTGTGTCAGTCTTTTTGAACCGAAAGAATGCAATAATCTTTTTAAAAAAATTAAAAGCATTATGTCATAAAATACTAATTATCATACGACAGCAAATAAAGCTATTTTTTTATCTGTAAGTGAATTTTAGTGACGACTTATTTAAAGAAAAAAATATAACTAAGAATTCCTAGACTTATTTTTCAAAATTTTGTAATGTGAGGTTTAGCGTGCACTGTGAATTTCTTTTGAATAAAACTAAAAACAGCAATTGTTAAACTCTCAGACGTATGAGAAGTTGTTTTCTTGTCGATGGCTCGTTACAAAAATGAATATTAAAAAACATTTAGTACTCATACATAATAATTAAAGTTAATACAGGTACCAAGATATAAATAAAGCCTGTGTTTAACTATAACCTTATGTTACAGGGCCACAAAGTTATTACTCATCCTTACAAATTGCATTTTTTCTTATTTCACAACGGGTTGTCTATCTAGACGCTGACAGAACTCTTAAAGTTTTTTGCCAGTATTTCTGTATTTTTGTCCATATTTGAATCTTATATCTTTTTAATATGTTTATTGGAGGTAAAAATGAATAGCTGTTTTCAATATCCTTATTAAAACTTGTGGTAAAAAATATAATTTATATTTGGATTCTTTTGTGCAACTGACAAACAGAGCCTTCCTCGTAATTAAATGATTGGATACTTACTGTTTCACAAAAACTTCCTAATAATTCATCAAATACCTTCTTAAAATACAAACATAATCAATGTTTTAAAATTAAATAAACACTTCCCAGACACCTCAGAATTAATATGCGAAACATAAAAATACAGTTAATACTAAATAAGACTAGACTAAAATTAAATATCCTTCTTAATATCAGACCTACAGTTTAGAATTAATTATATGCACAAAACAATTTATAAAAAAAAACATAAAAATTCACATGTTCAGAACGAGGAAAATTACTTCTTTATGTGTTGAACGGCCACTCGATTCATGTGGTTAAACAGCATGGCCCGAAGCTCGGAATTTACATCTGTAATTATGTACTGACGAAGTGGGCTGTATAGGCTAGGAGCTACACGAGATATTCCATACGAAATGACGAACTTAATATTTCAAAGTTTATTTTATTTTATTTCACCATTGACGGTTATTAAAGAAAAAAGTTTCTAACAGTTTTTGTTAAAACAAATTTTTGAGAAGTAATACATTATAATTAAAAAATACTGCAAGTCTTATGTGGCTCGCCAAATCAACGAGAAAAATGTCAATGTGATCCTTGATAACATAAAATAAATATAAGTTTTCGCAGTTTCAAACGTAAAGAAATAAATAATTGAATTTATTTTTATATTTGCAAATTCATTCAAACGATATTGTCATAAAATAACAAAAAAAAGACAAATCTGTTTGCAATGAACTTATAATACTTAAAGTAAATAAAATTCAGTCAAGCTCCTGTTGTAGAATGCGTAATGCAGTGGCAGGTGTCTGCCATGAGACGCCCGCGCAACTTGCCATTTGTGGATCACATCGCAGATTTGGCAAATTATATTAATGTGATGATAGGTGTTATATATCATATTAAATTAGCACGGAAAGCATTTTGATTTTATTGCTTTATAAAGTTAATAATGTAATATTTTGCTCATTAACTTTTGAGATTAAAAAGTGAAGCATTTAAAAATAAACAACATATTTGATAGAAAAAAGATCCGTGTCTTAAATATCTATGTTACAAAATTAGAACGTTAAGAGGTTTCCACTCTTTTTCATATAAATATTTAAACCGAATGAGAGATTATTAAAATTGCATTCCACCATAAACGCTTAGAATACGTGGAACATTTAGGGAATGTAAAGGACTCACCACGGGGTTTCCAGACGGCGATCGCCACTTTCTTTCAACTTCGCCGAACGTGGCCTTACACACGCCGGCTAGTGATGGACGATTCCATTCGATTTGCATAATCGACTAATACACTGACATTGATCGGTGATCGAATGATTAAATTAGAAATAAAATGTCCAATGTTATTTGGGTATATGTGTCTTCTAGTCTAACTCACTCACCTTACTCGGAGAAATGTTCACGTTCGCAAAGTTAGGTACTTTATTACTCATTTATTTGATTAGAATAACCTAAAAAATTATTGTTTAAAAGAATTAGATCTTCAGAAAATTTTTACTTATCCTTACGCAACCGACAATAGTAAATCATAAACTGATTCTCAACCAAAAAATCCCCATTGATTGAAAGCCTAACTAATTAAAGCCAAAACGAAACAGCACAAATTAGTAACATAGGCCCATCCCTATATTGGCCACGAAGCGTCTTTTAACATATACGTACGCGGCAAGTATAACACATTGGCACATATTTATTCACCACGGGGTGGAATAATGTCAATAGACAATGATATTATTTATAGTCCATAGTTTTTTGTCGTAATGCACCGCGGTCGATGGGTTTTAGGTCATTTATAATGTTATACTTAAATATTGATCTTGAACGGGGACACGAAATTGATTACAGTTTATGTGAGATTATTAGTTTTTGCGTTTTAGTTACCTATTTTAATATCAGGTCATATTTTGTACTGGATTAACTGAAAATGGGATCCACAAACTTTCATTCTATATTTTATGTTGATTTTCTGTGGCATCACGATTTGTACATGTTATGTAATCTATTGTAACTATTTTGTCCAAAACTGTTTAAAATCTTTTATAAACACAAATACAGAATGTATCTATTCTGGCTTTCACTTACAACTGTGTGTAACGTCTTTCTTAGTATTTCGATTCTCAAGTCTAGGTAGGTACCTATAGTATACTCGTATTTGATGTTTGAAAAGGTTTTTGTTAACGCAAATCTGTTTCTGGTATTCTATTGAGCAATATTCCCAAACTTACCTACATATTACGTGTACATTACCTTCAAAAGTTACAAAACTAAACAATACCTTATTTGTACATAACATCCTTTTAACACATAATTTGTCATCAACAAAGCATACAGACGGGAAACTTTTGTTTGTACGAGATAAAACACAAAGGCTGGTCGAGTTTCAGCTAAGCTTATCTACTGGTAATCTTGGGATGACGATAGATAAACGAATTCCAACTTGGGATGTGTTAAATATTAACAAATATGACGTGGGACCATGAGGTTTCAAGGGTTCTTAAATAACTCTAATAAATCGTTTGGTTGTGTTGTTTTGATACGATAACAACAATGCCTTTAGACACGCATTAAATTCGATATACAGTAGATGTCGCGATAGAGCAGATTCGCTAACATCCAATTTAATGCCTTCTTCATCAATTGTGTTCATAAGTTAAAACATTCTGATAAATGCTGGATTATTATGTTTGTGACCATCAATATTGCCAACCTAATTACAATCAGTTCTATTCAAAGAATACATCAAACGTTAATAAGCCGGTACGAAACATCACTCTGATAGGTTGCGTATAAACCATTACCTTTGCTACTCTTTGCCAATCACATCCCTTTCCCGTGATATGTCAAAAAGCGTTCTCATTCACGGCCATCAAGGATTCCATCATCGTAGTTACTCTTATGACTCGACGAGTAGGGAGGTACCTACTTGATAAAAATATAACTACTTCTGTGCACACCTTTATTATGGGCTTACTAACACGGATATTGAAAGCATGTATCATCAGGTATTTAACAATTATCTGTCGGTATTGTTTCAACTAAACTTTACCTACTAATAATACCTACATGCCATTTCCACCGAAAAGTAGGTGGTGCGTTCTTGGTAGGCCTTATCACGGAATAAGTAGGATGCTTCAACGCCGTTGTGGGCGCGGCGGAGATAACTTTATCAACACAACTTTTGTTTGCGCACGAGTCGACGCAAGGCTATCCTTTATCTGGCACATTGTTTGATTTTCTTTTGACGATTTCCCGACACACTGATAATATTGTACTATCAGGATATGTTTCAATTAAGCAGGTGCTATTATGATTACCTACATGATAAAAGTCTTGGTAGTAAATTAGCTGATATGTGATTTTAAAAATACAGTCACGGTCCTTCCCTTTTATTTGGGTGATATCGCTTATACCTACATGATTACTTCAGCTTTTACTTATTACCTTATTAGCTTATAACTATCTGATCTATTTATGGAAATTTGCATTCAATTATTTCCTAAAATATAATGTTCTATGCATTCCAACTACTTTGTACTTCTTACATCTTGTACATCTTAAAGAAGTTGTCATATTCAAGCATTGTTGTTATTTATTACAATATGATGGTATCAGCTTCTTGTTCCACTTTTTTGACTGGGTAAAGATCTAAAGTTGTTGTTGGCTCTCTTGCATTCTCTACATTCCACCCTCATGTTGAAAATCTATCGCCAATTTGCCTGTATGCTCCGGCGACTGCACTCGAGAGCACAGTTACCTTATAGGTGTTCTGTACTTACCACCTTCGGTCACATCGTCCCTTACCATGGTGTGATTGTGGTCAACCACAGTAAACAAAAATCTCTACATTATCATTGCTCCTCTAGCCACTTACTAATACATTCATTCACAAGATTTTTACGTTACTTTCATTGAGTTTGGTTTATTTGTAAAGGCCAGTTCGCACCGGCGCTATTTGTCCGGTTCGACCACAGGGCAAACACAACGTTATTTGTGGGCAAGCGCCACAGGTGACGTACCTACCTGCCTTTTTTTTGCCATATGTGCTTAGGAAGTTAAGGCTATTTAGACGTTTTCTTTGTTTACGGCCAAAGATTTGAGTGTTTAATAGCTGTTTGGTTCGGGACTGTTTTTTCTCTCGCGAAGACGGTGGTCATTTTACTTTTATGTTGCCGATATTTTTGTCGTAAAATCGTCGAATATCTTTCTTGGTTTCATAATGAAATTTTACGCAAAAATAGTCTCATTAAGTTCAATTATTAAAAACGATGATGCTCTAACCTAGAGCATTGCAATACAAACCGAGGCTCAGTTATTTATAAATCTAACAATGAACTACGTTCAAAATAGAAACCATTTCCTTTATATCTCAACTAAAGCTTTTTAATTCAGCTCACAAAGGTCCCTCTTGCGTCCCACGAGAAGTATGCCGCGGGCGATAGAAAGTCCCACCCACGCTCTTCGTTGATCACGCGCATCGCTTTGTCTGTAGTAAATAAAAAAGTGAATAATCCGTTTTTTGAATGCGGTCCAACAATTCGCCGCCGTGTTACGCGCCCCGCCCCCGCTTCGTGATTGGTGAACGGAAGCCGCATTTGAGATTTTTTATGCGCACGCACATATGTGGATCGAATTGATTAGCGCATGGCAAGAGAATTGGGAATTGGATCGGTATGTTAAGGCGGCGATCTATGTGAATGGGCTTAATTTGGGCTACATTAAAACCATTTTTCTCCGTAATCTGTATAGAAAAAAAAAAATTAAAAATATAAATTATAATCTACATGATACAAAGCATATCCTCTTCTTTTCAGAAAATTAAAAATACGATTTAAAATAAGAGAAAATAAAATGCAAAGTAACCTCTGTTTTCAAATATAAAACCTTTTTTCTCCTAAAATATAAATCATAAGATTTGTTTTTTGCCATTAACGTATTCGAAAATTAATTACCAAGGTCACCTTCAGCTTATTTTTACAAATATTTTTTCTAATAATTTCTTACGAATTTTTTTCGTTATCAATACTCAAAATACGCGTGTGCGACCCCTCTGTCGTCCAATAAATCAGTGCGGGACGAGACGCTGTGCTGAACGGACCTATGTCACTTTTCTCCATGCCGTTCAAAGTCTGTGTCTGTCTTGAAATCAATTTGTTATTTTGTCGATTCTTGGTATTAGGCGGGTTTATTGGTACTCCCGTGCGCGATAAGTTGAGACCTGGCGCGGTGACGTTATGGTGTACAGCGAATGCCATCAATACTATAATAATATAATAATAGTTAGGTTTTTTATTAGTAGTATTTTTGATTTTAATTTTAGTGTTATAAAAAAAAATGTTTTGAGCTACAATAAAATTAAAGATGATAATAATTTTATTTATAAATTATTATTATTAATATTATATCCCACCTAACTTAATATAATATTATAAATGTGAAAGTGAATTTGTTTGTTTGTTTGTTTGTTACGCCTTCACGCCACAATTACTCATGAAATTTGGCATGCAAATAGCCTATGATATGGAAAAGGAGATAGGTTTTTTTTTTGGTTAAACAATGTTTCTATTCTGTGTTATAAATAGCTATTATTATATTGACATAACCAATATTATATTACCTGGGTGACCGACCTTTGCTCGTTTTTTTTTTGGTAATTTCAAATAGTATTTCTCACAAAAGAAGGAACTTGAAAAAAAAAGGGAAAAAATATTAATTATCTGGAATCGAACCGGAGCCTTTCGGTTTTGGGACCGCCCTATTTACCACCTGAGCTATTGTAAACTTGCAGATTGTGGCGAAATTTACCTTCGTATTCTAATCATATTGTAGCAGGTTTTCATTGCCTGAAAGCACGGATAAAACGACGTTTTCTAAAAATTTGTTTATTTCATAGATAAATAAATTAAACCTAGCTAGATCGATTTATCACCCCCGAAAATGTTTAGTTATGTTACCAAATTCCATACAAATCGTTAGAGATGTTTCCGAGATTCAGATTATAGGGGCGATAAATTGATCTAGCTAGGATTCATATTCAGAAAACGTCGTTTTATCCGTGTTTGCAGATAATGAAAAACTACTGTAATATCATTAGAATACGCAGGTCAATTTCGCCAACATTTTCAAGCTTATAATAGCTCAGGTGGGAACGGGCGGTCTCGAAACCGGAAGACCGCGGTTCGAGTCCAGATGACAATATTTTTTTATTTTTTTTATTTCAATTTCCTTCGTGTGTGAGACAAATTATTATGATTTACCAAAAAAAAACGAGCAAGACTCGGTCACTCAAGTACTAATACTGCTGATATAATGAAAAACTGCTGTTATATCATTAGAATACGAAGGTCAATTTCGCGAACATAAACAAGCTTATAATAGCTCAGGTGGGAACGGGCGGTCTCGAAACCGGAAGACCGCGGTTCGAGTCCAGATGACAATATTTTTTTTATTTTTTTTTTATTTCAATTTCCTTCGTGTGTGAGACAAATTATTATGATTTACCAAAAAAACGAGCAAGACTCCGTCACCCAAGTACTAATACCTGTAAACGAGGAATTCTTGTATATGTATATATATAATATATAGGATGACTGGTAATTAGTAAACGATACACATGATTATACTCATGATAAAAAAACAACATTCCCAAGGAAACAAATAGGGATAAACAACAAATTAAATTAAAATGGTAGGGTAAACCAAGGTGTAACTGGCCACTTTCAATAATTGGCCACTATCTACTTTATCTGTATAAATTAAGAGTTATCCTAACAGTACGCCATCCATTATTACTTTTCGGTATTAACTACTCAAGTAGCTTTCATTGAAGTAATTTGTTTCTCCAATATGAACATTAACGCCAAGGATATCGATCAATTTGTGACAATCGGCGTGCATGTTCTGACATGAACGGTAAATCATTACAAAAATCTTAAGGTAACGCTTGATGTAAAAAAAAAAATTGTGTGGTTGGTAGCGTGTATGTCATAAATCTATTGTGTTTGATATGTTATATAGATGGTAAGTGATCCTTTTTTAAATTTCTATTCTGTCAGCATCTATTGTAAACTTAGATAAGGCGGGTGGCTTGTAATTAATTGTCATTTTTGCATATTTTCAATCATTAGCCACCCATTAAAAATATGAACGTGGCTTTATGTGGAGATTTCGAGATGGCATATTTTCGAAACCTATGTTGGGTTAGTCATGCTGGAAGTCTCCACATAAAGCCACGCGAGCTCGTTTTTGTTACTTTTTCACTGCTGCTCACATTTGTGTTTTGAATATATTCAGTGTGATTATAAAGTTCGCCTTTTTTATTTATACCCGTCTGCTACAGAGTTGTATTCCATCACCCCACAGAATTCATATTCCTGAGGATGAATGTTTTTCACGATGAAATTCATTTTTGTGCCATACTTGTTAGAGACTCTACATCTGATGATGATTATGATGATGTAGGTAATTTATTTAAACTTGTTTTCAACCAGTATACATGAAAACGGTTTTAAGTTCCTCGTTCCTTTAGAGTTTCTTGCCGGAGTCTTATTAGTTCAAGTTGTATTTGGAACCGGTGTGGAGCCATTTTTATAAGTGCCTTATCAGGGCCTAAATTGAATAATTGCTTTTTTAATTTGAATTTGAATAGAGTTTACAAACAAACTGTGGTATTTGATTGATTTTCTTTAATGAATTAAGTACAATATTGCTAGAATTTAGCTTATTAACTTTATGAAGTGTTTTGTATTTGTAATCTTAGTTACTTTATTCTATATTTTATGTATTTTAATTGTTTTCATGATTATTTTCACATGGCCAATAATTAGTGTTATGGTGGCTAATTTCAAATTTTTTATGGCCAGTTACTATAAAAACAACTACTTTTTCATTCGATCTAAATATCTCTACATAATTTTGTTTTATTTGTTTTTTTACATATCAATATCGATAAACGGATACACGCTTTAACCAAAGAAAATATAAGAATCTAAATTTCTTGACACATTTTGTCATAACAATGATATAAATTAATAATGGTAATGTGCTTAAGTGGCCAGTTACTGGTGAGTTTACCCTACTTATTCTTATTTTGTTAGACTAAAATTAAATATGATGGGCTCATGTGCCCATTATATTTAGTTGGTTTGGTTCTCGCGAGGGACGCGCGTCCTATTATAACAATTGATGTCATTGTTATATTTTTAACCGCGAGCCAAGCGATTAAGAAAATAAAAACTTTGGGAAAGTTGTTTGTTATCATGAGTACAATCATGTGTCTAAGTATCATTTACTAATTACCAGTCATCCTATATACATATACAAGTATGTGTATATGTAATTATACAAGAATTTCTTGTTTACTGGTATTAGTACTTGGGTGACCGAGCCTTGCTCGTTTTTTTTTGGTAAATCATAATAATTTGTGTCAGAAACGAAGGAAATTGAATAAAAAGGGGAAAAAAATTATAGTCATCTAGACTCGAACCGTGGTCTTCCGGTTTCGGGACCGCCCGTTCCCACCTGAGCTATTATAAGCTAGTTAATATTGGCGAAATTTACCTTCGTATTCTAATTATATTACAGCAGTTTTTCATTACCTGCAAACACGGATAAAACGACGTTTTCTGAATATGAATCCTAGCTAGATCAATTTATAGCCCCCGGAACCCCCTGCATACAAAACTTTATGAAAATCGTTGGAGCTGTTTACGAGATTCAGATTTATATAGGTATATATAAGTATTTACATATATACAAGAATTGCTCGTTTATAGTATTAGTATTTATATACTCTGAGGTATTACATTATTATTAGATTAGATAATACGATTGTGATAATTAGCAATATTTAGACATTTTGAAATGATTATGTGTAGCTCCGAATGTAATTTGATAAAAAACTGCGATCCAACCAAGTGCAAATAAAAAAATAATACCGACATCTTTACTAAATACCGGCCGTTTGTAAACGAGTGAATTTTGTAATTCGCCTGCAACATACACTCGTACGAGACGCGCTGCGCGTAATTATTGTCGGGGGGTGAGGTGCCCCCGCACCTGTAACGCCCATTCGATCAAGGTCAACGGCGTATATCCAAGCCTTAAAATGAATTTTAGATTTCTTGGCTGTATAGATGGTATATATTTTAGAAAAATAACGAATATATCTTGGGAAATTAAAAAAACATATCTGTCATAATTGACATAATGGACAATGTTCGATGCAATTCTATCGAACACCGTGTTGCTGAGCCAACAACTTAATATAGCGAGGCCGCACCAAGTGTGCATTTACCTCAGTACGTACCTTTCCGGTCAGCAACGCGGTCGCAATATAGACAATAAATATGGCAATATTAGACGTAATAAACATTTATTTAAGTGTTACCTAAAGTCTATTATTCATCAGTCGTACCACAAGGGTCGCGTCCCCTACAGATAATGTAGATCAACTCTTATTAGCGAGAAATATTTCTTAAAAATAATAACAATAAATAGTTGTAAAATCCTTCTTTTTTCATTTCACGTAGATCAGAAAATCAAAATCAGAAAATACGTTGAATTCTTCGGACGGAATAAATAACCTCAATCCAAATAGGCAATCATATTCATACCTACACTCATTGATTGGCCGCCCGCGTAAACCAGTAGCTGACTCCCACACAATATACATGAGTGTACACATGTAAGAGTATGTGTATCGTGTATTTATGTATATTTACTCGCTACCGTGTAGTCCCCGCCCAACCCGGGAGCGATCTTTGATGATGGGAAGCGAGGGATCACATAAACTTAATTTTGAGTCTGTGTAAATAATTCGAGTCCAGTCACGTTTTCAACAGTGGAAAGGGTTCTTTATGTATCTAAGAAGGAATATAAAATTAGAAATTAAAAATTTAAGAGGTTGGAGTGAGCCATCAACACTTTCTCAGGTATTTAGACGAACGCCAGCTGATTAACGGCAGCCAGTACGGCTTCTGTCATTATTAATTTAAGCTAGTGATCTTCAAGTTTCCCTAACGCACCTCAATCATCCAAGCACTGTTCCCATTTCTGAACATGTGATGGAACGCTTTTCCTTCAGAATTCCGACATAGGATTATTGCGGCAGTGACCAGACCACTTACCATCATGTGGACTGTCTGTCTGCCTGTAAAATTCTTTAGAAACAACCATAAAAGCACACAAACTAAAATAACCAGGTTAAAAATCTTTCTATATAATTACTGGAATCAAATACTGTAATTAGCATTTCGACACTCACGACCTGTGGCGTGGTAGTTAAGGTATCTATCTAGCCCCCATACCAACCGGTCCGACATATAATAAACTGCTATCAGTCTACTAGTACATATACCTACAATAATATCAAGTATCAAGGGGTACAAGCGTTGCGTTGGGGCGAGCGACGCGGGCGCATCGCCAGGGGCTATTCGACCGAGGCCCCCAATATATCAGCCGGTACTCACAGATACTTCGTTACTTTGGAATAACTGATGGCGTGGAGTCGTTTTGTGCTACTAGATTTTTATTCAGATAAGTATTACTGTTTTTTATACCAGTAAGTAGGTCCTACATAAATAACGATTATTTTCGGTTTGAGTTGAGGAAGTTTATACCCATATCTAAAGGGAAGTGGATGCTCATCCGCATATATTTCGGGTCGGACAATATTAATACTAACTAAGCTTTCATGCTTGTCTCTTCAATTACTCTTAATTCAATGAAAACTATATGACGCAGTCACGGAAGTCTTAGACAAGTCTGTCGTTTTTAATTTTTTGTAGATTTTAACAGTTATAGAAAAACGTTTCGTTTTGTTTGTTTGAAAAAACATTGAAAATATTAATGTAAAGATAATTGAGAACTATTTTTTGATAATCTAAGTTCAGAAATGATTTGGCTCAATAATTATTTTATTGTGAGGTAAAAACATTTCCTTTACAAAAAAAAAATATGGACAACTTATTCACATTTCTATATTATGTTCACAACAACACTCATCATAAATGATTTAAAATGTATATAAAAATAATTAAAATATAAATCAGTTCGATAACGAGTCCATACTTTTCGCTGTCCAAAGCCAAGCGCATACCGTTCCTGTGGGAACGCGCGGGACATAAACTGTTTCGTTATTTCTGCTCACTCTCTCATTTGTATATTATAATTTGGCCCAAGCTTAGCGAAGTCGACTTGAATTTAAATTGTTATATTACTACCATGATTATGTACTACGCCCTTGTAGTTAAGTTATTCTATTTTACAGGAATTATATTTGAATCGTTTACAAGTAAAGAGGAAACATATCTTAGTGTTTATTTAAAGGAAAGACCGAGTTTTACAGCTTTTGCCAGCCAATTCATCTGTGCTTAATTGCGCAGTATTATTGCCAGATGAAATTGCATTACCCGAGACTTGTTTGCTTGTTGAATTGTTTGGGATCAACTCAGAAATCGCGAAACAATATCAGCTGCAGGTTTTGTTAGATTTTATTTTCTTGTTGTTCATATTCGTGACTTCTGCCAGTCCTGGACCCCTAGACAAAGTATATTTCGTTGCGTTTGCGCGAATAGAAACGTTACAAAATGTATGAGATTGACATAAGGATACGCTAGATCCTAGCGCCTGTAGGTGATTTAATAGTTTTATAGTCTATTTCAAATAACATGAGTTCGGTGACACATGGTATTTTATTAAATTTCTCAATGGATAATGTTCATTTCGATATAATAAAGGAATACTATGATAGAGCTAGGTTTCACGAAATATTGTGATTATTATTTCAGAGTAATCAAATGGAATTTCACTAGATATTGGTAAAAAACCCTTGACCTTGACGACTCATCTTATGTGAAATAGAGTATAGTGAAAGATTTATTCAAATATCCTAATACACGGTAGGTAATTACAACAGCGTGATTCAGCTGATACATCGCATTCTTTCAAAATTTAAAGGACAAGCCAACAATTGCATTCCATCCCTTTCACTATTACGGAGATGATTATCTGTAGGAAGGAGACAGGCATAGGTCATTGTTCGTAAAAATGTCAAATAGAATGATAAACATAAAAGTTCGTGTTGAAACGCACGAGAGATGCGCACGCGCCTTACAATGTGAAGGTAATAATTTTATTCAAATGTGGGTGATCACGAGTTTTATTCTTTTATTTATGGGTAGGTATTTGATAAAAGGGCTTAATTTATGGGCTTTGTTGCTTTTGATATGGATTTTTAGGAAGGTAATGAGAGGGAATCGACCCTATAGTATACTTATTAATTAGATGGACTCGTAGCAAAAATGTATGAAAGTAATATTTAGATTGAATATTATGATTTCGCTATATATGTTCTTTTTGTTATTACAGAATATAAACAAAATGTCACATAGGTGACACCATACCTTTTTTATAAAAATTGCAATAAAATAATAGTACAATCAAATCAACACAGGCAAACAAAGGCTTCATCGACAAATTCCTAGAAAGCCATAACGCCGAAAGCTGAATGCCGCTCGAACTCACGCTGACTCGGCAACCTGAGCTCATTGAAAGCTGAACAATAGCTTCAATACACCATAATAGACCGTATTAGGCGCAGCCATAAGGCAATGACACAATAACTTGATAAATATTGGACAAGATACAGCTATTGATGCTGGGACTCTTTCCGATGTGATTTTTCATAGTGTTATTGTCATTAAAGACGCCTTGGTTTGTTGTTCCTTTGAAGTCTATAGCGCCAATATTGTGCTGCGATCGATCGAGGATTGTATCTCAATTCAATATCTGATTTAATTGTATGGTGTTATAATTGATTTTGGAATCAAAGTGCATTGTTTGTGCCCTCGTACCCTGACATGCAAAGCAATTGTTTAGTAATCAATATTATGTATGTGAAGTGTTGTCGCATAAACCTATGTTTTTAAATGATTCAGTAGTACAATGTAATGTGAATAGAGTAAAATTGACTCTGCATTAACGATCATCGCATCTTTTATTATGTTGTTAAAGTTTTTAATTACGGACCTTAAAACATGACAACAGTTGCTAACATTTATGGTTGCCTTTTGATCTTCAGTTCAAATAGTTCAATGCTTGGGCATAAAAATAAAGGCCCTGTTTGTGCCTTTGATAGATTACCTTCTACTACCACGAATGCATTTTCTACCTCAATATTCTCGACTAGTTCTACATTCATTGCGTGATAAAAACCAGCTGTAAGTACAAGTGCACCTACTAAACTTGCAATGGATTGCACATATTTTAATTGCCAGCTACTTTACATTGTTGCCAACAATCGAAAAATTACTATTGCCAATGCTTTATTACGTTCGTTTGTGGAATTTTGCGTAATTAACTCTGTAGTGGCAGTTTTTGTATGTAATTATGAACGTGTGCAAACTTTATGTATGTGCGAGGTTCTGTACAATGTTATTAATGAACTGCTATGAATAATTACGCAAGGTATTCTCTGTCTGGAGAAAGTTTCGATTACTAACTTTGTTGGGTTTGTTTGTACCGGCTCCGTTATTCCGGAATCACACATCATCATTATTTTAATGGTCAAAAGTATAATAATACTGGAGATTTTTCTCTAATATCAATATCAAGGTAAATACTATATTGGAGTTTCTATAGGTACTTTTAATTTCAAGAATAAACAATATTGGACTATTAAACGAAAATGAATAAATCTTATGCAATTAAAAATAATAAATAAATTATGTAATTATTAAAATAAATGATTGAACATAATCAATCTTTGCTAATTGGTTGTAACATTTAACCATTGGTTTTGCAAAACATCTCGATTATTTAGAACAGGAGCTTGCGAAATTTGTAGAACAATCTAAAAGGTGTCACCGACATTCTTCAAAAGAATTCACTTAATTAATGATTGTATATTGACTCAGAGCTTTTAAAACAAACCTCGTAACCGCAAAACGAGATACTCACCTTACATGACGCATCATAACTGTAGAATGTTATTATATGATAAATAATGTTTTACTTGTCTTTTGCGACCGTGTTACGTAAGTTTAACGAGAGTACTAAAAATAAGCATCAGATTTAAATTAAAAAACACTTCCAGAAATTTAGATACTTCGGATACTTGTTAATACATCATCTACGTAGGTGTAATAGTCGTAAATGGATTTAATTACTTAATTTCATAAATTTAAGCTGTAATTTACTTAATCTGTTAATTGAAATCAACAATAGCTCAAAGATGTTCAAAGTGTTGTGATTCATTCGCATATTTTTTTCTTAAAAGTAGTAGTTGATCAATCGTAAGGAATTGTGAAGAAAAAACATATACTTAAGTAAGTAGGGGTTTTTCTTTCTCGTAGTCCTACCTGATGTATGTCACATGCAAGTCGATCAACTGTGTAAAAATCCCTATTTTTCTGTGGAAATTTTAAAGTCATACGATTTTTGCGTCACTATTTAGATGACAAACTAGTTCTTGTAAACAATGCAGGTCGTCAGAACTCTAATGATTTGCTTATTCGACGTATTGCACTTTGTCCTGGGTTTTTAGATCTGCGTATGAGTTGGGTGCATTTGAAGCGTTTATTATTGTGAAATGTTAAAGTTCAAGGGAGCCTATTGGTGAATCATCGGTTGTTTTAAATGTTTTGACACCACAAGGCCTAGCCATGTGCTTTTATGACTCATCTGAAGATCCGCTTGGACTGATTTTAATAAACTATCTTATGGAGATTGTATCTACATTTTTCGTTGAATCATTTTTATTAACCGCAGACTTGACGTCTATTAAATTGTTATGTTTTTAAATTGAGCGGTATTTACTTATTAGTTACAATTTCAAACTGTATCCAAAATAACAAGTATCATACGATTTACCTCCATCAAAAACTGCTGCTTCAATATTTTAAACAGTTCAGAGATTAAATGTTACCATTTCTGGAACAAAATACTTTGTTGAAGCGTCTGTCGTAGTAGACAAGAAGGCCATTGCACTACTTAGATCAGTAGATACGTCTTATCATAGAGATTCCTAATGCCACGTAAAATATGCAGCCGCCGTGACATCTTTAACTTCTGTCCGACAATGTTTTACGACAGCTATGGTAAGACCTCGTGACCACCATAGATTTTAATCGTAATGTTAACTCTATGTGCTACCATAAATGGCATGTAATATTTTGAACTAAATATGAAGATTCAGTGAGATTGCCAAACATTTTTTGCAAGGTTTTCTGTCGGTACGCTCTTGTCGTGACGATGGGTGATCGTTTACTTGGGTGGCTGAAATGTTCGCAATTTTTATGGGACATAAAGTAGCAGCGGCATTTTCTATAGACTAACCATATTAGATGCATCAACATTTTAGGATTCCGACAAAAAGGACATCTTTTGCTGTGGCTGTGTGTACTTTGTCGTCAAGACATTTTAGTAACTTAGGTACGTCTTCTTTATCTTTGTGTGAACCCTAATGTATAACAATTGTTATATTATTGTTTAGAAGGATAAGTTTACCGTTACCGTCCACTAACATTATTGATAGCATCCGCAAAGTAACTCCTGGTGCCATTAATTGGACACGTTAGATATTTAGCATTATAGCTAAGTTATATTTGAAGCTAATTATCCTCAACTTATGTTCAGTCATACCGCAATTTACCTTTGAATACACATTTAAAGTTAAGCTTACAACGGTCAAGATAATTTGAATAGTGTTACGCGTTCATAAAACGAGTCATAAGTGCTGCTTCACGCCTGTTCCCGGAATTAAGTTTTATAGCTTCTTTAACACGCGAAATTTGAATATTGTGTGAAATCGTCGTCGATTTGAATGAAAATCATGTCTGTCAAGTTTTAGGGGCGGTTGTCTCAATTATATCTGACAATATACAAGTTTTAATTAGTTGATCGTGATACCTACTGTCTGATTGTTTTAGATTGATTTTACGCATAATTGGGCGTGTTGCCTGGATGTGTGTTTTGATTGTTGCTCAGAGATTCGATTGTTAAAAATTCTAGATTTTGATAGGTCCTTTTAATAAATAACGGCTTATGTTTTATCTTAAAATAATTGATCGGGACTATAAAGGATTTTATCTGATTTTATAATATAGTAGTTTTCCTACATCTTATTGTTGATTTCTATCATTCAAATCAGTTATAATTACAAGGAGCTACTTAATCTAGAAAGCACACTACACCCCTGAGGCGCGGTAATGACAGAAGCCGAAAATCATCACCAATTTACCGGTAAACAGTACCGCTGCCGAAATAAGTGGGGGTCACGTGTGTTTCGTGAGTGAAATACACGGCAGCGCCGCAAGCATACGGTCGCCTCTCGCTTTCCCACCGCGGTACGTCGACCGATAAACAGACTACGTAAACGGTATAAATACGTACGTAGGTACATTTCTTCATATTTTCGATGAAAATAAATCAAGCCCTTACATGATTGTGTAAATTGGTGCGTTCCGGTAAAAGAATAATGCATCTTGGGTAATTGTAAACGAATCGTAAAACTTACATAAAAAAATATCTTCCAACCAAACTGAATTTAACCTTATACCCATCGCACCTATATCACTTACCGTAAACCATAAAGAAAATCTTCGAACCCGACCTGTGTCACATAAAATACGCCTACTAAACTGCCGTGCAGAGTTCATCGAATTTTCACAGTGTGCGAGACATGAGCCATCAGCTTACCGTCGCTACCTGTTCATTCACTCGAGCGCACGTGGTGGGGGCTGTACGCCTTCCGCGTAACGTTATCAGTAGTTTCCGCACCCTCTCGCCAGCGCAGTTGCCAAACGCACCCGCTCATAGTCGCACGTTCATCGTCAACCACTTTGACACTTCTAGTCTCCTTATATCCACGCTCGCACTCCCCGTGCATTTTTTTACTCCGCGTTGAAATCTTATGACTGTTGTATTAAGTTCTATTTTTGAATTAACTTTGGTGTTTATATTTTAAAAGTTAATAGTGAAAGTGCTTTAGCTGTTGTCTTGAGCATCGTCTCTTAAAAGGTGCGTATTTGAGTAAATAAATTAAATTCATTGGTGTTGTTATCAGCAATTTTAATAAATTTTCTTTAAACTTTATTGAGTTATATCGTGAATGTTTTAATTGGTGAATCACCAATTATTATTCCATTGATTCAATTTCGTGATTTTCTCCCAGTTCTTTTTTGTATTTGAATATTCAAATCTTTTTCTCTTTGCATATGTTTAGTCAAATGACAAGTTTAGTGAAAATACATCGCGTAGATTTAATTTTTTAGTATTATTCGTCCCTCTCACTGTTTGAAACAAAGAACGAGATAGACCGCGAAATAAACATAACAAACCACACTTATCTACATTCAAATATTACTTCAAGTTACACTATACAAACATCAACTCTATACACAGCACAATAGGGTCACGAATCAACCGCACACGACATCTGATAACTTATCATTGTACAGGCGCTCAAGCCCCGCCCGTCGTAAGCATCACATCATAGCCCAGACAAAATGTTCGCCGTGATGCAAATTGACGAAGACCACACACGGGATTTCAGACGCAAACTGCGCCCAAAATGCGAGTTCGTGTGCAAATACTGCCAACGTCGGTTCACGAAGTCCTACAACCTGATGATCCACGAACGCACCCATAAGAGCCCCGAGCTCACATTCAGCTGCGAAGTGTGCGGGAAGAGTTTCAAGAGGCAGGACAATCTGCGCCAGCACAGGTGAGTTCTATTTTTGAATTATTTTAAAAAGGAGTTCGATTTTTGCGGAATTTAAATAATTTTCAATTTTGTGCCTAGTTGTTTTTCTACTCGTTTTAAATATACAGGTCGTTGTTTTGGTCAACGACGAGCGACTCAGGGTCGATAATATAAATGATACTGGTGCTAAAAAAAAATAAAAAAAATATACATTTTTTTTAAATAAAAATAAAAATAAATATTATTTGGAAAATCATGTAATAAGCTAAAGTGTAGACGTAATACTCAACGGGAGTGCGAGGGAGTAAAGGGGTGGGGCGATGGCGGCTTGCGCCTAGCTCTAGTCTGTGCACGTGCCCAGTGACCATACTTTGCGGTAATTTTATTTCTAATTGAATAAGGTATTTCTCAACGCATTTACAGTATTTAATGGAATTAAGTCAATTTTTGGGAAAGCTATTTTTTGTACTACCACTCCTGGGTCGCTTGTTGACCAAAACAACATCCTGTAGAATAGGTTACTATTTGGTCAAACCAAAGTGTGAAATTTGATTGAAGGTTAATAAACCTAAGACAAAATAAGCCACACAATAGTATATAACTTATATCTTTACTAAATGTGGATCTCTGTTTTAAGATTTTGATTATCCCTTCTAGGATAAAAAGCTAAATTATAAAAAAAAATATGGAATATATGTTACCTTTAATATTTAATAATGTTGAATCTTCGTAATTGCCGATTATCAATTCCATTTCATTACATACAAATTGTAATGATACCAAATAAATTCACAAGCGATTAGTGGGTAGTATCAGCTCCAACCCAATTGAAATTCAATCTTCCGCATTGCAAAATACAGCCAAAAATCCATTATTAATCATACGACCTACATAGCTGTCCGCGGTTTACCAGCCCGCGGCTGTTCAGGTGTGACAAGGCTGTGGTCGGCACCATCGACCTTTATTAGGGTCTAGTCGCTCACGGGGGCACCCAGCTATCTCATAGTACTTAATCAACGTGCTATGTTACTACTGTTACAGGGATCACATGTCTAGTACATGTGTTAGTCGATACCTTGGGTTACTGTGTTAGGTTTTGCTGATAATATGTATAAGCTTCGGTGAATAACTGCAGACCAAATATCTGTAATAAGTTACTATATTAAATACGCAGCTCTTTTGTTTTTTTTATGTGGAATAAGGCATAAGCAATTTTCAGCTCTCTCTGAACTACCCTACGACTGTACATAAATACAGTCATGCCATAGTGATAAGTTTAATACATATAGGTACTTGTTTGTTAATAAATTGATTTCAATTATCAAATAATTGGTTTGTGGATGATAGTCGATACAATGAGAATAATAACATAATTATTAGGTATTTGTTTAAATTTAGAATAAACTATGCACATTCGATACATCATGTTGTACTTATTATGATAAATGCTTGTGACACCTGCAATTTAGTTACATTCAATCTTGAACTATAAATATGTCTATTGTAATCTTACTGTTGGAATATAGTAATTATTAAAACGCGGCGACATTGAAGAATTGTCATGTAAACATAAATGACGCCTGTGATTATAACCATTGCTTATCTGTGCCTCTTATGACAGATAAGAGAGATTCAGAGATATTTATATGGTAGTCTTATTTAGTAGATATTTAGAATGTTTATTTTTATGTTGTGAAAGGTGTCAATTGTGAATTGTGTGTGTGAATTGGTAAAAATAAAATCTAATATCTCAATTACACAAATAAACAAACCAAAACAATTAAATCCTCTTAATATTACGAGCTGTCAATCGTATCAATTGTGAGTTCATTAAACTTCTTAATTCATAAAGGTGCATTCACATTTCGCTCTGTCACTCAGCCGGGATGATTGTCATGCCGATGACGGTTGTTTTCCATAATTAGCATACAATGTGTTGGTAGCATTACAGTGATGGGGTCGCGACCCATCCGTGGCCTAAGCAATGCAAATCTTATCTCCTGTCTCAGAAAACAATGTCGTAACTGTTTCGAAACGCTATTTACGATACGAAATCGATGTGGGTGACAAAGGGCTCGATCGTTCCACCTTAAACCACACCTTATTTGTACATCTTCAATGTTTCCCTCTCCTCTGTACTGTTTATAATGTCCGTAAACTTTTAATATGAACTACACTTCTCGAGGTCTGAGTTAATTGCAAAATTTCGCATGACAATTCGTGCATTCATGATTCTCGGCAATAAAACTCTTTCTAGAACACAACCAGAAATGGAACAAAGTACACGTGTACAACACAATGTGCCGTGTGAAAAGGTAAGAAAAGTCCGCGATCCTACTCGGAGGCTACCGAGAGATCGTCGATAGATCGCTCATGCTGCATGAGAGTCGTGAGCTCGTGACGTGCCTGTGTGTTAACGGTGCTTAATGGGCCCTAATGCTTCCGAAACTGTGCGAACGCGGACGGTAGCCCGCAAGACTGAGCCACACGTGACTGCCACAGTATAATTTGCAGTTTATGCACCGCCCGTACAAGGAACAACAATGTGTACCACGCTTAACCGTACAGTGGTGAAATTGCAGCAATTTGTCGGCAGGGCCATGTACGTAGATGTGGTATCGTATTTGGGTGTTTTTCAAATGCTTTTGCTTTTTGGTTAGTTTTGAACGATGCTTAAGTTAACGGTTCATCTGTGCAACTCGATCCGGAGAAACCAATTCTATCAGTATTTGAATTTATGAAGCATCTTCATGTACTAACGTTTTCCAAAACATAATTATCTTACATGCATTCTCAGTGCAATTATGAAATTGTCACAGTTATAAGACGCCTTCTCTATCTTGGTTATTAAAATATCCAGTTTTCTTAACTTCTTTCGCCTATCAAAGACTACGACGACTGTCTTAAATCTAATCACATTGTCAGGCCGTTCTTTTAGTAATTCCGTAGGACCACTTCGTTCTACTGCTAAGCAGTCAATTTTATTGGACATACTAGTATATGATGAACAGTAATAAACATCGCGTGTGAATCGTCAGTGAGAATACGACGTGAGTGCCAAAGGCAGTAAAGTCCCGCTACTGATTGTTTTACTAAATATGTAAGTGTTATGGTTGTCTCATCTGTATAGTGCTGTCGTGAGCCCCTTTTCTTTGGTCTTCTCATTTAAATCATTATTATGAATTCTGGTTCTTGTAGTTTTCACTTCTTAAATTTTCTCTTCCACTTTTATTACTGTAGGTATTTTGTTTGAAATCAGTTTTGCTGATATAGGTAACGGGAAGTGAAAATCCATATATTGATTGTCTTTCTAATGCATATTGCAGCAGTTTCTTGCTGCGTAATCTTTTGGATTTTTTCTATACTTTGAGGCAATACCTCAATCAATACTACAATCTTTGCTGTCTTCGCGTACTCTCGTGCAATCTATTCATGATTCTCATCTCGTAGAGATTCAAATGCAAATGAAAACAAAAGGATCCCACAATCTTGTTTAATTACGGTACGAAATAGAATCGAGAGCGCGATGTCCTATTTAGTTAGCGCAATGGGTCATCAGCGCAGGCTCGGGTTTGCGTTCAAGCCTTATCGATCGAACATCGATTCTTCGATAGGTCGATCCATTCGATTCACGACTTGTGGATCGAGTTGACACAGCTATTATTTCTTAGTATCTTTTAACGGTAGCATTGGAGTAATTGGCATTTTGAAATTATTGTGGGATCAAGATTTGCGTTATAGTTAAGGTGTGAATATTCATGATTTATTCTCGAAATCATGAGAATTTAACTTCGTAAAATTCAGGTAATATGATAAAGTAATATAGAGTGCGTAGTTTTTCTTTACATTGCTTTTTCTTATAATTTTTGAAAGTCATCAACAACTGATAAAAGTGACAGTTTGATTTGCCGGAAATAATTTCTGTCGGTAATACTAAAAGTATTACCGACAGAAATTATTCATAAAGTTCATCTCATTGACTTAAATTAGACTTAACTATACTCAAACATTATCTAAGTATGTAGGTACGTGCACTAAGTGAAAATTAAGCCTATTCAGTACTATAAATGCGATGTAATTGCAGTAAAGGCATCTCGATACACAATTGTTCGCGCATGCGCCGCGTGGAGGTGGCAAATGCGGTTAATTAGACGCCCCCTTGAGAAAACTTGTTCAGTTACAGGCTGATCGTATTTTGAATTGAAATAAAAAAGAAGCTGTTTTAGGGGTTGACGATATTTCATGTTGACCTTTAAAAATCTGAGAAGAAATCAGGCTATGTTACAATATTTACACTGTAACCCACCACAGTATAAAAAAATACGAAATAATTCATCAGTATCAACCAAAATGATGCATTTTTGTGTCAGCAGGCAGACGGTCCATAATCAAGTGACCTATGCTTCTTCTTCTTCTTTTTATCGTTCCCTCATGTCTGAGGATCGTGGTCAGCATCGGGTTTGCTTCTAGAGCGGATGATCTGCCTCCACCGGTTTCTGTCCAACGCGTCCCTTACGACCGTGTAAAACTTGGAGGATCTTTTACTTGATCGGACCATCTAGTTGGTGAACGACCACGTAGTCGTTTTCCTTCCGTGTTCCCAACTATGATCAGTTTTTCCAAACTTTCATCGCCTTTGCGCACCATGTGGCCCAAATACGACATAATGCGTTGGTGGCATATGGTGGATAATCGGGTTTTAATTTGAAGCTGCGATAGGATCGATGCATTGGTGCGTTTAGCGGTCCAAGGTATTTTCAACATCCGTCTCCAGCAACACATCTCGAATGCATCAATCCTTTTTCTTTCTCGGGCCAGTATAGTCCACGATTACCGACGACGACCACCATGACGACCTATGCTTAGTGTATTAAAAAAAATTATGCTCGTTTTTCGTTATTTCAGTAGTTTTGGCATTAATTCGCCCTCTTTTGCGACCGAAAATGTATGTTGCGGTCCTTAAATCTCACAATACAAGATTTCGTGTCTTATTTGTAGGACTCTATCTAAATCTTGAAGAGTTGATTAGAATTTTATATTGAGCTTTACGCAGCTTACAAAATCGTGATCGGTTGAGGTCTAGCCTAAATAATATTTGAAGGTTATTAACGGTATAACCAAAATATTTTATATATCATAAATAAAAGGTAGAAGCCAACCTTTTTACAATTTATTAGATTTTTAACATATAAAATATTGACACAGGATTCCCAATCACTCTGTATATGAAAACAAAGAGCGCCGTTCCCACAGTCGCACATACAGGGTGTGCGATCACGAAGTAACCCAGTCTTGTATCGCACGGAAGTGTATAAATGCCGTAGCCTGTCACCTCCGGCCTTTACACTGTTGTTTAATTATCTGGATCTAGACACTTCTAGTTACAATTGTTTTCTTTTTTAAGCTAAACTCTTGAAGATACTATGAGATATAGAATATACTTTTAAATCAGTATTGAAGGGGTATCAAATGGGTTGAATTAGTCGTCGTCATAACCTATTCTATTGATTCGATTCAAATTACTAAGGAGTAAGGCGACCTCGCCATCTGTGCATGATTTTCTCCGAAACAACTGACCGGACTTTATTTTGGATTTTCTCTAATGAATATAATATTGATGTAAGAAGAAGTTATATAAATTATTTTTTGAGTAGATTTGTGAAATATATATCATAAAGTCGACAAAAAAGCTATCCGAGAGGCATTATCACACGATAGGCGAAATAAAATAAGACAATATTATAATAGTATCTACATAAATGTTATCTATCTACAAAGATTATTCCAAATTATTAATAATTGGACTGTTTTACAAAAACCTTAAACCGACTTCAAAGTACACTAAGAAGTAATCAAATCCCGATCTGATGACAATGGGACCAAACGGGAAGCGCACCCTTTCAAATAAAAAAAGAATTTTCCAAATCGGTTAATAAATGACGGAGTTATGAGGTAACAAACATAAAAAAAAAAAAAAAAAAAATACATTCGAATTGAGAACCTCCTCCTTTTTTTTGAAGTCGGTTAAAAAAAAGGTACTAAAATATACGTTGAAGTCGCGGGCAAAAGCTAGTAAGTACCAAAATAATCTGAAAAGTATCCATTTCCGCGTTTGAGTCAGCTGTTAAAAAACTTCAAAATTAAAATAAAAAACCTCTCAACATCTGGATGCGAGGTCACGGCCACATTAATATCTTCATCACGATTATGAATAATTAGCTGACGACTTGATGACATATCGAGTTGAAATATTGTTGGGGCACCGGGCGGAAAACTTTATCACTTGTCACTTTTATGTCATTTGATTTTTATGTAAATTGATCTGAGTTTTTATGAAGATTTAAATACATTTTTGAATGACAACTCAAAAAAATCAGTGTGTCTACAAAAAAACCTATTAAAATATTTATACTATATTAGTAGTTCTAATTATATTATGTTAGGAGATTGATAATTGTTAATCTCAAAAGTTGTAAATCTCAAAACTTTAATGAATTGAATCTGAATCCCGCCAAACAGTTAGACATAGTATATAAAATACCTAGAAAGTGACTAAAATATTTAAGACTAATTTGTTGGCAGATTATTTTGTATTTTAGCGTCGGTTTTTTGAGCCTTTAGTTACGGTTTAAAGTTTAATATGAAGATGTTACATTCGACCGACACTAATCTGTTTAAAACGCTTTAAACCATTCATTGTTGCAAGCGGTAACCAAAAGACCTAAAAAAGATCAGCAGTCTTGAATTTTTTTAATATTTTAATCTCGTTTTAGGGCTAACGGTATGGGTTTTTCAATTGACAGAATATTAACGGATTATAACATTTTATTGTTTATATCTTGTTTTTGTAAAGGGGTGAAAAAACTGTTTGCTTTTTAGTTCATTATGTTACATCTGTGAAGGATTTAACTGTTAATAATGCACCAAAACCGATTCCTTATTTTGGGATATAACGGAATTTATACAAATAAAAAATAATATACAAAAAGCAATGTCTTGTTCAAATTATAAATCCTTTTTGATATATGTATCAATGCACTCTTTCTATATGCACAGTAACTTTTAGTTTGGATGTAAACCACCTACCTACTAAATAACAACTTCATAATTAAAACTTATTAATATACTATGTTTATTATTTAATTTTGATGGAATATGAGGTAAAATAAGAATATTGGGTACTAGGCTATTATTGGGATCTCTTAATATTAAGTAGTAATGATAATTGTATTTTTTCGTACCGTGGGATGTATGGAAATTGTTAATAATAATTTATAATAACATGTTTTTCTTAATTGTTGTAGATGTAGTCAATGCTTGTGGCGGTGAAGGTGATGGAAGCACGATCCTACTACAGCGGTCTCTCTTTCACAATAGAGTAAGAATCTCAATTTTATCATCAGTTTATCATTCATTGATAAAATATGTGGTTGATGTACATCAGCCTAATTTGAGGACTACTCGTCCTCAAATTAAGTGGACATAATAAGATAATTTTGATTGCCGATCTTAATTATTTTGTCATCGTAATAATGTGTATTTATCAAAACATTGATAATCATAATATATTCATAAAGGCACTGAAATAAATTTGATAATATAATTTATGATGCCAAGCCTGAAAAATTGTCAAAGAAAACATCAATTTCATGAACAAAGTAACATGAAATGTTCTTATTTGGACAATATCCATCAGATTTCGTAAAATGGAGACCGCACCGAATTTTAATGGCAAATTATGATCGTGCTATTTTATAAAACCCTACAAGCATTTTTCTTTCATAACAGCATCAAAATTTGGGTGGAAATATTGTCTTGATGTTATCAACATTCATTTATAATATTGATTAATAAATATCAGATTCCAAATGAATGTTAAAAATATCAATATCTAATAATATTTTTCATCTATCACTCTCAAATCTATCATTAACACTTAAATTATTATTTTAACTTAATTTGCTTATGACTTTGTGTTTATTTTTTCTTTATTTTTTGTTACAGAGAAATCCACTACAACCCAAAAAAGGAGACCATGTATTTACGTTGGTGATACAATAAAGCATTATGCTTTGAGACTCTCTGTAATCGGTTAACATCTTGGAGTTACTTATTTTACATAACAGTATTCGTGCTTCGTCATTAACACCGCCAGAATGGGATATTGCAATTTTTTGGTTATTATTTTTAGTATTTTGGCTTCCGAAAAATCTTTTTTTTTATCAATGTGATATTTTAGATCTTTGGGATTATTCTTCTTTTGTATCATTTTATTAATTTCATAGTAATTAAATCAATAAGATGATCGTAGAATAGTGCCACTGTAAAAATTATCACTTTTGTCAAAATTCATAATATTGTTTCAAAATTCTGAAAGCTTATACATTCTGGTGATTATTCTGTAAATAGTATTTATTAGGTTAAGTATTGGTAGCATTTAAACGGCTTAACTGCTTAGCTACTATTTAATGTAAAATAATATTTATATTATATTTAAAAAATATTGTTATTAAGCTTTTTATACGTAGAACGTATGCAGTTCTAAAACATTACTTAAAAATTGTTTTGAAGATTCATTTATTTTTGACAAGAAAAAGTGTTCTGCCGACTTGATTTATTTATTAATAATAAAATTAATTTAGTGTATAACATTCCATTTATTGCTTAATAATAATGTATATTATGAGGGTTGTTCCTAATACCTAGAAGTATGGGTAGTAAATTCTTTATGGTTGTTTTGACATCATTGGTGATAGTTACTATCAGATTTACCTTTTTGGAACTTCCTTAATATTATATTTCGAAATGGTAAAAAACAAATACCAGTTCCACTTAATCTTGGTAATATCCTGATAAGGAAATTTTGATAGTAGACGCCATGATGTTAGGAATGGATAATTTTAATTTTTATTAATTGTCAGCTTATTATTTCATTTAAGTTTATTCAATGCGTAAAATATTGTAGTATTGTGATACAAAATAGTATAGTTACTTTTAAATACAGAAGCTTGTTTTTTTCGAGAATGTCACAATCTTTGTCTTAAAATAAATAATTATGAAAAAAAAAAACAAATGAGGTTATCAATTGGATTCATTAAAACTTTACTATATTTCGATACTTGCGAAATAAATGTAAGGTTAACATAAATATAACTTTATTATTTTTTAATATTTTTGCTGTCTATATACGATATATAATTATCTTTATATATTAATTGTCATATGAGACGTCAGCTAAAATCGCTTAATTAACTAAATTGTGCTTAAATAACCTGAAAATTATGTAGCAACGGAGGTATTTGGGGGACTGTGATAAGTGTCATGTAACTAGTGTGATATGATATAATGCTGACCACGAAATTGTCATCAGTGATGACTATTTCGTGGCGTGATGAGTCATCACTATACACTAGCCGTTTGACACTTATCACACTTTCCTTGATTCAATAGTAGTTTTAGTGATGGTAAAATAAAAAAAAATATTCAAAGTGCCAATAAACGGACAGAGTTAATGCCCTGTCATTAGCCATATAGTTTTAGATGTAAAAAATATAATATTTTTTGACTATGTTATTATTATGTATGTATGTATTCCATTACACTGTGTAGATCAATGATAATAAATGATTTAATAATAATTAATGTTGTGGTTTGATTTAACTGCTAGATAGTCTATCCAGCGCATAATTGTATTCCTTACTTGGAAGCATATATATCTTATTATATCACTACTATGAAGGACTTGACCAGAAGATTGGAAAATATTTGGTTCATGACTATTTATTAGGTAATTATTCAGAAAAATCATATTATATGAAATTGCTTAAAAATATACTTTTTGGAAAAAATGCACGACTATACTAACTACGTCACTATCCTAACTTATAATATAATATTATAAATGCGTATGTGGGTTTGTTTGTTTGTTACGCCTTCCCGCCTCAGCTTCTCAACGGATCATCATGAAATTTGGCATGCCGATAGCCTATGGTATGGAGAGGGACATAGGCTAATTTTTATCCCGGGAACGCTGGTGAAACCGCGGGGCGACAACTAGTTATTATAGTTAATGGAAAGTGAGTTTGTTTGTTTGTTTGTTAGCTCTTGACGCCTCAACAGGACAACCAAATGACAAATTTGGCACACCAGTATAAAATAAGTAAAAAAAATATCTTTAGAAATCTCTTGGTTCCATAATAGTATAGCCGACACATTGCGGTGTGAAGTCAACCTTTGATTATGCGTAAGCAACTTAGCACTATACCCGTAGAAAGAAACAGGTTTTGAGCTTTGTGTAACACAGAAGCTCAGTTGGGAAAGCCCGTTTTAGTCATGCAATATGACTATACAGTCGTGAAATAAATCACCCATTGATTGAATCGACGATGTCAATTTGATTGTTAAAAAAATGATTTGACATAATACCACACCTGTTATTCAAATATTTACTTCATTATTGAATAATTTAGTTAATTATTTTTTTGTTTTATCTTTGCATTGATTCGATGACATTTTGGTGAATTGATTTATATTTAAAACAGGTTTCTGTTCATCGACAGATAAGCTTAATAAGTAATAAAATATTATTGTATTGAACTTACCTGGAAACATACATTAAAAATACTCATGTTTGATTTGGAATTTAAATTTAAATAAGTTGTAATTAAGATTATGTAAGTATCTACTGACATTAAGTAAAGATCAAATAATGTAACCTATAATACCAACATGTTGTAAATTCCATATGTGTTTTCTACCGCTGAGACATTGTTTGATTTGATGCCCACGGCTACCATACCTTCCATCGCACCTCTCGCCATCGAAGGAAACTCATCGACTCATTAGAATCTGTGCGGTTAAAAAACAACTGAGGATCTACAGTGGACCTACGTTTCACAGACAAATATGTATTTTTTTCATTGGAATGTTTTCAACTATATTTTATCTTAATATATAAAATGATAAACTGATTGTTGATATATCAGCCCACAGCCCAAACCGCTGGACCTAGAGATTTGAAATTTTGCACAAAGATACCTTATATAGTGGAGGCATCCACTAAGGAAGGATTTTTGGAAATTCCACCCCTAAGAGGGTAAAATAGGGGATGACAGTTTGTATGCAAGTCCGTCAGTTTTGAAGTTAGGATCTTCAAATTTTGTATTTAGGCTGACGATTGAAAATTAATGTATAGTTATCTCAGGGTTTGTGATAATTCCACCACTGAAGGGAGGAAAAGGGGGATGAAGTTGGGTATGCAAGTCCTTCAATTTCAAAGTAAACTTCACTAAATGTATTATTATACAGTGTAGGCATCCACTAAGGAAGGATTTTTGGAAATTCCACCCCTAAGGGGATAAAATAAGGGATGAAAGTTTGTATGCAAGTTCGTCAGTTTTGAAGTTAGGATCTTCAAATTTTGTGTTTAGGCTGACGATTGAAAATTAATGTATAGTTATCTCAGCGTTTGTGATAATTCCACCACCGAAGGGAGGAAAAGGGGGATGAAGTTGTGTATGCAAGTCCTTCAATTTCAAAGTAAACTTCACTAAATATATTATTATACGGTGTAGGCATCCACTAAGGAAGGATTTTTGGAAATTCCACCACTAACAGGGTAAAATAAGGGATGAAAGTTTGTATGAAAGTCCGTCGGTTTTGAAGTTAGGACCTTCAAATTTTGTGTTTAGGCTGATGATTGAAATTTAATTTATATGTGCCTCAACGTTTTTGATAATTCCGATGCCGAAAGGGTAAAAAGGGGGATGAATTTGTGTATGGAAGTACACTCAATATATTATTTCAGCTTATGGTTATAAACTAACGCAACTAATATCGGTGTTGTTGGAATTTGAACCCTTAAGGAGTGAAAAGGGGGATTAAATTTAGTATATGAAGTTCTTTATTTTTGGAGTGAAAATTACAAATTTTATTATTTTGGCTTATGGTATTGACGTATTGAAATAGCATAGGATGCAATGACTCACCTAAACAACATCAGGAAAAAGAGAGGAATTGGTATTAAAACAAAGATCCGATTAATACGAGCATTGGTATTCCTCATTTTCATGTATAGAGTGGAAGCGTGGACTATAGGTACTGGAGAAAGAAAAAGGATTGATGCATTCGAGATGTGGTGCTGGAGACGGATGTTGAAAATACCTTGGACCGCTAAACGCAACAATGCATCAATCCTATCACAACAGTAAATTAAAACTCGATTGTCCACCATATGCCACCAACGTATTCTTTCGTATTTCGGCCACATGGTGCGCAAAGGCGATGAAAGTTTGGAAAAACTGATCATAGTTGGGAACACGGAAGGAAAACGACTACGTGGTCGTTCACCAACTAGATGGTCCGATCAAGTAAAAGACTCATCGTCCTCCAAGTTTTACACCGTCGTAAGGGACGGGTTGGACAGAAACCGGTGGAGGCAGATCATCCGCTCTAGAAGCAAACCCGATGCTGACCACGATCCTCTTATATGAGGGAAAGACTATAGAGAGAAAGAGAGATAAGGCCTCCAAAATTGTGCTGTGGAACTAGACTACAAGTAACAGCTCTCCGCCGCAATGTTATTGAGGCCAAAATATTTACTGGTTCTGTCAGACGAGAAACAGTCTTCTTGCCGCGTATACCATTGATCCCAAATCACCTTCCGTTTGAATTTAAAAGATAACAGTTCCTAATTATGGTTTGTTTCGCTATGGCTATTAATAAATTACAGGAAAAAACTCTGAAATTTACTAGAGTTGATTTGCGGCAGGACTGGTTCAGTTTTATGTGGCATCTTCGCATGTGTGTTCTCAATCTAGCTGAACTTTTATCAATATCACACGTAGTGGCGGACAATAGCCATGAACAAAGCTCTATATTGTTACAATGATTCATATCTTGAAAAAAGAAATAATCTACGCGGACGAAGTCGCGGGCTATAAAGCTAGTCACAATATAAGTGTTAATCGGCTCCAAAATCAGTTTTTAAAACAGCATATCCATTTATCTGTATATAAAAATATCAGTATGTAACTCATGACGAGTTTTAATTTTTTTTCATACAAATTCCTAACATCCATTTTTGTTTCACTATGTTTTTCTTGTACATACAATTTCTTTGGGTAGTTTTGAAAAACTAATAATGTGAAACTTTATTATTTATTTAAGTAAGTAATCGAGCTAAGATTCAAGTTTTTAAACTCAAGGAATAAGATTTTTTATACAAACAAAATGCCCCTTATCACCTCATTAGGGGTGGAATTTCCAAAAATCCTTGCTTGCTTGCTGGATTCCTACGTTATAAAAGGAACCTGTGTGCAAATTTCTAGGGGCGGTTTGGGCTCTGCGTTGATGAATCAGTCAGTCAGGACAAGTATATGTATAGACTAGCTGTCCCGCGCGGTTTCACCCACATTCCTGAGGGATCGTATGCTTTCCCGGGATACAAAGTATCCTATGTGTTAATCCAGAACATATTCTATGTGTGTGCCAAATTTCATCCAAATCCGTTCAGTAGTTTTTGCGTGAAAGAGTAACAAAAATACATCCATACTCACAAAATATCGCATTTATAATATTACGTAGGATTTAAGGTATCTGTACATAGGAACTAACTGAAGATCTTTAAAAAAGTTGATCGCAACTTTGACAAAAATTCATTCATTTCGCTCTGAGTTTCTTCAAGACGTAAGATGCAAACTGATTCATAAATAAAAACATATCATTGAATACTTGTGTGAATAAATTCCGTACTAGTATAATATCGAACGGTCACCCGTGGAACTGGTTTGCAGTGTAACACGGTGGCACCCAGACAGTGCGGCACGGGTTAGTCATCGCTCATCTAAATGCGAACAAGATACTTTTGTATATGTGATACAGATTATACATGCCTTATAATAATTGGTTTTTACATGGTAATTTGGAGACTTTGCTTGGCTGTCCCTGGAACTTTGCAAAAGCCTTCAAAGTTTAAGGCCTGTATTTATAATCACTCTAGAAGGAATGAAGACGCCGAGGATGTAGAATGGACTGCTAACAAAACCCAGAGTTACATGCCACACTGGTGTTGCAAGCGTCCATATGCTACGGTAACCGCTTACCATCAAGAGGGCCGTATGCTTGTTTGCCACCTAGTATAAAAAAAAACAAAGTAACTCGGGTCTTGAAGGCAGGGCTAATAAGATCAAAGTCGGTAAACAAGGGTACGGGTCGCCTGATGGTAAGCGGTTACCGTAGCCATATGGAAGCTTGCAACACACGAAGCATCGCTCACGCGTTACCGACCTTTCCCCCATCTCCTATGAGCTCTGGCGACTTTACTCACGCACAGGAACACAAATTTACACAACATAAAGTTATTTGGCTGCGGTATTCTGTAAGGTGGCGCTACTTCCCCAGTCGAGCTGCTCTTTGAGCGAATAAACGCTACGCTCTACCTCTCTCAAAACCTAAAATCTGACATTGTTGTTGCCATGTTTAATGAAACACCTATGTTAGTTGTAAGCACCTATATTAGTATATTTGTCGGGTTCCGTATCTGAAGGGTGGAAACGGAACCTCTTATTCTACGTTTTTTCGACGGTGTGTCTGTCTGTTAGAAGGCTGTATCTTTTATACAACGTTATAAGTTAATTAAATATAATAATAAATAATAAATATCCTGGGACATTCCTCACACACGGTCATCTGATCCCAAACTAAGCAGAGCTTGTACTATGGAAACCAGATAACTGATATAATACATATACTACTTTTTGTTTGTAAATACATACTTAATATACATAATTACACCCAGACTCAGGACATACAGACATGTTCATGCACACAAATGCATGTCCTGTGTGGGAATCGAACCCACGACCTGCGGCGCTATAGGTTAAGACGCCACGTCTTAACCAACTGCACCAACTGGCCCGTCAAAATCACCTAATACATGTTTCAATGGCTCTATCCTTGAACGATTAACTGGCTCTTTCTATATTACAAGATTTTTATTAACATGCAATGTTTGTATGTTCGGGTCAAATCTTGCAGGTCGAATTTCACCTACTTCCAGTGGTCGGATTGACTTGATATTTGGTATACATTAGTATATTAGAAGACAATGCGAGTACAGTCAATAAAAAGTACAGTCACCAAAAGCTTGTATAAAAAAAAACTTATTTGATTTATCCTTGGTTTCGCGATTGACACTATTTATGTCATATGAAATATTATGTCAAATATCACAATCGTGAAGGATATATAGAAAAAACTGCAGTTAGCCATACGAAAAACACATACAAAAAACATAAAGCTAGTGCGTCGCGAGTCTAAGTTTCTAAATAAGAAATACAATACAAGTAAACATACATAAGTTATAATAAGTAGTGACATTATTAAAATGACAAGAGGTTTATTACATGACATAAAATGGTTGTAATTACCCAATAAAGTAATGGTTCATATCCGCGTGTAAAGCTTGGTATACACTTACGCGGAAAAGTAATGCTTTGGACTCTAAGTAGTACTACTTTTTTGACAGAAATTATAATGGAAAAGTTATTTTACCAATGGTATCGAAATTAAAATTCTATAATCCACTACGAGAACAATTTTAGCTAGGACATATTTAAAAAAAAAAAACTAACAAACATTTTCTTAAATTGGCTTGCAACAGATTTTTACTCATAGAAAAATCTTTTTTTTTAGATTGACATGAATAATGATTAAAGCAATCGTAATTTTTCATGAAATTAATGGATACCTACCTTTTGCTTACCATCTTCAATGCTCCAACCGTGAGTCAGAACCTCGTTTCGCGACGCATATCGGTCATCTTAGATTGTATCATCAGGTCGGGTCACCCAACGGAAGCCCGCTTTAGCGAGAAAGCTGAATTTTTATGCTGTAACTCACAACTGAAGAAGGTTCCCACGGCATACTTCTATTATTGCAATGGTAGAGGGAGGACAGTTACTTGCAAGTCATTATTTGCCTTATTGTTAGTCATGTTAGGGTACATTACCTAATGATTTGGTTGACTAGATTAACGTATATCTAGATATTAAGCTATTCATCATCATCATCAGCCTATAATGTCCCACTGCTGAGCACAGGCCTCCTTTCACAAATGAAGGTGAAAGGGAATGGGCAATACTCCACCACGCGTGCCCACTGCGGATCGGTGGAGGTAGGCTAGTGGTCAACCTACTGTTGGAATTTTTCAAGCCGCCTAGGAGGCATCCAACTAGCTTAACGACTATCACAATTAAGTGATAACCGGGACCAACGGCTTTACGTGCCTTCCGAAGCACGGAAACGCTCGATATGAAATACCACTAGGCGGTCACCCATCCAGGTACCGACCACGACAGGCGTAGCTTAACTTTGCCGATCGATTAAGAACGGCTAATCATGCTACACCACGAGCGTAAGAACGGCTAATCATGCTACACCACGAGCGATTAAGCTATTAGCTGACTTGAATTAATTTTGTTGTTCAACCGTATATTATTTAAATATAACTAGGTCTTAAGACAACTGTTATGTTGTATTTAAGTTATTTGATAAGGCAAAGATGTTCGATTTAAGAAATTGTTGGAAATAACTGGCTTTAACTTCAGCTGGAACACCGTGTTGTGCTACAGATTTTCAGCTTGATGGTGGATTACCAGCCTTACCTAATACCGTATTATGCTCGTGAAATGTTCATCACCATCAATTGATACATAAATGAATTTAAATTATATAAAATATGTATGTGTATGTGATTTAAGCATAATTATTACCTAATTTATTTTTCTTATTACACAGAACTTCTATTCGATTTAATTTAGTATAAAACGGATCTTGAATCATTCTTGAACATAGTTCTATTGTGGTATGTATCATATAAAGGTATCTTACTGGAACTGCCTTTACAGGATTTTGGTAAATAATTAGATAGAAAGCCATTTCCTCCTAAGGTAATTATTATCGATTACCAAACACCATGGTTTTAAATGAAACGTGCCACATAGATAGAACATACTTTGGAATAAAACATGAAATAATTTTGAATCCAGGAAAATATTAAATTACTCGAGAAAGCACCGAATATGAGTTTTTGTTTAGCTGTGAAATAAATAGAATAATATAACCTTTTTTTCAATAACATTTTCCAAAATGATAGCCAATCAAAATAAAGGCAAGTCCATGCAATTCCCAATGCACCAAGGACTTCCCAAGACGTTGCATTCAAACAAAAAACAAATAAATACAAACACGATCTAGTATTGCACTAATTTTGCTCTCGGCGTGAATTGTGGCAAACAATACGCGGAAGGCAGCTTTGTTTTGCGGCTGGCCGTGGAGCCAGGGGTAATGTAAACGAATAGAAAATACTATTTATTTGTAGGAAAGGTAACTTCGTGCTAAGATGGACTTGCTACAAACTGTTAGGTTGCAAATGTAGTATGCATAGCTTCCATGAAATTTAAAGAGGGTTTTACCTTTAGTTTACAAGCTTTATGAACAGTTAAATTTAATTTGTTCCAAAGCAATGAACCCGACTTATGTTTCTTTTTTTGTCATGAACTGGTCATATGAGGAACTAAGCAGGCATCATTTGTTAGATCGTCATAAAAGAAAGCCTTGTGCTAAAAATAAAACGACTGATTTAAATAACGGATCCAAAGTATGCCTTCTCCAGCCAGAAAGCTGGCCTATGTAATCATCGTCATTAATGAACTTATTTAAAATACAAATACACGCTTTTCATTATATATTCAACAGTATTGATTGACAACTCTCTAAATTCATTGATCACCCATAATAGTTGATTGCCTACATTTTATAGTCATATTATGTGACTATAAAGCTATAATATCATAATAATCACTAGTTAGTGAGTGGTCAGTGAGACGTAGGCGAGCGTAGGTGTTCTCTTCACTAATGAGACCAGTTCGCACACATTGTCTCGACTATACTTGCGTCTGCTTAGACAATGAATATCCATGCTGTAAGCACTACGAAATGACTACAATAGGGTATTCGTTATTTTCTGCGAAGGTGAAGTGTAGCACTTCCTGGCATGGACTCCCACTATGGACTCCCACTTCATTAGAATTCTGACTCCATCGATATTTTGCCGCTGAATATCAGATGTGGTCGTTATTTGAACTGCTCCATCCTGGAAAGAGCATCTCTATTTCTACTCTCTATAAACTAGAGCACTTAGCGAAAATCTGTTTATTCCCGAAATGTATCACCAAATAACAGATTTGGTTGTTTCATTTCGAAGATATAAATAACACTTTCATTTTCATATGGAGTATTACAAGATCTATGTCGTTTATTCCGGTATTGGTCGTCGAATTTTAAGGCGATTGGCGATTTTTAAGGCGATGATAGCTCAGTGGTAGTGACGTCGGATACCGAGATGAAGGTCCCGGGTTCGAATCCTACAATGAACTTGAGCATTCGGTGTAGGAAAACATCGTGAGGAAACCATAGCACGATGGTAGGGTACTTTACAGTACCCGCCTGGCTGGCTACCACCCTAAAGTTGGAAATCTGTCGCCAAGCACCTTTTGGTGTGTTCCGATAGCTGCACTTGAGAGCCAGTTCCTTCTAGGCCTTGTGTGCTTACCACCTTCGGCCGCATCATCACTTACCTTTGTGAGATTGCGGTCAAACACAGGCATATAAACGTAAAAATAAGACTGACCCCAGGTGGATGACGGGGCCGAGGATGTAGCACGCTTACACAAAAAATGCCTAATCAATCTGGCCTTGAAGACATCTAGGTCAATGGTGTCAGGAAACACAGACCCAGCAAGTACCACTTCTTTGCTGTTCACATAAGGAACGATGCAGCAAAGCGTTGTACTTTGAATATATTTCTTCGACAAAGATCTGTTTTTTTCAAGATCATATTTTTTCTGGTTACTATCCTAGCTTTTCTAAGGTAAGCGGTAAACATAAAGACCTGAGCCTATACATTAAAAAGGCATAAACCAATGTTTCATTTAACGCTTGCATTTAAAAGTAACATCGATAATTACATTCGTCAATAAAATAATTTTAGGCTATTAAAGGACCATTTTTCCGGCAAATCAATTTGTTAAAGGAAATATTTATTTTACACGAAACTTCCTTTGATCATAGTGTGTTAGGACCATTAATATAAATCGATTCATCGGTTCCGATCATTTCATAAACGGATCCTAGAGGTTTAATTACATTTAATTGTTTCACGGCCTGACCGCAAACTAATTTGTTCATGAATAGAGTACATCCGTGAATGGACCGGGTTATAATGTGAAATGTTTTTATTTAAGAATGGTTCGCGTGCAGATCTGTCGTTAATATGAAGTAGAGTTGAATCAGTCATTCATTTGTGGTTACAGGACTGAATTGACCATAATTTAATGAATGGCTAGATTTTAAGAATGAAATAGTTGGGAATTCGAGAAGTTAATGGAATGGCTCTATTTTTTGTTGTTTTTTTTTGTAGAATTTTCACCTACTTATGGTTTTGATAATTATGATTAACCTGTTGTAGTTTATATCAATAATTGATTTATAAATAGTACATTATGATACATGTGTGCAAAGTTAGTCATTACAGACGAGACGGTATTAAGATAAGAGAGCCGAGAGTGTAATGATCAATGCACTCACGTGTCATACGAAGTTTTCAAAACACTTGCGAGGAAAAAAACAGACTTGTATTTCTTGGACTAGATTTTTTGATAATAATCTACGACACCCGTTTAAATTAAGAATATTTCGTCTACACCCATATCAATTGCATTGAGGTACAAACTTAAAATACCCGGGATTATACTTATCATAAAACTGTGCGATAATGTAAAGTAAAAAGCACTAGTGCGTAATAAGCTATATTAAGATACTAAAAACGGTGCAATAAATGTCACTTTACGAGAAAGTGTATTGAAAAATACATTAAAACATTTGGGCCCCTTCGGAATGGTAAGGACCCATTGTAGGTGATAAAGTAAATAGGAAATGCAATCATAATGTGCACTTTACAGAAGTAGATCACATACGATGTCAATCTAACAAATTCTATAGGTGATAATTCAGAGATGGCGTAATTTAAATTGGATCTCAAATAGCTCTATGTTTTCCCATGGAGTTACAAATGTGTAGACTCTACAATATAGAGTAACCTTTTACTCCCGTAAAAATATCTTACTTAAGTTTGACTGTATGTTTGTTATTCAATAACTACAGAATGGCTAAACGGATTTAGATGAAATTTTGCACATACATAGATCATAACCATGATTAAAATACAAAATAGTTTTTAATAATAATTATATTAATAATAATAATATAAGAGTAGCATAAACTCCCTTTCTTAATCACACTATACGAATACTTACATACCACCCACACAAAAGAACACCCCCTCACATACACACACATACACACACACTCATAGTAGCATTTTCCAGATCACATTCGTTTTAATTTAATTTTAATTTTCAATAATTATAATTATTGTAACTTATTTATTATTGTAACTAAATTTTAGCCGCTTCGTAATTCCGTTGACGGGATACTAATAGAACCTCACAGGACAAGCCCAGCCTTGTGTGAGGTTCACAAGAAAATATGTAATGGTATGTGCTGATTATCAATAAATTATTATTATTATTCTCTTTATTTATTGTGTATCTTAAAATTACCTTTTTTTATAACATTAATGTATAAAATCAAAAATTTATTATAAAAAACCTAATCCTATACATAAATATGATTATTTTTTTTACAATATTTCTATAAAATCAACTAAAAATGTTATAAAAAAAAACCTAATTCTAGTGTGCCGCCGGCAGCAGGATAGGGCCCAGGCTACCAGTGGTTAGGGCTGCAGAGAGAGGAATCTCCTGACGATGCGCGCCGTGTCCAGGAGTACCGCCTTCTGTATCTGACCCTTGATCCAGCCATCCAGCGAGAGCCTCTCAAGATGTTGGTCGAGACTCTTCGCTATTAGACCGTTCGCCGAAACAACTATCGGGACAATGATCGTTGAATCAACATCCCACATGGCGGTTACCTCGTGAGCCAAGTCAAGGTACTTGCTGAGCTTGTCCTTCTCGGCCTTCACGAGGTTCTCGTCATGAGGGATGGTGATGTCGACGAGCACTGCCCGGCGCTTCAATCGATCTGTCAGCACGATATCAGGCTTATTGGCTACAATAGTCCTGTCCGTGATGACAGATCGATCCCAATAGAGCGTGGCACGACAATTTTCGAGAACTGGCGCAGGTGCGTACTTATAGTACGGGATTTCGGACTCTACAAGGCCGTATTGAAGAGCAAGTTGCTGGTGGATGATTCTGGCTACTAGGTTATGTCTGTGCAAGTACTCGCCATTAGCAAGATGAGAACAACCGGAGATAATATGCCTGAGTGACTCTCCGGGACGGCGGCATGCTCGACAGATGTCAACCGAACCGTCCTTCAGGATATATTTCCGGTAGTTATTCGTCTTGATAACTTCGTCCGCAATTGCACAGACAAATCCTTCGGTTTCCCCAAAGAGGTCACCAAAGCGTAGCCAGTTCACCGACGCGAGCAGATCTACATCAGGCCCTGTTAGGGCCCTGTAGAACCGCCCGTGTAGCTCCTTAATCTTCCATACGTCCTTGCGGTCCTCGATGCTTAGCACCTTTGGTCTGCACCAGTTCTCGTTTGCCAAGGACAACGGGGTGAGGCCCCTGTCTACTGCCACCACATCGCGATGCATCCCACACTCGTTGTCAAGGAAGTATTTCCTACGACTGCACACCTCGCGGTTGTGGAGGTTCTTGGCGTTTAAAAAGCCACAGCCTCCACATTTACGCGGGATGTACAGTCTCATAACAGACGAGCTTGGGTGTAGCATGTGATGTGTTGTGAGCAAGAGACGGACCCTCCTATCCAGGGCGTCCAGCTCAGTTTGAGTCCACCTTAGTATGCCAAAGGAGTACGTGAGCAGGGGCATCACCCAAGCGTTGAAGGCGCGCACCTTGTTACCACCTGACGAAAGACTGTTCAGTACTTTTGTCAGGCGACAGAAGAAGCGCTCCTTTACAGCCCGCTTTATGTCCCCGTCCACAATACCCAACGACTGTGACATACCAAGGTACTTATAGGTTTCTGCTTCGGAGAGTGATCTGAGAGACATTGTCTCAGAAAGCTGTAAATTCGTTGAATTTACGACTTTCCCCCGCTGTACATGCATGACCGCACACTTATCTACACCAAACTCCATTTTGATGGCGCTACTAAAAATTTCTGTAATTTTCAGTAGCTCCAACAAGTTTTGACGTTTTGGTGCAAATAGTTTAAGGTCATCCATGTACAACAGGTGAGAAATGACCTCACCCCCTCTCCGAAGCCGGCAACCTAGTTCTGAATCCTTCAGCAGAGTACTGAGCGGATTCAAAGCTAGGCAGAACCACAGAGGACTCAAACTGTCACCCTGGAAAATACCTCGCTGAATCCTCATAGAGTCCTGCGGGCCAGAGGTGCCATCTCCACCACCTGGTTCACGAAGGACTGTTATCCACTGCCTCGTACATGCGCTCAAGAAGGATCTTAGAACTGTATCAACTTTATACAGTTCCAAGATCCTCTCCAACCATGAGTGAGGCCTTCTTGTAATCAATCCAGGCAGCCGAGATGGCTCCCCTGTTCTGCCGGACCTGTTGGCAAATTGTCGTGTCGATGAGGAGGAGCTCTTTGGTACCACGGGACCCACCCCTACATCCATTTTGAGAGGAGGACAAAATGTTATTCGCAACAATGTGCGTATTAATTTTTGCTCTCAAAATGGATGTAAGGAGCTTGTATAGTGTTGGCAAGCACGTGATGGGTCGATAGTTTTTCGCTTCCGTGGTACTACCGGACTTAAAGAGCAAGGAAGTAACACCGGTTGTAAGGAAAGTTGGCAGGGAACCATGCTCAAGGGCTTGTTGGAATTGCGTTGCCAAACGTTCGTGTGAGCATCGAAACCACTTTATCCAAAAGTTGTGCAATCCGTCCGGCCCAGGACTTTTCCAATTCTGGGTCGTGCGGATTGCACAACTTATGTCATTGGGGTTGATGGTTATAGCCTCCATTGGTTCGATGGACTCACACTCACGTTCGACAACACTCATCCACTCGCCCTCGGTGTGTTCGACTGGCACTGACCAGATACTACGCCAGAAATTAATCATGGAAGTAGTATCCGGCAGCTGCCCGTCAGACACACGTTGGTCGGTTCCCTCCTACTTCCGGTATACCTTCCTCTGGTCACTCTGGAAGAAGCGATTTTGTTGGAATCGATCCACACGCTCTCTGTAGCGGCGAATACGGCTTGCCCAAGCATAGACCTTCTGCTTCAGGAAGTCAATGCGCTCTGTGACACAGGTCATGTAATCGTGGGGCCTAATATCAGTCCCCGCAAAGGCCTGGGTCACAAAGCGCATGACACGGGGGCGATTATTGCCCCCCCCTGAAGCAAATCAGCTTTGCAATGAGAGTCCTGAACGTGTTGATACGCCGCTCGATCCGCACTTGCCAAGCGGGGGCACCACCGACGGGCTGCGAGGCTCGGTCTGGGACAGGTAGCCTGACACGAGCAACACGGCACGCCGCGATGGCCCCGCAGTACATGATCGAGTGGGTATCAACTAAATCTTCACTAGCACGTAAATACGGGTCTAGTAAAGCGTTCAGGGCTCCCATTAGCGCTAGGTTTTGTCTATTTGTGGGCGTGGTATTCGCGGCCTAGAGTTGGATGCGGACCTATACCGCATAATCGCTTCTTCCAAAGTCCTCCTCAAATGCTCATTGGTTTGAGCGCTTACGCTGTTCACACAGTCCTCCTCGTCGGCACTGGAATCGACCCGCGCCACCCCCGGTGCCTGGTCTGGTTTCGGCACCGAAATCGGCGAAGCAGCAGGTGGATCCCGCGTCAAAGTGGAGGTAGAGCGAACAGGCAGCGCTTCCAAGCGTAGCCGATCAAGTACAGAGTCATCCAGCTTCTTGAGCCGCTGGATGGCCCGCACCTGATCCGATAGACGTTGCGCGGTCACGGTGATGGTTGGTTCAAGGATCTGAAACAATTATTATTATTATTATGTCGAAAAAAAAATGTAGGTCTTTCGAAACGAGGATCAAATCGCGGGCAGTATTGTCCGAAGTTTTTTATTTGAAATCAGTAAATAATTTAAGAAAAATATATGTATTTTTTTTATCCCTCGTGCTTATTTAAATATTACTTTCTTAGTACCTCAAAGTACACGAATGATGCGGTCAATCGTACGTGTGTCATGAGATCATAACATGTCGTAACTCATAACACACAGTGTGGTTGCGCGGTCGGTTAAATGCCGCGAAATTGACTTTCGGAGAAACTTTTTGACTCATCTACAATGTTGTAGTTGCCAAATTTTTATAAAGCTTTTATTTGGAGACAATATCCTGGGACATTCCTCACACACGGTCATCCGATCCTAAACTAAGCAGAGCTTGTACTATGGAATTAATATACATAATTACCTACACCCAGACTCAGGACATACAAACATGTTTATGCACACAAATTTAATCCTGTGTGGGAATCGAACCCACGACCTGTGGCGCGCGCGATAGGTGGAATCAATCAACTGGGCCAACTGGCCCGTCGAGAATATTGTGTAAATATTTGGTTTTTACGACAATATTTTTCTATTTTATCAGTTGAATAAAATCATGGTTACGATTTTGGAATAGTTCTGAAAAATTATACGGGGTTACTAGAGAAGCAAAAGGACTTAATCCGAACAATTTAGCATTTTAGTAAAACATTTAAAATAAGTACTGTTTTGAAATCCCATGCCATCGAATTGTTATGTCCTACGTACGTACCTTATTTATAGAGAGACCGCAATAAAAATTATCAATTTGTAGTAAAGTGGTTGTGACGTTAGACGCCGCAGCGAATGTCTCAGCTACGAAGCTTACAATGAGCATAAATAAATCGTAGATGGGCTGGTAAGTTGAAAATTCTACCAGTGTGTTCAGGCGCCTCAATTTGGTAGTAAGTGATCCTGGTTTTCGATTTTATACTACGATGTAGGTAATCAAGCATATGGTCCGCCTGATGGTAAGCAGTTACGGTAGCCATATGGACACTTGCAACACACGCGGCATCACACACGCGTTACCGACCCTTCCCCTCTCCCTAATGAGCTCTGGCAACCTTACTTACGCGCAGGAACACAACATATTTATTTGGCTTCGTTATTCTGTAAGGTAGAGGTATTTCCCCAGTCGAGCTGCTCTTTGAGCGAATAAACGCTATGCTCTACCTCTCTCACATATTTACACTTGTTTAAACATACAAAAATATATATTTTCTTTAAAAATAACCATTAAATGTAAATTTCAAAGTTGCATTGATAAAACAAGGTACCAGGCTCGCATAAATAACGCGGTCGTACCGCACAACATACGTTCGATAAAGCACAGTGTTGGTATACATCGTGTACGACACGGGCCGATACTGAGCGGTCCTCAGTGCCTCCCATTCACTAGGAAGAATGGTATTTGCATTGATTTGCGAAGGGTTGCCTGCTATAATTAAATTTAATTAGTTTGTCTTATTATTTTTTAAAGTTTAGTTTTTGAACGACGAGGGTCTACAACTTTTTTAATATTTTTGTTTTATACTATCTAGACTAGAGATACTTAAAACAAAATATGCTAAAGTTTACAAGCATACAAGGTATCTACGTAAAATTTGACGTCATATTTTGATTGCATGTAGGTACATACGTAAACGTTAGTTTAAAGCGAAACACGTTGTCTGTTAACCGTGAAGCATAATCAATTAACTGTGACAAAAGAGTGTTGATTTTAATAATAGTTGAAGAACAAATCATGTTTTTCGGGTTTAGCTTCCATTACATAAATGCGTGAAAATTAAGTTTAGGTTAAGGCTAGACTAATAGTAGGTATCTACCATGAATAAGCAAATAAATTGACTGTGAAATATTTGCAGCCTAGCGTCAGATTTTAATTGACGTCGAATTTAAGCTGAAATATAATATAGGGTAGGTAGGTAAGTACTAGTTTTTGAGCGACGATAATATTAATGTCATTTGTTTTAACTTATCGTTAACATTTTACTAATTTTGGAATAAAAAAACATTTTAAAATAAAATTATCCCCCGCCAGCTTCGGGGGAACAGGCTACGTTACCGGTGGTTCTAAGAACTAGGAACTGCACTTCTGCCTTCTGAATTATTTTTCATAACCATTTGTGTGATTCGGAACAAATCTTATTGTACGTATTTTGAATTTCAAATTATCTCGTTTTACATGAACCGAGTTGAATGTCAACCCTGGGGCGATATAAAGGGCTATCCATACGCGTGTAACCGGAGCGGATATCTCCATTGAATAAATCGCTTGGATGTTTCACACGAGGAGGAGGAGGGGGTTTCACGTCGCCGGGATCGTCGCGTGCCGTCAACGTTTCTCAGATGTACTGTGCGATTTTGAGGGATCGTCAACTGTTTTTATTTTATTTATATAGAGAATAATGAAGGAATAAGTAAGACTTGGGAATTGGTATCATGAGGGGCAAAAAGTCCGATTATTTTGATGAAATAATATGTACAGGAGATTGCTAATCTTTTCTCGTTGTAGAGAGAGCCATCTGAAGAAGAGGTTTACATATATAATAACTGTTCAAGTTATATAACAGTTTTATTGTATCGTGAATTCGTGATTGATCTTTTAACTAATAAGGCAAATTTAAATGCTTGCAATTTATTACCCTTAACAACCATATAATCTCTTATACAAATAGAAAGTTGATATTCGAGAGCACCTACATCAACACCATCCATTATAAATGACAGTATACAAACTTTGACGCACGTGTTAACAATTAAAACTCATAGTTTAACAAATCATCGCTCTAAACAACAATTATACGTGGTCACGGCTATTACTAGACGTATAACGGACCGACCGACGGACAGATCTCAAATTATAGTTTAGATACGGTGGTTTTGCACCCACACATTTCCGCGTTTAAGTGCCTAATGATCTGATATTATATTACAATATTGTGACTGGATGGTCCCGTTGTCGACCAGTCAATGGATACGTTTAATTGGATATTGAATGAACACGATATGGCGACATAAATAATAGTTTTTTTTTGTGTTTTCCGTGGGTGTGTTTCTATTAAAGGTAATTTGGAAGTGTTGGTTTTGTATAATGAACTGGGTGTGTTTGGAGATATTTTTTAATTGTTGTCCAAATGTTGATGATGTGGTACAGAGTTGCGAAAGATATTGAACGATCCCGCGATGTTATGTCACGAACGCGGGGCGGCGCGAGCGCCGATCGCGACCCGCGTGGGCGGCGGTCGAATGGGGATGGGAAATTACTGCAAATTATTTATCGATAATTTAATGTTTCAGTTTAAAAGTATATTTTATATTTCTTACCTAGTTTATTTCAATAGCTTAATTGGCGATAAGAAATAATGAGTTACTCAAGAAAATCCGTCGGGGCCTTCTATTCCCTGCTCCGAAATGAACAAAAATTCTGCAGTTTTACGAGTTTGTTGATTTGAAATTGCGTTGGGTACGTAAATAAATGTAGCCTTTAAATGGTTTAATTTGCTGCATCTCTACGAGTCTCTACTACTAAAACTTTTTAGATAATAATTCCTACGTTGTTTTATTCCTTTGCATTGTTTTTTTATTCCATTTTTATGAAAAAGGAGTTCAAACATGGTTTACTAGCTACGTGCCTCCTCATAGTTTCCGAAGTCCTGTTTATCTAAGATCCATTGCCGGTGAATCACAAATCCGAAAATCTATCGTATCTTAATAAAGTTGACGTTGCGTGCGGCTCGATTCCAGCACTTGGTCCTTTGGCTCACGTACTGCACAATTTCCTCCACCTTAGTGTTACAGTGTATGCGGGAGATGTATAACGGAGTATTGGACTTCGTGGAACGTATGCTTAAGTTGGGCTCCACAAGTCATGTGCTGCAACCCGCTTCAATACCGCACATAGGAACCAAATAGGAAAGAGCGATGCGCGCACGGTGCTCAGCTTAGCTCAACGTTCGTCGGTGTTGACGAAGACGAAACTGCTGACGTGAAGATTGCCCCCGATAAATTGAGGCACGCTCCGCGATGCGTAGTGACGCTTGATGCACTCTATGGTGACCTAGTTACCGCTACCGGCGTCTACTACACAATTCTGATCCATGTTAATGATTCCTGCATGACTCAACTAACGTATGGTAACCTGATCGTCGCTATTATTTTAATTGAGTCGACGTTATATATAACTAAAGTATTGGTATAGTGACCTTATGTAATTCAATCCATTTGCAAGAGCAAGTGGATTTATTTATTTTGCATTTATGATTGGTATGGAAGTTTTTTACAGAAACTTTCATCATTATCTTCCAGTTTGAAAATTGGTTTGAGTAACATGCATTCGACTACTGCAATATAATCAGATACTGGCGCTATGGTGACCATGATTGCATTGGTTTGTATATATTTGGTAACTTTCTGTGCTTATAACCCGAAAAGTTTCAAATACTACATACTTTTGAGTTGCTCTGGCCTTCAGGTATTTTTAAGTTTTTGAAAATATACTGAAGGTCTGTTTCGTAGTTATTAATAGGTAAGGTAAAATCATTTCGAATCTGGCTATGTATGATTTGGAGCTCTGTCTTTAGCTGTGTTGGTGTTCGTAAATATATGCGACCGCTAGAAATATCAGTAATGATATGTAGTAGCGATCTGTTATGGATTTCATTTTGGATTATGCTAGATAGTCATGTTGATTTTGGTTAGTCGTTCCAAGCCATCTTTTTACTTCAATTGCATTTATATCTTGCAATTCTTGTCTCGAATTTGTCCATTTGTTCTTTATTGTTCAGGAAGTTGTCATCAGTGAGATGTTGACCTATGGTTTGATTTGGCTGATTCGTTTGGTTTAGTTTTAAATGTGTTTACTCGAATTAAAGTGTTATTAAAATAATTACTTAAGCAATTTGCGCAATAACGTAATTGGGTTATTATTTTCAATATTTCATCAATCGTCATTTGTAAAATTTTGCTGCATGGCCATAAATCGTGGTGAGAACAGAATTGCACAACATACAGGTCACCGACCTGGATAAAGATCTCATGTTATTGTAAGGCTTATATTTTTATTTGATTCACAAAACTGGGTACAATAATTATTTATGTTAAAATACTCAGAAAATAGTTCAAACAAAAAACTATACTGTTTCCTACTAGATGTGAATACTTACAGCTTTCAAAAATGAGGAGCTACTCACTTAAGTATTATGGATTAACTAAAAAACTACCATAAACTAAGAAACACAAATTAAAAACAAATGATACTCAAAAAATACATAATATAGCAAAAATAGGTTTACAGAATTATTTGACTTATTGTATGGTTATGTATGATTATTTGTAGGAATCAAATATTTTTCTGATTTGATGAAGACTTATTACGATGTGGTGACTTAGGTTTTTTTTTACGACAGGATGCTTCTAAAGTTGTGAATTTATTTTCTAAAGGAAGTCTTGAAGAGCTGGTAGTTCTCGTTGAAATGGATCCCAAGTGGTTATATCCATTTTTTGATCATACTCAAGGATTGCTTGATTGATTATGGGAATACCGAGTAAGATGTTGAAATGAGATGTAAAAAGAAATCTTGTTACCGAGTCAATGATTTAGTATTCCTGACATAATTTGTAGTTTTCTGAACTAATCCGAAGATAGTGAATAACAATAAGGTCAGCTTCAGCCGTCACTATACTTTTCAAAAACTGCATTTTCTGCGCATATGACAGCAAGGGATTCTTGCATATGCATAAAATTACAATGATGAGCTGTTTGGTTGTGTTACTCCGAACTAATTATAATTACAAGCTTTTATTTAACTTGCAATGTATGTATGTATGTTTGTTCATTCGGGTGGAATCTTGCAAGTCGAATTTAACCCACTTCCAGTGGTCGGATTGACTTCATATTTGGTGTACATTGGTATATTGGAAGGCAATGCAAGTACAGTCAACAAAAAAAGCATGTATTAAAAATGAAATTTTTAACAAACACTTATAATCTGATCAAAATCAAAATTGACATGTCTTATTAATTAATAAATAATATGTATACAATAATTATACAAAAACCAATTAATATACGTATAGTTAATTTCCTCGAGGCTGCCACTCTTTCCTCTTAATTAATATAATAACATTATTTATCGATATATTAAATCGACACGCACTAAGCTCAACTCTACCGTCGCAGGCGCAATCTTTTGCTAAACCCGTAGCGGCTGTGGCGACAGACAACATAAGGTCACAAACGGTCCCATAAGAGCAGACCTTAAAATATATAGCCTTGTACGTTAAATGTCTAATGTCATTTCATTTGCAGTCTTCCCTTACAGCAATGTAACTTTGTTTTGCTTTAAATATTTTTGAAGACTTTTCATACCACTAAAGTGGCAATCAAGCATACGGCCCGCCTAATGATAAGCAGTTACCATAGCCTATGGACGTTTGCAACACCATGGGTGTGACTCCCGCGTTGCCGACCCTGAAGAAATCTCTTCACACACTTTTTGAAGAACCCCATGCTGTACTCCATTGGGAAAACCACGGCGGGGAGCTCATTCCACAGTCTGAGCGTTGGTTATTGTTCTATTTTATAATGGTAGAAATATCTTACGGATCTCTACTTTCCACATCCAACGTAATTATCAGATTATTTTAAATAATTGAAACAGATTTGATTTCCCAACTACATGGTGCTTTCAAGGTGTAAGGTACCTACTATTTTTCTCATAATAAGTGTGTACTTCTTTGAAGTGCCTTGACAGGAAGTGAGCTTTATACTATTTGTATGTTTGTTCCGCTCTTTGTATTTACGTATACAGTTTTGGTAATGCGTGTAAATTTTTCACTCGTCTGACCTTACTTAAGAGTTACTTTGTTTAGTTCAAGATAAATACATTTAAAACGTGATTTAAATAGTAACTATCTAGATATTTCTTCTGTCTTCCTTAAAAATATTTGGGTTCAGTTACCTATCATTAGTTTAGATACCTCCTACTCTGATTCAAGTCCTTATAGTCATGTCCTCACGGTTTCTTGCAATTGGCAGTCAGGGTTTCACTCATAAGTCCCTGATTGCTACATTGATCCCAAGATATTATTGTTTATTTATTTATATATTATATTATTATTATTTTATTTTATCTTTTTATCGTAGGGCAAGTCTCCCGACTGAGTTCTTTCTAGGTTACTGCTCACTAGTAGGTACACTCGCCAATCTCACATTATAGTAAATTTCGTCAAACATCTTTACATCGTATATCCTTTTGCCTACTCAACTACCACATAGGTAAAATCGTTTCAATTTGCCAAATAATTTTACATTAACGATTATTTTCCATCAGAAAATTCTAATATTCACTTTTCTATTCTGATTCAATACTTTATATATATATTGATAAACTGATTGTTGATATATCAGCCCACAGCCCAAACCGCTGGACCTAGAGATTTGAAATTTTGCACAAAGATACCTTATATAGTGGAGGCATCCACTAAGGAAGGATTTTTAGAAATTCCACCCCTAAGAGGGTAAAATAGGGGATGACAGTTTGTATGCAAGTCTGTCAGTTTTGAAGTTAGGATCTTCAAATTTTGTGTTTAGGCTGACGATTGAAAATTAATGTGTAGTTATCTCAGCGTTTGTGATAATTCCACCATCGAAGGGAGGAAAAGGGGGATGAAGTTGGGTATGCAAGTCCTTCAATTTCAAAGTAAACTTCACTAAATGTATTATTATATGGTGTAGGCATCCACTAAGGAAGGATTTTTGGAAATTCCACCCCTAAGAGGGTAAAATAGGGGATGACTGTTTGTATGCAAGTCCGTCAGTTTTGAAGTTACGATCTTCAAATTGTGTGTTTAGGCTGACGATTGAAAATTAATGTGTAGTTATCTCAGCGTTTGTGATAATTCCACCACCGAAGGGAGGAAAAGGGGGATGAAGTTGGGTATGCAAGTCCTTCAATTTCAAAGTAAACTTCACTAAATGTATTATTATATGGTGTAGGCATCCACTAAGGAAGGATTTTTGGAAATTCCACCCCTAAGAGGGTAAAATAGGGGATGACAGTTTGTATGCAAGTCCGTCAGTTTTGAAGTTAGGATCTTCAAATTTTGTGTTTAGGCTGACGATTGAAAATTAATGTGTAGTTATCTCAGCGTTTGTGATAATTCCACCACCGAAGGGAGGAAAAGAGGGATGAAGTTGGATATGCAAGTCCTTCAATTTCAAAGTAAACTTCACTAAATGTATTATTATATGGTGTAGGCTTCCACTAAGGAAGGATTTTTGGAAATTCCATCCCTAAGGCGGTAAAATAAGGGATGAAAGTTTGTATGCAAGTTCGTCAGTTTTGAAGTTAGGATCTTCAAATTTTGTGTTTAGACTGACGATTGAAAATTAATGTTTAGTTAGCTCAGCGTTTGTGCTTATTCCAATATCGAAGGAAAAGGGAGATGAAAGGAAAAGGGGGATGAAGTTGTGTATGCAAGTCCTTCAATTTCAAAGTAAACTTCACTAAATGTATTATTATACGGTGTAGGCATCCACTAAGGAAGGATTTTTGGTAATTCCACCCCTAAGAGGGTAATCTTAATAATAATCTTAATATATCTAATAATATATATAAAATGCTTTTGTGGGTACGTAAATACGCAGTTTTCTCAATCACCACCAACCCCAATCAACTTCCCGTTGGGGTGGTAAATACCCCTTGGTCTCCAGATGGTAGTAAGGGAGTTTGGTCGCGGTGGGTGGTAGGGGGTGGTTGTGGGTGGCGAAAATGTTAAAACATATATTGCTGTCCTTTTCTAACGCATGAGGACATCTGAAAAGATCTCAAAATTTCTGGAATGGTCTAGAAAGTTCCAAAATGTGTAAAACGGTTATAATCGATCTGGAATGTTCTAGAAAGTTCAACAAATATCTGGAATGATCTAGAAAATTCTAGAGTGAATGCAAACTATTATAATCGATATAGCATGTTTTGATAAAGTTCTACAAATTTCTGACTTCATCTAGAAAGTTCCAAAATGTCCAAAACTGTTATTATCGAGTTAGAATGTTCGAGAACGTTCTAGAAATTTCCAGAATGATCTGGAAAGTTCCAAAATGAGTGCAATTTATTATGATCGATTTAGAATGTTCGAGAAATTTCTTGAATGATCTAGAAAGTTCCAAAATGAGTAAAACGGTTATAATTGATCTGGCTTCATCTAGAAAGTTCCAAAATGTCCAAAACTGTTATTATCGAGTTAGAATGTTCAAGAACGTTCTAGAAATTTTCCGAATGATCTGGAAAGTTACAAAATTAGTGCAATTGATTATGATCGATTTAGAATGTTCGAGAAATTTCTTGAATGATCTAGAAAGTTCCAAAATTAGTAAAACGGTTATAATTTATCTGGAGTGTTCTAGAAAGTTCAACAAATATCTGGAATGATCTAGAAAATTCTAGAATGAATGCAAACTATTATAATCGATATAGAATGTTTGAGAAAGTTCTACTAATTTCTGGCTTCATCTAGAAAGTTCCAAAATGTCCCAAAACTTTTATTATCGAGTAAGAATGTTCGAGAACGTTCTAGAAATTTTCCGAATTATCTGGGAAGTTCATAAATGAGTGCAATTTATTATGATCAAGAATTTTTGGATTGGTCTGGAAAGTTCCAAAATGTGTACGAGTGTTATTATTGATCTATAAAAACCAAATCGAAGTGATGTACATCTAAATATTCTAGAGTGATCTGGTACTGGAAATTTCGGTATATAAATCGAAATTCAGTGACTTTTCGTCAGTTCAATTGTGATTGCAGTCGAGTAAAAAAAATAACAAACTATTTGAATGTTCTGGAAAGTCTCTCAATATCGAAAATAGAAATCTATAATATGTTAAAAATGTATCCTTATATATTTTTTATACCATTAAACATGCGATGTATTTTTTTAACCCGAGCAACGCCGGGTTTCGCTGCTAGTATATATATATATATATATATTTATCATAATAAACATTACTTTGGTTGTTTGCTGGCTAACTTCGTATCTCTGCTGACTTTTAGTTTTGGGTATTGTCTAAAACAAAATGTACACCAGGTCCAAGATGTGGGGACCTGGAGACCTGTAAAACAGGTTGTCAAACCTTAGTACGGGCTCCAGTCTCCACAATACATTATAAGTGCTTATTGTGTTTTATGACATGTATTTTTCTTTTCACCTTTATGTATTTGTGGAGATAAATAAAGCTTATTATTATTATTATTAAAAAAAAAGATGTAGTATATGAAAATCAGGATAATTCTTAGGTACTATCCTTACTTTAGTTAGTTTGTTACGATTTCACGTCTTAACTACTCAACCGATCTCGATGAAATTTGGCACGCAGATAGCCTGAATGGAGAAGGATATAGGCTACTTTTTATCCTGGAAACGCGGGTGAAACCGCGGGAGATAGGTATTGTAGTTATATTATTCTACCTAATTGTGAAAAGTTGTAGGCATGATGATATGATGTTTGTTACTCTTTCACCCTAAAACTAGTGAACGGATTTACATGTAATTTGGCACATAGATAGACTATACTTTGGAATAACATATAGGATACTTTTTATCCCTGAAAACATAGGATACCTCGGGACCACGGGTATTATCTGAAAGGTTTGTTTGGTTTTTGTTTAAAAGCGCTAATCTCTGGAACTACCAGTCCGATTCTAATAAATATTTTACTGATAGGAAGCCGCATTGTTCCGAGCTTCTTTTGCTACTTTTCACACAGTTACTTATTTAAAAAAAAAACACTAATTATAATACAATTTCTCACACCCCGCACGATTGCCCTATCTAGACGTCTTCGTTGAACAACTGTATAGTTTTATAGACTGTGATGTTACTATGAAATACCTTCCGTAGTCAGTGACACGTTCCATAGGATACATATAAACCAAAGATAATAGGGACCATAGGGACGATAGAAAAAGAAGTAGTGACGCGACGACAGTGTCGTCTGCTACTTGCATGTGGTCAGCTTCCAAACGACACCTTTACATTCTTTATGATATTCTTTTTAGATTGATTCAACGCAACTATTCTTATTAATTCTATGTTGTTGACAATACGTTAATACTGATGTTCACCACAATATATTCCACACACTTGCCCGCCCTTAACATTGGCATTAAGAAATAAAAACACGCGAACTTTAATTCACATTCATAAAAGTAAAACAATTTCCAGTGTCGCTACAAACAACATTAAAGTCCAATGTGACCTCACACAAAAGTAATTCCATTAAAATTAATGATCCCGTGTGTTCTGTTTGCGTTAAGGTCCTCTCACATCAGAGAGCCGTCAATATTTTTGGGTGAAGTTTTCTTTTAATCAGTACCATTTCATGCAAGTTTTTCTTATTATTTTGTACGCAGCATGACCACAATCTCACAGTGGCACTAATTATATACTTAACCAAAGATGTAAAATACAGTTGTTCCAACACATCAGTCAGAATAACGGTTCAGTCGGACGTTCCTACTGCGGACCATTAGGATGTGGAATGAGCTCCCCATTACGGTTTTCCCTCGGCGCTACGATATGGGGTTCTTCAAAAGGGGTATAAAAAGAGCTCTTCAAGGTCGGCAACACATCGGCAATCCCCCTGGTATTGCAAATGTCCATAGGCGGCGGTGATCACTTACCATCAGGTGGACCGTCTGCCTGTTTGTCAACATATTGACATAAAAAAAAATAGAAAGTGCTTGCATACCTATTATATATTGAGAGGAAACAGGGGAAAAACAGTCAGTCAGTGCAAAAACCGTTTTAAGCGCTACCACGTAACATGGCTCAAGGGCCATCAATTGGTTCAAGGAAGTATTAGTTTTTTTTCTAGTAGTACAATTTAAAAATCTTTATCAATATTTCCGTCAACAAATATTCGTTGACCACTTGCATACTCACTCATGCAGAACCATTGAGCAATTGTATGAGCTCCTTTAAGAGAAAACATGGTATGCTCATCATTATTCCGTGGAGATGCGCCAACACTGTCATTGTACAACGTATGTTGAATACTCGCCGACCGATGAATGGACGCACCCCCTCGTCCAAGTAACGCCCCCCATTGTTTCGGGGGACATATTATAATAATTTCCCAGCAAATCAAAAGCATTTGGGAATCGAACGATCGACTCAGGTGATGTTATTAAATCAATGCGCATAGGTGGAATTGTTGTCTTGATAGTTTTGTTTACTGAGTTTTTTTTATTAGTGTATTTTTTAATTGGTTTGGATTAAGATGTTGTGAGTAATGGAACCAAATAATGCCTGGGGAACTGGCTACAGTGCAGCTATAAATATATCGGTAGGGTGCAATTTGTGTGAAATATATTATGAATAATTGGTGAATGAGAAGAATTTACCTTTTAATTGGAACAGGATATTTTAGATTTCTAGTTGTGATATAGTCGTTGGAGAAAGAATTTAATTCAGAAGGAACTTTTCTTCAAGTCTGTATAGTATTCTATGCAGGCATAGAGATGGCACGACACTATTTTTTACTTAAAAATCAAAGGTTCAATTAAAGTATCAAGATCATAATCACAGTACCTATAAACTTCATAATACACAAGTTATCTGATGCGACAGCTTGCAATATGCATATTTGTGAGAACAATACTACACCACTCTAAATGCAGGGTTAGACTTTATTTGCCAGTAAATTATACTTCAAACTTCAATTCGATTCAAACAATCAGAAACATTCACTTATTACAGACGAACATAGCACTTGATACCTTATTATTACAGCCTATATTTACCTCACGTACAAAAAACATTAACGTAACACCAGTAGCGATATTCTGTAATCCACTCTACAAAATGCTAAACGAAATTGTTCGTTGTGATATAGTACAAAAGTCCCTTTTAGAATAATAGTGTGGTTGGTTTTGTGTCGTTTTAAGACTGGTATAGTAGGTAAGACCGGTAGCCAGCGGACAATAAGCGATCACTCATCGCTTAGATAGCAGGTGGAATGAGCCCGAGGACATATTTGAATACAGGCCTTTTGTTGGACACGGCTCTTTTGTACGTAGTCATTAGAGAAGATAAAATTATATGGAACTTTAGTAAGATCGAGATTACGACGTAAATGTGTTATCTAGATTGTACGATGATTTATTGAGCCCGATGACTTTGCAACTTGCTTAAAGATTCTTTTAGCAATAACTTTGTGGTATAATTTAAATAACCGGAGTTAGTAGGGAACTTTAGTCTTCTTATGTCCTGTTTTTAATTACTCACTAACCCTGAATCGTGTATGCAATCAATGAAGAAAAAGAAGAAGAAATGAAGAGAAGAAAATGTAAATACTAAAGATACAAATTCAAAAAATGAATCACTTAATAAAGCACGAACCGATCCTCTGTTAAACCAAATTTAATAAAAAAAAAATGGAAGATATAAAAAAAATAGCAAGATAAGGTATTCAATAACTTTATTCCAAAAAAAGATCATTTGAAAAATTTCGCAATACGAGGTGCTGGCAAATGCCGAGTATATTTCGTATGGCGAGGTGGCGAGCTTATTTTTCAGAGTGAAAATCAGAAAAAGATGTTTTTTTAAACTGTATCTTTCCTTGTGTTTAGGGTTGCCATCTCTAAAATTTGGCAAACTGGACAAGAAGCGTGAAAGCACCGGATTTTGGAACTTGGAATACGGACATGTTCACAATGCTTTTTTTTACTTAGTAAAATAAAAACTAGTTTTGATTGTTGTGACTTGCAAACTTTTAAACCCGGACAAAAAATGAAACTCGACCCGGGCGCTCTCCGGGCGTCCTCTAAACTAGGACAAATCCTGGGAAACCCGGACGGATGGCAACCCTTCTTATGTTTGATCGCAGCTCAAGTCTTAGTTGCCGGAACCCACGGATAAGTAGTTAGGAGTTAATTCAAAAATTATTCAGAAAATTTTGCGTAAACTTGCTTCACTAGTTACTCAAACTACAAGTTTCTCAAATGTTTTTTTTATTAAGCTTAGATATTTGACTATAGTCAGGCGTTAACAACATTAATATCTGCCATACGGTATGTCTTAATCAAAGTTTAATTTGTTCTATACATCATATTGATAAAGTCTTGTCTTGTTCGAGATTGGATTGCGAAACCATGTAACCAATATTTCTATGTCACTTGCCGTTTTGAATCTTTAAAAGAAAAAGCTTTGCCTAATATAAGATGACATCATCATCAACTATAGTTCATTACATCACCCTTAATATACAAGCTTCCACTTTCAAATGCTACTACTGGATCCACAGTGAGGAATGATACGTATGCCTTCGATTTCACTGAGAAAAATATACTACAAGTGACTACAAAATTGTATTTAACAGTAACACAAAATTTGACGACCAATAACCTAAACAGAGTGACTTGCGAACTAAACTTACCAGTAACAAAACTAGTTTATGTTTGTTACTACATTTTTTGATTAAATGTAACTAAAGGTAGTTTCCCGACAGCTAAAGTTTGTTTCCCGACAACAAAACGTCAACTTACATAACTTGTTTTGTAGATCATTTTTTTCAGTGTTTTCTGTTTATTTTTTCACGATGTTATATTTATTAAATAACTGGATAGAAAAGATTAAGGCTTAAGAATTGTATCATCATAAATATAGGCCACTTGCATCTTGGTGCGTTATACAATGCCATTCCTTGTCTACAGGCGAAAATCGAAAACATTTGACAAATTTTAAGGGAGGTTCTATTACTGATACATATTAATTGTGAGGTTTTAACCAAAATCGGAAACATTACTTTAGCCGTATTTGGGACTGATATAGAAGCATAAAATAAAGCTTTATACACCGGTCTAATAACATATCATATTATTAATCCCATAATACTTTTGTTTAAACATGTACCAAGCTGCTATTTATTTGTTAATACCTAGGCTCTATGTGAATCCCCCACCGCGAACCGACAAAAGGAGCGGTTCTTTAATACATAATGACATTCAGACTAACTTTTTATTAATCTATATTATGAGAGTAACGTCCTATTAAAATTTGTCGAATGATTCCCATTTCACCCTGTAGACGTTGGCTAGCTACGGTAACTGCTTACCATCAGCAGAACCATATGCTTTTTTGCCACCTCAATGGTATAAAAAAATGCAAAATATATAATACCACAATATAAAAAAATTATGTAAATTGATTTGAACTTTGATTGTGAAGAAGTAGAGATTAATCATTGTCTACTTAATTGATTTGTCTATACATATATTTAGTTATATGTATAAATTTACTTGTAGGACACCCACACTTATGATAGGCAAGTGTTGTTTCCTTTGATAGGTTAATAAATCATTTGGTTCAATATAAATTCAATATTAAGATCATTGACTATGCTAATAGGGTATTATATTGTTTGTTAGCATAAAACTGTATGTACGTACTGTCAAAAATGATATTTTAACTTATTCAATTGTTTGCTTAGCAATAGGCTAATGGCCTGAAAAAATATATTTAGTCGGACATTTACATTATCAAAAACATATTAGACCCGAAGATATGGTGTGTTGAAGTTCCATCTGACGTCACGCGATGGTACACTTTTTACAAACAAGTGACGTCACGAGGCCTCACTCCCGAACATTAACGCGCTAAAAAATACGTGTCGAATATTTTTTGATAATCTAAGTAACGGACGAATTAGAATTACAATTGTGTTACCCAGGCCAGGCCGCATCTCTATTCCATAGGTATCTTTAGTACTTGACTTAAACGAAGTATTATGTGCTTTATTGGCAATCTACGTCTTGTAAGTACACACGGCAACACATCAAGCTATACATTTCCAGTATAAGCTGATCTCGCATTGTATAGGACTTCCCTGCAATGAGAGGTCAGCTTATATTGGAAATATATAGCTTCATCTGTAGCCGTGCGTACTACCTACTAATCATTAAAACAGCCGTTTCAAAAGTTGAAGTCACGCAGAAGGCATCTTTAAAAGCTTATTTAGCTCTATTACTCTACTATGTCAGAAGAATGAACCTGAAACTTGCATTATTATATTTATCATACAGCTCATATGATGGCAACAATAAAAAATCTTAAAAAACTTTAACATTTCCTTATTTCATCAAAAAGTCAGCCACGAGCGTACGTTAACCGTGCTGTTCCGACGAGTATTTTTAATATCTCTTTCGGGACATTTTTGGTCACTCATATATCACCCTAATGTTATCTGTTGGGCCGCTGTCCGCGTGATGCATTGCGCTTGCGCAGCTTTTGATTAACGAAATTAATTTGTCACAGGCGCGAATGTGGCACCTTAATTTGTTGTTTAACATACGTTTCTTCTCTTGTAAAAATCTGGACAAAATAACAGTCGCAAAAATTAGCAACGATATTCTGTTTGAATATTTTTGTGATTAATCAGGTGATAGATATCTCAAAATCTAAATGTATGGCTTACCTAATAATGTTGTGACTGTTTTTTCTTAAACAAAACATCTATCCATGTTAATTGAGCCGGGTATCGTTGGGGCTTCCAATGCCGTAATTTAGATAAAAGAGGCGTGTGTCCCAACACCGCATAAATACAACATGTCCAAACATACTTATCTTGTGACCACCTTTGAGTTCCTGAAATTAATGGTGCTTACGATATGATACTCTTTTTTATTAAAAGCACTGGCGTAATATGGTTAATCAGAGAAATAAAAAAAACTTCCTTTGAAAATGAAGACCGTTAATATTATTAATCACGAACCCTTCATTTAAAACAAGTTAATTATACGAACGCAGTCAATAATGATTATTGACCTTATAAAATCGTCAATAGAACCGATCGGTTTACAAAGGGGACCGTCATCGGTCGGTTGCCGGTGCAAAACTATTAAAAAAACAAAGCCAATTTGGCCTAATAAAGAATAATTAAAAAATAAGTTTTATTGTTCGCCCCCTTCACGCGTTACTTTGAGTTTTTAATTAATCAAATGGGTTATTGGGAAGTATATATTGTCGGTGTAACTGATCGTATTAGACAAAATTGTCCGTTCTCATTGTGTGATTTGTTATGGGCGCAGAGGGTTAAAAAGACGGGTGCTATAAATGGTTCCTTTATTGCCCTATGGGGATATCATATAATATAAGTATTTTTTTAATGTTTCTCTTTTGGATCCATTTGCTTTCATTAACAATATTGAATGGAGCGCCACCTCAGTAATGAGAACGACTAATGAATGAGGTAATAACGAACTAATAAGGTCCTATTTAGATTAACAACGTTTTGATTTTGAAAATGTACTAAACCTTTACTTTGGTTTCAAACGCGAAAATATGCAAACGTTTTATTTTGCTCAATCAAAATGTGATATTATTTTGGTTTTACGACCGGTCTCTTGTTTAAAATTGTTCTGTAAAGGTCAATTCAGTTCAATAATCCAACATAGTCTTAGAAAAGATGTCTTTCGGGAATCAAATAAATTTTCTGAAAAGCGTCATCTGAACCCAATCCCTCCAAAATGAACGAAGTCTAAGCTAGTATAGTTGCCGGCACATAACTTGGCCAGACTAGTAAGACTATTTTTCCCTTTTGTTCAGTAAGTTTAAAAATAAATTATTTCAATAACCATCGAATAATGTCAAACAATTAGAGTGAAAAGAACAATTGAAAGCCGGCAAATATAGCAAAATTCTGAAAATTTACAACCAAAAAGTGTCCAAGTTACGTGGGGTGTACCTAAAAGTTTTTATGTAGGTATTTAAGATCAAGCTTTTTTTTGAAGATTTCTGATACGGTAACCACGTGCCTAAAATTATCTTCAAACCCCCATATTTGCACGTTACACTATTATAACTCCCATAATTGCATAATAGCAACTGTATCTATTATTATATAAGTTAAGGTTGGTAATATACAATTAAAATTTCAGTTTGTCTGTCAAAACGTCCTTCAGTGGCATGAGATCGACCCAATCTGACAACCCTCTCGCCATAGAACCTATTATTACGGTTACGGTTACACAAGTCGGTTATGGAATACAAAAGAAATCTTACATATGTAGTAATTATGTGTGTTACGAAAATATTTATGATTTTTAATTGTTTGTAACTTTTAGGCACTGTTGTAAATCGCACTAAACTAATTTTAGTGACATCACATCTCTTTCTTACAAACATTATTGAAAAACGATAGAACATATAATTAGTCTTTGCCGTCTGGGCGTCAGGGTCATTGGTGCTGATTCTGTTGTTTACAACTAAACTAATTTTAGTCTCACTATGTCTCTTTCTAACAAAGAACATAAGAAAAGGAGTTAAGAAATTTAGTCCTGTCAAATTAGTCCAATGCTTGTTTTCTATTGCGGTTACGTCTAAATACCCGCAAATGAAGACGGCAAAGACTAATTTGACAGCTTTAAATATGTTCTATCCTTTTTCAATAATGTTTGTGAGAAAGAGATGTGATGTGACTAAAATTAGTTTAGTGCGATTTACAACAGAATCGGCACCAATGTCAAATATGGTTACAATTAAATAATTCGTTGCCACAAAAAATAGTGCGTTGATGTCCTCAAACTAAGGGACCTTACTTTTAACATTTTTAATACTGATGAGCACAGGCGTCCATTCACAAATGAGGGTGAAAGGGAATGGGCAGAAACTCCACCAAGCGTGCCCACTACGTATTGGTGGAGGTAGGCTAGTTGGTCAACCATCTATTGGAGTTTTCAAGCCGCGCTAGTTAATTGGGACCAACGGCTTTACGTGCCTTTTGAAACACGGAAAATGTTCAAGTTGAAATACCATTAGGTGGTCACCCATCAAGGTACCGGCCTCACCGGTGGTAGCTGAACTCTGCCGATCAATTAAGGATAGCTAAACATGTTACACCACGAGCGCTTCATATCGCTTTTAAATGCACTTTATAAAAAGAGCTCATTGCTCTATACATTGTAATACAACTTGTATTAAGGTCAATATTAATGCAATGATGTAACTAAATATTGCAGTACTTACCTACCTATGTAAAGGATGTAAGCAAATCGATTAGTTTCGATTGTCTATGAAATCGTGATTTCCTTTCGTTACTGATCATATTGTAAGGTAGAATCGATTTGAAATACCTTATCTTACGTACGTCGTGGTCCGGAAGCAAAAATAATAATTGTATAGGTAACCGTTTTCTAAATTGTATTGTTATGAATTCCACAGTAGTAGTCATTTACTTATCGTCAATAAATTAATGAATACAAAAAAAACTTTTTATTTAGGCAGGATAAAACCACGGTCAAGGAAAATATAAAATAATATTTTAGATAACTTTTAGCAACTTGTGAGTAAGACTGTCATACACAATTTTGTTCATATTGTGACGTAGAAGCAGATTTAGAAAAAAATCCACTTCTCTGAAAATACAAACTTTTTTAAATTAATTTTATTGGTATTTTGTTTTTATTTAGTTCGTAGTCCAGAAGTTGCCCATACTGGCTAAAAAGAAAGTCACCTGTAGTGTATTTTTTAAAAAAAAAATTATGTTTCGTATAATTGTATGGTATAAAAATTTGTATATCGGTTTTTCCCAGATTTTTACCAAACATTTACCTATACGAGTATTTTGTTACCTAATACACCAATGCTACTCAAAACCTGTCAGCTGATATCAGTAGCTAAAATAGCCATACAAATTCTACAAAGTCATCTATGCAGAAATAGTATATCTCCCTTAATCAGTTTACAAGTAAAACCCATTAAGGGCAAGCGTAATAATTGGCGATAGTTTTATTTTTTTGTTCCCGAGTAGGCTCCCAGTTGATTGACGCGGCCACTACGTCTTTTTGACAAGGCTGAAGTATTTTATTTGAGAAGTCTGTGTACAGTGTGTTCATTTTTATTCTGTCTGTATTTAAAATAAAAGGTTAATGTATTTAAAAATATATAGCCGCAATTTTGTAAGTGGTGATAATATTTTGGGGAAAAAAAAATTTGATGGAGTCTTTTCACCTTTTTATAATTAAAGTCTAACAATTTAATGTTCGAAATGGAGAGTAAAGTTATATTTAACGAAAAATTATGAAATATTTAATGTATTTATTTTAAATTTATAAATAAACCTGCTGTCCCTCGCGGTTTCACCCGCGTTCCGGGATATGTCCTTCTCCATACTATAGGCTATCTGCATGCCAAATTTCATGATGATCCGTTGAGCAGGTGAGGCGTGAAGGTGTAACAAACACACAAACAAATAAACAAACAAACTCACTTTCGCATTTATAATAGTTAGGATAGGAAGGAAGGATAGGATAGGATATATAACCATTTCTATACTAATTTATTGTTATTTTTCAAATCCGCAAGTTGCATGATTCGAGATACCCATTTCTTTAGTCAGGATCCATCCAAAAAGAATACTTAATGTTTCACAGCCTAAAAGAAATTCTTTGAAAACATACAATACCAATATTAAACACCCTATATCAAACATTCTCTGCAGATGCGTATCGTTAATATATTATCGGTGGGTAATCGAGCTCTTCAGTTTACGCTTTACACAAAAAGGCGTAACAGAAGCACTCTCAAATGGACGGCCCATAATGACTGCTCCTTAACTTTAATTTAAAACGATCGACCTCGTGTTGAAAATTACAAGCTCGGTAATTGCAAATTTGTTTTAATTTATTGTTGTATTAACTTTTGCTTCAGGTTTAGGGTCTTCATTGTGTTTTTTTAGTATAGGTGTGTTGACCATAGTCCCACCATGATAAGTGATCAGTTTAGCCGAAAGTTATAAGCACTAAGTGCCTAGAAGATTATTTATTTTATACTATCTAGTTTAACTGAGGGATATAATGATTTCCTTTCTAATGTTTTACCTGTGTGAACAATATATACTTCCAATAATACATGCAGAGTGCATGTATTACTGCAATACCTTATAAAATTCAAGTTATATTCAAAATTCTATAGATTTAAGAGCTTGTTTTTCTCTTTTCAGTTAATTTATGTTTTACGCATTCGGGATTTTTGTTTATTTTAATAATTTTATTATTTTTACATAGGCTTGTAGCGAAAGGTAGTAAGTACCTAGGGCTACGTGAGTGAACTAAATTCTTTTGTTTTTTATTAGTGTTTAAAAACTTATAGCGCTCGGTCATCGAACGTGTTAACTGTTACTAATAATAAGCGAAAATAATTTTTAATAATAAATGACAGGAAAATTGCTCATCAAAGTTCTAATCTAAAAGCTCTAATCTGAAAGCTACTGCATAATCATTGGATGTATCTACAAATCAAACAATTGATGTATTGTAATGTTGCTACCCTTAAAAATGTTTTAAAATATTTCTTGGGCTATCGTCCATCGGCGTTACATATAATTATCTCATCTTAAACCTTTTAGGTGTAAATCTGAGGAGTGACTTCTGAGAAGCGTATCGGTTCGGATTAGGGTTGGTACTAATCTAAAATATTATACGATTGGTCTGATTTATTTAAATTATCATGTTAATATTTTGTGCATACATTTTATTTTATGATTGTTATTCTATTATTATAAATCATTGAAACAAAATAAATAACTAAACTATTAAAATTAAAAAGACACACATTCAAAGAGATTTTGTTGCTGGGAACCTAGCCAATCAGCAGCCCCGATGTAATTTTTAATAAATATTGTTTTTTGTATATTTGTTGTAAATTAAACGTTTAGCCTTTAAATACTACCGCTACAATTTTTAAAGTTATCATGTAACTACTTCATTTTTATAATTAAAAATGTTTACATTTAATTTTCAGAGGCAACCCTAATTAAGATCGTGGGAGCACGCCGCAACGTTGTATCGGCGTTTAATCATGGACTAATTACCAGTTTTGGCTATCAGCTATCACATACGGATAGACAGTGCATTAACTAAAGGTCACTTACGTTTCGGAAGAACAGAATGTGGACAATGCTTCATCAATATGTATTCCTTTTTTATTTTCCATGAACTTTGACATTTTTGTATCATTTATTATATAAAATAAGGAAGTTTAATGTATGGTACAATGTATTTTTTATGCTCTAAGGTCATGTTCATGTATTGTAATGGTAATATTTTGATCAAGTTACATTGAACTTTTTATTGAATATATTTACGTTATAGATGGATGATAATATATAAGTAAATATATGGCAGATATAAAAGCCGAATGGGTGAAGCCTACACTTAGCGTTGTTCTAAAATAATAACTGCAATCTCACCATGGTAATTTATGATGTCGCCGAAGGAAAGCCTAGAAGGAACAGGCTGTCAAGGGCAGCTGTTGGAACACACCGATAGGTGCTTGAAAATCAAAAAGTATCTATTCAATTTAGGCCCTGATAAGGCACTTGAACGTTAACAATATGACTCTACATCGGTTCCAAGTTCCAAATACAACTTGAACTGAGAAGACTCCGGTTTGATGATAGATTTGCAATTTGAGGGTGTTAGCCAGCCAGATGGGTACTACAAATTACTGTAGGTACCACCGTGATATGGTTTCCTCACAATGTTTTCCTTCATCGAAAGCTCAAGTTCATTGTACGATTCGAACCCGGGACCGTCGTCTCGGCATCAGACGTCACTAGTCACTGAGGTATCATCGCTTTAAAATGATGACTTTATTACGTTTTAACACAATTGTTCTAAATATTCTTAACTCATACAAAAGCCAACCAAAATTTTAAAAGATAAATTTTGAAAATTTTCACCCAATATAGCCAATGTACCCAATATACTGCATTGGTACCATCTACATACTAAGATATATCTAAGAATAGGTATTTCTAAGAAGCTATTTTGTTCTAATTGATAAAAAAATACTTCGATAAAATTGCTAAAAATAGAGATTAAAACCATCAATTTTATTTCGTATCAATGACCACATAAGGCTGATAATTGCGAACGACACCTTTCCCACGATAAAGAAAGTGAAATATACGATCAATATATAAAACAGTACTTCTATTGTGTTGTCAAAATGTTATGCCTCGTCGGCTCCGTTGTCTGTAATTAAGTTAACTGACTACTTAACCCGTTGATGACGCGTTGATGCCCCATCAATCAATGATTGAACAATTGTTCTGATATTGATTTATTGTGGGATCAATATATTATGTTTTTGTTGAGGAAACTTATTGCAAGTATATTAGTTTTTTAGTCGATTGTGGTTTAGTAATAAAGATTATGGCAATTATTAGCTATTAAAGGTTAGGTGTCATGGCTGCCTTATATAGTTTTTTTTTTATTCAAAATAGACCTCCGCAGGCACTTATGAAAAGTCTGACTCTAATACCGGTTCGGAAGGTTGCATTTGCTGAGAAGAGCCGGCAATAAACTCAGCAATTACTCTTTTCAAAACAAGCTTATATTAATTACATAATATTTACATTCTAATCGTACTGACAACAATTGCGTGCCCCGGCGCGGCGGCAAAAACTACACAGTAGACTAAATAAATAAATGACAAACCTAAGCAGACCAGCCACCACAAGCAGCACCTGCACCGATGGACCTTTATTAAAAGTAATTCTATTACTGGGAGAGAGGTAGAGCATATATTTTTTGTCTAAAGAGCAGCTCGTCTGGGGAAGTATCTCCTACCTTACAGAATACTGCAGCCAGATAACAATGTTGTGTTTCTGCGTGTAGGTAAGGTTGCCAGCGCGAGTGATGCCTCGGGTATTACAAGCTTTTGATGAAACACCCGTGGCATCACAAGCGTTCCTTGCTACGGTAACTGTTTAACATCAGGCGGGCCGTATGCTTATTTGCCGACTTAGTCGTGTAAGGTTAGTCGGATTTGAGAAAAAGAAGCAATTACTTAATAGTGAGTATGATTATAATGTTTCTTAGCAGTGCGGGTTTAAAATATATTACCTAGTGTTCTCCAATTTGTTTCAGGAAAGTTCACATCTCTACGTACTTATGTGGAGATTACATGAGTGGATCACCGCAAACTTGGCTGACTGTACCCATAAACCTATACATACTATAATTGCTTTATATGACTACATTCAACAATGAAGCAAGCCATAAATAGTAATACGAGTCCTTCAACAATGTAAACTCAGCATAAATAATAATAACGAGGTTAAGGAACATTATCCGAACAATTCGCACTGTCATAAAACTGCCCATGTAACATAAGAATCAATCAATGTTGCATTTTGTATCTTTAAAGCCAAACAGTATCATCTTCTGAGCAATAAAAGCCACTCGTGAACTTATTTACATCATTGCTGCTCTTTCTTATTCAACCTATAGCTAATGACTATAACATAACACAATATTATGTATTAATATATCACAAGTTCTGGCCCCCTAAAAAGACAACAGATCTTAGGCAATTCATATATTCCGAATCTTTTAGTTAATTGAATTGTTTATAATGCGTGAAAATTTTACCAAAAAATATTAGAATTACTTAGGATCTGCCGAGAATTCGAAAATTCCGTTAATAATATTGCTTTAGCTTCCTTTTTAGAGCCCTTAGTCACATTATGCCTTGTTCTATGGCTTACGGATTTTTGTAGAACTTTTAGCGAGCCCGTACACGAGCGATAATTGCGGCTACAAAAATAGTATGGTAAATAATCGCTCAGCGATTATCGCTCGAGTGCGGGCTCCCTTAATCTGTCATAATTTTGTAGGTTTATAAAGTATCACGCATTATCAGACTATGGCAGATGTAGGTTAATATACAATTGGTTGATGTGCACAGCTTTACAGATTATCAATAAAATATAAAATTTATCGCACAGCCATATTTAACTTATGGATAAGTGTTTTCCAACGTTGGATAATATGTGCCTAAGACCCTGTCCAGAAGGGCGATTTTGCAACGATTCTCTCGCGCGAATGCATTACGCGCGTATGGCGAGGTCTACTTCAATACATTGCGTTGCTTGTGGACGCAATGTATTGGTGACGCTTATGAATTCGCGTGTAGCGATTCGCCGCGATTTCGCCCCTTCTAGACAGGCACTAAATGTTATAAACGACAACCCTTTTATATCTTAAACAATGGTTTATTATATAAGTGGTTATTTTTAACAGCTCCTGTTATGTTTTTGCCTTCCAATAATTAAACAGAGATTACATTTTGGCAACAATGTTCTACTACCGAACCCACTTATTATAAATGAGTTTAAACATTAGTTTGGCTTGGGTGCCCTATAATTTGGATGCGCCATAAACATTATTACAAACATTAGGGTTCAGATAAATTATCGAGTGATTAGTGGAGTGTTTAGTTGCTTTGTTCAGGTGATACTATAGTTTTAATCATCATTAAATTTAATCACCTTTATTCTTAAAGGTGATGATATTGCTTCTGCTCTAGGAACTGCCTCATGGATTTTCAGTTTTTAAAATAAGCAAGGTAATGCGATATCTGGTTCAGTTCACTAAATAGAACAGTTTAAATACGGGATGTCATTGTTTAAAAAAAAAACGTTTTTGTTAATTTATTCTAAAGAAAAAAATATGCTTTAAAATTCAAAAGTATCCTACCTCATACAGACTTAGTCAAAGAGTTATTAAAAACACACATTAATAAATTAATAAGATTATGGTTCATGCAGAAAGATACGGGTGACTAGCGACAACGACATGTTTCGATTATTGAATGAGCATCGATGCGTCGAATCGATTACGTCCGAGTAGTACGTACTGTGTTCGTCTGCTATGCTCCGACCGAGACGAGACTTAACAAGGGGTCTTGCAGGATTGTACTTTTTGTTCCAGGACTTATGCGCAACGTTATGCAATACTGCTTCATTTATTTAATTACCTGTTTTATATAATTAACTTTATTTTAACAAGGATATGATTTTTTATTGAATGAGAATAGATACGTTCGATTAGCACAGAATGAACAATGGTTTTTGTAGTATTGTACTCTTTGTTTATACCTATTATTAAAGTAAAACTTAAAAAGTTTCAAGAACGATGATCATTTTTGCCTTCACCTGATAGCATGACCAGTAAATTCATTAGTTTTTTGATGTTATTCTAGACTCTAGAGTTTAAAATTGAGTAAAAAAAATATACAGGTATATTTGTACAATGAGACAAGGATCTTTTTGTACGTGCCCAAAATTGGAACTAATAGTAACACTAAAACATAAAAGACATATTCGCGTAATTTATTTTAATTTTCATAGACAATTAGCGCCAACACAAATGTTCACCACATGCAAAAAGAAGAAGAATTCCGGTTGCTATTCCGGAATAGTATTTTTTATTTAGCTATCAAATCGTTACAAAACGGTCATGTAGATACACATATATACGTCAATGCGATCAGTGTTGCAAGATAGGAGGGCTAGCAAATACCTTATTTTCAGGGATGTTTAATGGCCTAGGCTAGATGACTGAAAAATTCATGTAATAATTATATATTTTTTTACCCATTAATCATCCCTATTAAACGATTTAATATACAAAAATGCTGCCGCTGCTTTAAATTAAAAACGAAGAACAGATTCAAAACGCCGGTCTTGTATACTTTATAATTCACCATACGTAGCTTTTGGTCACGGCAGTTTTTGGCCTAGGCATGCCTCCATATTACAACGATAATTGTTCTTTAATAAGTTCATTACAATTTATAAAATCTTGCTCACTTACTATGCACTATCATCCTCAACCCAGCTGACGCTAGTCGCGCCGCGTGCACTATCGCGACATGATCGCAACGACAAATCGCGAGATGCGCCCGCGTCGCTCGCCAACCGTCCGTTATTCCGCACCGCTGCTTACCCCCGTCCGATCCTATCCTCGAACATATTATTATTGTACCCGATCAGCGAGAAGACCTGCTTGCAAAAAAGTTGGCAATCTAACTCTAGTTTACTCATATTTTTAAAACGGCTGTCATAGATAATAATTATATTTAATATGTAAAAGGTGATATGAATGGATGATATTTAAGGTAACATACGTTTATGACTAACTTTGCGAATGAGAGACAATCAATGAATACGTTCACAAGTGCTTCCCTCAAAACTACGACATTCGCAATTGTACAACTGAGAATTTAAATAAAAATTATTCATACTGCAAAAATATAAAAAAAAACATAAACCATATTTATCAGACCATAAATTCGAGGACGAAATCAATTACCGAGTCGTCGTCAACAATAAAGTACGCAAGAATTTACATTACACAAACGAGCCACGTGACACTGAATCCTAAACTAACGATATAAAAGAGCCAACATTTCCCTGCGCTTCAATACAGCGAATATGTCCGCAATTCGACCAGAAACTCCAGACCTGGAATTTGAACTAAAGTAAAATAAAAAGATGGGTCGCGATAATCTGGTTATAAGCACATGAGTGGCTTTGAATGTGTTATCGTGGCAGTACATTAGTGGCGACTTGACACGACCAGTCTTCTGTTAGGGCACGGCTTGTATTAGTGGCTTCTAATTTATTGGGAACGATAGGACGACGGACGCCGGCCACCCTGGCCACGGATCCATTCACACCAGCCGAGGAGATCTGGGACACTTGGATGTGCAGTGTGATTTTTATACAGATATTTTTATGATTAACCTGAAAATCTATTTATTATTTTACCACTAATATTAGTTTAATATCTAACTTAATACGCTAACGAGGATTATTAAGTATATTCAATTAATACGATAATAGCGACTTGGGTTCGCGTTTGGCATTGCAATTATAACTAAGATATTCATTAAAATTAATGATTTAGATAAATTTGATCAAATAAAATGTTTAATTGGATGATTAAAATCCATGTCAACCAACTTCACACAGATGTTATTATTGAGAAGCTCTTGAATCAAAAAATGGTTATTTTTTATTTTATTTATTTATTGAGGCTTACCAACTACAGTCACATACACAATTTACAAAATGAAACTTATAAATACTAACTGCACAATCTTTACAGGTAAACACCACTTGCAATATCTTACATGATTACAAAATTATTGTGCGTCACCGTTAGAAAAACATAATATATGCTATTTTAGATAAATTTGATCAATATTTATGGTTTGATATAATATGTTTAATTTAAATCCATGTCAATCAACTTCACACACATGTTATTGATACAATTTTGAATCAAAAAATGGTAACATTGCGTCATCGTTAGAAAATGAACATAATATATGCTATTTTAAAAACCATTAGTTTCAAATTGTTGTTCATAATTATTAGTAAATAAATAAACATTCTTTAAATTTTTTTAGACTGTCTATTTTCCCCCAGCCCACTCTACATTTTTATTAACACCCCAAACCTGATAAACAGGATACGGAAAATATATTTATTTGTCCAATCATCGAATATAAGGGGCGTTCTCAGGTTACACCAAATGATTCCAGTACAGCAATCGTCCAGGTGATTTGTTGCGATAATCTGTACTAATAAATAACACACTCCATTCGACGATTGAGCTGCCTTCCTTGAGATACCGGATTCTTTTGGTTTTGGTCATTTTAGCGCAAAACTACTTGATTTATCATTTTGCATTTATTATTATGGTGAGTAAAGTTTACTAGTTCTAGGTTAGTGGGCATAATGTAAGTTAGCGAAAGTTATATACAGGAATGCTTATCATTCAATTGAAATCAGATGAAGATTGGTTGATTCTAGATGCATTTATAATCCGCGATAAGTAGCGTATGTACTAAGGAGCTCTTAGGGACGATTTATTTACATTTGATTCTGACTGTTTAGATTTTTTATGTTTTTTTTTCAGAAGTTATGGAAATGAAAGATGGATGACACCTCCATTTAGAAGCGAAGATTTTTCATCAGGCTGGGTCATCGAGCCTGGGTACACTTGTGACTTTTCTTACGTAGGTGATCGTTACAAGCTCTATACTTTTAAATTAAATTATAGCTATAGGTTTACTAGGGATGTGGAGAGAGATAGAGATTGTAGATTTGTTGTCAAGTAAGTTTCTTTTTACACAGGAACACACATAGCTACATCATGGTGGTAACCTTTATAAACCCCTTATTACCATAAAACAAAGTCGCTGCATAGAACACCCACACAGCGCTACTTTTATTGTGCTTTCTATCGCATCGTAAACATGTGACATGATGGTGATCGCGGAAGCCATTCGGTTGCTAAAACCTTAAAACTTGGGCATAATATATGGGCAAGCTGGGTGATAAAAATTAGATATGTTAGCGTGGTGCTTTTAGCGGTGACATCTGAAGTGTGTGGTTACATTGGGTTGTAGGAGGTAAATCTAGTATGTCATTGCCAATGATTCGTGGCAGGGCTTTGTTCGGAAATTTTGTTTTGCCAAACGGCCGTGGCATTGTTGTTATGATTCCTGTCGCGCAGATTAGATTCCCATCCAGAACATAGATTTATGTTTAGGGATATGTCTGTTTGTTCGGAAATTTATATTTTTATCAGTTATCTGGTTTCCATAGTACAAGCCATGATGGCTGATAGATATGACGGCGGGCCAGTTGGCGTGATGAAGATTCCACCTATCAAGCCGCAGGACGATTCGCACCCATGACATGTGTGCATGAACATGTCTGGATGTCCTGAGTCTGGGTGTAATTATGTAGGTATGTATTTACAACAAAAAGTTACTGCTTAGTTTGGATATTTATTCGCAGGATATTTATTTTATGATGATAGAGTGGCGAGTACCGCAGTACAGGTCGCCTCTCTCAATGTGAAGAGATGGGTGGACGATATACGTGGTCGCCGGCGCTGATTGCACCCGTTTCACGATGTCGGGGACAGTGTGCATTGGCAAGAAGATCTAGCTACTCTGGACCTAAGGTTTGGAGATAGTAGTCTGTAATATTTTTTATTTACATTAAATGAATATCTATATAGCCTACGTTTGGCTCAAAAGCATACTTCAGTAATAACCACAACATACACAATTTAAATTATAAATTTTCCATTCAACTTCTTTTACAAGAAAGTAAGCGATTGTCACAACAGATAAAAAAACCACATTAGCGTTTACAAAAACGCCGCAACCGACACATACCGAGCTCAATTTCGCTGATTCGCTCGTAAAGCCACGAGGCGTGTAAAAAGCCTATAAAATTCAATTGACACCCGTAAAACCTGATAATGTACGAGCGAGCGGGCACTTTTCTTGTGTTAAGGCTGCGTATAAAGCAAAATAACAATCTTAGAATTGAAATTTACCCAAGTAAATAGTATTTAAATGAAAAAATATTTTTATATGGGTATTTTCATTATATACGCGAGGGTTCTGCCTGAGCAAAAACATAATGGAATGAAATTTTCTCGATAGAAAAAAATCACAAAGCTACCTCTAATAATAATGAATTTTCGGTTTTATTCGTTCATGGTGTATCTAATTAAGACAAACATTCGATAAATAATATCACTAACATATGACCTAGGGCTGCTACTAACGATTTTTTAAAATATTCTATACTTTACGAGTTATTTAGATAAGAAGCGCTTCGTTCATTTTTGTGCCGCGAAACACGCTATCTCCATCTCATCTCCACGCGAAGATTAGACATAAGTTTGTTTCATCTGACATTGCGATATTTTTCTGGCTTGGTACGCACTCTTAACATAAATTGTCGAGATTCCAATGCGTCTAAATTGTAAAAAGTAATTTACAGTGTTTAATCATCTGATAGTGTATATAATGTATGGGTAACTACAAATGTCAGATAGAAGGGGAATCAGTAAGGACACCTTTTTCGTTGACCTATTAGTCTTATAGTTAATCACTACTTTATTGCTAACTTAATAGCGTTAAGTTAATGCCGGTAAAGTCTTCATCGTTTTTATTGCTAAATGACAAATAAGGAACTTCAGTTTAACGTCGAAGATTAGAACAGTATCGCATAATTTGAAATTATAATAATTCTAACTATCCTTACTTACTATAAATGCAAATGTGAGTTTGTTTGTTTGTTACGCTCACGCCTTAACTACTTAACCGATCACTATGAAATTTGGCACGCAGATAGCCTATGGTATTGAGAGGGACATAGGTTACTTTTGATCCCGGAAACTTGGATGAAGCTGTAAAGGAATGCTATAATAATAAATGGATGTTTGCAAAAGGGAGCATTTTAAAAACCATGACATTTTGTAAAAATACCCGGAACTGGAGTCCAAAAATAAATGCTTATAGTAAATGTAAACGAAATGCTGCTCCAGATTCTATTAGTTAATATTCTAGCTTAATTTGTAAATGGCCTTATCAGCAACCAATATTTGATCAAACATTCGAACGAGCCTCAAATAAATCCCACAAATATTTAATAACAGGAGAATAAAAATAAAAGTCACATAACTATTTATTTTGACACACTCAAACAAAATGTTTCGACAAATCTCTAATAGGTATAATAAACAAAATATTCACCCGGTTAAGAAGCTTGCTTGTCTTATTAATTTGTATAATACTGCCACATTAAGGAGACACCATGGCTCTATACTTTATAATTAAATTTAGGGGTCTTGTTATACTGGACTATTGGAAGCAATTCAGGAATGGTCCTATCATGGAGGAATCTCGGGGTTTCGAACAGGTAGGAAGGCTTAGGAAAAAAATTAAGTAATAATCCGACCACAAGTCTATGATAATCTGATGGTAACGCCATTTTGTCCTGTGTGGTTTTGTGTAAAAAACACGTGACATGATTATCTGTAACCCTGAGAACAAAAAAATTTAGGGTGGGTTTATATTGTGGTGATGATATAATTGGTATCGTTTAAGGATCAGAAAATTCATGTAGTTGATTATATTGATAAATAAGTTTACTTTTAGGTATTTTTAGTGTTTAAAACTTTCAAACTACTTCTTCATTCATATTGATTAGATTTTTAACATTTTGAATTGAATTGTAATATTCGCAGTAAATGTTTTACATGTCGTGATGTAATATGTTTTTCAGTGATTTTTTCAATTAAACGATAATATAGTTTTCGTGACATTTCAGAGAAATCATAATAAAAAAAATAAAAGAGAAAAACTTAGCAATGTTATTGCATCAACTTGTGTGAAAATATATTACATAGTATGTATATTTATCGGAATGATCAAACCTCAAAAATGCTAAAAAATACATAGAAACTTTCCCTGAAAATAGAAATTATAAAACAAAAAATACGCAGTCATGTAAACCAACCACGAACCAATTATAAGGGCGGTCATTGGAAAGCAACAGCATTTCAGATAAGGGATGAAAGTAATACATACGATAACATCAGGGTTGGCTCGTTAGCCGCAATAAAACCGTTTTTGTGTAAAATGGAGCGAATTTTTTGCTGCTCCCGTCGCGCCTGGAGGCAATTTGTCGTGGCATTGAGTTGGGATGTGTTTTGAGCTGATTTGACATTATAATTTAACTGTTTTAATTTTACACGAGCTTTAGGGAAAGTGAATTATTCATCTGAACAATTTGAATGTATGTTTTTGAGACTGTTGAGAACTACTAGGCTTCGGATCTAGATTAAATCAACTTATAAAATTTGTAAGTTGCAATTTTGTAAGATGGAGTATGGTTCAGGTTTCATGAAGATAATAATAGCTAACATATATATATTCTCTTATATTACAACTCCTTGATAATGTAGGGTTTTTATGTTCCTCCTTTCTTGACCTTGCTTGAGAATCGTCAAGGGGAATTGGTCTAGCTAGACAGCTCATCCGATTAGGCCTTCGTATCCACGGGAAAGTAGCTAGACAATCATAATTTTTATTGCTCACAATTCACGTCGAATCAATTTTGTCCAAATCTTCGAGACGACAAAAACAAATATGTTTATCAAGTGAAATACCTTTGTTATGTTAATAAACAAAAGGTCCATACAGGTGCAGTGAACTGATACTATAGAGCATGCGCAAGCGTTGATGTTGTATCAGTACTATAATTCTGTACAGCCAGCAAACGAAGTGAACTAATATTATATTGTAGGGTATTTACGGAGGTCGATCTTGCACCTAAGTTTTCAGGATATTTAACATAAGTTATTGTAAAAAACAGTAATAAATAAGTTCTTCAGCTTATAAGTAGGTTTCATTTTATTTGGCTAAAATGTTAAGTTAGTTTTATTTGGGGGAGGTAGAGCATAGCGTTTATTTGACTGGGGAAGTACCTCCACCTTACAGAATACCGCAGTCAAATAACTTTATGTTGTGTTCCTGCGCGTAAGTAAGGTCGCCAGTGCTCATTAGGGAGGGGGAAAAGGTCGGTAAGACGGTAACGCGTGAGTGATGCCTCTTGTATTGCAAGCGTCATTATGCTTACGGTAGCCACTTACCATCAGGCGGGCCGTAGGCTTGTCTACCGACTTCGCCATATAAAAAAAAAGGTATAACTAGTATCGAACAAATCATGTGACATAAATTATTTAGTTTGGCTTAGTAGGCCTCTTTTGAAGATTTATTTCATTGCGTACCCCAATCGCCACATCATAAGAGCCTTATTTTTAATGGATCAAAAATATCGTAGTGTATTTTTACATTAATTTTACAAACACTTTTCATGCTATCGGTACATTTTGACGTCTTTATACGATTGTATGAATGCAATAATATGCACATATTTAAGTCGACGTTTGTGCAATCCGATGCCAGGAGACAATTTACAATGTCTTTTGATTCTCTTATACTGAAGTAGCTCGAGAGGTTGTGGTCGGTGAAAATTATACTCAAGTTTAAATTATTGTATATTTTCGCTAGATATATTACGACACGCCTTATTTTACTGTAGTAGCAGTTGCACTATGTAACTTGATGATTGTTTTCGGTGTCACTGTAATGCTATATGTCATGATTGTACATAAATATATGTATATGTTTATTATATTTGTAGGATTTATTTACTTTCTCATAATTTCCAAAGGGTTCTAAATCTATGTAACAATAATAGTGGGTTACTTTTAATAAAATGAAATTAGAGTATGCAAAAAGTATAATAACAAATATACTCAAGAGGCATGAGAAGCGATACTAAACAAAACAAACACGGTGGGTTTTTACAAAACGAAATAAGTACTGTCAAAAATAACAGGAAACAAACAATTCAACACACCTCTAGCGCCACTAAATTACCGAAAACGTAGACCTAAGTCAACAAAAATCAACCGGAAGACAAAAGATCGGTCGCGATAACATTACCTAATCGATAATTGTATCTACGACACTTCGGCTCACACGTAACATCGTAAAAAAGTGAGAAAGTACGATGATAAAACTATACTAAGCACCAATTTAACTCTACCATTGCTCAACTCAAACACATTCAAAAATCGACCTTATTCCCTCACTCTAAGAATAGAAGGTGAAGTTAGGGTGTGTAAAATTATGTGGTGGTATTGTAAAGTCGCGAAGAGCATGGCAATAAAAAAGGTGAAATGTCTCAGTGGAAGCGACAGTGGACATCCAGCCGATAAGGGACCACCATAGTGGATACTGGTCCCATTTTTAGGACGGTGTTCCGGTTTTATGTTATTGGGATACCAATTTTTTTTATGTATGGAAAAATTGTAATCAATCGTGGATTTATGTTATCAATTTATTGGTTCAAAAACAATGATATTATAAGTAAAGAGGTTACCTATACAAGATGTCATGTCGTGTCGTTGACGATCTGACGTGACTCATTGCTAAAGTGAGCTAACTAGCATAGTTCTAACGTGCCACTTGCGGAGCGCTTATAACCTATCTAGCTCTTTTACTTATAAAATCATTGGTACAAAAAGGAAACAATAAATTGTGTAAATAATAATTTTAAGTATAGACAAAACGGCTCTATTTTTTTGCAATCATTAGAATTATACATTGCAAAATAATTTATGTATAGTGAGAGTTACTCTAACTGAATAGTTTAATTACTAAAGGTCATGTATAAATAACTTTTTATTTATATAAAAATAAACGTTAAAATAGGAAAATACATGAGCTCTCGTTTATTTCTATTGATGGCGCAAGAACTTGCCGTTCTTACATCCATTGCAAATTAACAAAACTTAAAACACCTTCGATTTTTGATACTCAGGCATGCTCACGATGTACAAAATACTTGAATACAGATTAAAGTAAGGTAAACAAATACTTTAATCTTTTGTTTTCATAATATTTCACTATGCAATTAGGCTTACAAGGTTTACAATGATATTTGTAATTACATTTCGCAATTATAGCTGAGCATTCAGCCATCTACTTTTAGCATACTAACTTTTTATGGGCTATAATTTACATATATATCTACTATATCACGTGAGTTCTCTATACATTACTTTTGTAGGAAAATAGTCGTTTTCATTACAAGTTTATTTGTTTTGTAAATTGAGCGATAACTCGTAAACTGTGAAGGGACCCGCCGTGAGTCGACTATAATAATGACATCTACCAAATATATACGATTACGTTGAGATAGCGGTCTCCTCGGGGGCTATTACTTTATTTTGTGTCAACGGCCCACATGACAGTTGATATTGAATTTTACTGACTGGATAGTGAAGTGTTGAAGTGAGAAAACAGAATAGATTTGTAGCCCGTTCAGTAGTTTCATTCTTTTTTCTGTTTTTTCTTTTTCCAATATGGTGGCAAACAAGCATACGGCCCGCCTGATTGTAAGTGGTTACCGTAGCCTATGGACGCTTGCAACACCAGGGGTATCACTCGCGCGTTGCCGATCCTACATAAAACTCTTCATACCCTTTTTGAAGAACCCCATGCTGTACTCCCTTGGGAAAACCACGGCGGTGAGTTCATTCCACAGTCTGAGCATTCGCGGAAGAAAACTCCTTTTAGCCCGCACAGTTCGAAATAATTCTGGTTTCAATGTGTGAGGATTCACTCCCCGTCGATGGCGAGAGTTGCGATGGATTTGTGAAAAAATTTAGAAATGTTGACTTTTTTATCGATTGTGGTGATTCTAGTGACCATAATTATCAGCCCGAATCTTCTATTGCGGGTATAACCTTCCGCCCTTTAGTAACTTCCACTAATGTCGGCATAATGCGTTTCGCATCTAGAGTCTTGCAGCATACTCTTCGAAATCATTACCTGGTTGATGGACGACAATAATAACTGAAGTTTAGTACCTTCAACTTTCATTTGTACCTTCTTAGGCTTCGGACTAAAATGGAAAAAATGGAATTGTAGATATCGTTGATTTGCTGAGATTTTAAAACAGTCATAAGTAGCGTTTCCAGGCGTCCGGATAAAGCTGCACATTGGTTGCGTCTCCGGGAAAATTAGACGGTGTCTGGCCTTTCCGGCTTTTATTAGGCTTTTGACATTTCATCCGAATTTAAGAAGATTTTGTGGTAAATGACCAAAAAAGTCAGGTTTTATATTATTTTTTAAATTTTGTATATGCTCGACCTTTTGATCAAAATGTCCGGCTCTACTGGCTGGTCTGTCCAGCTATTCGGTTTAAGACCTGGCAGCAATAGTCATAAGGGATATTGATCGTTTCAGAATCTGATCAAAGATCAGTTTGCTTTCTTAGATTAGCTCTTACGCCGAAAATAAAGATTTCCACTTTCAAAAAAGGCTTTCCGTTTATATATTTTTCTTGTTTAATGAACCGATCAAAACTGACAGGTAAGCAATATCCCTTACCTCTCCTTATTTACACGTAAGCAAAGATTTAAAAAACTTAATCTTATTACCAACAAAACGTGTTAGCTTAAGCTACGGAATAGGTTTAAGATGAATCTTTCAGGATAGCTGTTTGCAAAGTCAACCGCAAAACAAACACCGTTAATATTATTTCATTATTATCCCACCAAATAAAAAAGGGACAAGTTATTCAAACAAGCCTTTTGTCTATGTATCAAAAGATCATCGGATCAGTCAACCAACGGATGTTAATCGGATTTCAATGTAAAGTTATTGTTTGGGATATAATAATCCCACCGGGCTGTGGTTGGTTATCTTTTATTTCATAATGAACCCGTGTTTTCTCTTGATGGATTTACAACTCTATTGGACGTATTTTTATGACATATTAATTTACAAAACTCGACTTATTTTCTTAGATATAAGGATGAATTTCCATAAACCATGGCATTTCTAATCATCGCATGCCATTTCTTAGATGATTTATGGTTTTAAGCGAAGCTTGCTACTGGGTAAGCGTTGGTCCGTACTAAGCTTTGGGTAAGCTTCGAATAAGTTCTGTTCGCATCGTTTAGTTTATTTTAAATCTGTAAAGTTGAGCTTTAAAATTATGAAACCGTTATTTAACTGTGTTGTTCTTTAATTAAAATAACCCGATTGTTTTGTTCAAATGAATAAACAAATGATGGAATTATAGCTTTTCAATTGTTTATTTTAATTTTAGTAAAAAGTTAAAGTAGTGGGTATTATTGTTGCTGTGAAAAACATTCCTTATGTACATTACGACAAATTAATTTCAAATCAAATAACTAACTAAAGTGAAGACTAAAGAAGGTAATATATTATGTATTACAAAAACTAGTATATGTAGTATATAACTCTGGTTTCCTAGTACAAGCTCTGCTTAGTTTGGAATCGGATGACCGTGTGTGAGAAATGTCCCAGGATATTTATTTAGTTATTAATTTAATATGGGTAAAATATGTACTTAGATCAGCTATATTAAACATAGTGGCCCTGATTCTGTTGTTCACAACTAAACTAATTTTAATGTCACTATGTCTCTTTCTAACAAAGAACATAAGAAAAGGATGTAAGAAATTTAGTCCTGTCAAATTAATCCAAAGCTTGTTTTCAATATAATTTTAGTCGCCATCTATCGCGGTTTCGCCTAAATACACACAAAATAAGACGGCAAAGATTAATTTGACAACTTAAAATATGTTCTATCCTTTTTCAATCATGTTCGTAAGAAAGAGATGAGATGTGACTAAAATTTGTTTAGTGCGATGTACAACAGAATCGGCACCAGTACCTACCAAAACTTAACCATCTTTAAGCAGGTCAATTAGTTACGTATAAGGCAACTTATGCCGTAAAGTGAATTTACAATAAGAATTAATTTCAGTTTTTTATAAGTTTCTCTTAATCCAGATAGTGTGACAGGTTTTTGGAAAGATGTCAACTATCCGTAAAACATCTGGACGGATGGATATTTAATAGATTACTTTGTAAAACTCAGTAGGAATAGGATTACGGATTTATTTTTTGTTTAATATTTTTGTTGTTAAAAGTAAATTTGCTCAGGTTGATTTCCCGTGGGATACGGAGAAAGTACAACGAAGATCAGAACAATACTTTTTTTTTAAAGTACAAGAAAAAGAAAGGGCATTCTTGTTTGTAGATGCTCTTTTGTTATTCTATATTTTGCCAAAAATATGAGGAAAGCTATCCAGTGGGGTTTCAGGATAATCCTAAATTAGTTAAGGACATATTATTTTACATAACCTTAGTTTTTTTCCGCTCATCAATCCTTCGATTTATTTGTGTTGTGAAAATTCACCTTAAGAACTCTGCGATAGCAATAACAATCTGATTGATGATGAAAAATTAACAAAAACTATATTTTTATCTTATATCTAGCTAAATTGTCAAGGATTGTCTTACAAAAATGACGTCACGGAGACTAGACAGTATCAGAAAATTTTCAATATGTTAGTAACACGATCTCCCGATCGATAACGCTCCGCCTTAAAAGGCGCCGTACAGGTATGCTCAGGCGCCGCCAAGTGCCCTCATGCAGAAAACAACTTCACTGATGAAACGAACTCTTAATACGCGGTGACGGTCACTACAGACCCTAATTAAGGCTTAAATCTTGACACCACTTTATCAAGACCTCTATATTAATACCAATTCTTCAATAAATCCGCCAGTGTTGAGGTCTCGTGTTCTGGTTATGTAACAGTTGATATCGCTATCTTATCGCCTAGCATTGATTTTGAGATTCAAAATCTCAGTGTGCGGTTTCGACGTGTATAGATAACGTTATTTTTGATATTTTATTTTTGGATTTATTTAATTTGAGTTGATACTGGAGAACATTGAAAGAATATCTTAATTCTTTTATGGTTTCTTCAGGGTCGGCAACGCGCGAGTGATACCTACCCCTTGTGTTGCAAGCGTCTATAGGCTACGGTAACTGCTTACCATCAGGCGGGCCGTATGCTTGTTTGCCACCTTAGTGGTATAAAAAAAACATGTTTTTTTTTTAAATCATACGTCTACAAGGTTTATCCCTCAGAATAATTTGATGATTTAAAAATAACGATTCGGTAATTGACTAATTATAGTGTAGTTTTGTTTTTTGTTATAATTGTTTACCCGATTATTACATACTTTCATTATTACAAAAAGTAATAGAAATCCATCAGACTTAGAGACTTATTTTCTGTAATTAGTTGTAGAAATGCGTAGGCATGCGTGACAAAATTGTTAATAGAAGGTATAAAAGCAAAGCAATCAATAAAATGTTAAGAATCGAAGAAAGGGTTAGAAGGTTTCTTTGAAGGACTATGGTTGGCGGCCACATATATTATGTTACTTGAAAAGATCATCAGAAGATTGCAATAAGCTGATGTTTATAATTTTGAAGTGATGATTTTGAAGTTTGAATCCAACAGATGGGCCTCTCTTTTCCTAGAGGTAGAGCGTACAGAATACCGCAGCCAAATAACTTTATGTTGTGTAAATTTGTGTTCCTGCGCGTGAGTAAGATCGCCAGAGCTCATCGGGGAGGGGGGAAACGTTTCGTGTGTTTCAAGCGTCCATATGGCTACGGTAACCGCTTACCATCAGACGGGCCGTATACTTGGATATCGACTTAGTCGTATAAAAAAAAATGGGTTTGAGACATGTAAGGGGATACTTGAGAAAACCATAACACGGGGTGGCTTATGATGCCACGGGTGTTGCATCACAAGGGGCACAGAATAGATAATAGTACTAACGTTCCTGGGGCATCACTCACGCGCTACCAATCCTTCCCCCCTCACCAATGAACTCCGGCAACCTTAATCACACGCAGGAACACAACATTGTAATTTGGCCGCGGTATTATGTAACGTACATCCCAGTCGCTGAAGCGCTCGTGATGTAGCATGATTAGCCGTTCTTAGTCGATCGGCAAAGTTAAGCTACGCCTGTCGTGGTCGTTACCTGGATGGGTGACCGCCTAGTGGTATTTCAAATCGAGCGTTTCCGTGCTTCGAAAGGCACGTAAAGCCGTTGGTCCCGGTTATCACTTAATTGTGATAGTCGTTAAGCGAGTTGGATGCCTCCTAGGCGGCTTGAAAAAATCCAACAGTAGGTTGACCACTAGCCTACCTCCACCGATTAGCAGTGGGCACGCTTGGTGGCGTATTGCCCATTCCCTTTCACCTTCATTTGAAAGGAGGCCTGTGCTCAGCAGTGGGACATTATAGGCTGATGATGATGATGACTTCCCAGTCGAACTACAAATTGAGCAAAAAATGCTCTTAAAAACTATCGATGTTTTCCGAAAATCGCACATTAGAGGCAGTCACCTCCTAGGTTTTGGAAAGGTTGATAAGATATTGACAATAACCTTGATACGTCCGACAGAAGCCATATCCTATCAGGTGCGCCGCCTACATGCTTGGTAGCCATTTAGCATGAAACAATTATTGGTAACATAATGTTAAGAATAGAGCTATGGGTATAATTCTAAAACTAGGTTAATATGGGTTATTTTAATTACACAAAGGAAGCAATTGTTTGAGAGTATAATTTTTTACTACAGTATTTGCTTAGATAGATATTGTTGTTGTATATTATATACCAGAGAACTCTCATGACAGAATCTGAAAAAAATGAAAGTGTTTTTTTTTGTTACGATTTCACACCTTTGGAAATGAAATTTGGCATGCAATTAGCCTATGGTATCGAGAAGGACATATGCTACTTTTTATCCCCGGAACGCGGGTGAAACCGTTGGGGACAGCTTGTAATATATATTTCACAGAAGAAAAATTATGAAGTGCATAGCAGAGAATAAAAAAAATGTGACGGCAAAAGTGTAAAATTACTTATTTCAACATTAAATAGTTGAGTACTTCATGGCATGGTGTTCGCGGTTCATGTGAGTGCGCGCGGTCGCGACAGTCGAACTAATGTCAAGGCGAGCGCAATCAGTGTGCGTAGGCGCATCGTAAGGTGAAGTGTGGATAGGACAATAAAAATAAATTATTTTTGCCTGTGATCCATTATCTCACCATAGTCAGTGATAATGTGGTTGATATATGGTATGGATTAAAAAAAATTAATAACTGGCGAGCTTCATGAATTAAGGTCTTTCTTTCAGTAGGCATTCCACAATGGTACTGATTTCTGTTACGTAGGTGCAGTTTTGACCGCGCTTCTGAGGATCTAATGTTTGGCCGGGATATAATATTTTATTCTATTCTAAAATCTGCCTTTTTTATACGACGAAGATGATGATGGTAAGTGGTTAGAGTAGCCATTATGGAAGTTTGCAACACACGAGGCATCACTCATGCATTAATAACCTACTTTCCCCTCCTCAATGAGTTCTGGCAACCTTACTCATGCGCAGGAACACAACATAAAATTATTAGGCTGCGGTATTCTCTAAGTTGGAGATAGTTGAGCTGCTCTTTGACATGTCTTATTCCGGAGTATGATCTATTATATATTATATATTTAAATTCGTAATTTCATACAAATCCATAGCCATTATGGCTCGAATGAGCAACCACACATCTGTAGTAACTTTTACAGATGTTTAGTTTAGTAGTAGAAGTTGATACTTTTGCACCTTATAAAAAATACTTTGAGACCTAACAAAAAAAAATCGTAACACGTTAACGATCTGTGTTTTTGGAAAAAAAAAAGAAAAACTTAGAAAAAATAACATTTTTTTTTTAATAATATATTTATTTACCATAATATTTTTTTACATTATTACATTTTTATAGCCTTCACGGAAGCCTCGAGGGCTTATCTGTGTCGGCGGTCGCTGCACACAGTGATCATAATAGGTTTACAATTCCTATTTTATTTATATATATATATCTAACATAGTAAGTATAAGATTTAAGAGTAAAAGTTTTAGAAGCATGAGTATATATTCTATTTTGTGATTTGACATTTAAATGATTTTAAAAAGTATTTCTTTATTTTCCCTTTATAAAAATAAAAATATATATTTTTTATTTAAAATAGTCTCATCCACCCTAGTACACCGCTCGCCACAGTCGCGCTTCAGTAATTGAACGGCGATGTAAAAGGTATCTACGGTGCAAATAATAAAAAAAACAGTCATAATCGCGGGTCGCACTGCCCCGCCCCGCGTCGTGCGTGCGCGCAGGTTTTACTCGAGCACACAGATTACAAAACAAAGCAGAAACTAAGTTCGTATCTACTTTTTCTATTTATAAAAGGAGACTTTAACCACAAGGAGAAATCATGCATTATATAACGCAGGCATCCGATAAGGAGAAGATTTTCAAAATTATTCCCCTAAGAGGGCTAAATAGGGGATCGCTGGTGAAAGTGTGGGGCGGAAAGCTAGTATGATCATAAGCCTAATTGTTAAAATAACTATATATCTATGCTGAAGGGCAATGAGTAGAGTCGGCTAAGTATTTTCCCGTTTTTTCTTAGTTAATGCCTATTTGCCAAACCGCTTCGGTTTAGGTCCATATTATTATAATAATAGTAAAGAGAGCTTTTAATTGAAAATTATAAACAGGGTGCTTCAAATTCGAAATTCAATGTTTCTCTACAGGTGCAAGCTGAAAATTAGCGCTACAGTAGCACATACTAAGTTGGTACCCTTTTGAAATACCTTACTTACTTGGTTTACTAATGCACCTTTCGTAGACGACGCGAGACATATAATTGTTTTATTTTTCTTCTATATTTTGTCTGTTCTGTGCTTTATATATAATTTCACCTAGTTTAAAATAAAAAAATGTCTCTAGCTCTCTTGTTTTTGTTTATTTTAAATTGTGCTATTAATAAATCTATCTTTCTTTATTTTTTCATAAATAAATATAGAAGAAAATATATATATGATATTTTAATATTATTTGGAGCCTATTTTGTTTACGTTTTTATATTTAACGTAATTATTTTATAAAAACATACACAAAATGTACATAAAAATAGAATCAAGCTTAGTGTTTATTTTGAGATTTAAGGTTTCTGGTAAATCCGTTATTCTTTGCCCGTGCTATACGGTTATTGTGCGGCGAAATAAAAATGTGCCCCATTCAACGGGTTGAATTACAAAGCGTAGGCTGTAGACGTGTTTCAGTTGTGTTAATGTTATGTACGCAATTTGAGATTTTCTGCTTTTTATCGTCGTTTCGGATTTGTTTAGGTTTAGTGAAGGGGTTTTTGGATTTATGGAGAGTCTGGGGAATGAAAATGAAGTGAGATGCAATTGGAGAAATACTTATAGGATTTGAAACTTGAATAAAACATGAAAATTACACGAGCTCATAGCTGATTGGGATTAATTATAATTTTTTAAATATTTTTCTTATGAACCACTGTTTCACTATAATACTAGGGTCTGTACACAGCTCAGTCTTACTTTAGTCCCGGGCTTTTAGACGACTTATTAAAATTGATGTAAGAGTATCGGATGTGAGAAAACTTCGATTAATGATTAAAAAATATCAAATAAATATACTTTATAAATAAAAACAAAACATATATTCAGTATCTTTTCCAAAGTTTTCTTCTGACAAATGTCATTTTATGATACGGCTAAACCATTCATCTAATAATTTTCTATAAATACCAGCAGTAATATATTTAGAGGCATAGTAAGTTATCAACATAAACCAAAGCATCTGAATACATTGCGCACGCACAGGTGAGGACATATAAAAATTGCGCAGACTCTGAACAAGTGGTGGCGCCCATTCGCGACGGTTTTATGCGACTCAATTTGTCAAATGGTAATTTTGTTTGCTTGTTTTCATGAGCACTGTCCCTATATTGAATATACTTGAAATTATTAAAACAAGTCAGGTTTTTGTAGCAAGGGGACTTTTGCGCCAATAATAGAGTAAATGAAACCAAGCCATAGGTACATGGTCAACGGTCAGTTACTCTTTCCGTAGAATATTCTTTGATATTGCAAGTGCATTCACCTGGATTAATTAGTTAAGTTCAAATCCACAATGCGTAAATCCTGTCTCATAACTAGTTTATTTGTATTCATAATTAATATAACTTTTTTGTGCTATTTTTTGGTTAATACCTAAGTAAAATTTGTCATGTTACATGTTGTGTTTACTTATAATTGTTGTTATATTCTTTATATTTGCAATTGAAATAATTATCGTGTGAGCAAAAAGTTTGTGAACCATTAAATAAATAAATTTAAAGTTGGGTAGAGTATTGCACGTATACCTCAGTAAAAAAATCCCAAACCAACACATCTTAATAAACTATAAAACCATCACCTAACCCTCTACCCCTACTAATGTTATCTTTTCTAAGCATCTGAGCCACGAGTCGATCAAAAAACTCTCAAATACTTACTATTGTTAACACTTTAACACGGATCAATGTTCAAGATATTATGTTCATCATCATCTTTCTTGTCTTATTCTTATTTTGGATCTGCTTTACTTGTATGAGGTTATAATTATATGATTTTTGGTATGATATATTTTTTTGGACACAAATATTTTAATATGTGTATTATTGTTTGAGAATTACATGTTTAGGAAAATATATGTTTGTCGCACGCACGGATTCATATCCGCATCCTCGGAATTAAAAAAACTACGTATAACTCTGCGGACTTAGCTGTCTTAACTATTTTCTAAAATAGGTTTGGTAAGTATCTGTGAAAACATAACAAACAGACAGACTCACTTTTGCATTCATAATATTAGTAAAGAAGACGGAATATTGTTTATTGTGTGGATATTTTGAAATGACATCTTTGCAAAACTGTTTGGGACGTTTTTCTTGCTGAACCATTTTAACTATGGGATCTTAGATATTCAAATTAAACTTCCAGTAATATTTACAGATTAGATGGACCTTCTGCTGCTTGCTCGGACACCTTAGAATATAAAAAAAAAACATCTAAATGAAGTTGTTACTGTGCTTCTCTTCGTTCCCTAGATAAACCAACAAGATGTTAGTTCGAGATCAAAAGTCCTACAACACTGTTTGCTAAACTAAAAGATATCTCAATTTCCTTGAAACAATATAGCTGAGGTCGTGCCATGTAAAAAGGCCACCTCTTTTATTGGGGACGTAAATAAAAACGTCGGAGTCGAAAAAAAAAGAGTTTTAAGAGAAAAGGCACACGCGGTTACACAGTCCTATCAAAAAACAAACAGACATAAGATTCTACTTAGGTGCGTTGTTCGCGGTTCCGTGGAAGACGGCTGTAAAATTTATGATTCAGTGAATTATTGTCTGTTTTATTGAAATAAATGTACCTACAACGATGAAGACGGAACCTACGACGAAGGAAGAGTAACTATTGAGTTGATTTTATTATAGGCCTCATAATGAAGGTGGGATGAGGAAAGTAATTGAGGCTTGACCGCCTATCTGACTAAACGTGTCTTATCCCTATTGATTAGGTCTACTTATTTTTATGAGTGAACTAATCATACAGTAACCGGCAAACTTCTTGGCCAAAACGTAAACTGCATATAAGCCAAATTTTAGGTCTCTTTGTTGGTGGGGTGTGTATCTGCGCAAACCATTCACCTCACTACCCCCAAGTTGTATCAAGTTTGCCGGATTTATATTTGATCCAATTAACTAACTTACAATACACTGCTTACATATTATGTTTAGAGCTTCAGTAAAACACCAACGGAACTACGAATGAGTTTCTCTGCATATGCTTTATTTTCTATCTGTAAGCATAAATGATCATCATCATCAGCCTATAATGTCCCACTGCTGAGCACAGGCCTCCTTTCACAAATGAGGGTGAAAGGGAATGGGCAATACTCCACCACCCGCGCCCACTGCGGATCGGTGGAGGTAGGCTAGTGATCAACCTACTGTTGGAATTTTTCAAGCCGCCTAGGAGGCTTCCAACTAGCTTAACGACTATCACAATTAAAGTGATAACCGTGACCAACGGCTTTACGTGCCTTCCGAATCACGGAAACGCTCGATTTGAAATACCACTAGGCGGTCACCCATCCAGGTACCGACCACGACGGTGTAGCTTAACTTTGCTGATCGATTAAGAACAGCTAATCATGCTACACCACAGGCGCTTCAAGCATAAATGATATTATTATTTAATTCCATCACAGAGACTCCATGGTGCCGTAAAAAACTATGTTACAATACACATAACCTACAATTACGTGTTTACCAAAATAGCTGACGTATTATCGGTACCCTTTACCCAGATTACACGTTTAGTCAACGAATTACATTGCTAATGAAAACCGCACTGAAAAAAAGAATACGCCATAATACCATGATTATAGGAGCAATGTTAGATGTATTATAAACCCATTATAAATACATCTACCCTTTCACAGATGGTAAGGGTTGGTTAATGGTTCCTTTTGCTATTTATTCTTTGTACTCATTTTTATAGGCTTTTAATTTCAGTGGTCGTTTTACGCCCATTTTTGTTGAGTATCTATTATTAAACGATTTTGTTATAGTGAAAAGAAATTGCATCTAATGTTATGCTACTTAGTCATTCATATTGAAACGTAAACTGATATATGAGATTTCTTGTTAGGTCTGATTTTCATTGCAAACTTTTATATTTTTGCAATGACGGTTTTTATTATGTCAAATGCATACTTAATCAACAACGCAAATGCAACAAATGGATGCATTGATAAATAAATGTATCGATATTTGTCGACAAATCTGACATTATGAGAATGACATTAGAGATCTACCTATATATTATATCAAGCTTTTTTTGTACTGTGTATAAGTCTGTGTTTGACCACAACCTCAGCATGTTAAGTGATGATGTGGCCGATGGTGGTAAGCACACAAAGCCTAGAAGGAACTGGCTCTCAAGTGCAGCTGTCGGAACACAACGATGGGTGCTTCGCGACAGATTTTCAACTTCAGCATGGTAGCATTCCAGATGGGTACTACAAAGTACCCTACCACCGTACTATGGTTTCCTCACGATGTTTTCCTTCATCGAAAGCTCAAGCTCATTGTAGGATTCGAACCCGGGACCTTCGTCTCAGTATCCGACGTCACTACCACTGAGCTATCATCGCCTTAAATCGCTAATCGATTTTTTAAACTTATCGAAAATCCATACTCGCAAGGCACCGCAATGTAATTAAATATTCAGTACTCCTTCTACTCATAAAATTATGATAGGTAAAATGTTTTTCTCAACAACTTTTTAAATATAGATCAAACAGCTGTTTTTAATTTACATTTACCACAAATCTCACTTGTGTATTAATAAGTACTAATATTTATAACGTGCCCTATTTTATTTATTTCTTTATTCAGTGCACATCCAACCCTATCGCGCAATTCTTTACATATCGTAATGATGCATAGCAGTATCGTCGCATAAATTATCGAATGTCACAATCACATGCGTCCATAAAGCAGTCTTCGGCTGCGGGAATGCTCGCACAATCGTTCATTGAGGTACTTATTTATTTTAAATACAATCATAAGGGGGCCCTCCCGCGGGGCTACACCCGGGGTGCTGTCGCGGGCCCCCAACCTCGGTCCGCTTTCGGCCCCTTTTAATCAACTGTCATGCGGTCAGTACGATACCATTACCGTGCTGTTAATCCCTTTGCTTTCGATTTAACGTTTAATATTAATGAAATAGAGTAGAATTTTGAATGTGTGGTTTAAATGTAATTTTGTAATGTCGTATGGTAAAGAGCGATCGTCGTGGTCGCCATCTTTATTTATTTGATTGCGGTGTTATATTGGATCTGGAGCAGGTTTGGATGACATTCAAAAATGTAGGGATTGTAATAAAGGTAGCGGGATAGGTATGCGTGTTTGTTATTTTGTTTTCTGTGATGATAATAAAAATGTTTTCGATGTCTAACTAAAACATTAAGGGATTGGCTTTTATTAAAACTGAAGTAACTTCTATTTTGGGTTTGTTTTTTTCGAACTAAACGAAAAAAATATGTTAAGAATTTGTAGTTACGCCTAACAATTTGAATTCATCTTTGGCATCCCAAAATCCTTTACTAAATAACTTATCAAAATTAATAACAAAAGAGCTTTAATTCCGTAATCTCCACACCGTGTTAATAACAATATGTGATCGTCATAATATTCATACTTTGGGATCCATAACCGACCGTCAAGCTTGCCGCGTTGATCTGACGAATTTGTTATGGTCCGAAATAACGTGCGATACACAAGGCTGCTGAGTTCTTCCAGCATGTCATGCTTATTATGCTAAATATCGATATATTTCAATGCACTCTATTGCAAGTTTTACATATTTTTACGCCAATTTATCGGTATATTTTAAGTTAATTCGTTATATGTTTACTAGGTAATTTTATTCATGTATATTTTTATCTCATTATTTAAGATAGAATATTAACTACCTTCTCCGTGGTATTTGTATGCTGTGAGCACTAGTTAAATAACTGGAATTTAAGTGTAATTTTCAGTTCTTTGTATAATCTCTATGACTATAGTATTATTGTAATATTTTTATTCATGTTATTAAACAATACATAAAATATTTCCCATAAGAAATAAAGATACACTTATTTTAAAAATAAATTTAATTTTATGTATCTATAAATATTATAAAATACTTCAATCGTAATTTTTTAAATATTTTTTTTTAATGTTTATAGGCCTGTGTTTGACTACAATCTCTCCATGGTAAGTGATTATGTGGCCGAAGGTGGTAAGCATACAAAGCCTAAAAGAAACTGACTCTCAAGTACAGCTGTCGGAACACACCGACAGCTGCTTGGCGACAGATTTTCAACAAGGGTGGTAGTCAGCCAGATGGGTACTATAAAGTGCCCTACTACCACCGTGCTATGTTTTCCTCACGATATTTTTATAGAATAGAATAGAATAGAATAGAAAAAAAAATCAGCTCAGAATCTTACACATAACACAAGAAAAAAATACAACAATCGCTTAACCTATGTCAAAATTTCTTCACCAAATTAATATTAATATTTTTAATTTCCTTCACCAAAAGCTCAAGCTCATTGTAGGATTCGAACCCGGGACCTTCGTCTCGGTATCCGACGTCACTACCAATGAGCTATCATCGCCTTAAAATTTTCGTGCTTGTTATTCGATGTTCGATTCACCAAACTCCACTGTCGTGTGTCACACACGTTAGCCATTTCTTTTTTCATGTCCTAAACGGGCCATAAGTAAGGCATTGTGCGACCAATGGTAACAATAGCGACCATTATGGCCGACCATCGATACCCTTTCTTTGCCGGAATTTAATTGTGTGATGAAGTGTGGTTACGACATTTTTTTTATTCGTACTCGAAACCGAAAGGGCCGTGAAAAATAAATATGTAGAGATCTTATCGTATTAATGGCGTGGTGAATCAGACTGAAGTGTAAAGTATCATACGTTTAATTTCCGTGCTTTGATGATAACATAGAATAAAAGGTACTCATATGGGTCAAGTCATGGGTTATTTATTCATACAGATCTTCGCAGACTCTAATACCGCTTTTGGAAGGTTGCATTTGCTAAATTACTCTTTTTTCACAAAGTACAATTAATAATGTGAATTGAATGAGATCAATAATCAATTCTAATACTGTTAATAACGACGCCTTTATTAATAAATGCGGTATTAGTATTCATCCATGGTTTAACAAATTCAGTGTTTAGTTGTTGTTTTTCAGAAAATATGTTCGGTTTCGGATTTTGACTAATCTAGACTAGCATTCATTTACCATATTAAAAATGGAAATATACAGGGTGTTGTTTTGGTCAGCGACAAGCGACCCAGGAGCGGTAGTACAAAAAATACATTTTCCAAAAATGGACTTAATTCCATTCAATACTGTAAATGCGTTGAGAAATACCTTATTCAATTTAAAATAAAATTACCGCAAAGTATGGTCACTAGCCACGTGCACTGACTAGAGCTAGGCGCAAGCTGCCATTGCTCCACCCCTTAACTCCCTCGCACTCCCGTTTAGTATTACGTCTATATTTTAGCTTATTACATGATTTTTAAAATAATATTATTTTTATTTTTATAATTATAAAAAAATAAAGTATTTTTTTTATATTTTTTTTAGCACCAGTATCAGTTGTATTATCGACCCTGAGTCGCTCGTCGCTGACCAAAACAACAACCTGTATACAATTTTGTACTATTTTGTTTGGTAAAAAGAAAACACTTTTTATCTGGTCTAGTTTAATTACAATAAACAAAAAATATTTTTACCGCATCAGCAAAATTAGACTCACTGAAGAAAACCCTTAATTCTTCACTTGAATATTGGCGAATCATAGCACTCAACTTGTATTTGTAATTCACTATTTTAATACCAGTGCTTTTAGACCTGTCCATCCATCCATCCATCCATCGAAAAATTGCATCATTATAAAGCCAACTCTTCATCTTCTAAGCGAAACTTTTAAAAGCCTACTTTTCCGACTATTTAATATAAATGCAAACACAAATGGTAATAGCGACGGAAAATTATCGAATTCCCACCCAGTACTTAGTTTTAAACCTTTATAGTTGACATTTTACACTTCGCAATCGTCTTATTGCGAAATTAATGCTGCACAATCTTTATCTCGGACGCAAATGGAAAACAAACATTCAATAAACTGCATGCGTTCATAATAACGTCAAACGAATGCGCGAGCGCATCGAAAAATGCATTCAAACTTCATCAATTACTTGCAAATTAGTTTTAAAGCACTAACAAACATGTGATATTAACACTTGATGTATTTTGACGACTTAATTTGTTCGTATTACTTGATTAAATTTTTAATGCTTATGTTAATGCATTAAGATCTAATTTTCAGTGATCATTGTTGTTGTTATTATAAAGGTTGTTCAATACTCGGTTACCACCCGCTAAGTCGATAAGTTGATATTCATTTGGAGCAATGTAATAGTAATAAAGTGTTGCGAATTATTTCATTATGGTTCATAACACTGATCATAACCGTTCTATATCGTTTTTTACGCGGAATTAATGCGTAAACAGTTTTCGTTGCAGATTTATAAACTAAATTTAGGATTTCTTTTAAAATTACAACTTATGAATAATATTAACTGACGACACGTACCTAACTGTATTACCCAACTGATATGGCGCGTCGTGAATCTTCGTTCGCACAGAAAAGAAAGTATGGCCCCGAAGATTAACGAAACCTTAACGAACCTTAGATCACTACTATAAGGTTCATGATACAGTGTAGCTGTTAGTTCCGTCTCACTCGCAAGTCACGCCCCTCCACACGGCGCGCGCTAACATGGCGGCAGCTGCCGACCAATAGCGTTTCCCGCGCTTTGAAAATGTATCTTCTGCGCAGGTACATCGGTAAGCTATATTAGTTGGGTACTACCTGTCTTTTTTTCTTTCCCTTATATATCTTAGATATCCAAACCAAAAAAAAAATGATTAGGATATAAAGTAATCAAGTAACAACAATTAACAGTAAAGTATATCGCTTATACAAAAACCTACCTATAGTTAGATTTTACGTTCTCCTCTTCGCGTCGTGTATCCTTATGTCTCAGGGTCGTGAATCCCCCGTGAACTCATTTTTCTTATAGGTAATGTCGCGCCAGTTGAGTCTGTCCTTGGCGGCGTGAAAAGCGTCGTGGAAGTTCGTATCCAAGGATGTGCGTATCTGGTCAGACCATCTGATTGGGCTGTGCCCTCTTGGACGTTTGCCGTCAACCTTCCCGGTCACCATCAGCTGCTCTAGGTTGTCTCCAGGCTTTCTGGCTATGTGACTAAAGAACGCCAGAACTTTACTTAACTTACAAGTTGAAAACGATTTTATCAATCTTAACCAAACATCGGGACTATATTATTTTTATCGTTTTAACGGCATCCAATTCCTTAACTTCCTGCACCGTTCTGACCCTAAAAGAAATACAACCGGCCAATATTTTATGACAACAATTTTCATTATTTTTTATTAATATGTCCACGACACTAAAATAAAACACGTAGCTCATGATCAACGGTCATTACCAAAAAATATTCACTAGCATAAAACAAATAATACAAAAATGACCGAAGCTTTAATTGAATTTTTATTTCGAGACATTTTCAAGCCCATAACTTTAAAAAAGCAGATGCAATTAAAATATTTAACATGTGTCTTGTGCCTTTACAATCGGGCTCACTAAAATTGCCTACGCTATCATAAATAATCGTTTTTAAACGATAGAATTTATATGGAGCTCCCAACGTGATGCTGATTAGGTTTTTAAATAAACTGAAAGAAGCTGGTTGAACTAATTTTGTGTGGTATTAAAACTGGACGTAATAATGTCCACAAATCTGTGATTTTATTATAAGCGGCTGTTGAGGAAGCCTCCAATTTAATGGATGGTCTTATGCAACAATGGAAATATTTGATGCTATTTTATGGACACAAAATTCAGCATCAACTTCATTGATATACCCTAAGGTTAAACATCATTACCGAGACGGGAAATTTGAATATTCTCGAGTTTTTTATTTACCTTTGTAGAACAATATGGATAGATATTTCAATGATTAGCGACCGTAGTAGATCATTTAGCATATTGTAACATGGATACTTTTTGTTTAAGATTAACTATTTTTGTACATTTGCCAAAATAGTCAGTTTTACGGTTTTTAGAGAAACCGTTCATGGCATAATCTGCCAAATGAATTTCTACAGAGGTAAAAAAAACCTCGAAACATTCAAATTTCCCGCCACGGTATTGATTACAGGAGATTAGAGTTATTTAATTTATTTAGTATTGGTTTTCAGGAAGGTTTAAAAATATTTTTACCAATAACAATCTACGTGATTTTGAATTAATAATATCTCTTCAGGGATTAAAGTCGATTATTTTTAATCAAATGCAGCGGTATTGTATAAACCCGTCCAAATTAGAGGACCATTCTTTTTTGTAAGCAGCATGTCGCCATAAATGCAATTTGATGGGACGTTGGAATCTGTAATTATGGTATTATTTATTATGAAAAAAGACCCTCATTTCGTACTTAATCTAAACAAGAGAATTAAGCTCTTAAATTAACCTTATTAATGTTATTTAACTCGATTTATTTAAAATACATTTTGTGCTGTTTTGCATTTATAACTTGACTCAATCTGTTAGTAGTCTATTTATAATATACCACGTAGATGGTCTACAAGCGTACGGCCTACCTGATGGTAAGCGTTTACCGTAGCCATATGGACGCTTGCAACACACGTACTAGCTTCCCGATGATTTTCCATTGAAACTACAATCGTGCGTTTTAGTTGTCAGTTTTGACAGTTTTTGTACTAAAATTATTTTCGTACTTTATGAGACCATTATGAATTAGTAGAGTGTTCATTATGAGACCATTATTAATAGTCCATTGAAATGTTACATGAGCTTTGCATTTTTAGATGACGTAATTTTATTTTTGGGACATGTGAACTATGCGTCTTACAAAAAATTTGTAAAGACATAATTTGTAGCAAATTGTTTTCCCTACAAATATGTTTACATAACTTTTTGCCCTAAATTAATAATTAAAGAAGTTATAAGCAAAAAAGTGAGAATTTTTTTATAAATTTTTTTTTTGTACATTTTACAAAAAAATTACCTCAGACCAATCTTGTAGATGATCTTTTGAGGAAATTTTTTCCCTATAATGTTTTTTAATTTCATTCATTTAAAACGCTGTTACAGCGCTCCAAATTTGACCGGGTTAGTTAATGAAGAATCCGGTCAAAACGAAATGTTTAACTTATTTTTGTTTTTTTTTTTATTGTAAATATATTCTTACAAAATTTTTGTTAAATTCGTACAACTTTACTTATTCATTCCTAACTCTTTTCCCCGCCACCTATGAGGTAAAGTCTGTAGGCGCGTTTTTTTTACGTGGTATCCCCAGTAGGCCTACTCCATGGACATCTTGTCTAAAAATATATATAAAAAATGTAACCTTGCTGAGTTTCTTGCCGGATTCTTCTCAGTTGAAGGCTGAGTTCCGAACCGGTGGTAACTTCAGTAAATGTGACCTTCATAAGTGCCCTTCTGGGGCCTAAATTGAATAAATGGCATTGACTTTGACTTTCACTTTGATCTTGCTTATAAGGTAATCTTCGATATCATAAAAATTTTAATCACTTATTAGCTAGCTACTCTAATCGATTTTTCTTCGATGGTCCAGGCTGTGGCTGTGGGTTTTTGTAAAATGTATAAAAAAAGTTAAGGAGCAAAAAAGAAAATTTTTATAAAAAAACTCACTTTATTGCTTATAACTTCTTTAATTTTTAATTTAGGGCAAAAAGTTATAAAACATATTTGTAGGCAAAACAATTTGCTACAAATTATGTCTTTACAAATATTTTGTAAGACGCATAGTTTCCGAAATATCGCGAAAAAAGTGTTTTCACCCCTTTTTCCAAGATGACGGCCGGTGACAAGGGTGGCGACCCCACAAACTATAGGATAAGCTTCTATTGACCCCCCAAACCTGTCCCAAAATAAAATTGCGTCCTCTAAAAAATGCAATATTCGGTCCTTAAATTGTAACATTTCAATGGACTATAATTAGTAGAGTGCGCACATGTTATGAATTAGTATGCTGCGCACATCGGCTCAATGATAATGGAATTGCTTTAGTATCGTGTCAGTATGATATTTTAGCAGAATTGCCTCCCAGGTGTTGTTCAACAATAGAAATATCGTCGAAAATGTTGCAAGGACCTATTTTACTATCCCATCAGACCATCATGTTTTTGGTCTTCGTCATTGTCCTCATAAATTCATCTTTAGATTTTAATGGAGTCATGTTTATTTAAAAAAGTCTTGTAAATAAGTTGCGTAAGTATATCTTTATTTTTAAACCGATAAATCAGAGCAAATGATAGGCAATCGATCCTTCTCCTAATTATTTGACTACAAAAATAAATACAAAATGCCTTGAAAATCATTCCAGTATCTTTACAGCGTACTTAAATAGGTAGCAATAAAACTGCGAGTCCGAGGGTAGGCCAATAAAATTAAGACATTTTAATTATGTGCCCCTATTTTGTCTGTCTATATAGGCTAATTACCTTAGGACAGTGGTCTGATTCTTTATAAATAAAGCTGTTAATTAAGGAGGTACTTCGGATGCTATTGGGCGCAATAAAACGATAAACTGCGACTACTTGAACCCTTTCTGTATAAAGCATCCTTTAATATAGCTCTAATTGATTTGCAATAAATAATGGAATTTGTATTACTTTTTGCCACAGTAAAACATGTGGAGGTTTTATGTTCTTGATGATTCTGCTAATTGCATTAATTTAAATCAGATGGAACAGCTAGTTTACTAATTAAAGTAATTTTAGACGAATAGGTACTAGAGCTAGCCATAATTAGCCGTAAAAGGGATAAGGTTGCTTTGCTGGTTTGTTTCTGATCAGAGCTGGAACCATTTATTCGAACTCTTTAAATAATTCTATACTTACATCAGATATTTTCACACGGATTCATGGTTTCTTTAAATTAAATTTATTAAAAGGTTTAAACTTATTCGCACAAGTCCTATTGGGCGAAATCTATACAATGAATGCGGTACCTACCTAAAGTTTATAATTAAAACTGTTTTATTTTTTGGAACTTTTTTGTTTGAATTCTTCTAAATATGAAAATTTGTATGGATGTGAAAATGTCTGATGAAAATTTGTTTAGATGAAATTTAGCACATACATAGATTATCTTTGGGATATCATAAGGGATAGTTTTTTGCCGGAAAATCATACGATTACAGAACCGCGAGGGACAGCTAGTATTACTGATATAAAATTTTATATCTTCATCTTCGATTGTCAGTATGTATTTTTAATATCAAAATCAAAAATCAAAAAGTCATTTATTCAGTTTAGGCCCTAGTAAGGCACTTATAAACGTTACATTGGTACATACAGTTGAATTTACAACCGGTTCGGATACACTTAAACTGAGAAGACTCCGGCAAGAAACTCAGCAAGGTTTTTTTTTGTGGAAGATCTTTTAATATTACAGCTTTTTTTTCCAAATACGAAAATACGAATTTAGGATCTGAAATAAGAATGTTTTTTTACATGCAGTACCGCAGAAGTATTTTTATTCCTACTTATATTGTATGAATTATATTTTATTGTATGGTATGAATGCGAATGTTTTTGTATGTTCAATTTGCCATTTAAATCACAAATGTAAGATATCTATAAGCAAACTCACGCTTGGTACAAGGTGTGTTATTCACGTTATCACTCTCTTAATTTTCTTTATGATTAGAACTGTACTCTCACCCACCGAGGAAAACAAGTGCTTTCCCACCTATACGAAACATGTACTACACCATTATGTACTAACAAAAAACCTTCAAGAAAGGTAACAGGAAACTTCCCGGAAACCTCCTAAGCCACACGTCCAATACGTCAATTACCAACACTGAAGATAAGGCATTAGCGTTTGAGAGACAAACCGACAGACACGCGAGCGCCTGTCACCAAACAGCGCTGTGTTTGGTGCTCAAACAATTGATAAGATAACCTTTAGTTAACGCCGACACAATGGTCGGAGCGGTGTAAATATTTGTCATGTGAATACCTTTCGGCGTGCCAAGCGCGTGCTAGTAATGTGGGCGTATGTTACACCGAAGCGTATCTACATGTCTGTGAGAGATTACTATATTTTTGAAAACTTTTAGTAAGGTCCTTAATGCCACGCCACTGATTTGTAATTTAAATTCATTGACTAGTTACTCACTGGTAACTATTTAACAGAGTTGTTAGTCTTTCAGTTACGTTTAATGTATCCCTCTATTTGGGCAAGTTTTGTGTTTGGAATTGGAGATGAAATGTGGAGTAAGTAAGTGCATTTTAAGTGCTAGGTAAATCTATACTAATACTAATATACTAATAATATAATAAAGCGGAAGAGTTGTTTTGTTTGTTTGTTTAAACGGGCTAATCTCTGGAACTAACAGTCGGATTCGAAAAATTCTTTCACTAAAAGGAAGCTATATTATCCCCAAATATTTTAGGCTATTTATCCCGGGAACCCTAGTGAAACCGCAGATAACAGCTAGTTTAAAAGAATCATGCATGTATATTTTTAGCTATATTGCATCGAGAAATCATGCTATTTTATTAATAATTGAAGTGAAATTAAGAAAAAAACAATTAACTTAACTTAATTTTGTTACACCTTCTCGTGATTACCATTCGAATGGTTACATTCATGGCGGTGTAATAGGTGTCAACTAATGCACAAACGAGGCACTTAAGATTGTAACGGATGTCAAAGATAATAGAATTTAATTTAGAATGAAGTGTGAATGCGTGGTAAATGATCATAAAATATATCTGCTTTATGTAAGTAAGAGGCACCTACTTATTTATGCTGGCAATCAAAAAGATTTTTTAAAATTGAGAGACGTAGAAGAGCTAAGACAAAAACTACTAAACGGATTTCGATCAAATTTGGCACAAAGATAGAATACTTTCTGGATTATCACATAGGATACCTACTTTTCATACAGGAAAAACATACGATCCCTCGGGAACACGGGTGAAGCCACGGGAGACAGCTATTAATTTATATAACTCATGTGCTATTGGTATACCTACTATATGTCAATTAATTATTATTATATAGGATATTATAATAAGGTTGTTGAATTTTGTAATGTGAAGGCGGCAACAAGGACCTAATGTACCCCTAGACAAAGTAGGTACCTACTTTTCGTTACGTTTGCGCGAATAGTAACGCTACAAAATGTACTTTGTCTAGGGGTACTGGTGTGCACCCTCCTGCAGCCCGCAGCGGCACTCGAAAGCCAGTTCCCTCTTAAGCTTTATGTGCTTACCGCATTTGGTACCTACCTCAGCACTTTGCTATGGTCTAACTTAAACCTATCATAAACAAAAACTTCAAACGACCTAAATAAAAGAAGCCAAGAATCTTATATGACTTGATGAACTACAAGGAATTGTCACTTCACGTATAGGTACAGTTCTCTTAATAAACTAAATTCCCGAATACCTAATAATAATACTAATAGATATATTAAACAAATTCCTAGGCCCACTGCCCTGACTTAATGAAATTATTTGTCACGAGCTCAGTCGCTCCATTCCGTAACTCTACAATATTGATGAAAGCGATAAATATTCTCAAACAAGTTGTTCCATGCCTTATTAGTCGGCCAGCCTTTGTCAACACATCAATAAATGTACCGGCAATGTATTGAGCAACAAACCATGGTACAAGTGTAGGTTTACAACAAATTGGCAAGTAGCCGTTTTGCAATAGAACAGACTTGGCGTAGGCATTAAATTCAAGATAAATTGACCATTTATAAGCAAAATAAGTAGGCGCCAATACGTTTTTGGCAGATTAAATCCATTTGTCTGGTTTCTAGATGTAATGATCGGACGATGGTTTTTGGGAATTAGGGATTTGTTTATGGGTGAGTCATGCCATCTATTGAAGTGAGATATGAACTTACGTTAAAGCTCGTTACTTTTGGATTTTGTGCTAGGATAGTTATTAGTCTCTACAGCTGTGGTTAATATTTTACTTTGGGAGTTCAATTCAATCGCTTATATTTTATAGGTTAGGGTTACCTACCTATCATAATTTTGGTCAGATTTCATATATTCCTAGATTTAAAGTTACTTACGCGTACTTTAAATCTTGCAACAATCGGTGTCGACGACTTAGATAACCTATATTATTTCTACTTTCATAACTCAATGGTTTCAACGCTCGACTTGTGTGGATGAGTGTACGTACACAACCCATTTCAACATGAATTAGAAAATAAAAAAAGCTCACTGGAAAATCCCGGACGTTTAATAGAACGATTACCCGCAGTTCAACATAAAAGAGCATTCAAGACTTCAATTCAATTGCATTCTTCGTACAGCGGCGGGCTCAATGCGCGTACGCATCGATTCTGCTATCGGCCAATCAGAGAACGAATTGGGTGGGAAGTGGGAGGTACCATTTTTGGTATCGCCCACCGCCCAGCACCATGATTTTATTGAGTATTGGATTACAGATAATAGAGTTCGGTTGTTTTATTGAGATTTTTGTACTTTTTTTTTGCTAGATTTTATTGAAATTACTATTATGAGTATAACATTGAATTGCTCTAATAAATGGGCTCGTTAAACACTTCGTTGGTAGGTAGATAGGGTAATGAATATTGCCCGTCGCAATTGTTTTGTTCAATAGAAACACGTTTTCTCGCGAGACAGTTGCGTTGGTCTTGCATGGATGATAATGTCATAGTTTTCAAATATTAAATTATCAGAACGTAAATTGGGTTATTTTAATTATTTAGGTAGGTAGGTACCTTAATAGCAGGGCGAGTAATTTTAATGAAGATAAATAAAATTTGATTGAATACCTGCCTAGTTAACAATAATAACATTAGGTTAGTGACTCTGTAGGAATAGCTTCATGAGATGTCATACTTTTTAGGCCTGCAAAAGTCTTGGTTAGGCGAATTTATCGACTCTAATCTTAACTTAGCAAATCTCATAGCATCTGAACTATCTGTTTTGATAAAATCTGCAGCGTTTCCTTATTGTAACCAAAAATTACTAGTTACTCTATCAATGCATGACCATTAAATTCATTGTCTTCAAAGCTCATTGCAATCGGCATCGTAGTTTAAAGACAAACCAGTCTTTAAGAACTGCGTATACGCATCGTGTGCGGGCACTATCTAGCGGCCTATCGTGACGACGCCGTTACTGTCAGTCGCGACACGATAGCTGCGCGTGGGCAATGGACAAAGATTAATAGATGTAGACAGGGCATTTGATTATAGAATGTGAACTCTACCTATTTGAATGACCGAGAAATGAAGTTTCAGCTAATTTTAAGAATATTGTATTTGTGTAAAAATATTCTGTAAATTCAATACAAAGTAGTTTCAAATTAATTAAGAATAGGATATAATAGAATACATTTTATTTGTAAAAACATGTATCAATATACGCAGATACATTAAGTAAGGTATAAGTATGCTTGGAAATTCTGTACAGCAATCTGATCACAAATTAACAGAGCCTACTATGGACACCAGTTAACTAACGTAGGTACTAATTGATATAATTACACATAGAATTAGAAAAACAGACAAATGTTTGTTCCGGGCTGGAATCGAACGAGCAATTCCACACCAACTGCTCCACCATTCATTACATTACCTTCGCACCATAAAGCTCAGTCAGTCACGACTTTAAAAAGCCTATCACATCTGCAATTCTCTTCATCCATACGCATAAAGAGCACTTAGCGTTGAAGCTCGTACACGAATGGCATTCGCAATCACAATTGTCACCGTTAATTCGCATACTTGCGATAAGATGATACCGGTTGTAGTTTTACTCAAACGAAACAGCACATACTAGCCTCAACAATCGCGCTGATAAAATACCTATATTCCCTAAGACGTAAGGACTACATTTCAATGTAAACATTGACAATATTTGCAAGGCAATGCGCGTAATTAACAGCGGTGTCCTTAAATTTATTTACTTAATTTATTTATTCAATTACCAAGCAAATATTATGATTGTACACGAAGTAATGCTCGCCATCAAATTATTGGTAAATAGGTACTTTTGATTTGAACTTCCTGTTATTACCTACTTCATTAAACAGTTTCATGGTCCTTCGAGCCAGATGTGAAGAGATTTGGATGTTAAATGATGTTGCGGTTAGCTATTCATTGTGAAAGGAGATATGACGTGGTCTACAATATTTAACGTTTGCGTAGAAAATGCCTATTCATTCTAGCCTTGAAGGCAGATCCTTGTTGTCCGGAAATATACGCCAGATATATTCATTCCACAGAGATCGATTCGTTCATAAAGTTTTGTGTCAGGAATATGATTACATTTTTCTAATCAGAATTTAAGAGAAGCTCGACTGGGGCACCTCTACCATATAGAATACCGCAAACAAATAACTTTTGTTGTGTTCCTGCGCGTGAGTAAGATCGCCAGTGCTCGCCAGTGCATTGGTGAGGGGGAGATGGTCGGTAACGCGTGAGTCTATTTAGCTACGGTAACGGCTTACTATCAGGAGGGTCATAGGTCGGTATCAGGAGGGCTTGTACGACTACGTCGTATAATTTTTTTTCATAGGATGAAGTCGGTAAACTAGCGTACGGTCCGTCTGATGGTAAGCGGTTACCATAGCATAGTTACTCATTCGCATGAACACAACATAAAGCTGTTTTGCTGCGGTATTATGTTAGGTGGACGTACTTCCCCAATCGAGTTGCTCTTTGAACGAATAAACGCTATGCTCTACTTAAATTTTTTTTTTACTGTTTATTGGTCTGTGTTTGACCGCAATCTCACCATGGTAAGTGATGATGCGGCCGAAGTTGGTAAGCACACAAAGCCTAGAAAGAACTGGCTCTCAAGTGCAGCTGTCGGAACACACTGAATGGTGCTTGGCGACAGATTTTCAACTTGAGGGTGGTAGCCAGCCAGGCGGGTATTACAAAGTACCCTACCACCGTGCTATGGTTTCCTCACGATGTTTCCCTTCACCGAAAGCTCAAGCTCATTGTAGGATTCGAACCCGGGACCTTCGTCTCGGTATCCGACGTCACAACCACTGAGCTATCATCGCCTTAAAATGAAAATAAAAATTTCTTAATTATTCATTAATTAAGGTTTCATTTTGCAATAGTTATACATATAAATAATAATTATATATATTTATAATTATAAGGAATATGAATTACGGATCTATGTAGAGCGCTTTACATTAAAATAAATGCATATTATGTACTGCCATACTTACATATTTATGTTATATTTTAAAAATCCCTGGTTCATATACCTAAAGACAAACAATTGAGAACGAAACCGTGCTTAACATACGAAACAAGCTGAACGCACGTTCCACGGGCATTGTCAAAACACCTTATACAATTTCACAGCCGAAAAAAAAAAAACCAGTACTGTGTGTGGTCGTTGCGAATAAAAACCACGCCACTAAATTCGGATAATGCACACTCAAAACGAGCAAATATTTTTCAAACACCTTTAAAAGTAAACACAGTCCTTTGTGACACTCAAATATAGGTGTCGATGACAATAGTGTTTGCGAAAAAAAGGTAGTTTTGTTTAACCCAGCGGGATCGCAGATTGCTCTGTAATTTGTGAATAATTCACAGACATTATGGTGTTCTGGGCAATGTCCTATTATTATGTTGTCATAGGCTATAATGTGTTTAATGGAAAGGTACCTACGGGTTGTGATGTTTCTGCATTTGTTTTGTTCTTGATCTTTGACTGTGTTATTTCCTCATACATTAATAATTAAGTTAGCAAGGTAAGATACCCCTTATAATTGAATCATTATTTTAAAACCCGAGATAAAATAGATCAGAAGAATATAAAAACTATTAATATTAAAAAAGAAACAATATTATAAAATAGTACATACTAAAATATTAAACATTAAAAAAATCAACGTGTAAATAAAAATAAAAACAAATAGGCTGATGTTATTGTGCTTGTCTAAAAGGATTAAATGAATTAGGCACCTCCTAGCATAAATGTAGGTATTTAGATAAACTATAATAAGAGAGATTTAACACCCAAGACAAACCATGTAATCCAAATAGGACACTTAGTAATTCAGAAAAATGCACTTCCTTTTCATACAAGTAGAACTATTTAGAAGCTAGTTAGTTCAAAGTACATTTTCACATAAACCATAATTTTCACGCCAGAAACCTATCAGAAAATACATTGCATAAAAAGCAAGAAGAAATAATCTTAATAATATTACCTAACAAATCTGATGAATCTATGCGCAAAGACCTTGACATCGAATTAGCGATAGACTTCTAGAATGTCAGCATAAAAAAAACAGATACGCCTACTCAAGACCGCGTATTCGTGACGTGAATCAAACTCGCAAAATTCCGTAGCGAATCACGCGCATCGATTCAAATGTAGAATACGGATCGACGTAAATTATGACGGTTGTTCAGAAACAAGATACGCGCCCATTCGTATGAACAGACACAATTTGTTACCTTTTTAACACGTCATCCATTTCCAAAATCTGAAGAAGAAAAAAATGTTTCAAACATGTGGCCCCATTATAAACGTGTTTTGTGTTACGAAAAGAATCAAGCTTTATGTCATTTTGATACACTCTTAAGAGCCTTTGTGTAGGATTGAATCGACAATGTACTTTTTATTCGTGTGAATAACTTTGATGCTCTCTTGCATCGATTTTGTGTTTGAATTGAATCGATTTTTCAAGCTCGGTAGTCGTTCTTTGTTGCTAATGGCCGTATTTCGTCTAGCGTTTTAGTTGGTCCTATATAATTACTAAGTTTAAGTATATTAATCCATGTGATTGTGTTTATTTGTACATCTGTTCTTGTTTCTTATAAGTGATCTGATCTTATTAATCTATTTTATCTTCTTTTCATCAGACGTATGTAATGTTTAAGTAAGGTAAGTAATGATTTATGTAAAGAACTTACTTACTTCTTATAGTAGCACTGTAGTAAGCACCTAGTATTAAAATTCAGATTTATTAGGGCCGAACCAAAAAGGTAAAAAGGAACCTTTAGGCTGAGCATCCACCAGAGATGTGATAAGCGAGGAATGTGTTTTTTAATCGCTTGGCTCGCGGTTAAAAATATAACAATGACATCAATTGTTATAATAGGACGCGCGTCCCTCGCTAGAACCAACGGGCCAATAGAATCACTTCATTTACCTAGCCTCGCTCAGCACAGCTCCGGTGGATATGGACTTAGCGGAGCGAAGTTTTTGTATATAAAAAACAAACGAGAAATGCGTGCGAGAAATGTGTGCGAGTAATGTGTGTGAATAATGTGTGTCAATAGATGGTGTTTGGTAGAGATCATATCCGAAAAGAGTCCGCTACCTATCTTCGCACTGCTCGCGGAACAGTTTTAAATATTGCACACACAAACATAAATGGCTAATGATATTACAAAAAAGTATTTTTCTTTTTTTTTTAAAAGTGGCCTAAATATGGTACCGTTATTTCAAAGTAAGGTCACAAAATAGATAATAGGTAGGTATAAGGCTACAAGTTTAAGGGGGTATCAGGTTTATAAGTAAACTAGCTGCCCGACCGTACGCTACCATATCTAAACCACCCAGGGCGATAATTCTACTGTACGTGTGTATGTCACTTGAACTCCTCCTAAACGGCTGGTCGGTATCTAGGTTATATTATCGACTGCAGCGCCATCTGCCGGGTTGATTTGTGAATCTAAACCATCCAGGGCGCCAACCAAACGCATACAAAAAAATTAATTCAAATCGGTCCAGCCGTTTAGGAGGAATTAGTAGATTTTGATATATAAAGAAAATAAACAGGTTAATCAAAACCTTTTAAAGAAAAGAATAATTGTAAATCCTTCAATATCTATATTGGAAAGTTGTTGATTGATGCGTATCCTATTATTTTTATTGATGATAGTCTCATCCGGGTTCGCTTACCAATTCTTGTACTCCATTTCATAGACATATACTTCTGCAATGACGACTATATTCATGACTATAACTCAATGTTGAGCTTTGGACATTTCTTCTAGACATCTTCGTCGTGGAGATTCATGTAGCAATAGGTTACTGATGTCTTCAACACCTAATTTCTCTTAAAATAGAGGTATTATGTATAGTGTCTGTTTATTTATTGTATGCAGTATAAGCTCTGCTTTGTTTGTTATGTTTTAAACAAGCTTTTATAGACAGTAGTCGACCAACTTAATTATCAGACTCTAGAACTAGAGTCCTTGTCAAGACAAATCAAAGGAGCTCAAACTGTTATCCGATTTACAGATGCACAGTGCAAAATTTCAGCTCAATCGAAAGCCGGATCAAAACTATGCAAGATTTGATTATAGACAGACACCAGGTGAAACTAAATAAAAGATTGTAAAATACCATTCAAATTCATAGCAAAATAATTTATCTATTGAGGATTTCTCTCAAGCACTCGCTTCAGAGATTCAGGTAGCACGTAGGCCTGATGTCAGGTTTTTTTTTTATACCACTATTACCAAGGTATAATGACTCTGAAACGATTGAGCTACAAATTCAAGGAATAGTTTTTTGAGACATGGGCTCATCTGGATATGAGTCGAGGTAACTTGAAATAAATTTAAATTGTTTTATTTATGCTTATGTCAACTATGGCGATGATAGCTCAGTGGTAGTAACGTGGGATACCGAGACGAAGGTACCGGGTTCGAATCCAACAATGAGCTTAAGCTTTCGGTGAGAGGAAACATCGTGAGGAAACCATAGCACGGTGGTAGGGTACTTTGTAGTACCCATCTGGCTGGCTACCACCCTCAAGTTGAAAATCTATCGGTGCGTTATGTCCAACAGCAGCACTTGAGAGCCAGTTCCTTGTAGGCTTTGTGTGCTTACCACCTTCGGCCACATCATCACTTACCATGGTGAGATTGTGATCAAACACAGGCCTATCCACAGTAAAAACAATGTGATTAATTACATCAACTTTCATCTTTGCATTTCTATTAAGTACCTAAACGTTAAACCTGTGAACGGATAAAAATATATATCGTTTTAGAAATATTCATCTAATCTAATAATATATATAAAATGCTTTTGTGGGTACGTAAATACGCAGTTTTCTCAATCACCACCAACCCCAATCAACTTCCCGTTGGGGTGGTAAATACCCCTTGGTCTCCAGGTGGTAGTAAGGGAGTTTGGTCGCGGTGGGTGGAAGGGGGTGGTTGTGGGTGGCGAAAATGTTAAAACATATATTGCTGTCCTTTTCTAACGCATGAGGACTTCGGAAAAGATCTCAAAATTGCTGGAATAGTCTAGAATGTTCGAAAATGTGTAAAACGGTTATAATCGATTTGGAATGTTCTAGAAAGTTCAACAAATATCTGGAATGATCTGGAAAGTTCCAAAATTAGTGCAATTGATTATGATCCATTTAGAATGTTTGAGAAAGTTCTAGAAATTTCTAGAATGATCTAGAAAGTTCCAAAATGAGTGAAATTTATTATGAGCGATTTAGAATGTTCGAGAAAGTTCTAGAATGATCTGGAAAATTCTAAAATGAGTGCAATGTATTATAAACGATTTAAAATGTTCGAGAAAGTTAAAAATATTTTCTAGAACTATCTAGAAAATTCTAAAATGAGTGCAATTTATTATAAGCGATTTAAAATGTTCGAGAAAGTTCTATTTTTTTTTTTGGATTTATCTGGAAAGTTCCATAATGTGTACGAGTGTTATTATTGATCTAACTAAAAGAACCAAATCGAAAATAAAAATTTAATATCTGTTAAAAAATGTATCCCTATATATTTTTTATACTTACCACTAAACATGCGATGTATTTTAACCCGAGCAACGCCGGGTTTCGCTGCTAGTTGGTTTATATTTTATGGAATACATAAAATAAAGATTTTATTATTTATTTTATTTATTGTTTTTCTGTATTTTAACTACAAAATTTTATTGAGGTACCTACGTACTGTAATTTCGGATTCTTTTAAAAGATAGCAGAAATCCCTTTTAGAAAAAACTCTATTTTAATAATAAACTGCTTCATCAATAAACATACAAACTATAATTTGAAAACCTCAAAAGAATATAAAAATAACTTTATGTTTGCATATAAAGTAGAAAATCAGGTAACCCATTTTTTAAGAAACTGAATTTAAAGTGGATATATATCATTACTTTGAGGCTCATTATCATTTACAACATTAAAAGGTAAATAACACCCAATAATCAAATTCATCGTTTTAATTACAACTAAACAAGATCTTCAATAATACAAACACTCCTAGAAATGAAGTGAAATTTTCATAAAATAAATTTAAAAGGGGAAGACATTAATGATATAAAATTTACACAACCTTCATTTAAACATTTACATGGACGGAATGCAAAAGTTACCTTATTCTATGAATTTACAATTACACACGCAAAATATGAGATCAGAAAATTTACAAGAATTATGAAGAGGCTTAAAACTATATAATAATACTAATAGAACCCAAAGTAGCAAGGATCTTATTGCAAGAAATTATTGTAACGTTCAATTCAAAGTTGTCCATCGAAGTCACTGCATGATTTTGCTATAAGCATAATAATAATATATTTTTCTTGAATATTCAATAGAATTTGAACGCTTAATTTATCAGATACCATGGCAAATAGGTAGATAGGACATTCAGAATACATTAGCCAGTAAATAATTTATACCCGCCATTTTATAAAATATTAAACAAAATAAATGTTTCACTCAATTAATTCTTGAGTTGTTTTTTTTTGTGCTGCGCAGAATAAAGTCGACAGAAAAATAGAACAACTAACAATTACTACTAGGCACTAGTTTATACAAGTTAAATCAGTCTTTTCACTTTTTTCACTTCTCACTGAGTTCAAGTATTTCATACATTTCAGCTTAGAGCTAATTTTCGTCTTCTGTATCGAGATTGTCGATAGGGAAATTCGGATTAAGAATTGGACTCTTGCCATTGCTTCCACTTGGTGAGGTGTTAACCGAGGAAATTCCAACAAGGTTGTGTGTTAAACTGTGTCGCCTTAAGTCACAGTTTCTTCTGAAAACCTTTCCGCAGGATGAACAGTTGTATGGCTTGATGTCAGTGTGTGTTAATAAGTGAGTCTTAAGATTCGACCTTTGGTTGAAACTCCTACTGCAGACCGGGCATTTGTGTGGAGACTCTTCCATGTGTAAAATTTTATGTACTGCTAACGTTCTTGATTGACAGAAACCCTTGCCACACTCAAGGCACTTAAATGGCTTCTCCTTCGAATGAATGTATCTGTAAAAGAAATGTTTGATCAGAAACGAACTCAACTAAGCTAAAATAGTTTCATTATTTGTCATAAACGTACGAGTCTACTAAGTCAAGTAATAACCAATATGTTTTCTTTCTCCACATTGTTAATTAGGTGAGAATACTTGAAGACTTTAAATCACTCTTTTCACCAATATTTATCTTACTGGAAATAATGAATGAAGCATAACTAACTATATTTTCTACGTGTATGAGGCAAAAAGGCTAGTCATCGTTAGAAAAACTGAAGAAGGCATAAAACTGTCAGGTTCATTAGAAGCAGCTATTATAGTTTGAATAGTCTTCAGTTTAAACTGCTTTAAAATAAAACTAAACTGTTTAAATAAGTAGACTATTCAGTTGAGGATGCTGTGAATAGAGATACATATAGGTAGTCATATCATAAGGCGCTGAAACATTGGCTCTCGCGTGTTTTGAACACCTTGTGGGAGCGGGCGGGAAGCAAACAAGTGCCCGCGGGATATTGGTAATAAATTTGCTCACCCTTTCCTTTTTATTTCCAATATTATTAATTTACGCCACTTCAAACATGAAATAAGAAGTGAGGAAAGATTATTTCCATTCAAAAGACGAGAAGAATTGTTAAACGTGTGAAAGTTGATGAATAAAAGATATATAAAATATTGCAGCAGGTACCAGTATAATTACATAGGCAGCTGTGAGCTTTAATTATAAATAAAGGTTGGAAATCACGCGTATTATAATGTACTGATAGCAACTGATTTTAAATTAAATTTAAGTATACAACCTATAATTAACACACCGAGTAACGTATAATCAATAATAATACTGAACGAGAACCCAGCAATCGAGATTCCAATACGAGAAATTATATTCGACTCAAATAAACAAACATACTCGAGGCATAAAAATTACGACGTGTTTTAAGTAACGTAATACGTGTAATAATCGTTGAGATTAGTTAGATTAGTATCGATAAAGAACTACACGATGATGAATGGAATAATAATTTTGATATTAAAACACGGGAAGATGACGGTGATTAGGACGGGATCGAGTGCGCGCGCAGTCGAGCGTGTGCCGTGCGTGACACCGGCGCGGGCGCAAGCATAGCGATAGGCCTAACTCGAACCAACGCGATGACTCTGATTAATTAGCCTCGCAATCCGGATCGATAGGCTATGAAATTTTGTCTCCTCTGCATAATTAAATCATTGCTGCATTTAAATAATTATACGTATATTTTATCAGTACAAAAATCAACGCCCAAATTACTAAACAAGCTACAAATTAATTTAAGTCTATTATCCAAATTTCAATCTACACAAAAAAGTTCTCAACGGTTCCAACATCGAAACTTGATTTTGTATGCGGAGGATATTTACCAAGGTTTTTTATTTTTTGTCATCCATATTAATCCTCACGTCAGGATCACCACGTGCTTTGTTAAAACCCGTCGAAGGCCCGCTTCGGTCCATTATAATGTATCGTGTCAACGGACATCGATTGAACATCGACAGGCCGGGACCGGCCGGGCTCGGGTTAACCCTCCGGCGTCTACACGAAATTTATTTTATTGCCGCAGAGATACGGTGATTTGGGAGGAAATCGCCGAGAGACAGGTGTTAAAAATTCAACACCTTTACTTCTTTTTGGGTAGGGATCTCGACCAGATAAGTGGAGAAATAGATTGAGAGCTGTTGTAATGCTATTATCATATTTATTGTGTTTGAGATCCATGTTTGGAATTCGAATTCTTGTAACGGTTACCTACATCTTCTTAATGTATTGTATCTACCTTGTTTTTTATTGGGATTAAATATTTTGATTTGTAAGAAGATATGCACTAAGATTTATCAGGAATGCGAACGATTCGTGAAGAAAACAAAATGAAAAGGCAAAATTAAAACATCGTCTCGTGGGATTAGCGGCGATTTTGTGAAATAATTTACGAGCGTGACGAACGACTTGTCGATACCATCTGCACGGTCCATACTTAATCCTTTTTGTTTTAAATTATTTTTCATTCCCCGCTATTATTCAAAAGTTTTCTCATAATGGCGTTTCATGTTGATACTTGTCTTTTATCGATATCGAAAAATGAGAATCGTGCGGCCCAAATATGTTTGACACAGCTATAAGATTGTTTTATCTATGGTATAAAATAAGAGACACGCTAACTGACACGGACTTTTGGGAAATAAAATTAATCACTACAGCTGATTTACCTATTTACCTTAACTGTAGAGATAAAATAGATGTCTATAAATTATGTTGGTCTGACCATTAAGTTCTACAAGACGTGATGAGGGAGATAAATTAAAAGTTATGGGCACATGCTAGATAATTATGGAAAATTCTGTTTCATACCTTTTTTAACGAGCTTCTATTTTATTTTGCCTAATTGATATGTGTGAAATAAATTATGATTGATACTAGTTAATATAGATATTATAAAACTTATTTTCATGCATTGTTAATTAATTAATAAGGTTAATAAGTAATTAAAAATAATTCAGTAATAAGTGTGTAATAGAAGCCTGTATAGATGATTTTATTAAAGGAAGCTTTATTCTCAATAAAAGAAAATCAAAAGTATTCGTAGTTACCTGTGATCCCTAAGATGGTCTTGCCGTCGGAACGCTTTCCCACAAATGTCACAGGAGTATGGACGCTCATCTGTATGTGTCCTCTCGTGGATGAGCAGGTTATAGGATTTGGTGAACTGCCTGTTGCAAAACTTGCAGATAAACTGTTTCTTTGTTCTAGGCCCACTCCCACTCGTCTTTTGTTTATTTGATATACTACTGGTTGATGATGTAGAGCTATTTGTTGATTTTGAAGAATTAGATGCTTGAGGTGACAAAGGTGCTTGCGATGGACTTCCATTCATTTGTTGTTGATACATTGCATTCATTAATAGACTTGGGTATCCATTATCTAAGTTCTGTGATGAACCGTAGCCGTAACCTTTGGATGTTGTTTCTAAATGTTGTTCCAAAGTAAATTCATCTTCATTGTCTAGTAAAGCCAAGTCTTCTTCGACTTCTTCAGATAAATCTACATCTTCTGCTGCTATGGCGTCTGATAGTGGATATTCCTCTGGTGTTTTTGGTGAAAAATCTTTAGAGTTATTCTCAGATGCATCTATTTCGCTAATTTTTGCACTTGCCGTCGCTATCCTTAATATATCTTGCTTAGATGAGGAATTATTTTCAGATGGATTAGGTTGAGTCGTACTATTTACAGAGGAGACAGATGTCAAACGTTGCAAAGTCAAATAAGATTCCAATGCTTGTAAATTTAAAGCAGCAGCAGCTGCTGAATTTGACGGCAAGAGCGCAGCTTGTTGCAATGAATTCATCATAGCATTTTGAAGTGAAATAACGACCCCTTGCAGCGATCTTTGTAACATATTTTCCTGAAGTAACGCGGCGGATGCAATTGACATGTTTATGTTCGTAGTTGAAGAAGAACTAGTACTCTTACTTGGGTTTGTTTTCAAATCTCCATGTGGTGAAGGTGGGTCGACAGCCAACATACTGTTCATATCGGTTGATGTCTTCGTATCTTGAATTTGCAGGTTATTTTTCAGCTTGATGATAGCGCTTTCCAATGAGTTCAAAGTAGATTTGCTGGATCGTGATGAACTTTGTTCTTGCATGGTGAAACTTTTCAAATAATTGATGATACCATCAGTTGTTTAGTATTCCAGTGGTAGTGAGGAGCACGTGTTGTGGAGGGGCGCGGCGGGGGAGGTTATCGCGTGCGCGTGCGCTGTCCGAGGGGCACGCTTCGTGGCGCGGCGTGCGAGGCGGCTCTGTGGCTCGGCGCGACTGAGCCGGCGGGCAGCCGGCGACCGCCCCGCCCCCACCTCGCTCCTCGCCTGTCTTCCCGCCTCACAAAAGCTCTCTATTTTAGGCAACTCTTTGTACGCAGTAATGGTCACCTCACGCTGCCCTAACGACAGACACGTCCATGAGAACAACGTTGCGCCAGATTTGTTGTAACCCCTTTCAAGTGTAATGAGATTCTGAATGGGATCGGCTGGGCTATGGGAAAACAATGTAATGCGGTGATCTCTAGGGCTTGTTTTGTTAGTGGGTCACGCGCGATGCGATGGTAACTAAAGGATAATCGGTTGAGTATTCGGTTTATTGTTTTTTATATAAGGACTGGAAATAATTTGCAAAATTTCAATATAGGTACAAATGTACTGGATATTACTTAAATAACTGCACAAACCATCCTTTAAAATTGGGTCGAATATCAATCAAGTTACCATATCTATACCTATGATTACTTTTTCGTTAATCGTGTAAATAATGTATGAGGCATTAATGTGCATCATTTAATTATGCAGACATATTAAGAAAGCTATTTATATTAATTAAATGCCCTTTAAACGATTATCATTGATAGCTAATAATAGAATGATAGGCTTTTGAGTGTACGGAACATTCAATTACTAGTAACAGTTATAGGTTTTTGAAGCCGGTTGATATTCATTATACTAAGAATCTGAATATTATTTAAGTATGATTTAATGATTTTTTAATTTCATTATTTTTCATTCGTTTACAACAAAGTTCATAGAATCAATTAAAAATATTTATGGCATGGCAAGGCAAACGACGAAGAAATTATTTTGTTTCTTGAATTAATTACTTCAGTTGTAAGTTGTAATTAAATAATCGGCGATTACTAGGTTTAATACTATAATTTTAAAAGCAGTCTTAAATTATAGTGGATTTTTAATGAACTATCAATTTGAGACGGGCCGATTGATGTGAGTTTAGGTATTCTGAATGTCACGTCACGCTACAGGTCGTAGGTTCGATTCCCAGCCAAGACACATTTGTATGCAATCTGAGTCTAGGTATATCTATGTAAGTACCTATATATTTATAAGTAGTTTAACAGTTATCTATACTAACCATAATCCAAGCTCTACTTAGTTTGGAGTCAGATGGCCAAAAATGTTCTAGGAAAATACCGCACTGAACGACTTAGATAGGTATATTCATTTTTTTATACGACGACGTCGGTAAACAGCATACGGCCCTGATGGTAAGCAGTTACCGTAGCCATATGGACGCCACACGAGGCATCATTCACGCGTTAACGTACCCTTTCCCCCACCTCAATGAGGCCTGGTAACCTTACTCACGCACAGGTATACAGCATAGAGTGATTTGGCTGCGGTGTTCTGTAAGGTGGAGATACTTCCCCAGTCGAGCTGCTCTTCTCTCGCTTCTGAGCGATTAAACTATGCTCTACATCTCTTTAAACACATTAACACAGTTCTGCGAAACGGCATCAAGGAAAAACCCAAAGAGTCCAACAAGTGAAGGGAGGTCTGGTGAGGTAATCTGCACTGAGGCTATTTTAGCTGATAGAGAATCTAATGAAAATCAACCATGGTTACAAAATGAGATAAATGGAGTTACAAATGTCGAAATATTTTAGGACGCTGTTGGTTCTGACATTCCATATCCTACTGAAAAACCAAACAGCAATTTTCATGAGAGTACAAACAAATCTATTCAGAACGTTTTATTTCGTAATGCCCACTTGTCCATACAAAGAATTACAACAATTGTATCATTGGCATCGTCACGGGCATTTAGCAGAAACAAAGGGCCTGCCCATGCTCCAATAGAGCGTGATAATTGCAACAATTGACATGAGAAACGTGGAAATAATACATTTAGTTGCAAAACGTCTATAGAAACCAATTATGCTTACACAGAATCAGCTAATGCAGTAAGTATAATAACTCTTGCTTAAATCGTTAACTGAATTTGAACTCTATATGAACTAGTTACGTTATTTTTTTCAGTAAATGTATTACTTATCATCAGCATTCAGAATTGCTGTATATAAGGTTCTCTTATGTCATGAGGTCATGAAGTGCTTACATTAAAGGGTTTTTTACTCTTTCTAGATCGAGAGCGTTCCATCCTTTTTGACGTATTTTTGTTAGGTCGTCGTCGATAGTTCTTGCCACTTGAGAGCCACTCTTCCCCTCTATTTAACTGTATACATGTACCATTATTTGTACTGCTACATAAATTATTCCAAATTAATCAACTTTTATAACTGGTCTAAACAACTATTTTAGCGTAGGTGTACAACGGAACACAAAACTTTGAAGTTTATCAGCTTTGATGAAGATAATATTAATCATGGTAACTAACTGTTATTTATCTGATTCATCTGCACCTTAAGCAATACATGCTTTTGCAGCAATAACTGGGCTAGTAGACAAGATGGATATCGAAAATCGTCATCGTTAGTAAACGATCAACCTTTGTATAGGATTGACATTTCAAATCGGAATATCACGTGCTTTTTAGCAATCTCTTATGTCAATTCCATACAAAGGTTGATCGTTTACTAACGATGACGATTGTCGACAACCATATTGTCTAGGGGGGCTGGTACTACTATCATCCTCAGTCAATATAATGAGCGCGGTAATGCGATAGTCAGAAACTAAAATGAAGATTATCTGTGTCCATAACATGATATGAGGATCGGATTCAATTTTGACTGATATCTCAAGAATTTAATTTCCCTGCAAGGAACTCTAATGAAGTTATTGCATATATCCGACATTGCATATCTCGGAACATGACACGTGTCTTGAACGAACCAGTACCGGTTCCAGGTTCGTTCCTAATTCGCAGCAGGCATTAGGCGTATGCGCTCAGCGACGATTCTCACGCGCCGCCGCCGCGCCGCCCGGAGGCAAAGACTGCTCACGACTTACAGCAGATATAAAATTAATTTATCTATAACTATTGATACCATGTTGTAAGGTAAATTTAGAGACAGAAGTAGAAATTAATGAGAAGATAAGTTCAATTCTTCTCAGTTCAATTGTATTACGAACTGACAGTAGAATCAATCGTTCGTAAGTGCCTTATTATGGCCTAAAATGAATAAACTACTGTTGAATTTGAATTGAATCTTTTTAAATGGAGAGAAATTTTGGAAGTAAATGAAAAGTGCTCTATTCGATACATTTATTCTGTTTCAGATACTAAATAAGGATATTTTTTTCTTATAAACGCACTGTTTACGACTTCATCTTCTAAATCATTTATTTAATCTCTAGAAGTGATTCAAATATTCAAGTAAAGGCATGTTTTTTCGTATTCCGATCACCCACTATATCAGTCATGCCTCAGGTATTTTGTATATTATGCTCACACTACTTACCGTATGATGTTTTAGCTTTCTCTCCTTTGAGTGTGATTTACTGTCTGGCAAAACCTGTCTGATGAACTTTAGATCAATATGACAAATATTTACATTAAAGACTCACTCCCCCTAGAGAGGTTTTTTAAAATTCTTCAGCAGCTTCCCTTTTATCTTACAATGTCACATATAAACATATAGTTAAATTCATTCACAGGTATAATTCTTTCTTTAAATAGAGTCTACCAAGTGGCGAGTGTGTTTGATTGAATACGGTCTAAAGTGAAGCGGATTTTTTAGTTTAGAATTTCCTAAACTACATACACTTTTCAACGGATACTTTACAATTATGGCAGTCTTATGTCTCCTTTGCAATTCCAGTTTTTACCTGCTCTTTAATTGAGTATTTAAAGAGGTAAATAAACATGTTTAATCGAAGATATATATCAAAGTTTAAGTGAGACTGCTCGTTAGATAGATAACGAGACATGATTAGAATTATCGAGTGAAGACATTGAGTGAGGTCAGATGTTACGATATACCGTTAGAGCATTGATTAATACATTAGGAAAGGCTTGGTATGTAGTGTTTATGCAATTTATTCGCGAGCAATGTAATGGTATTCAACATTCTTGAAAAGTTTGCGATCTTTTGCAATTTTCTTTGAGCGGTCATTTTACGCACTCTCTTGCAGTAATGGTTAATCAAAGCCTAGTGGTTCCTTGTAGTCTTTTTTTTGTTATACATTTTCTTATTTTATTATCGGTAGAATGGGAGATTTATTATTCGCACATACTTGCATTAATGGTTAATCAAAGCCTTGTTTTTTTTCTCATTTATCACTTTTTCTTATTTAAGATCGGAGAGAGGTAGAACTGGGGATTTGTTCAATTCAGATAAATTTATTTGTAAAAATTTGCACGTATTATTACATACGGGTCTCTTATTGTTTCATCTTCTAAAATAAGTATCTTCGGAAATAAATATGATCAAGACTTTACATGTAGTAAGATATCCTAGTTAGATATATTTGTGTTACGCCGTATAAACGGATCGGAACTTTAATTGGAAATATAGATAGATCATACTCTGGTAAAACTGCCGGATAAAATCTAGTCTAAAATAAGTCCAGTTTATTAACTTTGCACTACTGTCTAATAAATATTAAGATACAATTATAAAATAACTGTTAAATCAGTGTGTTCTAAGATATACTACTTTAGATTACATCGACAAATATAGTAACGTTAACAACGTCTAATAGGTGCTATACTTCACAGATACCGTCCAAAATTATCCGTTTAATCATAACGAGTTGGACCATTATTGCCCACACTAGATGATCTTCCTCCGCAGAGACTACGTAAACTATAATGTACCGTGGATAGGTTAGATTTGGGCTAAGTTTAAAGCGATGCACTTCATAACATCACCAGAAAGGCCAGAGTGCATGAAATGTAGGTAAGCGTGCAACATCCTCAGCTTCCACATAAAATATCTTATGAAGTAAGTTGGCAATCAAAAGTATGTAAACCCATTAAAAACAAAACACATACTGGATCAAATAACTGGTTTATAGCAATTGTACTTCTTCTTATGCGTTGTACAATTGACAGAGTGGTCGTGGTCGTCAAGACGTGTAATTTGTGGCACACTTCACAACACGCCCCCATTCTTCCCTTATACAAACATGTTCATTTTTATCACAATACCTACCTCTCTTTATCTTTATTATCATTTTCTTACGCGGTTGGCCCACAGCCACAGCTCAGCACTAGATGTTTCTGATCTTTTTGCTATGTAAATCTCTCATACCTTAGACCATATAAAAGTTATGCAACGTTCGGCGTGGCGTGCGTGACCGCTAGTGACGTGCGCCCACACAGCGCACGCGCTCTTGATGGACAATTTGCATCAACAAAGCGATACCAACGCTAGAGAAATAGTCGTTCTGCTGCCACTATGATTGGGCCTTTATTTTTGTAGTTAGATTGGAGGTATAAAGGGAGATAGGGTGGAATCTATTTTGAAAATATATAACCTAACTCCGTACTTCCTAGAAATCTTATAAATGCCAAAGTTTGTACATATTCTGTAACGGCAGAGTGGATTTTCATGAAATTTGCTTTATAGTTACTTTAGGTCCTGAAATAGGACATGGTTTTTGTTATCCCTTTCGCACCTGAGATTTTTTCCGTCCAAATCTTTTTCTTTTCTATAAAATCTTATTATGTACGGTAAGTATCATAGGAAACATATTTAAAAAATAGACCATTTACACAACTTCTAGAAAGTGCTTAGCACGTTCGTGACATCCAGGTGTGTAGACTACGTTGTAGAATTTTAGAAAAAATGAACTTACTATTGTATTATTCAGGTTCGGTTATCCTGGGAAAATCGAAAATCTGGGTAGGTAATTAAAATAATATCAGATCCTCGGCAACGCGAATGAAACCGTGCTGGAAGCTTGTATATCAAAGTTTGTTTTTTATGCGACAAAGTCACTTAACAAGCGCTCGGCTCACCTGATGGTAAGCAGTTGCCGTAGCCATATGGACGCTTGCACACGAGGCATCACTCACGCTTTAACGACCCTTTCCCCTCCCTAATGAGCTCTGGCGACCTTACACACAACATAATAGTCATTTAGCTGCGGTATTCTGTAAGGTGGAAGAACGAGCTGTTTATTAAACTAGCGATAAAAGAAGTATTTTTTTTTCTTTTATACACTTCAACATCGCTATATTAAGCCTAGGCAAATTGCTAAACATAGACCTCATAAATGTATATTACTATATTATGAAAATATATACTGTAATAAAGTTTATGATAGTTAATTGATTAAATTCCCCACATTATTATGTTCTATAGACTTATAAACAAAACTTTAAATACTGTTTTTTTACCTCAATTTGACTTTCACAACAAAAGTATCTTTAACCGCTTGTAATCCCTTAAACAAATACGTATGGTAGCGAAAAACATTGTATGACTATTGAATTAGAGTACAAAGTCTGTGCTTGTAAAAGACAACTGTCCTATAAGCCAGCTATCCTTAAATACGTTTCATTTCCACAGCGATATGATACAAACTTATGTTCACGATGCAGTTCTAAGTAGGTGTGACTAAAATATCAATTTTCCTGTTTGGCTGCAAATTGCCACTAAAGTGGTCTCATTAGATATATTGTAGAGGTTCTCTGATATAAAGTGTTTGGTTTTAGCTGCTTTATAGCTGTAGAGACTGTAGTATTACTAAAAATCGTGGAGAAGGTAGAGGTGATGAGGTAGACAAATATGTCTCTTTATTCAGCATTTTTTAATACGACGACAAACTTACAGCCCGCCTGATGGTAAGCAGTTATAGCAGCCATGTGAACGCTTGCATCGCTCACGCGTTATCGACCCTTTCCACCTCCCCAATGAGCACTGGCGACCTTACTCACGCGCAGAACACGACATAAAGTTATTTGGCTGCGGTATTCTGTAAGGTGGAGGTACTTCCCCAGTCGAGCTGCTCTTTGAGCGAATAAACGCTACGCTCTAAGTACTTTTATAAAACTCTTTATATGTAGTATGGGATGGGATATGCATAAAATATATGCAATTACATCCATTGACATACCGTTAAAATTGCATCAAGTTGTTTATAATATACTGGAATAATATCTTGCCGAGTCTAAGGTTTTTGCTTTGAACGGCGATGACCTCCGACCCGCTATGCGCTTAAATTATTGCATACAACCGGTTTATACATATTAGGAGGACCAGGAATCCTTGTACTAAAAGTCGGTACCAGAATCATTTGAATGTCGCTGTTACTATCTCTCTTTTTAGTGTCGGTGGAAAAAGAGACGGATTGAATATTCTTTGTTGGGTAAAAACTGAAGATGATAGTAGAGTTGTAGTAACTTTTAATAGAGCGTTTTTGCAGTAAATTGGCATTTGAAGGTTCATACAACAACAGCTATGTTTGCTTCCGTGATCCAAGCTAACACTGCCAATTTTCGTTAAAATTGCTTCGATAGCTAAGCGATGAAACAAAAACGAACGTCACTCTCGCTTTTTACAATTTAAGTAGAATTAAGATACAATTATACATATAAAACTTTTGGGTAAGTTTTATTAAACTTCTATAAGGTAAAAAATATTTGTTAATACGTGACCAAAATGTAACTTACTATACTCTACTTACTATCTTGTTGTACTTATTAGTTCAATAGGTCACTGAAAAAGGTCGCCTAAATTATTGAACGGATTTCATTATAATTTAGCAGATAAATATCACACTTTGTATGAAATATACTTTTTGGGATACCTTTTATCACCAGTTAACAGTATATCCCTGAGAAATACGAGTGAAACCGAGGAACAGAAGGTAGTTTACTATGATATGACCAACTCTACCCACAGAATATCTAATAGTAGATACTACGTACTCTAACATCGTCAAAATATATTCATTTTAGGCCTAAAAAGAAAATCTACGTTTTGTTTTGCAATTTTACATAAAATTATAAATTACATAAACAAATTAGAAAATAATACATTCGCACATTCCGTCTTTCAAATGTATGTCAGCTATTGATAGTAAAACAGAATGTTGCCTATCTAAAACATTTTATTGACCGTTCTTTACGAGGTATCGAATTTCACAACTGAGAGATTTCGAGACGCAGCGACAAATAATAAAAAGATGAGCATCATTTCTTTTCGATGACCCAATATTAATTTTACAATAAAATGCTGGTTGCGTAATACTGTTTTATAAGCCTTTTTTTATAAATATAAAAAAAACATAGGTTGTTGCAACACAACATTTTCGCAAACAAAAAACAAAGATTTATTTTGTTTTGAAATAAATAATACTCGGTTGGAAAATATTCCAAGAATACAACAAAAATCAAAGCGCTACAAATTCAGCAACTCAAAAGGTATATTACCGGACGAATGTGACCCGGAGTCGACACGGCTATAATGTTTTATGGGGTCTGCTGTGTTTTACGATTGTCACATTTAATTACTTCATTGCCGGCAATTAAAGTTTGGTGGAAACGATTTTTTAGGTTTTACAGCTGCATTTGGGTAAATAAAAGCTTGAATCACTATATTTGTTTTTTACCACACACGAGCTCGAAATAGTGTTGTTGTGCCATTTATTAATATCGATTCAATTTAGCTGAAAAGCGTTTTCTATACATACAAATAAACAAAATTGAAGCTTCTGTTTGTAATGTCAATATAACTGCTTTTTATATAATGCATAATATATTGAAGGTATATAGGTATATACGGGAATAAACAAAAAACAAATTAAACATTTTTGGGTGTCTGTTTAGAGCGGCGAAGCAACTGGATCGATTTTAACGGGAATTTCACTGGCTGATAGCTGAAGTCTTAGGTTACTTTTATCGAATAAAAATAATAACACAAAAAATTACCGCGAGGGTCAGCTAGTCTACTAATAAGTTTAGACTTATTGACAATAATTGAGCAGATAGCCGAAAAAATTTAGAAGAAATGTTTAGCTTAGGACACTATGTTTATAAACATAGGTATCTAAATAATAAACTATTAGGTATGTAGCCAAGTGAACGGAATGCTTACGCATTCAAAAATATATAAATAATAATTATGCAGACGAATAATTATTATTTATATATTTTTTAATATTCAAGTTGTTTAGAGATGATATTCAAGATGATTATGTCTGCGATAATTATATAATTCGTGTCAAATCGATCTATACTCCCACAAACTTATCTGGCCTGGTGGCGAAAAGAGGAACTAACGACGATGTCAGTCGGCCGGCCATTCCAGCAAATGCGACAACAGCGCCTCTCTCACCGGACTAGATAAGTTATTGAGAATATATTTTAAAATATTGATTTAAGAAGTTAATAGTAATAGATTGTCATTATTGGAAAACAAAACTTGTTCGATCGAGAACATTTCATCGACAGTGAAATAATGCCAGTACATCACAATAATTCTTTCTCGAATCGCCCATAAAAAGCTATGGTCAGTAAATTTGACGGGAGCACGTGCGTTCCTCGATAGGCACTTACCTTTCGATAGAACTCGATATGGTAAATAGTTAAATCGATATAAATTCGTTACTTTCATCAACATCACTACCAAATTTTTGCGATTTATTGGTTTGAGTATTATCAAAAAATATTTGACGTTTACTGTTTTAATTAGTAATTTATTATTAACGAAGGTAACATTAATTGACTGTGTTTTCATTTAAATTGGGAATGTTTTAGTATAAAACCATCACAAAAACTTTATTATCCAGTTATGTGGGTATACGAACATAATTTTAATTGATTACGACGAACCGTAATCAGGCTGCCGGTAATTGCCAATAATTGAATTAAACAAATGTTTAATTAAATTAGTTTTATAACGCCATTTGCATTTTAGTTCCAGATTTTATTGATATATTTACCGTTCACAGAACTTTTTATTTCATTAATCATTTATAATAAAGTGTTCCTGCTTTTGATGAACATCTATGATCTCATTAGATGAAAACTATCCAAACCACACTTTATACAAGCGACCTAATTAAGTTACTTACTCTTTGAATCACACGCATAAACAGCGAGCCGTGAGCACATAGATTGAAGGGCGGTGCAATACTATCAGGAGTACTATCACGCCATTACGTTGCGGGCGATGACGGCTTGCGAGCACGATAAATTCGCGGATTTGTGTCAGGGTCGCTTCTTTGTGGCGTAATAGTTATTATTCTGTGCTAAAACTATGGAAAGAAAGTAACTGATTTATAGCAGTGGGTTGCTGATGATAACGATTATAGGTATAATTTCAGTACGCTCCAATATTATATTCTGTATTGCATCAGTGCTTGGGGTGGAGGTGCAAAAACTGTGCTGATCGGACTGGAGAGAGTGCAGAGAGCTGTGCTGAAAGTAATGACTAGAAAGCCTTTTAGGTATCCTACCTTTAACCTATACTCAGAATGTAAAGTGCTCACAGTTCGCCAGCTATATGTGCTCAAATCAGTACTGAGAATGCACCAAAATGTGCCTTTACCGGATCCCAATAGACGCCAAAAAACATCAGTCTGTCCATATGTCCCTTGTAGAACGACATTTGCTAGACGACAGTATTACGTACTCAGCTCTAAAATATACAACAATATAAATAAGAAATTGAATATTGTTAGATTAAGCAAGCATGAAATTAAAAATAAACTCACAAGATGGTTGCTGCAGTAGGACTATCAAAGTACTGAGGACTTGCTTACTTTCATCGTTTAGGCATAAATGTTCATACACACTGCCTTACTCACAGATACACACACACACACACACACACACCCTTACCCACAAACACACCCCACAATCACACAAACTCACTGCTAACACACAAATACACACTGCCTTACACACAAATACCTACTTATAATTAAAGTTACTTCACTAAGATAACATTTTCAACGATTTGATCCATGTTAGTTATTAATATGCAGCGTCAGACACGTTTTTTGTAATTTTTCATTGTATGTTTTAAATACATTGACCGAATCCTGTCCCCCATAATACAGGCTCTTGCCTAGCTTGGGTGTCAGTGTTCAATGTTCGTGCAACAAACACATACATGACTCTCTTGTGTGCATTAATCTTGTATAGCTGTTAAAATATGTGTGTTTTTATAAATAAATTATTATTATTATCTCTTTATTTATTTGGTATCTTAAAATTACCTTTTTTTTATAACATTAATGTATAAAATCAAAAAAATATTATAAAAAACCTAATCCTATGCATAAATATGATTATTTTTTTTACAATATTTCTATAAAATCAACTAAAAATGTTATAAAAAAACCTAATTCTAGTGTGCCGCCGGCAGCAGGGTAGTGCCCAAGCTACCGGTGGTTAGGGCTGCAGAGAGAGGAATCTCCTGACGATGCGCGCCGTGTCCAGGAGTACTGCCTTCTGTATCTGACCCTTGACCCAGCCATCTAGCGAAAGGCTCTCAAGATGTTGGTCGAGACTCTTCGCTATGAGACCATTTGCCGAAACAACTATCGGGACAATGATCGTCGAATCAACATCCCACATGGCGGTAACCTCGTGAGCCAAGTCAAGATACTTGCTGAGCTTGTCCTTCTCGGCCTTCACGAGGTTCTCGTCATGGGGGATGGTGATGTCGACGAGCACTGCCCGGCGCTTCAATCGATCTGTCAGCACGATATCAGGCTTATTGGCTACAATAGTCCTGTCCGTGATGACAGATCGATCCCAATAGAGCGTGGCACGGCAATTTTCGAGAACTGGCGCAGGTGCGTACTTATAGTACGGAATTTCGGACTCTACAAGGCCGTATTGAAGAGCAAGTCGCTGGTGGATGATTCTGGCTACTAGGTTATGTCTGTGCAAGTACTCGCCGTTAGCAAGATGAGAACAACCGGAGATAATATGCCTGAGTGACTCTCCGGGACGGCGGCATGCTCGACAGATGTCGACCGTACCGTCCTTCAGGATATATTTCCGGTAGTTATTCGTCTTGATAACTTCGTCCGCAATTGCACAGACAAACCCTTCGGTTTCCCCAAAGAGGTCACCAAAGCGTAGCCAGTTCACCGACGCGAGCAGATCTACATCAGGCCCTGTTAGGGCCCTGTAGAACCGCCCGTGTAGCTCCTTACTCTTCCATACGTCCTTGCGGTCCTCGATGCTTAGCACCTTTGGTCTGCGCCAGTTCTCGTTTGCCAAGGACAAGGTGAGGCCCCTGTCTACTGCCACCACATCGCGATGCATCCCACACTCGTTGTCAAGGAAATATTTCCTAAGACTGCACACCTCGCGGTTGTGGAGGTTCTTGGCGTTTAAAAAGCCACGGCCTCCACACTTACGCGGGATGTACAGTCTCATAACAGACGAGCGTGGGTATAGCATGCGATGTGTTGTGAGCAAGAGACGGACCCTCCTATCCAGGGCGTCCAGCTCAGTTTGAGTCCACCTTAGTATGCCAAAGGAGTACGTGAGCAGGGGCATCACCCAGGCGTTGAAGGCGCGCGTTATTATTATTATTATTATATTATGAACACATTTCTACAAATATTTATTTACGTGACCGTGCTCAGTTTTATTTTCACACTTGTGGATCCGTGAAACAGCGCACTGTGAGATATTTCGCAAGCGAATTTAAGAAATCTTCCATAAGATAGGTAAGCGACTTCTCAAATTTAAGATCATCACGCAATGACAGGACAATACTAAGATGGTAACTGTGACAACACGTTGCCCATTGCAACGTTACAATTTTTGACGTTGTTGAAAGTTTTAAAACGTATCCTCAATTCCTCATACGGCGCGATGCAACTTGCACAATTTGGCTCAGGTAGTAGTAGCTAGGTCAAACGTCATTTGTAGGGTAGGTATAATATCATAGTACCGAGCTGGGAGGTCACCCACCAACATCAACATAGAAAAAAAAATTCGACGTTTTTCCACCCTCAACATTGAAAAAGAAAAGTTTTTTTTCTTAATATTGGGTTGCAACGCGCGGGCTAAAACTCAAATGTCGATAAGTTGGGTGATGTGAACAACCATTAAAAAATTATGTGCCAATGCATTAAGTTGCATCGGTGTTAAGTAGTTATTACTAAGGCTTGTACAAAACTTAATCAAGAGCTATTAAGAGTACCTTCACGTCTATATGTAGCAATAAACAACAAGAACATGCTAGCAACATGCCGCCATGTTTAAATAATTTAAATTCAGCCACGTACCACCGGTGCCAGGAGCGCACTCCAATAATTGCCGCATTACAAAGTTCAGGTGAGACTAATCTCAGATTTATATTACATTGTTTCGCATAGATTATACTACGATTTAGTGCCCTTCGTTAAAAATATTATACTGAGTAGTTGTAACCACGTGAGCTTAGGTATTTTTCCTAAACAAATTGATTATTAAATATAATTGTTGGTATTTGCAAAGGCCAATGTATTTTTGTTACTATAAAAATACTTTTGAAGGTAGCATAATGCAGTTCCGCATTTACAGTAAAAAGTCTACGAAATATTGATTTTGACTTTTTAAAAGTAGGTATAATTCGCATAAAAGAAGTTGATAACATTTTATTACTTATTATTAATATCGAATACTACTTTTTTAAATTGCTTTAATACTATTAATAAGCCGCTGCATTGAGCCCGATGCAATTACCGATGTCCGTTTTTGCGCTACAAATTGACATGGAAACAAATCGTGGGGTATTAACCACTCTATACGACTCCTGGTGAAGTCAAACCGGACCGGATAAATAACGTGCTGGGTTAATCTAATTACTTAGCACAATGTCTTATTTGTAACTTTTTGTTGTGCAATTAAACGCGGCTTCGTTCCGCGTGTAAACAGAGATCGACGCAAGCGCACCGATTTGTTACAACCCTGTGCATTTGCCGTTTTATTTTATTGACTTGCTATTGGTGTTATTTTGTATTAGATGAATTAGAAGTGATATGCAGTTGAATGTTGTTTAATTTATTATTATTGCACAATTTCATGAAGATAATAAATACATACTGTTAAGAACTCCATGAATAGATGGTTTATAAATAGAATATTGATTTTTGACATGTAAAAAGAAGAGTGATGGAGATGAGACAAAAATAAAATGACTAACTAGAAAAGCTAAAAATTTTCCAAATCGCCCACACACCATACATCAAAAAGTTTTTAGATAAAGTAGTTTCTATTTGCACCTAGTTACTTTTTTAGGGTACCGTACCCGAAGGGTGCCAAACAGGACCCTATTACTAACACTCCGCTGTCCGTCCGTCCGTCCGTCCGTCCGTCCGTCCGTCCGTCCGTCTGTCAGTGGGCCGTAGGTATCTCATGAACGGTAAAACGTAGACAGCTGAATTTTCAGAGAATTTGTATTTCTATTGCCGCTATCTTAAAGGGGGCGCCCATACAAGAAACCTTTTTGTTTGGCTTTTTTTTCATAGCAATGTTGAGTTAGTTAATATTGTACGGAACCCTCCGTGTGTAAGTCCGACTCTCACTTGGCCGGTTTTTTGTTTTGTCTTGTTTTTTGTTATATATTATAGTTTTATTTTCATAAATAACACCAATAACACCTAAGAATGTACAAATAAATACCTACTATTGAAATAAAACCTACAAGGGACCTTTTTTTACTATGAATAGAGACTTGTGTTTGTCCACAATCTCACCTTTCAAGTTCAAGTTAAAGAGTTAGTCAACGATTACCAAATCTATACAATCAATTAATTTATAATCTCTTTTCTTAGATTCAAATTTACATTCTATAGCATGAGTAATAAAGTTGAATTTACCAAGTCACCTCGTTGTAATCAAACGTTGCGCGTGCGCTGTAGGTAAAACGACAATTAATTCCATTAGCACGCGTGATTTGATCACAACATGTCCACTCGACAGTTCAATAGATTCAAATTGCCATAGACTATAATGACCGTGACTTTGATGATTAAGAGTGCGTATGAAGCAAAATAACATATCTTAGAATTGAAATTTACCCAAGTAAATAGTATTTAAATGAAAAAATATTTTTATATTGGTATTTTCATTATATACGCGAGGGTTCTATCTGAGCAGAAACATAATGGAATGATAATTCCTCGATAGAAAAAAATCACAAAGCTACCTCTAATAATAATGAATTTTCGTTTTTATTCGTTCATGGTGTATCTAATTAAGACAATAATTCGATAAATAAGATCACTAACATGTGACCTAGGGTTACAACTAAAATTTTTTTTAAATATTGTATACTTTTCGTTATTTTGATAAGAAGCGCTTAGTTCATTTTTGTTCCGCGAAACACGCTATCTCCGTCTCATGCCACGCGAAGATTAGACATAAGTTTGTCTCAACTGATATTGCTATATTTTTTTGGCTTTGTACGCACTCTTAATAACGGAATGACATTTTTCTGTGTAAAGTAAAGTAACTTACGTAAAATAATAATATTTTAAAGCTACATTAATAATTACCTGGAATAAACAAAAAAATACTTTTTTAAGAATCTTGATTTGAATTATCACTATCCATATAAAATTAATAGATAGATAATACTTTATTGTTACACCAAAAAATAATTACACACAAACTTAAAATAATAGTGAAAGTGTTACAACGGGCAGCCATATCACTAAAAGTGATCTCTACCAGGCAACTAATGATTGGCAGAAAATATAATGACCACCAAAAAGAATTTTGTGACCAATAACTTCTATTACCTAAAATTGTACTACGAAACCAAATTTCGTAAATGATCACCAAAATTAGTAAATAATCACCAATTTTTATAGAGGAACTTGTTGCGCTATTTCTCGACTCGGGCACTTCAAATACAGTTGGTTAGGTTAGGTTTGAACTGTGTCAATACGACTGTGTTTGTGCTATGTGTAAATTTTTGGTGATGACTATTTTCGGATTAAACAATCATAATTTGGTTTAATCATGCTCAAATGGTGTTTAATTTTAGTGATAATTTACTATTTTTGGTAATATAAAGTGTTTTTTTTTACCGTAACATTTGACTAAATCTGATGGTTCGTTAAACATAATCCATAATGATTTAGCAAAATTATAAAAAATAAAATTTTCCATGTTTTTAACGTACCTCTATATATTTTATAGCGACCCTAATTGTTTAAATAATATGTTTTGTTAAACGTTTTAATTGCTCGTGCTATTTTAATTTTAATTTCCTATCGATCATTTGTAGGTGCTAGATGTTTAAAAAAAGTAAACATCGATTATTAACACGTTCCCGGACGTAGAGCTATTATTAATATCGACTCGCACGCATTGTTGATTCAAATAATATAATAACTATTAATATTAAAGAATCAATGGTTTAAATCGTAATCGATGTTTTGATCGGTGATTCTCACTTGATAATAAGTTAGTTAAGAAAGTTTTAAACTTACCGTAACTAAATAGTTTTATATCAATTAATTATTCTTTGGTTCATGTCAATGTCAACCATGCATTGTCGATACTATAAAAATACGTCACTTATTTGATAATTAAATATGCATAATTGATCACCCAGAATTAACTAAATCCCACCAAAAACATTTTCATGTAAGATCTCATGTAGAGCCAAGCTTATAACTCTACACGCCCTAACTCTACAAGCCCTAACTTCGCAAACTCTACATACCGTAGTCAAAATATGTGGCTTGGCCGTTTCGCTACTAAGAATTATTGTATTACAGAAAAATAATTAACAGTAATTAAATTTTTCACTTTACGCCCATGTGACGGTAGATATGAAAAGTAGAGCCAATTTATTTTTTAATTATTTTTAAAATGTGATGTAACTCAGTGAAATATTTAAAAAAAACAAGCTTATTATTTTAATACATAATACGTATCGATGAAGTTAAAAAATACCAAGCAACAGATTTATTAATAGTAGAGATCATAATGGTATCGGATACAAAACGAGTAATAAAGCACACAACCCAGGGATGTTATTAATGGCATTATTCAAATTCCTTTTATTAGATTAACAGTGGAAGCCCTACTGTGTGGAGAATGCAAAATATATAAATTACTTTGTTTTTATACGACTTCATATGATTATGATAGTATGTGAACTTATTATAAGTATTTAGAGTTAGTTCTTTATATATTGCTCATGCAAGAAGGTACATAAATAACAATGATGAAGAAATAATCTTAAGATGTTTGTGTTTCGCAAACTTAATTCATATACTCAATAACATACTTCTTAAATCGTTTACTAGGGTCTATTCGCGCACAGATTATTAAAAATATTATTTTAACTAGCCTTGATATTTTCCCGTATTTCGGAAAGCACGTAAAGCCGTTGGTCCCGTTTATCACTTAATTGTAATAGTTGCTAAGCTTTTTAGAGCCTTAGGTGGATAGAAAACTCCAACAGTAGGTTGACCACTAGCCTACCTCCACCGATCCGCAGTGGGCATGTGGGATGGATTATTTGCCCATTCCCTTTCACCCTCATTTGTGAAAGGAAGCCTGTACTCAGCAGTGGGATATTATAGGCTGACGATGATGATCTTTAATGTTATTCCAGTTGCAATGACCGTTGTCACAAGAATACGGGAACAACAGATATCAATCAGCCTATTGATGGGCTTGAGTTTTCTCCAACCACCATGTGCGCATGTATGCGCGATTATACCCGATATATTACAACAAAGTATAATGAGCCTGTATACTCATGAGATAAGTGACGGCTGATGACCCAAATGCAAATGGCAAGTCATACCAATTCACATAATAAAACAAATCACAACATGAAATAACATAATGCAATTAAAACACTGCGGGTAATTCAATAAAATATTAAAATAAATATGAGAGACAATAAACTGTACCGCTACTGACCCATAAAACATTTTTATTTACGCCAGTATGATATACGCGTCGCCACGGTCAAAATAAACTCTTAATTTTTTTATATAAAGTACACCCGTCAATGCTTCCACCACACACCACATACGGTGATGTCATGACTTAAACCAATAAACATGAAATATCATGTGATCGTGAGACGCATGCGTGATGCTTACTTTCGTGCTACATAAAAATAGCTACACGCAACCAATAGTGAACGTTAAACAAATCATAGATAACTGGAAAATAACTTAAACACTGTTAAGTAAATACCATGTAAAGTAGAATAGCCCATATAGAAGGGATACGGTTGATTTTAAATTCGTCAAAGATAACAAAGTCAAATGACGCAGCAGTGTCGATTTGGTTTTAAATAGAAAACAAGTTGGTACAGTTGACAGTAATCATGTAACAACAATAATAAAAATCGGGGCTTACGGTCAACGCATTTCGATATCAGAGACACGATCAACCAAGTTTCATTTGTCAGGTGACTCAGCGTTGTCGCTGACGTGACGCTCTCAAAATGCAAATTTTTGAAAAACCGAACAATATAAATCTCGATCGGTCCATCTCGATTCGTCGACGGTATCGACTGGTCCCGCCAAGCAATTGAATTCAGTCGATCACTAATCGATGTCTTGTCCGTGATAGGCGCGGTCGGGGGCCGCGGCAGCAGGGTGCCGACTTACCACACAATCCATCGTTAACTTCTTTCTTTCTTTCATTATCAACATTACTTTTAATATCAACTTTACTCACTACTCATCTAAAGTTCATAATATTTAATATCATATTAAATGTTGTATCTTTTTGTAAATTGTTCTCTACCGCATCTTCGTCAGCAAGTTGGAGTGCGTCGTCATCAATAAATACCGTAAGAGTTATTACTAAGATATGAATTACTTTGCTCATCGTTGGGAGATAATTCCTTTTGGTATTTAGCATTGAATTTAACCTCATTACCTATCTTAATAAAGGATTTGCCCTTTCGCGCCGACTAATCACAAATGAGCATGTAAAGTCTGTAAATTATGTTGCATTGAGTTCGTATTACTGGTGTTTTTTTAATTTATTTTATCAATGTGAAGGTTGCTTATTCATAATTAGCCCCCCTCGAAGTTTATTACTTCTGTATGAGTAAAATGATTGCGTGCAGTTCTGTTTCTTTGAATGGACCATTGCGTTTCCCTTGCTGAAATGTCTATCAAAGCTTTTGTTAAAGCTGACGTTTGGTTCAAAGAGCTGCTTGAAATTTATAATGGACATCTTCAATTGTGTTTATTTTCCTTGATATGATTGTATCCATTATACTTAAGGTTTTGTCATAGGTTTCTTTTATATCTTTACGGACTATAACATTTTTGGTATACCTGAGCATTTTTAAAGTTAAGCTCAACCGATTGCCTTTTAATAATACTGATGTAATTATTTTTAATTAAATGTCAAAATAAATATTTAAACTCGAAAATTCGGGGCTATTGATTACCCAAATCATGGCTAGATGCGGCATCTTCTTATAGACAGAATCATAGTCATCCATATCCCAGTGCCATATATAAAGTGTCGAAGGTTGGGCTGATGACTGCGAGAGTCAAGAGCAGCGCTCGTGGTAGCCCCCCGCCGCCTCACCCCAGGGGACGTACCGACCCGCCGAACTAAATCAAATAATGACTAATCGATTCTCTCTTATATTGCACAGTAGGTTCACGTCAAACGTTATTCCCTTTAATTTTTATTTTATTATTTGCATAAATCCAGATTCGTTATAGACAATGCCGTGATTGATTCGTTTTTACAATTTGATTGATGTTTATTAGTTCGGTAGTCGGAGTTTTGGGAATCATTAGATGAGTACGGTGTCTTATGAAGAGTAATGATTGCACCGCTTGTGGTACTCAACTTAATTCGAGGTTTGATCGTTTGTTATTTATGATTCCAAGCGTAGGTACTCACACTGTTTAATTCGTTTTCCTCATTTGATTACTGAAGGTCTTTGAAGGGTTAGCTTTTTGAGAATCTGACATTTCTGGTATGTTAACCTCCAAATTTAATGACGTTATTGAGTACCTAAGTATTTTTTACTGAGGGTCAAGTTGCTCACGAGGCAAAAGGTTCTGCAATGCTATGATTATATTGCAATTTGAATTTAACAAAACACTGATAACATTTACTTACAGGTTGCCTATAATCTTGTTTGGTCGATTGTATAGATACTTTGCTTGAGATTTTTTTTAACAAAAACAGGATTCATTAACTTTAACAAAAAATTATCGCAAAATGCATACCAGCACAGTATTATAGTTACACACAGAATAACATTTCTTTAACGCCCATATTTTATTACTTAAAGACTTAACGACGAACCAGAGATTTCAGTCTTGACCGTAAATAACCCGCAGATAAATTTGAACAATTATATCGTATAGCTTTCGTTGGATTCGATTTTATTATGGCGTCAACTACGCCTACGCTTTAACTATTCTCATTGGAACTGGTTATTTCGTTTTTTTGTAAAGACTATTACTTTGACGCTAAATTCCATTGCTTTAGAATGGGTAATTATGTATAATCATTGTATTATGTCAGAAGTCGATGACGGTATCAATAGGGATAGACTTAGAACGGGCGATTAAGTTTTGGTACTTTGCTTATTCAGATGTAGTGTAGTTAAACTCACACTATAAAAACTTTAGTTTTTTATATTAGATGTTTTCATTCGCTTATTCTAGGAATCATTTCGGAATTCATCAATAAATGAATATGTATTGAATATTGAAATTAGTAAAAAATAAGGATTGAATGCGCAAAAAGCTAGCTTTACACTTCAATCATAATACCAAATTGATTTTACAATGGTAAGATTGATAGAATATAAAGGTTAAAGGATGTTCATTAGGTAATACAATGATTTATTGTATTGTGTGTCATTGATAATATCTCGGAGTTTAATAAAACTAGCTTTCCACCCCGCGCTTTTTTTGATGACTGTACTTTCTGTTGACCGTTCTTATATTGTTTTCAAATATACTAATGTATACCAAATATCAAGTCAATCCGACCACTGAAAATGGGAGAAATTCGACTTGCAAGATTCCTACCGAACATAGTTACATAGGATACATGAAAGCTTACTATAATTAAAACCAGGTTTACTCATCAAACTGGGACTTCATAAAAATATAATGACATAAAAAAGCGAATAATGAAGCGCGTTTAATATTTTTTATCCAAAATCTGATTATATTTTTCACATCCAAATAGGTACTAAGATATTCAATAGTTCTTTTTATATTAGGGGATACTATAAAATCCCATAAATAATAACTGTCAATGCACAGTATGGTGACACTATTATGATGTTTCAGAATAGAAATACAAATATGATAATAAAATGTTTATTCATCGGCGATTGTAAGCCCTTGTTACGACTTCATTTCAAATGGCTGTAAATAGACGAGTAACTGCCTCAGGAATTAGATCTCGAATTGAATGTGGGTAGGAATTGGGAAATTATGATTATCTGGTTCAAATGTACTTACCTTAAAATGTTAAAGGTACGGTTCATTTTGTTTGTAGCTCAGTATCATTATTTTCTTGTATTTATTATAAAATTTCATTATCTACTTGTAAGTTAACATTTCTACGTTACTATACTTCATCATCTGATTCTAACCTGACTTTCTATATATCTACTGTAGATTCTACATCTCCATTTTGAAAATATACTTGATTATAATCACTCATTTAATTAAATATCGTTAATTCACTCTCTCCCCTCGGACCGCCGTACGGTGCTAACGTATACATAACCTGCACTTAATTGTTTTACATATTATTATTATTATTTTTAATTTAAAAAGTATTCAAATCACTATTGCAAATAAAATACATCAGTTAAAATAGGAGTGCATAAAAGGAAGAAGTAATCTATCACCATTACACTTTTGGAAACTACACCGGTTCATGCAAGCCTGGTACTTCGCTTCGCTCGCGCTGAGTCAACCGGCCCTGGCCCCGCCCGCCTACTGGCAAGTAAGAATTCGCCAATCCTGCGCCTGCGCATCTAAGCCATTTTTATGTAGCACACTAGCCACACCCTAATTAAGTGTGATAGGACGAAACTAGCCCCGCCCAACTAGTGACGCAACATTATTATTGTCAACCTACCCTCATCTACTCTACTACCCTTCTCGATACATCGCTTCATAAGTTCTGTTGCCTTGGTACTTATGGCTACAACATTGAATACATCTATGTCTGATACTGAGCTTAACGTGGCAGCAAACTATAACAAGACCCCACCGAACTATGGTTTTAAACGCACTAAGAGAACAAGAGAATATATGGACGACTCAATACCTAAACAGTTGGATGATTTTAAGGAGGAGATGAAAGTAATGATAACTCAATTATTAAATAAACAGGGAAGTGAGTTAGAACAGGTTGCGGCTACTCTAAGAGAAATACAAAAGACAAACATCGCCATTAACGACTCCATTTCATTTCTCACAGCCCAGAATGAGGAATTTAAAAATAAAATAAACACACTAGAGAGTCAAGCCAAAGAGGATAAAAAATATATATTGATTTTGGAGAATAGGGTTGAGGACATACAAATAAATAGTCGTAAAGCAAGTTTTGTTATAAAAAATGTGCCGAAGAATAATACCGAGACCAAGGATGACCTCATTGACATGGTTACTTGTCTCTCTCGCAACATAGGCTGTGAAATTACAAAAGCAGGCATCAAGGACATTTACAGGATTAGGGGGAAAAAAACTGAAACCCAAAATACCCCGATTATAGTGGAAACCGATTCAACTCTGCGGAAGACCGAGGTTATGCGAATGAGTAAAGCTTTCAACATAAAGCATAAGAGTAAGATATGCTGCAAGCACCTCGGACTAAAAAATCACGAAGACACCCCCGTCTTCATCTCCGAGCATTTAACTGCAAAGGGATCTCGCTTATTTTACCTCGCAAGGGACCTAGCTAAATCTAACAACTACAAGTTCAGCTGGACTGCCTACGGCAAGGTCTATATAAGAAAAGATGAAAACTCACCGATCATCACGCTAAGAAGTGAAGAGCAGGTACATCAGCTTCTTATAAAAAAATGACTATACATTCACCAAAACTTGTACTATATACTTAGGTTGTGGATAACTCTTTGTTGTATTCTCTATTGTACTTTCAGTTGTATTTTAAGTTTGCAAGACAAACCCAACACTTACACATATACTCAAACACATTCTACAAACACTTACAAAACTATACTAAAACACTCCACAAACCATCACTTAAACAACACACTCAACTATCTGAAACGAATCACACGTACTACAACTATATATGTAAACTTCAAACTAAAACAAACATTTAATCAAGCACGTATTTACACTAATTACCCTACATTGCCCACAGTTTTTAACCTCATAAAAATTACCTTAAAAAAAATTAATGCAGATTATTTAATGACGTCTATACCTTATAATATCGATAATGGATAAAGAATCCCTACAAACGATAAACGAAATAGACAATCTCGAAATTGCGCGCGCTATTGAATGTGATATATCTGATCTTTCTAAACATATTTACATTAACAAAAATGACCTGACTATAGTATCACAGAACATAAGAAGTATCTATTGTAATTTTGATGATTTATTGCTCATGTTATCCAACTTTAAATTTGATATAGATATAATTATTTTAACAGAATGTAGACTTAACAAAAATAAACCTATCCCACAACTAAATAATTATAGCTCATACGATACTAAACATCAACTTAACCAAAATGATGGGGTAGTAGTTTATGTTAAAAATAAAATTAAGCATAAGATTAAAGAAATAAGATTAGTACAATCGACTTGTCTGCAGGTTGATACTCTCAACAATACAATACTATGTGTCTACCGCTCTCCATCAAATCCAAATGCAGACGTTTTTATCAACTCTCTCAGTAATCACTTGAATTCATTAACCTCGAATAATAGCATTATTATAGCGGGAGATATTAACATTAATATTAGACCTAAAGACATTGAATCGTCATATGAGTATAGGAATAGGATAAATTATTTAAATATGTTGGCAGAATATGGACTACTTTCTGGACATACACTTTCAACCAGAGAAAAAAACTGCCTGGACCACTTTATGATGAAAATAAATAAAAAGAAAACTTCAGCATTCATTGCTATCCTAAATACATCGATCACTGACCACTTCACAACATTTCTAGCCTTGTCCAAACTAAAAAACAACCTTCCCGCAAATAGTACTACTACCACCGTAGATTTTGAAGCAGCCCAGAAATATCTTGAGGAAAAAAGATTAGAAGAACTACTATTTTGCAATGATCCTATTCTATTAACTGACATACTTATACAAATGCTATCTGAATCTATAAAATTAAATACATTAATTAAAAAAATACCTAATAGTAAGCGCATTTTAAAACCATGGATAACACCAGGCATTCTACGTTGTATTAAAAATCGGAACCAATTACAGAAAAAAATTCGTGTTGACCCGTTTAATGAAATTCTGAAAATATCGTATACGAGATATAGAAATTACTGCAATAATCTAATCAAAAAGTTGAAACGAAAGTATGAAAGAGAATTACTAGCCAAATCAGTAAATAATAATAAACAACTTTGGAAAAATATAAAAAATATAACATTTTGTAACAAACAAAAAAATAAAAATTCTGAGCTAATTAATATAAATTCAACCCCTATTGAATCAGCTAATTTCATAAATGGCTACTTTGTTAATATTGGCAAACAGCTTGCTGAAAAAATTGAAGGGGGTACGCCAAATTGGCAACATGTAATGCCACATGCACAACTCAATTCCTTTGTACTCTTGGACACTGACTGTGACGAAGTAGATAGAATTATACGGAACCTAAAATCTGATAGTGCTCCTGGGTGGGACAATATTTCCTCAAGGTATCTCAAGTATGTAAGAAGACAAGTTGTTCCTGTTATAACTCATCTTATAAACCTCTGCTTTAATAAAGGCATTTTTCCAGAACATTTGAAAAAATCTATTGTTACCCCAGTACATAAGGGAGGGGACAGAGACGATGTAAACAACTACCGGCCAATATCAGTCTTACCAGCTTTGTCAAAAATTTTAGAAAAATTACTAAATATTAGGCTACTAAAATACCTGAATGACTACAAAATACTCTCCCCTTCTCAATACGGATTTAGGCAAGGTAAATCCACTGAGGATGCTGTCACTATACTAAGCTCGATAGTAACAGAACAACTTGACAGAGGTAAAAAATGTTTGACAGTGTTCCTTGACCTAAAAAAAGCTTTTGATACCGTCTCTGTCCCAATCCTTATGAGCAAATTGGAAAAGGCTGGAATAAGAGGAACCGCACTGTTGTTATTCAGGGATTATCTATCAAACAGAACTCAGACAGTAAAATTAGATCAGGTTATTAGTGAAGACGCTGAAGTATTATATGGAGTTCCTCAAGGAAGCGTGTTGGGACCGACATTGTTCTTAATTTACATTAATGATCTCTGTAGTCTGAAAATTGGGAATGCACAAGTTCTCTCGTACGCAGATGACACTGCTGTTGTCTTTCATGGAGACTCATGGAGTGATGTGAAGGTGAGCGCTGAAAAGGGAATGAATTTTGTAGCCGAATGGTTAAAAACTAATCTACTTACGTTAAATACCACTAAAACTAATTATATATGTTATAGTATTTACAACCGTACGCAACCAAGTTATGACTTTAACTTAAAAGTCCATACATGTAACGACCCTAAAAATACGAACTGCAAATGCCCAACGATCAACAAAGTTTCACAAACAAAATATTTAGGAGTAGTGATAGACCAAAATCTTTCATGGTACCCCCATCTTGAGCATGTTACTAGCAGAGTACGGAAGCTGAGCTGGATTTTTAAGACACTGAGACACGTCATGCCGCGATGTTTGGTAAATAATCAAAAGAACCCCAAAAATTTACTAAATGAGATTTACGTGGCCCTTGTGCAGTCTGTCCTGATGTATTGTATCACTATCTGGGGCGGTGCAGCAAAAACAAAAATTATTTTACTGGAGCGCGCCCAACGTGCATTGATAAAGATTATGTATTTCAAAAAATCTAGATACAGCACCGAAAGTCTTTATCAAGGTAGTAATTTATTGACAGTTCGAAAGCTATATATATTAAAATTAGTACTTACCAAACACAGAAACTTACCATACGAACGTAGTATTAAAACTAAAAGAAGGAAAAATCATGCCGCACCTGTCCCTCATACAAAAACCCAATTTGCATCTATACAATATACGAAACGCTCCGCACAGTTATATAATACAGTTGACAAAAGGATAGACCTCTACTCAAAAACATATTGCGCATGTAAAATGGACATAACCAATTGGATTAAAACACTTACATATGAAGAGACAGAGGCACTTCTGAAATATACCTAATAACACACAGTAAAACGTATACACTCACACACCCCGACACACCCCAACACCTCCACACAAACACACACACCAATACACACACAAATATTCATACACAAACACTCGCACACAAACACTCGCACACAAACACCCACATAAAAACACGTCCACACATAATATGTTAGTAGTTAAGTTAAATAATTGTAATTTTATTGCTATGGAAGAGTGGAGTCTCCTAATACAGGCATTGCATGCTTAAAAGGAGGCTCCAACCACTATTTTAATTATGTACTTAATCTATGTGTCGAAAAATAAAAAAAAAAAAAAAAAAAAAAAAAAAAAAAAAAAAAAAAAAAAAATAAATTCTTTTTCATTAAATAAACATCTCAATTATCTTTTTTGGTCTCCAGAGCACACAAATATTCGAGAGTTAAAAATAAATAATAAGCAAAAAATAAATTGAGTTTATTTTTTGCTTATTATTTCAAAGGACTGTCCAAGAATTCAAGCAATGCCTGCCAAATTGATCGCAATGTGGTAAGAATAACATGGTCTCTGAATGCAATATGCACGAATAAATTTGATTACCAACTTTTCAGAACCATAAGTCCAAATTTAATGATTTTCAAAATTATACTTTATCATTTATTTAGTACGACTTCAATTACAATAATAATGGAGATGATAAAAGGCTTGTTTCAAGTTCGGCTAGTGATGCGAATCACAATGTTCGCAGCAAGTCTGTACGGGAGTCGAGTGCAGGTGACAAATAGTCACGCCACTCTGGAAAGGTCGGAGGCGATACGGCACGTCGATGTTTTTATTTGCTCAAGTCGATGACTTAATAGTAGTGGTGGAACTATCGACCCAATTGGTCAGAAAACAATGTCTATTGATAATTAAATAATAATAGATGTAATAGATAGCGTATTCCATGTTATAGATTAAGATAACAGAACTATGTAAATGTAACAAGAAAGAAACATCGGTACATACAATCTTATATTGCTTGCTACATCTTGAGTTTTTATATATTCTAATGAAATCAAAACTTTTTAAAGCTAATTAAAATGTTCATAATATTAAAAATATCGATACAAGTCCTGGTGAAGTTAGCAACATGGTCGCATCCCTTACTTTATAGATACATATCTCTTTAATGTATGCATTCAGCAGCACATAATTCAGGATTACAAATTGTTTGTTTTAGGCCGAGACACCAAATGTATTGGCGTGATTCCAACTTAAAAGGGTGGCGATAAATATATAAAAAATCTGATGAAGCATTGCAAAATGGAAGGTTGTGGTTTTTTTCTTCGCATCGAGACATTTTTCTCGTTTGCCTGACAAAGGACACAGAATTTAAATATGTTTGCGTATATTGTCGTCGACAATGTTTATTTTGGTCCATGTGTAATTGTTTCTTTGTAAATGAATAATAATTTGTATGGTAATTAAGTTTCTTTACTGTTATGCTAAAAGGAAAAACGCAGTAAAATACACCGAAATGGACCTGCATACTTTATTACTGCCTAAATGGTTTCAGGTAATGGAATATTTCATTGAGAGAATTTGGAAGTTTATGATTATAATGTTGACGTGTAAAATTACTATTATTATTATTTTCTAGGAGGTAGAGCGTAGTGTTTATTCGTTCAAAGAGCAGCTCGACTGGGGAAGTACCTCCACCTCACAGAATACCGCAGCCAAATAACTTTATGATGTGTAAAGTTGTGTTCCTGCGCGTGAGTAAGGTCGCCAGAGCTCATAAGGGAGGGGCAAAAGGTCGGTAATGCGTGAGTGATGTTTTGTGTTGTAAGCGTCCATATGGCTACGGTAACCGTTTACCATCAGCCGGGCCATATACTTGTTTACCAATAAAGTTGTATAAAAAAAAATTGGCAATGGGTTCATAAACAGCACATTAATAAAAAGAAAGAAATCATTGGATGCAGCAGGTGATCCAAATCGCTGCTAGTTCCATCAAACACGGCGACATTGACAGTCTTCTTGGTCTGGCTGGACACAGGTAGTTGACACACGTAGACCAGGCGCATATATAAACTGCGTATTTTTAGAGAAACATTAAGCATCCACTTTTCTAAATATATATTTATTCAAGAAACTTGATAATTTGTCCACTTAAAATATTTCAAGAGAAAAAAACTAAAAAGTATACACCATCAATATTAAAAACGCGTTTCAAATTTCAACAATCGGTATTTCGTGATAACCCGTCAACTCTTATATAACATGTTCATATATTACATCGATATTGACAGCATTATAGAAAATTATGACTATATAAGTGTAAATTCCACTATTTGAATGATTGTCAACTGGTTTCCCGATGTTATAATTATCTAATCTTCATTGACGGATTGAGATGTGGCTGAAATATGTCTATTGATTGATAAAAGAGTGGAATTAAATATGACGTGATGGCATATCTGAGGTAATTTATTGCTTTAATAACATTTGTTTATTTTTTATGTAAGTAGCTTAATGTAAGCAGTTTAATAAATCTTGATACAATTATCTACGATAAGAAATGAAAGTATTTAAATTATATACTTCATAATATTGTTATAATATAGTGCGGAAAATTCGAAATTCAAAAAATACGCATCGATTGGACCAAAATTTTTATGCCTTTTGCGATCGAGACCATAGGACCGTAGGGCCGAAGCTCGCCGTTTTGCTCGCACTTTGTCATCAAAATTGATCGAGGCCTCCGGAGACCACCGGACGGGGCGCTTTTTCCGCCAACGCATCAGCTTGGCTATACAAAGAGGAAATGCTGCCAGCTTTTTGGGTACCTTGGCTCACGGTTAAAAATATAACAATGACATCAATTGTTATTATAGGACGCGCGTCCCTCGCGAGATCCAACGGGTTTGGAAGCAGCGGCAGACTTGAGGAAATTTTCTACATGTATGTAGATTGAAATTTGTACATATTTGTTGTAAATAATGATCTAAAATTATATAGTGAAAGTGAATTTATTTGGATATGAACATCCTAAAGCTCACAAAAATAAATTACTATGACCATTTTTATACTACCGATTTTTTTCATTTCTCTGAAATAAGTAAGTAACTCAAACATTTCAAATATTGTTTTATTATACACTGCACTTGATAAAGTTGTAAAAAACGTTGCGACATTTTTTATTTTTTAGTTTTTTGCTATAAAATTTAAAGATCAAAATCGTGCCGACTTTTTTTGGCACAGTCGACGTCAAGCGGTCAAAGTTGAGCGGTTGACCCCCGATGACCTTGTAAGGCGGTACCAGAACTTGACTCATATGGTGCGAATGGTTCAAGGTCTGTATTTTGAGAAAGATGCTACGTAGAAAAGATGACTGGATGATATATAATATTGTGACAAGCTTATGCTTACTTAACTTAACCTATTTGTAAAAGGACTCTAGAAAAAATATGCACTGAAACTTGATTTGTATTTTAAACTAGCTGTCTAAAAGGGCTAGGGGATAATGTAGCTTCCTAGTAGTGAAAGAGTTTTTCGAATCCAACAGGTAGTTCCAGAGATTAGCCCGTTTATACAAAATAAACAAATGAAAATCTCTTCCATTGTTATATTAGTACGGATATCAATAGATTATTAGTTTATATAAGTCGATTTTATTAGTATATATAAGTAGATTATTAGTATATATTTGTGGATTATTAGTATATATAAGTAGATTAAATGTGTACTTTTTTATAACTAAGTTTGAAATCAAGTATCATTCCATCGAATACATAAGGAAAATTAATTTATAAGTTACACTCAGACGAAATTATTTAAAAGTCAAAACACTCGAAACCCCATTTCCTCAAAACCTAACATCATTAACAAACATCGTAATAACTTTACAGACCCTTTACCAATTTTAACCCAAAACCGCTGATGTCACAAACGTACCAAAACAAAGTGGAACCACATAAACACCAGTTCGGTATTCAAATGAGGTCGGTAATGAGTAGCAGCGTATGATTTCTGGGTAAAATATGTACATTATTTAGTTGGCCGGCCGACGGCAGCCGCGGGCATGGGCGCTAAATTAAAAACACGTCAAATGGTAAATTGGACCAAGACATCTATTAAGGGGGTTAAGGTACGGTTATAATGAGGTCGGGATATTTATGCAGGGTTTTTTAAGTTATGAATTTTGAAGTTATGAGGAGTGTTGGTTGTTTTGGTCCAATGAACCTGCTTTTTATCGATGTTGAAAGCTGAATCTAGATATAGAAGTGATCAAGGCGATGGAGGTGTAGGCAGACTTGGTTGTTAACTGGTTCATTAATTCAGTCGAGCTAAAAATCACTTAACAAGAACCTACCGGTGGGTTTCAGCAACATTACTTGAACAGCTAGAATAAAAAATAAAACACTGAAATTCAGTAATGAATTTCAATTACTAATACAAGATATAGACATCCAAAGTAAACGCAGCTTTACCACCAACTAGAGGTATCAAGAAACAAGAGCTCGAAGGCTTTTACTTAATTCAGAAGCGCAGCGGGTGTTCCCAAAACCATTGGCCTGGTACCGTGAAATATGGTGCGCCCGAGCCGGTGATCACCGATCACCTCGGGGCATGTCCTGCATGTCTCGAATACCACCACTTTGTTATTCTAAACGCGGATCGCCTTTTGATCCTGGGGAAAATTAGCTGCGAACATTAGACTTTTTTTTATTTGTGTTTATTGCGATGTATTGGATTTTGATCATGTTTGAATATGGAACATAGTTGGGAAAATTAATGGATGGATAATTTTGGTTCATTTTTTATGTTCGAGTTTCAGTCTATGTAGACCAAAGTATATAAAGAGATTAAAAAAATTGCGATTACTATTACTATTGTTGTAATGAAATGAAATTAATAAATATAAGTATAAACCTAGTTAACATTTACCAATTAATGAAAATGATAAATTACTATGTCAAATTTATATTAACAAAATAAATAATGACTTCCAAATCTGTGACGATTGCAAAATATAAACGATTCATAGCAATAATCATAACTTTATTTATTAAAACGTTATTCGATGTTTCGTAATATCCATGAAAATAGAGATGTCCTTGATTTGAGGTGTTAAACCATTATATCGATAAACAACGTGATTGTTCTTCTTTCAAAGCCAGAAAAGTTGTGTATTCGCTTTTCTTTTTCATCTATCACCCATCCTATCTATTGATTTATATAAAAACACACTTACTACTTTAGAGTCTTTAAAAAAATTTAAGTATACAAGAAAAGTTCGTGTAACTATATGTAGGTAAATGCACAAAATAAGGATACTTCTTAAAATCATGAATTATTAATAAGTTTGTCTTATTTTAATGCGATATCGATACATTTTAATTATCATAACAAAATATCGACACAATATCGAATCCATGTTTCGCAGAAGCCCTGGTGACTATGGCATTCTGTCGGCATTTGACAAAACAAAACGCAATTTTCTCCAGTCAAGAACACATTTATCAAACGTACAAGTGACGTTTAGGAGTAGCAAAACAAATTGTGAGACCTTTTTCGGGCTAAAAGCTTATTTAAAAATTTATAACACAGTAGAAAAAGTTAATTAAGTTTTAATGGAATATCAAACGGGAGTGGATATGGTAGCCAAAAATAGGCGGAGATGTTATAAAATTTAATTAGTTTTTTGAGGTTAATGATGATGCTTTTTTTCACACAGCCTTCTGCTTCTGAACGGGAAACGTAAACAATTAACAGCTTATTATCATGAATTAATGCTTTATAGATTTAATATTGATTTATGAAAGCAATGATTACCATGCAACTTAAGCATCTTATTGTATTTGATTGAGAAGTTCAAAATGGCTTGACATTGAGTGAATTTGTTTATAGTCTTCTTATTTCAAACTCTGTACCGTGAAATGCGAACTTCATTCAAATCGTTTGTTTACACAGAAGTTTTGGAAAGCGAGTGTTACAATGCTTCGTAAATCGTCATGAGAGGCCTCGAGGTTTGCCTCGCACCAGAGTTTATGACTCCATTGAAACCTTCGTGCGATCGTTTTCACTAAACGCATTATATTGTACGTCGTCTTAACCCTTTGATGGAGGTCGCGAAACCTCAAACCTGATGATTTAAATGACGCCCGCCGCGGTCCGTAATTCTAACGGAGTAAATGGTCGAAAAAATTGTCAAAAATATATTTTATGAGCGACGACCGCACCGCATCGAATCAATTTCTTCTCATTCTGTAGCTTATATTGGATCATTTTTATCGACTATAAGGCTGTGTGGGTGAACGTTAATAACATAGCTTTTAATTGCTCCGTATAAATCATTATTTGTTGTTACGACTCCAAGTGATTTACTTACTGCTATGACACATGCGCGTATCTCTTAAATCAAGACGAATGCCAGTGCATTTCGCCTTTGTCATGAATGGCGACTTTATGCGATTTTTAATGAGATATCTGAGATTGAAAAATATGATTTAATCACTCGTTTCGTGGTAGACGTTAAGTTTGACAATAACATTATAATATGTGGGTGCTAAAAAGAAAAATAATACTGTCAATTTTTTTCATATAAATTATACTGAAAATTAAGTTTTTCTGTATACTTAAATAATTCATAATGTAAACGTTTATAATGTTGATTCTTAAGTAATTGGTGTTATTTCATGTTTAAATTTTTATATTCCCCAAAAATCTATTAATTTGAACTCCAATCATAAAAACCAAGGTGTTGTATTAAACAAAGCCGTTCAACCCATGTCGTTCAGTTATTTTTCCTATTAGTTATAACCACACTATTTCGTAGTTCATTAAGCATCATATCGACAGACAGGTCGTTACTCATAAATATTGTTCTCAGTCAATGAGGGATCAAGTCTCGTAACTAGTGTTTGCTTCTCAATTTACAACTGACACATTGGAACAAAGAAATTAATTGATGTTCGTAATGATGGAAACTAATGAATGAATGTATATAGATTAGTTTTTATACAGAGATAGCATGCGTGTTATAAAGACACAATAAATTTTGAAGCCATAATTTTCTTTACAAGGGTAATTCTATAAAAATAATCATTAGAAAGATCATTTCGAATCATTAGAAGCGCTCGTGGTGAAGCATGGTTAGCCGTTCTTAATCGATCGGCAAAGTTAAGCTAGCACCGTCGTGGTCGGTACCTGGATGGGTGACCGCCTAGTGGTATTTCAAATCAAGCGTTTCCGTGCTTCGGAAGGCACGTAAAGCCGTTGGTCCCGGTTATCACTTAATTGCGTTATTTGGATGCCTACTAAGCGGCTTGAAAATTCCAACAGTAGGTTGACCACTAGCCTACCTCCACCGATCCGCAGTGGGCACGCGTGGTGGAGTATTGCCCATTCCCTTTCACCCTCATTTGTGAAAGGAGATCTGTGCTCAGCAGTGGGACATTATAGGCTGATGATGATGAATTATTAGAAAAAATTGTACTAGTGTACTATTATAATGTCTCTGACAATAATAAATATGGCACCGGATTAACTTTTAATAACTCAAGTTTCTATCAACACATACAATTTGTATTTTATTTAAATTAAGCATCTTTAGTTGTTTAAACATCAATATTTCACCAAACACATCAGTTTATCAATAAATCATTCTCTAAATCACAAATTACTCTACTCAATTCTCGGGAACAGTCAATCCAATCCATCAAATCTAGCTCTAGGCTATATTCGTCTCTTTCGTGACTTCTGCAATTGCCCTACGATATATTATATTATGTTTGCTTTTAATTAACTGACATTAACCATCAGTTAGAGTACCGTACATGGTTGTAGAACGTTCCTGAGTAAAGACAAATGGCGTCAGTTACGCGGTTTGTGTATGGCGTGGGAAATGATTTACTTGAGTTGGAACGATAATGTAACTATGAATCGTAAGTATTGGCTAATGCACATCTATGTTGAGATTAAAAAAATGAATCTCAAATCAGTATTTAAAAAAGAAAAGAACAGACAAGAAATACGGGAAATATAAGTGATTTTAATTTGTATGCAACAGTGTACTCATTACGTCAGATCAGTGACGTCATTTATACGTGCATACATATCATAGTAATTAGTATGAGATGAGCTCGACTATTATCGCTATATCCACGTATTTTTTTCAGCTATGACTAAAAATATAATAGAAGGATAGTTTGTGTAAATTTTTTCTTACATTTGAGAAAAAACGTGAATTTTCCAAATTGGATCATTATGGAGGATAAATAAAATAATTATTGGGACAGACTTGTAAGTACATAATATTTTATGTGTCAAATAATATGTAAATAGTGGATCAATAAATATAAACAGATATTTCATGACCATGTAAACGCTCTGGTCTTAGCATTGTTTGTACTGTATGAGGCGATGATAGCTCAGTGGTAGTGACGTCGGATACCTAGACGAAGGTCCCGGCTTCGAATCCTACAATGAGCTTGAGCTTTCGGTGAAGGAAAACATCGTGAGGAAACCATAGCACGGTGGTAGGGTACTTTGCAGTACCCGCCTGGCTGGCTACCACCCTCGAGTTGAAAATCTGTCGCCAAGCACCTTTCGGTGTGTTCCGACAGCTGCACTTGAGTTCTTTCTAGGCTTTGTGTACTTACCACCTTCGGCCGCATCATCACTTACCATGTTGAGATTGCCGTCAAACACAGGCATATAAGCAGTGAAAAGTTTCATCCCCCAAATTAAATTCTAAGCAATTTCAAAACAAACTAATTTTTCATCGTACACTCAGTGTAGTTGAAAGTTTGTGAGATACTGTAGACCGGAGGGCATTTCTCTAATAGTTTCTAACAGAGTCTACAAATATAATTTTGCGTTTGGCTTAACCTTTATTTTTGGAGCACAAGGTTAATTTTTCAATGAATTGGTTGGTGAGTAGAGTGTAAAGGGTCGAATCGTGCCCTGGCTATTTAAATGGAGCCTCCGTCGGTAGAGGTTGACTCAGCAGGGAGTACACCCTTAATTGGGAGCGCAATATGTTACATCTTCGACTGATGGCATTGTAGGTATGTTTTAAATTGGTATAATTTTAGATGCCTTGTTATAATGTAATGTCATTTCCATTCTTATTCTTTATTCATACAATCAATACAATTTAAATATTCATAGAAAATTGAATACTAATCTACAACTTAAACTATAATTTTAATTATGTCACTAAACTCGAGTATATCGAAGTATAATGTTTTTTTTTATACCACTAAGGTGGCAAACAAGCATACGGCCCACCTGATGGTAAGCAGTTACCGTAGCCTATGGACGCTTGCAACACCAGGGGTAGTATCATTCGCGCGTTGCCGACCCTGAAGAAATCTCTTCACGCCCTTTTTGAAAAACCCCATGCTGTACTCCATAGGGAAAACCACGGCGGGGAGCTCATTTCACAATCTGAGCGTCCGCGCAAGAAAACTCCTTTGAGCCCGCACATGTTCGAAACAATTCTGGTTTCAATGTGTGAGGATGGACTCCCCGTCGATGGCGAGAGTTGCGATGGTAGAAGGTAGTAGTGGGCAACAATTCAAACAATTCTTTAGAACACTCTCCGTTGTACAAGCGGTAGAACACACATAAGGAGGCAAAGTCTCTCCTCAGACTAAGGGGCTCTAAACCGCTTGTGAGCTCAGTTTCAATCCTTTTGGGTAAACTATTGCATTTTTTAAATTATGTGGCCTATGTTTGACCACAATGGTAAGTGATAATGTAGCCGAAGGTATATTTGAAACCACATGAACAAACAATTTCCAAGTTTAGTACAAAGAGCGTTTCAAATACTAAAATCAGAAGCAAATATACCAATACGAGCTTAGACTACGTGCGAAGATTTGCAAAATTGTCCATACACTGCGTTTTCTTTTTCAATTGGCGTCATCCGTTCATTTCATACCATTCGTTATTCAAGCTTGATTAGGTGATAACTACTCGTTTGCAATCGTTCGATATCGCCATCGTTATATGGTAGGGTACTTCAAAAACATTTAAAATCCCTGAAATTAGCATCCTGAGGCCCAGAATCGACCAAAGCAGAGATGGGTAGATAGAAGATATGTTTTCATGCAAATGACAACCCGAGTGGACTGGAGGACTGGGGTGGGTTTTGTGGATTCTGGCTATAGGGCCGAAGCAAAATGCTAGTGGGTCATGCATGCCACACGCATTTAAATCTAAACTGTGATAGGTACTTAGAAAGAAAGAAAAATATTTCGATATTAGGATAACACATAATTACAGAGACATAGCTACAAACAAGTAAAACATAAATAAGAAGACACAACAGGCGCCGAAATAATGTCATATCGAAACATTGAGCTATGTCGAAAATGATTATGACCACAGACATTAATCTAAATAGAGAACACAGTCCCTCCATCCGTATGAAAAACAAGCGTGTTACTTTTTTATACGTTTCACGTTCAATGGTTTCTATGCGGCGCTTTCGATCATTGCACACAGGGACCGCGGCGGTCAAGAAGAAGGCATCTAGAATAGAACTCTAACCGCAGAACTCTAAACCGCTCTAAATGTGGGATTGGCGTCTAAGAACAGATTTTCAATTGCAACAAACGTTTCTCTGCACATGTGTGCGGGACAGTATTATCCCTTACATCTAAGCCGGCATTAGATAATCAACAAAGAAAGTTATTCAAAATCTTAGTTGTTTAAGATATTATAGGTAATAATTTTCTGTCTCTCATCTCTGTCTATGTACAAAATGTCTAAATGTTTGAAAAATCTATAAAAAATGTGACTGTGAATTTTTGGCGACTGTTTCCAAAAACTCCAGTATAAGTCAACATGTGAGATGTATGTTAAAAAGGGAATAATTATCTATGTACCTTGTGAATAACTTGGCAAGCATTTACATTATGTAGGATATTAATATTTATGCACACACCTGTCCTGTTACGCAGTATATATTGCACTGAGTTACGATTACGACAGTTTGAGCTTGTTAAAAACATATGCGCAGACGCATGCGGAGATTGATTAATTCTTAATGCATTTCTAATGTATCTCCAATAAGTACTACATCTTATCTTATCTTATAGAGGGGCCGAGAAATAGCTCGGACACTTCGACCCATTGGGATCTATTGTGGTCCCCTAGATACTTTACTCCTCCCCAGTCTCGTTGAAAACTCTTTTCATGAGTTTTACAACGAGGCTAGGAGATATGAGCCTATAGTCTTCTGGTTTTGGATATCCGATCCCTAGGAGACTCATTCGCTTACCAGCCAGTGCATCGCATGTGCACAGAAGGTGCTCCATGCGTTCCGTATGTTCCCCACACAACCTGCACATGGGTGTCGCGGTAAGACCCATCTTCATGAGCATGTCGTTGGTTCCAAAGTGCCCAGTAAAGGCCCCAAGCAGGTAGCGGATTTGCCCCCTGCTCATATTCCAAATGCATTCCCGGGCTTTGAAATTAGAGCCTAAGAATTTCTTGGAGTGTTGTAGACCGGTATTAGACAGCCAATGTGTTCGTTGTCTTTGATCTGCAAACTCCCTAAATGTGGCTTTTACGAGACACGTCGATATGCCTACACATGGTTCTGGACCCACAAAGTCATTTGCTGAGCCCTCTCTTGCCAGTTCATCTGCCATTTCGTTACCATGGATTCCTTTGTGCCCAGGGACCCACATCAGTCTTACCCTGTTATGCTTCCCAAGCCTGTTTAGGGTTTGGACAGCATCCAGAATAAGTCTGGAGTCCACTTTGTAGGATGCCATGGCTTTGATTGCAGCCTGACTGTCACTGAGAATATAGATGGATTTACCTTTGGTTCCTCTATCTATATTCTCCTGAGCACAGGTTATTATGGCGTATGTTTCTGCTTGGAATACAGTTGCCATCTTCCCTAAGCTTTTGCTACATTTGTAACCTTTTTCGTATATTCCCGCTCCTGTACCTGATTCCATTTTGGATCCATCAGTGTACCAAACCAGACTTTCTGGTTCTGGTGGATCGAGTCCCTCTGTCCAGTCCTCTATTGTAGGGATTTGGACCTTGAAAGACCTTTGAAACACAAATGTAGTTTGCATTTTGTCGGATATCATGCTTGTTACCCGATCCAGGACTTCGTTTTCATCGAATTTTGTATGGTTAGTCTTTGGCTTGGAAGCATCCCATAGTCCAGCAATAGCAAGACGATGTAATGCCTTCCTTGCCTCCAATTCAACCATCATATGCAGAGGAGGGATATTGAGGTATCTCTCAATCGCTGCCGTAGGTGTTGTCCTGAAAGCACCCGTGATTCCAAGACACACTGTTCTTTGTAGCCTTGTGAGTGACGCTTTGCACGAGGCAAGCTTTGTTCTTGGCCACCACACTATGCTGCCGTATGTGATAATAGGTATTATCATTGTCCGGTACAGCCATCGTAACACTTTGGGCTTTAGCCCCCAAGTTTTACCGTATGTGGAACGACACATGCCGAACACTCGTAGGGCCTTTGTCGTAATATTTTCCACATGAGTTTTCCACCTGAGTTCTTTATCGAGCGTTACACCCAGATATTTAACTTCGGTGGACCAGGGTAGCTTTATTCCATTGAGGGAGGGCTCTCCTAGGTTTCCTAGTTGTCTCTTTCTCGTGAATGGAATAATGACTGCTTTGCTTGGGTTGATAGAGAGGTGGTTCTTTGTACACCATTCCTCTGTCATCCTCAACGCCCGTTGTAACAGTCCAGAGACTATGCTCGGGAATTTACCATTAACCATTATAGTTATATCATCTGCATAGCCTACTGTGTAGAATGGTCCGGTATTGAGTTTGGTGAGTAGCGAGTCTACTACCAAGCACCACAATAATGGTGACAGCACTCCGCCTTGCGGACAACCTCTTGTTGTTTTTGCGCTAAGTCTGTCTCCCATCAGTTCCGATCTGACTATCCTGCTTCTCAGCATATAGTCAACCCAGTCGCACATGGTATCATTGATGCCATGTTCCTTTGCAGCAATGCGTATGGACTCAAATGTTGTCTTGTCGAAGGCTCCCTCTATGTCGAGGAAAGCCCCGACGCAGATCTCTTGTCCCTCTAGCGCAGCCTCGGCTCGACTCGCAACATAGTGCAATGCCGTTTCCGTAGATTTGCCAGGGCTGTAGGCGCACTGTAGTTTATGTAGAGGAAATACCTTAAGTGGTCCCTCTCTTAGGTACCTGTCTACCAGTTTCTCCAGAGCTTTTAAGAGAAAGGATGATAGACTGATGGGCCTGTAAGCTTTAGCTTCTTCGTAAGTCGGTCTACCCACCTTCGGTATAAAGGTGACTTTGACCTCCCTCCATGACTTGGGTACGTACCCAAAGGCTATGCAGGCTCTGTAGAGCTTGCTCAAATGGGGTATCAAAATAGATGCCCCTTCTTGCAATAGTATTGGGTAGATGCCATCTGGACCCGGGGATTTGAGAGGCTGGAAGCCCGCTATGGCAAGCTTCAGTTTATTTTCATCTACCACTTTCTTTGCCGTGAGCCAGTTATCTTTGGACGTGTGCCTTGTGAGCTCGTCATTTGTGACTGGTTCCTCTTCATCGCTGTCGCGCAGTATACATTCCGGGAAGTGAGTCCTAAACATCACACCCAGAGTGTCCTGTCCAGTTTCCGTGACATGCCCATTTTCATCCTTTACAGATGATAGTGGGTTTGTCTTAGCCATGGACATTGCTTTGCACAACCTCATTCCACTCGGCAGAGCTTCGATGGAGGTGCAATGCTGCCGCCAATTGGTTCTTTTGGCCTTGCGTACCGCCGTGCTATACCTCGTCAGCATGCTAGAATAGCCAGAGAAATCTTCCCTGGCTTTTGCATCATTGAAGGCCTGTCGTGTCTCCTGACGTATTTTAGATAGTTCAGGAGTCCACCATGGTACCTTTTTGCAAAAGGCCTTTTTCTCAGGGCAATTATCTACCCAAGCACCGATGATGCCCGCCTTGATTCTGTCCGCTTCAAATTCTATGTCTAGTATGGAATTAAGCTTACCTTTAGGGCTCCCTAGATTTACTTTAAGGTCCCTCCTGTACGAGTCCCAATTTGTGTGCCTTGGGTTTCTCCTTCGTCTAGTTTCGGCTTCTCCTGCCGTCCTAAACCTAAAGCATATATAATTATGGTCAGACAGAGAGATTTCGTCCGATACATGCCAATTTTCAATATGAGCACTGGCCCTGTTTGAAGCCAGTGTCAGGTCAATAACTTCAGTTCTCGCAGAGGTCCTGAAGGTAGGTTTATTGCCTGCGTTAAGGATTTGTAAAGAAGAGCTTACCACAAAGTCCAACAAATCCTCCCCTCGTTTGTTGACATCTGAGCTGCCCCAAACGACGTGGTGTGCATTCGCATCGCAGCCAAGTATCAGGTCAAGGTTTTCTTGGGTGCCGTAGTCAACCAGTCTTCTGATTAGTGGTGTTACTGGTTCCTTTTGTTCATATGGGAGATAGGCAGAGGCAAGGATAATTTTCCTTTTCTCTGTTCCCATCCCCACTTGGATCAGAGTTGTTGTAAGATCCCTGTAACAGAAAGTACGTAAGGGCATTGCCTCTATACCGCCCCTGATATAGATGCAAGTCCTCGCGTCATTAGTTGGACAGTCATAGAGCAGCATGCCCCCTGTCCCACCTAAGCCTTTTATAGTCCCTTTATACAAATATGGTTCCTGTATCAAGGCAATGTCGTATGTGTTAAGCTTCAATTGCCGAGCCAGAAGGGCAGTAGCGGCTCTGCAATGATGCAAATTAATTTGTACACACCTTAGTCCCTCCATCTTGGATGTGTTGATGGGTTGCTTTGTTGTAGGAGGGCCTCAGTTTTGAGGCTCCCCCTCCAGCGCCTGGCTCTCCTCGAGAGCAGTTGGCGACGCAATCCCCAGGGTATCGAGGCCTTCGAGGATGTCAGCCTCGAAGTCCGCCTCTGACGCCCCAGTCTGGATCGCTGCCTCCTGCGCTCCGTCTTGAGCATGGGCTTCGTCCATGGCCTCCGCACCCTGCGGTGGCCCATCTTCGGAGGGCTCCACACCTGCTTCCGCAGTGGGTGCCTCTCCCGTGTTTTCTTCCAGGAGCTTGAACGAGTATCGTTCAATTCCTCCTGGAAGAGAGTAGCCCGCGGCCTTGATTACTCCAGCGGATACCCCGTCCATGAGAACGATACGACGGATGCCGGTCGGCTCAATGTGAGTATTCACGACTTTCCAGTCGTCCGTCCTCAAGGTAGGGTTAAGCCGCTGGAGCAACCGAATGGCCCGGGCAGAGTCCTGCAACGACAATTTGCGACACTTCCATGCCATTTTAACAGGCTTTGGAAGGTCCTTGGCGTTGACGACCTTAAGTTTCAGGGAGCCAAGTTCCACGTTGTGGATGGCACCCCGAAACCAGTTAGCTGCGTCGGAGTTGTCGCAGGAAACATGCACTGCACCCGCGACAACTCCGGGAGCAACTATGACGACAGGTAGAGGATCCGGTGCCTCTTCCAGTTTCTCAATTATGAGTTCCTGAATAGGCATCAGATCCTCCGCCTTCAAGTACTCCTCCGGGTACTTGACTGTGACGACAGCGAGTTTCACAGCCGCCACCGCATCCCTAAAGGATCCGGTCGAGGACGATTGACCTTGGGTCTTCATCCTCTTGGCCGCCATGTCCCCGCTGTCGCTGCTTAGAGTAGCACGCGGTCTCTTCGATGGTCCTCCCGTAGGAGTCCCTTCTAGAGCCGCCTGCTGCCTCAGCCTTTGGCGCTTCTTTTTTTGCGCCCCAGATAGTCGAGCCCGGCGCCCGCCTAACTCGTGCCCGCCGCCGGGTGACGAAGAGGTGCTGCCTCTGCCGGTCGCGTCCGTGGCCCCAAGGTCCGAGGTCGTTTGACCTCTGACGCAAGGTTCCCGTGTCGCGCCAGCTTTGGCAGTACCCTTATGCCCGGTGGGCTTGGTTGCAGTCCCGCCCAGCGGTGGTCCCGCAGCAGTGCCGACCCTCTGCAGTGCCGCAGCAGTCCCGTCTTTTGACGGTCCCGCCGCAGTCCCGCTTCGAGACGATCCCGCTGCAGTCCCGCCCCTGGGCGGTCCTGCTAAAGTTGATGCAGTCCCGGCTTGCGCCGGTCCCGCCGTATATTGTGCAGTCCCAGCTTTCGCCGGTCCCGCCTTTTTGTGCGCAGTCCCAGCTTTCGCCGGTCCCGCCTTGTGGTTTTTTTTGTTTTTGTGATCCATTTAAGAAATCCCGTTTAATTAATTCGTCCCTCGACTATCCCCACCCGCCATGGAGTGCTCAAGTGGCGATGCTACGGTAGCACCAGGGATTAGTCGAGGGATATAGTCCTCCCCCCATTAGTTACTCACGAGACTGCACAGCACTAACTCACACCGCTACCACTAGCGATGCGAGCGAGCGCCGCCGTCTGCAAGTCCCCAATGGGGGTGAACTCGCCTAGGGGCCATCAGACCGGACCCCGCAGCCGATTGACCGCAGCTGGCTAGGCTGCGGCCTCCCGTGTAAGAAGAAATCCGGGCCAAAGTGGAGTGTTGCCTCAGAGACGTTAAACCGCCTACGCTCATCGGCTCAGCCACCAGGATCCCATCATCCTCCCGTACGGGTCCCCGCGCACGGCACAAACACGCGGGAGGTCATTACTATCCACCATCTGGTCTTGTTCGATGGTGGACACCCAGGGGCATGACCCCGCCACCCCTGTGTTAAGTAGCCCGGTGATTTCTGTTACGTCTATTTCATATGGAATTAGACCAATAACGGGGCGGCAACCTCGAGAAGGAATATCACCGCACTTGCCTTGAGGATCTACACGACCGTAGCGCTCTCCCTCAAGACCACGCCACCTTGCCAACTCAGAAGGAGTAAGGCAAGGTAGGCCTGCATCTATACTACCAAGCGAAGCATGTTGTAAAATTAAAAGCATAGACCCAGCCCCACCCCATAAGTACTACATGTACTACATGATTTCAATCGTTTTTAGCTAAAAGGAATTTGGAGACGCCATCTTGAATCCAAAATTGTATCAAATTCGATATTATTCTTATGGTATTTATTGCACAATCAATAAAATATCAATATTATAGAGCTAAAAAAAAGTCAAAATTTTATTTTTCATGATTTTTTGTATCAAGTTATTGTTGTTACATTAAAATAAGTCATGGATTGTTAGATTTGCACGAAAAATATGTCGCCAGACACCTAGACCACAAAGCCTGATCTTCTCTAGTTTTTGTGTGCTTACTTCACTACCTTCTTCTATATTATCACTTCCCGTGGAGATTATGATCGAGGCAAGGCAATCCATACAAGAAAACAAATATAAATTCAGGCACATGAAAACTACTTACAAATTCTCCGACATGTCCAAATAAAACAACAAAGCCTACATTTCCAGACATTCAAGTGTCAAAACGTCATTGTCTCACATCGTATTTGAATACTCATATTACTTCCTCGTCAAGGGCTATAACTTCTCCACTAATAATCATAAACGATGTCTAGAATCAAACATTGATGAGTTTTACTTTTATTAACAATAATTGCTTGCTGACTCTTTGTGCGCTCACGTGAAGCGTGCCCAGTGTCAATAAATATTGTCAATTATAATCTAAAGTTTATTCGGAATTGTCCATTTCGATTTTCATTGCTTTACGGTTCTTTAGTACGTCGTCTTATTACCCATCACATTTCATTTTAACAATCTCTAAGTAAACTAAGAATTGTGTTTGTTGATTGTTTCGTTGATTGCGATGGCTATTGACTGGGTGTCTATGTAATTTTGTTTTGAGCGTCTGGTAAATTAGAGGAATATTACGGTGTAACCAAGGTTTTATGTCTCAGCAGGAAAACTATGCACAGATATCAGAAAAACGATTTTTCTCATAAAATTATTATTTATACTGAGGCTGCTTAGCGTGGATAGCAGACGTACAATTTCTTACAAACTTTAAAACGTCATATCATGTTGTCAAAATTGTTACTCTAGTTTGTATGGAGAAATCAAATTTTATTATTATTAACTACATCCTATCGAGGCAGTCGACTCCTTGTAGGTAAAGGGAAAACAATTTTGGGATCCTATCTCTTATAATTAAATCCTACCTAGTTAAGAATTCAAATTGTGCTGCTGAATTTTTATACAATTGTCTTACTTTTGATAATTTATTTTATTCTTAGGTGCCTACTATCTTTCTACAAAATACCTGCTTTTGCATCATATCTGAGAATTGCAACAGCTTACTATAAATAAATAACTACCTAATTCCGGCGCACCTTTTAAGACAATAAATCTGTTCGAATGAATGAATTATAATATCTGCTCAAGAATCTGGCGCCTAGATCACTTAGGTGACGTCATAACGGGTGTGGTGATCACGGTAATAAATTTTCTTACATCAACGAAGAGGGTAATTAAAGACCTACATTGCTTTAATGGTAACAGCTATATAAAGACAAAATGAATTCAAAGACCTCTATTACAAAATTTTATCTTGGAGATCTGCAGCATAAAACTATTAGGTACTAGGTCACCACATATTATATTGATAAATTACCTTTCCAGGTGGAATTAATTTTGTTCTGTTTCACTACTCTCTGATTTTTTGCCAAAAATTGGCAATCCTTTAGCCATCGGGCTAATGTTTCCACATAAATCCTGTTCAGGGTTGTGGTGTTTGAATATACCTACTAACCCCCTTATTCATAATCGCTTTTTAACTAAATCAGTATAATAGTGTGCCCCGTCTCACTATTTCGATCACCAAATGTCACCTGTCAGATAAAGACTTCGGAATTTTAGCTAATCAACGTTTGATAACTTTATTATGAATAAGGGGGTTAGTCTTAAACCATGTCACGTCATGCCAGGCAAAAGACGGAGAAGATGTTGCAAGACACCAAAATCTAATATAATATATATAAAATGCTTTTGTGGGTACGTAAATACGCAGTTTTCTCAATCACCACCAACCCCAATCAACTTCCCGTTGGGGTGGTAAATACCCCTTGGTCTCCAGGTGGTAGTAAGGGAGTTTGGTCGCGGTGGGTGGAAGGGGGTGGTTGTGGGTGGCGAAAATGTTAAAACATATATTGCTGTCCTTTTCTAACGCATGAGGACTTCTGAAAAGATCTCAAATTTTCTGGAATGGAAAGTTCCAAAATGTGTAAAACGGTTATAATCGATCTGGAGTGTTCTAGAAAGTTCAACAAATATCTGGTATGATCTAGAAAATTCTAGAGTGAATGCAAACTATTATAATCGATATAGCATGTTTTGAGAAAGTTCTACAAATTTCTGGCTTCATCTAGAAAGTTCCAAAATGTCCAAAACTGTTATTATCGTGTTAGAATGTTCGATAACATTCTAGAAATTTCCAGAATGATCTGGAAAGTTCCAAAATGAGTGCAATTTATTATGATCGTTTTAGAATAATCGAGAATGTTCTAGAAATTTTCCGAATAATCTGGAAAGTTCCAAAATGAGTGAAATTGATTATGATCGATTTAGAATGTTCGAGAAATTTCTTGAATGATCTAGAAATTTCCAAAATGAGTAAAACGTTTATAATTTATCTGGAATGTTCTAGAGAGTTCAACAAATATCTGGAATGAACTAGAAAATTCTAGAATGAATGCAAACTATTATAATCGATATTGAATGTTTGAGAAAGTTCTACAAATTTCTGGCTTCATCTAGAAAGTTCCAAAAAGTCCCAAAACTGTTATTATCGAGTTAGAATGTTCGAGAACGTTCTAGAAATTTTCCGAATGATCTTGGAAGTTCCAAAATGAGTGCAATTTATTATGATCGAGAAAGTTCTAGAAATTTTCCGAATGATCTGGAAAGTTCCAAAATAAGTCCAATTTATTATGATCGATTTAGAATGTTCGAGACAGTTTTAGAAATTTCTAGAATGATCTGGATAATTCCAAAATGAGTGCAATTTATTATGATCGATTTAGAATGATCGAGAAAGTTCCAAAAATTTTCCGAATGATCTGGAAAGTTCCAAAATGAGTGAAATTTGTTATGATCGATTTAGAATGTTCGAGAAAGTTCTAGAAAATTCTTAAATGAGTGCAATTTATTAGAAGTGATTTCAAATGTTCGAGAAAGTTCTAGAAATTTCTAGAATGATCTAGAAAATTACAAAATGTGTAAAACTGTTATAATTGATCTGGAATGTTCTAGAAAGTTCTAAATTGAGTGCAGTTTATTATGATCGATCTAGAATAATTGAGAAAGTTCTAGAAATTTTCCGATTGATCTGGAAAGTTCCAAAATGATTGCAATTTATTATAAACGATTTAAAATGTTCGAGAAAGTTCTAAATATTTCTAGAATGATCTATAAAATTCTAAAATGAGTTCAATTTATTATAAGCGATTTAAAATGTTCTAGAAAGTTCTAAAAAATTTTGGATTGATCTGGAAAGTTCCAAAATGTGTAAGAGTGTTATTATTGATCTATAAAAACCAAATCGAAGTGATGTACATCTAAATATTCTAGGGTGATCTGGTACTGGAAATTTCAGTATATAAATCGAAATTCAGTGACTTTTCGTCAGTTCAATTGTGATTGCAGTCGAGTAAAAGAGTAAACAGTTACAAAAAAAAAACAAGTGATTTTCACAAGTGAAAAAGAACAAACTATTTGAATGTTCTGGAAAGTCTCTTAATATCGAAAATAGAAATCTTTAATATGTTAAAAAAAATATCCTTATATATTTTTTATACCTAAACATGCGATGTATTTTAACCCGAGCAACGCCGGGTTTCGCTGCTAGTATTAATATAATTTTGTCACATCATAAAAGTATTTTAACATGGATGGGATCTGGGAGAAAGTTCTTCGGATAGCTGGCTCACTTGAGGTTCTTAGCAAATTTAGACAGGTGAGAGGACTTTTTATAACTTTTCAAAGTTGACGTCTTCATTATTTATCATAAATCATAGAACAGAGTTCAGAAAAAATCTCTCAATTGCTCATTGGTCATACAAAAACAATCATAAATTAAAGTTACAAAACAATACAACACAATCTTGATACATTTCATTCATAAAACATTCAAATCATAACACGACCACGTGCAGCGATCGCACATGCTTTTTATTAAGTTACTAGATATAGATGGTCCCTGATACATCCACCAATGTATTCAAATTGATGATTGATTTGAACATGTAGTGTAACTGTGATTGAATATAGATACATAACATTAGTGTCGTGGCTGATACACCAGGCAGATGTTAACCTTTTGAACTGTGTCGACAGTCGGATGTTTTGGGGTTTCGTTACGTTTGATTTAAAGTTTTGACATGGCGGCTTATGCACTTGGCTTCATATTCTTTATTATTTCATTAACTTTCAAAACAACAGAGGCTGGCAGAAATAAGCTGTAAGGAGTTTTTAGTGTCTACGTCATGTATCTGATTCATACATAACGTTCTTTTGAGTAATTTTCTAAAATTTTCGTTCGCGTAATCTTATGAATGCTATTCTTCATGACAACAATTATACCTAAATTTATTAAAATACCTAAGTAGTACCTATGCTTGTTTATTGGATTCGAATAGAAGAAAATATTGCTCAAGTAATTTAACTGTTAACAACGCCTTATATAGTTGGTAATATATTACTTTAATAACACTCATCCTTTTTCTTTCTACCTTTAATAAAGCATATAATGAATCTGATTTAACGCCAGCATATTGTATCAAAAATATTGTTTGACATCAAGCCTAGGCCGACTCAATAACATGTCAAATTCATAGACGATTAAAAATGAATTCAAAAGGAAACTACAATAGTTGATCTGAAGGCTTTTTTTTATCCACATCAACGCCTCAAATATGAAAAGAGCACAGATATTATTCTACATTTTTTCGTCATCACAAAAGGCAGCGCCGCCAAAAGGTGGCAATTAGCGACAGGTGCCCCTATTCTAAAATCGTATAAATTTTACTTTTTTTCACAACTTGAGACTTGGTAAAAACTTTTGTTCTCTTCAAAGTTTATTCCAACACCCTTTGTCAATGTCATATTCGCTACCATTCCCTATAGAACACAAAGCATGGTGACATGTGTAATATTCAAGAGTCATGATGACCCGAACGAATTTAGAGGACCATATCTTGCGAAGATTTCTGGTGATTTTGAAAGCATCCCGTTTTTGCTACTTTATTTTTTTGGATTTTGTTTGTAATGGCGACCAACAGTCTGTGAGAATCGCAGAATTAACTGCTTTTTATAGTTTTTTGAGAATTAATTTATTTGTGTCTTAAAATAATGATTTTGTTATCCTTTTGTTCGTATAGTATCCGTATTGTGGGCACATATTATTATTGTATATCATGCCATATGTTCAGCCAGTGTCTAATCTCAGTAACATATGAAGTAGCCCCCCTCTGGTGCAATTTTTTTCATAACTTTTGGACTTTTCAACATTAAAGGAAAAGATTTTGAATGTGTGTTGAATTCTAAAGATTTCCGCCATGTTTTTCGATTTATATAGAATTCATTATTGATGTCAAAAATTAGGAAAAATACTCTCCGAACGACCAAAAAATAAAAAATATTCCTCATTATTAAACTTCATTTTAAAACTTAACAAATCAATAACAATATTTTACAGTTAAGCAAGAACTATCATTGTCTACCCACGTAACTAATGCAAGTAGATTATACAGTTAAATCTAAAGGCGCCTCTTCAAATAATCATTTCGTCTCGTTGTAGTAAAAATCATAATTTGACCGCGACTGTTACTCTTGTCGCCATGATTATTTGACTGTTATAGACTTTTCCTAGGTGCCTACTAATGATATAAAAAAGTATATTGATTCTTTCAGTGAAAAAATCTTATACCTGCTTTGATAAATTAATTTACTTTTAACGGTGATTAAAATATTAATAGTTATCGAAGCAATAGCAATTAAAGATAAGAAGCAGTGTTTCAATGCAAGTATTTTTTTCCAATAATATAAGATGAGAAAAGGAAAACTATCCCCATTATACCCCAAGAGTGTCTCTATCACCTACCACTGAAACGTGACACCGTCTCTCGGACTTATCTATTTAGGTAATCATCTAAGATATTGACGCTCAAAATAAAAAAATAAAAAAACATGCTAATTCTGTTTGCAAACTTTATTTTCAAAAAGAGAAGAGAGCTTGAACTCACAACACAATCGTGGGTTCCAGAGCTGAATCAACACTTTTATTTTATTTTTATATTTTACTGTCTTCCGCGGTTCCACCCGCGTTCCCGGGATAAAAAGTAGCCTATGTCCTTCTCCATGCCATAGGCTATCTGCATGCCAAATTTCATGATGATCCGTTGAGTAGTTGAGGCGTGAAGGCGTAACAAACAAACAAACAAACTCACTTTCGCATTTATAATATGAAGTTAGGATTGTAGGTAGCTATAAGATAATTAACCCAACTTTGTAGTTATGTGATTTTTCAATTATTAACTATTTTTTAAAATTATTATTATTATATTAAAAATGCAAGTCTTCTTTAACCGGCAAAACATTCCTGGAAAAATTGGAAAACTGTTTTTTTTTTACTGTTTATAGGCCTGTGTTTGACCGCAATCTCACCATGGTAAGTGATGATGCGGCCGATGGTGGTAAGCACACAACGCGTAGAAGGAAATTGTTCTCAAGTGCAGCTGTCGGAACACACCGAAAGGTGCTTGGCGACAGATTTTCAACTTGAGGGTGGTAGCCAGCCAGGCGGGTACTACAAAGTACCCTACCACCGTGCTATGGTTTCCTCACGATGTTTTCCTTCACCGAAAGCTCAAGCTCATTGTAGGATTCGAACCCGGGACCTTCGTCTCGGTGTCCGAAGTCACTACCACTGAGTCACTACTACTACTCACTATCATCGCCTGAGCTATCATCGACTGTATTATCGTTATCTCATCTATCGGATGTTCACAACTCAATTTAAAACATCAAAACTGATCTATCTTGATTATAAAGATCTAGTAAATCTTAGACGACAGACAGTTCATGTGGTGTTTAAATAAATAATACACAATTATTATAAATAAAAACACAGCTGTTTCCAATAACTTGGTCACACTAATCATAAGTAATTTACAATAAAATTCCATACGGAACCGGGGCACGACGCGACGCTTTGTATAGTCCATGTTAATGTTCTCGATTCTGTTTTGTTGATTTCTATAAAATATTATAAATGAGACGGCTACCACTAAGAGAATGACCAAATATTATAACTTAGTGTACGGCAGACGAAAGTTCCAGCTTTCCCGGACTATCTTCAGATCGCGGTAGCCTGTGTTTTAAAATTATCCCATGATGAACTAATATCTTGTATTGTATTAAAAGTGCTTCTGCGTAGTTCTGTAATGTAATGTTTATAGTTTCGTCTAAATAAGTTACTCATAAAGTATTTAATAAGTAAGTATAGGTACACGGTTTGAAGATACCTTTTAAGTGTTTTTTGTTAATGCTATGTTTTCATGGAAAATGTGTACTAGGAGGCTAGGAAGTCTCACACTTTCGCGGTGCCATGCACCTTACGCAATATGAATCCAGAAAAATGGAATATTCTTTATATTTTATTCACTGCTGGAGCTCAACAGGTAAGCATGAATAAATTCCCTGGCCGATGACAAAGGCCGCTCACAGTTGGGCAGCGTTTTTCATAAAGTGTCGGTCCTGTTAAACATTTTTTATTTGGCCATTTGCTACCAACTGCGTTATATGAAAAATGGATCGTAACATCGTACCCTTTTCTCGTCTCTTTTTTTTTATTCACTTGAATAAATCATGTCATTAAATTTTAATAGTCACGAGTCGAGGTTAGTTAGGTCTTTTGTTGAGTCGAGTTTTCGAGCATCCTTTGATTCGATTGTTACTATTTAGGGCCATTGTGGTTGCGTTGGTTAACTCGACTAAATGCCGACTTAATTTCATTAATCGATGCCTTTGTACGAATTAAGATTTAATTGAGTCAAGCTGACTTTGTTGGGCATTGTCCGAGTGATCTTTTCAAATGGAATAATGCGAGGAATTCGAATTATTTTCAAATGAACATATGTATGTTTTTTAGTATCGCGTGCTTCAAGTCCTTTTTTATTTATTTTTGATACGTCACGGGTATTATGTGGTCTTAACAATGTATTGAATTCACTGTAGTGATTTGAAGTATTTTTAAAGTCCGTTATATTCTTGCCTGTGTTTTTTTCGACGATCTTTATAAACGTCATCGTATATATTATACTTTTATTTCCTTCGAAGTTTTCTGTAGAAACTTGTCCGATAGTAACGTCTATATAAATAAATAATTGGGTAAACAAAGAGGTCAACATGAACAGGATGCACTCAAATAATCTTCAACGATTTAAAGATACAAATTTACAATACGACAAAAGGAAGTTCTGTTTTCCACTTGTTCTCCTTTTGTCAATATAAAAGATTTTATGACAAATAATCTCAAACGATCATAAAAAGAACAACAACTTTGACTCCAGTTTCGCACGGAAACAATATCGATAATAATAATCGCGCTATCAAATCTTTTTAAAATTCGAATCGTAATATTTTTGGTATCGACTTTTTAGATGGTACCAAAAAGGTGTTGGGCGGGATCGCTTCAGGCGAAGCATGTGTGCGGTGTGCGGGGAGGGAAGATGCGCGGGCGAAGGGCATAGGTCACGCGGGCCTGCGGTCTGGTAGTGACGAGCACGAGAGCTAAAAATACATGTTGAAATACCGGTGTCCGCTACACGGATTGTTTTATCGATTTGTTTAAATATTTGTGTGAAGCTGGTTCTGGAAGTTTTGTAGTATAGTATTTATAGAATGAATTAACTTTAATACACTTTATGAAGTAATTTTTAACCAATTTAAAAAATGAGGTTCTATGTTCGAGGCGTATGTTTTTTAAAATATATTTTAACCGATTAATCGGAAACGGCTTTTGCGATTTGGATGTTTTAAAGTTAATTATATCACGGTAGATTTCATATAAATTTTATCATGATCTGACCTTGGACTTTGAACATATTTTGATGGATTTCCTCAACAAAATAGAGCACAAAAATCGCGGTGGAAGTATATTTTTCAATATTTCGACTTATATCCACAGTCAAACCTTAAGAGATATTGAAAATGCATTATGAAACTCAAAATAAAAAAACTTTTTACACTTTGAAGGCGGTTAATTTTTTTGTAAAAAGGTTTTTTCTTTTTATTGTTCCTACTAGTTATCATACTTCGGGATATATTCTTTATTAGAATAAGTTGTATTGCGTAAGTAATTTACGTAAGTATCTACATGAGTCATCCTTATAATTTTAAATCTCTTTTTGTTATAGTGAGCTCAATAAAATATAAATACAAATTCACTGCTCTTTAGAAAAGTGGATTATAATATATTTCTCGATAGCTTTATAAATATAGGCGCATCACTATAGGCCACACCTTCGTTCACCTCGTCATGGCGAAAATGTAATTTCAATTCAAATAGTCAGTCATACGAGGATAATATATTGCTTAATTTGTGGTTTGTTTACAATTTTCGTAATGTAAAAAGGAATGTTTTTTCTGGAGCAGTTGAAATTATTGAGGCAGATTGGATTCTTAATTTAAATTATATCGATAAACAAACTAACCACGCTTTTTATTTTTTTCTGTTATAGATCAAACGTATCACCTTACTTGGCTCTACAGAAAAACAGCTACAATTCTCAGCCTTAATGACAACACAAAACGCCAATTGCCTTTATTTCACTCGGACCTCCATCGTCGAGGCTTTTATACATGGTGTAAAATTTCAAAGCATCAGTGAATGGATACGAAAAGAGAACAAAACAAAAGAGGCATCATTATAGACATCTTATTAAATAAGTATAGAAGTGGTATACTCGCTTTATACAAGCAAGTGAGACTAAGTTTTTTTTATTAAGTTATCTACTGCTTGGAATTATACTTGAGTGTAGCTAGTATAACTTTAATCATTTAACTTGTCAAATGTAATGTTTTTAGTTTGACACATGCCTATATAGTCAGATTATCCAATTCAAAATGTAACCTTACTGATTTTCTTGTCGGCTCTTCTCAGTTGAAGACCTTCCAAACCGTGGTAACTTAATAAAGTGACCTTCATAAATGCCCTCCTGGGTCTAAATGACTTTGACTTTGACGACAGCAACGAGTTTAAATCCTATACTTTAATACGAAAGTGTGTTTTTCCTTTTTTCATTCAGCAACGGAGTAATGATGCATGATTTATGCATAAAGAGGTTATGGACCAGACACTTTTTATCCCGGTAACGCGGGTGAAACCGAAAGCCAAAGCTGGTATCATAATAATTAAGATTTCTATGAGTTTGATGCGATCTCGATCCTGAGTCGATCATAGCAGATGGAGGTGTATGGTGTATGCAAATAAGAGCCAGGAAGACAATGCTGTTCCGGTTGATAATCTCTTTCATTTTACATATTAAGATTTGATATTGTTTTATTGGTATGAATGGTATCACCTGTTATGTTATATATTATGTAATAGTAATATACAGTCGTAATATATAAAATGATCGTTTTATTTCAGATTTGTATCAGGTTAATCATTTGTTGTTTTGGAATATTTAGTTTGATCTGAGAGTCAAGAATTGGAAAGATGATCAAATTGCTTCCAGTTATGATAAAATGGTAAACTCGTACGTGGTCAAAGAATAAGTAAGATAAAAAAAACCAGTATCTAAGTCTGTTAAGGGTGATATTTGTTTTTTCTGGGCACTCCAAGGCCTAAATTCGACATTCCCCTTTGTAGACAAGTGATATTACAAAAAATAATTTAAGTGAGAGACTGATGCCCGAGTTAGGTTTTTACAAACCTGCATTATAGGTTACCAGGTCCCACCCCACGTTAATTATGGCACATCAAATTGTTAAAGATTGTATTATACCCCAAAATCAGGATTGTACTGTGTACGCTGGATACCAAAACTACTTTACCAGATCTGAGGACCTAATTTAACCCAATCTGGTCCTGACCACACAAAGAAAGATAACAATGTAAGATATATCACTAAAAGCGTATTGCAATGGTGTACAGCGGTTGTGATTCCAGCAAACATTGTGTTAGCCATTTACTATGTTAGCGGACATTTACAACTTCGCGTATTCGTTAAGGGAGAGATATTATTATGTGTAGAGACTCGAATTTTCGATTGGAGAAGTTAGATTACTGAGAGGAGCGTGCTACCTAAGATGAAGTAGAAAACTAGGTATTTTATTTAAACACTTCTAGAAAAGGACTTAATTTTGAAGAAGTTGCCTTTAAAAAATATAGAGTTATGCATAATAATGTTGTTTTGCCATTAATCAGGAGGATATAATTTGTTAGTGAGACAAGACTTCCATGTTCCCAGTCTGAATCAAAAGACAATTCGATTAAATTAATCTAATAGGCAAATACAACGGCCCACCTTGTGGTAAGCGCTTACCGTAGACTATATGGACGCTTGTAATACTCGAGGCATCACTTTCGCCCGACCTATCCCCCTACCGAATGAGCTCTGGCTATATACAGTGATAAGTTATTTATTTGCGGTATTATGTAAGGTGGAGGTACTTCTACAGTCGATATAGGTACTCTTTGTGCAAAAAATCTCTATGCTCTACCTCCCTTTTAACTTTGTCTATGACTTGGTCTATTGTCATTATTGTCAATCTACATCAGCTTTTTTGCTAACGAAGACATCATTTGATAGTCACTTTACTAGATATGCTGAGCCTTAATAACAAGTCGTAGCGCAACTAGAGCAATAGATGGCGCTCACAAATGCGCGCGCGCCGCTCGCGGGCAAACGCAACGAGCTGTCGACGCTCTCGACGAATGTTCCTCTCACAGTCGTCGTGGAAAAAGATGGAAGTGAGTTTATAAAACTAAAAAATTTTTTTTTATCACTGGGTTTTATAGGTACTTCTGTTGGAGTATTGTAGGTTTGTTTATTCGTATTTTAGTTAGAATATTATTCGATTATAAACTTCCTGGTATCATAACCAATTTTTTGATCTAATCCTACTGGAGCTTTCAAATTTATTAGCAATCCAATCTGTACTAAAATATGCCCTAATCACGTATAAGTCATTTTGCACATACCTACGGAGCGGAAATAGAATTATGTTTTTCCAAATAGTACCTACAAATTCCATAATGCCTACGTAACAGAGTTGTTGCTCCATTACGAAAGCAGTAAGGAATCGGACTGCGATTACTGATAGGTCAAAGATATAGGCTTGAATATATAGGCTTATATAGATATTTACACCCAGACTCATAATAAACATGCACAGATGTGCTGAGTGGGAATCAAACCCACGACCTGCGACGTGTCAGTCTAGCAGGGTAATTGTCAAATGCTCTCGTTATCGGGAAACTGATAGCGAGGCTCTCGTAAGTTTTTATAATTTGGGTATTGTGTAAGTCACTAACTCAATTAACAGCAAAATTGAAAACTTATTTCAAATGAAGCCGGCGACTATATTGACATAAAAGTTAAACGATACCAAAATTATAACAACTTGAGACCCTCGCAGGTCCAATCACCACGCCAACCAGCCCGTAAACTTTATTGTTTCCTTACTACTTTATCCATGTTTTTAACCGACTTCAAAAAAAGGGGGAGGTTTCTCAATGCGCCCGTATTTTTTAAATGTGTGTTCGCGGTTAATTTCGTCGTTTATGAACCGATTTTGATGATTATTTTTTTATGAACAGATTATCACTTACCACGCAACTCTTGTGAAGCGTCAAAAGCTTTGTAACACCACAATAGCATAGTTTGTCGAACGCTTGACTCCGACCCCTGACTTATGTGTTCAATAAGTTCACACCGAAACATGGCCCATCCTTCGCACATAGTGATGACAATTTATTATTTATTGTTGTTTTGTCAATCCTATTACTGACTGTGCCTACGTGTCTGACGGTGTATTGTTGACTAGTTTGTGCGCGCGGGGTTGCTCGTTATAGCAGCACTGGCCTTAAAAAAAGACCAAGAATGTCCAGTGCGTATGATGACATTACGTAATTTATGGATGTGCACGTAAGATGTGCACTTCTCATAGAGTAGATTACTAAAATTTGTTCTAGAAATTTAAAATGGAGCTTATTTTAGCAGACGATGAATTAACAAAACTAAATAACTTGCCTTCTCATAGTGTAGATTACTATAGTTTGTTCTAAAAAAATAAAATGGAGCTTATTTTAGCAGGCGATGAATTAATGAAACTAAATAAAGCAGAAGACGTATTAATGAAATTAAATAACTTGCCTTCTCATAGAGTAGATTACTATAGTTTGTTCTTATTTATTATTGGCCATTAATAAAGCAGATGGGAATAAAGTGACCACTGACCATGACCAAATTAAAAATAGAATGATCCTTGTATCAGTCACAAAATATCTTCCGCAGTAATTCCCCAATAGAGTCGTGACACTGACACTCCAACGCTCATTATCACTAGAACTTCGCACTGATTCGCGAAACTTTCTGTCGTCGCTTTCTTACTTTACGACACATCTTTTAAACTACAAATAACAAAATATAATTTATTAGCTTGTCTATATAATGAGTTGTTATATGTAGAGCTGATTGCCAATCTTCGACTGATGCACTTAAAGAAGAAAAAGTTTTTTTATTTTATTAGTGAGCTGTATTCTGTAAGGAAATGCTTTCTCAGTTGCACCTCTCCCGATCGAGTGCCCTGCAAATACCTATTCCTAGGAAGTGTTCAAGCCTTAAATAATTTGAGCAGCTCACTATTATTATAATATAGTTGGTTAGTTGGCTGTGCCCATATAACACATGTACACCAGCGTATAGGAATTTGACCGACATGGCGTCGTGAATGTCGGCGGACGGGACGCACGAGCCCGCTCGTGCAATGAGCCGTAAAGATCCGTCCACAGTTGCGACTTGCGTAACAAAGAAATGTTTTTTTTTTAATTATGTATTGAGGAGTTAGTGCGTGTTATCAAGTATGAATGTTTTCCTTAAATATGTTCATTTTACTCTATTTTAATAATTTTGATTATTTCATTCATATTAATTTTAACTTGTTGACTCGCCGCATAACTAAAAATGCAAAAAAATATATGCCGGGAACCGCTGTTTCAAGTGATTTATTATTTCCAACAAATCAAAATGTGTGTAGTAAATTAAATCAAAATAAATATCCGTAACAGTGAGGGCCATCCCTACCTGTGATTTTATATCAGTATCAAACCTTCAACAAGATCCTGTCTGCTCTATTTATCTTTAGTTTCCTAACTCGAATAACTTGATAGTCAAAAATTATAGTCATAAGGTAATTTATGTTACTATTATAGGCTAATAGCGCCATGGAAGAGATTTACCTATCCTAACTAATATTATAAATGCGAAAGTAACTCTGTCTGTCTGTCTGTTACGCTTTTCCGCTTAAACCGCTGAACCGATCGCGATGAAATTTGGCATGCATATAGCCTATGGTATGGAGAAGGACATAGGCTACTTTTTATCCCGGGAACGCAGGTGAAACCACGCGGGTCAGCTAGTTTTTTATATTAATGATATCTTTAAAACTTTAACTAATTTCATTAACAAACGGCTATTAAACCAAATAAAAAAATACGCCGTATAAATTTTTTTCTTTCTTTAATTTTACGAAACTAAGTTTATTTGTTCGCTGTTTTTAGTCATCTAGAATTGCTGGGGGATGCTTATCAATATTTAGATTATAAAATTATATAGGTAATTAAATTTTATTTCTAACTATGATATTATGAACACACGTTAACCATTTGACGCGTGCTATATCAAAAAGAGCTAAGAGAAATTTCTTTGGAAACCACGTAAGAGCGAACTTCTAATCTCTTCATTAGTTTATAATCCAAGCCTTTATATCGAAGACCGAAAGTTCTATTTCCATTGTCACTTTTTAATTTTCTTAAGACGATTTGTGTTTTTACACAACATTAGCTACTGATGCCTTTTTCTGATTCCAAACATCTTAAGAGCCAATCCACTTTAATGTTAATTCTACTTTTATTACATGTGTTTACAGTTGAAATTTCGCTGTCAATGATGATGACTGTTGCGATAACATGTTAGCAGAAAATGAATCGTGGGAATCGAGGTATGCCCGCGGGCGCGTCATGAAACTTCGCAAGTGAATGGGACAGAAAAAAAATTACAAGTGAGCGTATTTCGATTAGCTTTTACATATAATAAGTTTGGGAACAGCATTCATATTTGGAGGTTGCGTTCTTGTAATAACAATGGCGTCGCTAAATGTGGTGAAGAGTTTCTTGGAATTCGAATTGCATTGTCATATTGAAGAGTTTTGTGTCCAAATTACGAATCAGATCCTAGATAGTTTTAGCTTTCATATGGTTGTTTAACATCTTTCAAAAAGCTAAAGAAATAAAAGTCAACTTTCAGCACTTTCACTATACAACTCTCAATACACACACACTTGCATGTTTCAATGTTCAAAAGATGCTGCAACTTAAAACTTGTTGTTTTACTTGTAGGTAACTACTACAGAGTACAACCTATTGGGTCTAACATCCTAAAGACCGATACATTCTTTAACAAAAGCGAAAGTTCCAAAGTTCCGACTGCAAGTGAAGTACTGTGGTCGTCAAAAAAAAAGATAAAAGGGCACACAAGGCATGCCGCGCTAAGTTACAGGGCAGGAGGGCGATAAATTCCAATCAGGGCTCGTGAGCCTTTGCAAGGGCACTGGGTCGCAGGTTGGGTCAGTTAAGGTGATGCACTTAGGAAAATAATATGAGAACTTTGTGCACTTTTAGAAGGGAACTTATAAGTTAGAATAATTTCTAGTTGCGAAAACCGGATGATTCCTGACTCTGCAAAAACTTACCGATATAGTGCTTGGCGATTTTCAGCTGTATGATAGCAGGTGAATTCAATAAAATACCGTACCATAGCGCTATAGTTTTCCTTGCGATGTTTTCCATCATCGATTGCTCAAGCTCATTGTTGGATTCGAACCAAAAATAACGTCTTTCGATGTTTTTTAGTTACATTGGTGCTGATTCTATTGTTTACAATTAAACTAAGTTAGTCTCACTATATCACTTTCAAATAAAGAATATAAGAAAAGGATGTAAGAAATGTAGTTTTCTCAAATTAATCCAAGGCTTGTTATCACAATAAATTTAGTCGCCATCTATCGCGGTTACGTCAAAATACCCACAAATGAAGACGGCAAAGACTAATTTGACAGCTAAGACAGCTTTAAATATGTATAAAATTATTTTAGCGCGATTTACAACAGAATTCAACATCGTGTGTTAAACAAAATGTCCATGATATAATTTTAAAATTTTGGAGCAATACTCGAAAATTAAAGACGTTTTTGAAATAGGTTTAACTTGCCTTTTCATTCCTAATTATTTGAGGTCGCAGCAAAGTACAGTTCTTCAATTTAGCCCCTTTATCCGTGCACAAAATCCATCCAACTCTTTTCTCTTGCCTTTAATCATTGTTATTCTAAAGCCCATACCCTTAAGTGTTTAAAGTTAATGCTCATACTTGTTGTGAATTCATACTACACATGTTCAAAGCGAGCCGGAGTGGAGGTCCAAGTACAAGCTCGCTAACATTTCATACAATGCACATACATATATGAAGATACTGTATCATGTTAGCAAATGTTAATAGAAGACCTTGTAAATTGTATGGAATTCAGTTGTGGAATAAGTCTGTATTTTTTTTTGTAAATTTGTTCTTGACCATGGATACTAAGTCCTTCAGTCGCATAAATTTTATTTATAATATCACTATAATATAGTCCGCACATTCACTTTCACATAGTCTGCATGTTCAGTCACCGTCCAGTCATGTTTTAGTAAAATGGTGGTCATTGTACTAAAACTTTTCACGGACTTTTTGAGACAACTTGTAAAGTCACGATACACATATTCATTTCATTTCACTTCACTGGTGCACATAGGTATATTGATCTTTATTGAATAAAATACCACCGATAATATGCAATAAAACTCAAAATACACGAATTTATGAAAATAAAAATGAAAATGCTACGTCACTCTGCAAGTTCCCGCCAAAAAGTCCGATATTTTAATGTGGATATCAGTATGGCCTGTATTAAAAAATCCGATAATTGTGGAAATATGATTTAGGGTGGATTGACCAAATGTCATGTAACACCAGCCAAGGTAACTATACCTGGAATAAAAAATATACTATTTTAAGTTATTTGTCGTGTAATTTCGTTAGCGTTTTATAATAGTGAACTTTCACTGTCAAGATTGCCAACTGACCGGATAATATTTCATTCCGCTGTTAACCGAACGAAAAAAGAAGGAGGTTCTCAATTCGGTAGTTTTTTTTTTATTATGTTTGTTACCTCATAACTCCGTCATTTTTTAACCAATTTGGAAATATCTTTTTCTATTTGAAAGGGTACACTTCCCGTTTGGTCCCATTGTCATCAGATCAGGATTTGATTACTTATTAGTGTACTTTGAAGTCGGTTTAAGTTTTTTGTAAAACAGTCCAATTATTTTTTTCATCTTTACAAAATAATGTATGTTTGTAGTTACGCCGCGTAGTTTGAATATGCTCCATATTAATAGGAAAAATAATTGAATTTCAGTTTTTTGTATACAAACGTTTGCTTAGAAATACAAATGAATAAGTAATAAGTAATAATAAGTAGTAGTGCGGAAATATCAAAATTCAAAAAAATACGCATCGATTGGACCCAACTTTATTTTTATGCCTTTTGCGGTCGAGACCATGGGACCGTGGGGGTCCGAAGCTCGCCGTTTTGCTCGCACCTTGTCATCAAAATTGATCGAGACCCGGAGACCAGCGGGCGGGGAGCTTTTTCCGCCAACGCGTCAGCTTGGCTATCCAAAGAGGAAACGCTGCCAGCCTTCTGGGAACCCTGCCGTTAATCGGAAGCAGCGGCAGGCTTGAGGAAATTTTCTATATACAGGTCGTTGTTTTGGTCAGCGACGAGCGACTCAGGGTCGATAATACAAATGATACTGGTGCTAAAAAAAATATAAAAAAAATACTTTATTTTTTTTAAATAATAAAAATTAAAAAATTAAAATTTTGAAAATCATGTAATAAGCTAAAGTGAAGACATAATACTCAACGGGAGTACGAGGGAGTAAAGGGGTGGGGCGATGGCGGCTTGTGCCTAGCTCTAGTCTGTGCACGTGCCTAGTAACCATACTTTGCGGTAATTTTATTTCAAATTGAATAGGGTATTTCTCATCATATTTACAGTATTTAATGGAATTAAGTCCATTTTTGGGGAATATATATTTTGTACTACCGCTACTGGGTCGCTTGTCGCCGACCAAAACAACACCCTGTATAGATTGTATTTTGTACATATTTGTTGTAAATAAAGATGTTATCATTAAAAAAAAAAAAAAAGTAATTTTTTCGTTTTATACTACTAATGCCCGGTTTCAATAAACAAAAACGAATCGTTTTGCTTACCAATGGTAGGATTTTTTATTGCCAAACTGGGCATATAGACCATTTCGTAAGCTAATTTTACCTGTTATAGCTACTTCCATATGGGAGGGTCTGCTATGCAAAGCTTTGAGGTCTTTGCTTCATTATTAGTAAAGATATAAGAGTCTTAATTTTAATAAATCTTAACCGATACCGGTCCGTAAATTATTGAAACTGGGCCTAAGTCGGTAAACAAGCATACGGCCCGGATGATGGTTACCGTAGCCATATCGACACTTGCAACACGCGAAACATCGCTCACGCATTACAGTAGTACCTAACTGATAAGGCGTGTCGTGAATCTTCGTTCGCACAGAAAAGAAAGTATGGCCCCGAAGATTAACAAAACTTACAATCAAACTTAAATCATAATACACTGCAGCTGTTAGTTCCGTCTCACTCGCAAGTCACGCCCCTCCGCACGGCGCGCGCTAACATGGCGGCAGCTGCCGACCAATAGCGGTTTCCCGCGCTTTGAAAATGTATCTTCTGCGCAGGTACATCGGTAAGCCATATCAGTTGAGTAATACTGTACCGACCTTTCCCCCCTCCCCAATGAGCTTTCGCGTCCTTACTCACGCGCAGGAACACGACTGCTGCTGGCTGCGGTATTCTGCGGTAAGGAATTACTTTCCCAGTCGAGCTGCTCTTTGAGCGAATAAACGCTTCGCTCTACCCCTCTGAAAACGTCACGAAGAAATTCCCTGAAAATATCTGAAATTAATTTTCCTGAAAATAATTATCTGAAAATCCTGATTGATTTTCCACTCCGTAAAAATATTGACAAAGACTTTTGATTGCAAAAAATATAAAATACATGGTTGTATATAGTAATTTTTTGATATATATGCGCAAATAGAACTGATATATCTATAACTATTACATGTTTGTGTATTTGAGTTTGATGACGGGCCATTGATGCGAATTACGATGGGAGTTTACCATCCTAATCGTCGAGAAACGTGAAAAAATACACCCATAATGCGCGTGCGATTCTCGGCAGGATATAAAAATGTATTATACCATAATAGAGGTGTTGCTACACCAATTTTTTTTTATTGTATATTTGCAATAATATTTTAAAATTTGTAGAACGTTCATTATGTGTATTGAAGTATGAGTGCGTTAAAATATAAAATGGTGGTTCTACACCAATAATAGCAAAACATTATAATAAAATTGAAATCTATCCATAAAAAAAACTACTAAAAACACTAAAAATTAAACTACAAAAAATTCAAAGTACTAATGTACCTATGTAAGTACTAGTACGAGTTTTTGAAATTATAAATAAATCAAAAATAGGGTTTAAAGAAATTGATAAATTAATCTCTACGACGATTACAGACTACAGACTATTTTTCCGTAAATTATCATTTTTCATTCATTGTCATTTTTGGTAAACATTCAAACATCTAATATTAAACTTAAAAGGCCGTATGCAAAATTTTGCCGATTTCGCTGATTTACGTGATTAAAATCACGTAAATCAGACGAGATTTTACGGTTAAAATACTGTATTTCTATAAGTTTTAATAACATGAAAGATCATTTCAATCATTATCTAATAAGCGAGCTACTTTTTTAATTTTATTATTTAATTTTGATTAATCGACCTCAAACAGGCGGCTGTTTTTGAATTTTTGCTATAAGAGGTTTAGAATATCACATATTTACGTCCGATTTGCCGTCTAAACGGTATAAAAAAAATACAGTTTACAACATAAATAAACTTCAGTTAATAAATAATCAATTACCTGAAAAAAAATAGTTCTATAGTTTGGCAATAATAAATCTTTCAAAACAACCTAAATCTCGCATTAAATAAAATAATAAAAATAAAAAGGTAGCTCATTAATTAGATCATAATTAAAATGATATTTGAGGTTCTGAATTAAAACTTGTAGATATACAGTATTTTAACTGTAAAATCACGATTGTTAAATCAGCGAAATCGGCAAAATTTGGCATACGGCCTCTTAATTTGTGTGAGAAAAATATCATACAGGTGAGAAATAATAATGGATAGGTATTACAGCTCTATATAAATTCCTTTATGATGCGCCCAACAATAATAGTCGACATTGTGGAACCGGAGTACGTCTGACCAAATTCGCTCTAAAACTTTTATTTTTTCTATATTATTTTAAAACCGCAAATATTCCCACGCCAATATTGCGTTCAGGATTTATGAGTAGGTAAGACCTCGTTATACGCTGTCGATAAAGGAAAAGTAACCAAGAAATAGAAGCTAACTATTTTCTAATCTTGTTGGTGAAGGAAAATTACTCAACTCTTTATTTGGAAAATAAATGAACACAAACATAGCTCTAAATACAAATCCCACCAAAAACATTTTTATGTAAAATGTTGCCAAGACATATGGCTTGCACTATCAAAAAGTTATCAGATCTCATGTAGAGCCAAGCTTATAACTCTACTTGCCCTTACTCTACAAGCCCTAACTTCACAAACTCTACACCTTAGTCAAAATATGTGGCTTGGCCTTTTCGCTACCGTCACATGGGAGTAAGGTGAAAAATGTATTCAATGTTACTTTTTTGTTATACAATAATTCTTGTAGTAGTGAAACGGCCAAGCCACATATTTTGACTACGGTGTGTAGAGTTTGTGAAGTTAGGGCTTGTAGAGTAAGGGCAAGTAGAGTTATAAGCTTGGCTCTACATGAGATCTGATAACTTTTTGATAGTGCAAGCCATATGTCTTGGCAACATTTTACATAAAAATGTTTTTGGTGGGATTTCACTTCTTTTTGTAAGATACTAAAAAAATTTTTTTTTTTTTAATTTGAAATTTCAAGTTTTATAATTTTTTTGTTGATTGTGTACTGATACAAGCTTACATACCAAATTTCAACTTTCTAGGACTTCCGGAAGTACCCTATGAGTTTTGATGATCATCAGTGAGTCAGTGACGAAATCGGGGTTTTTTAGATATCAATAAAATCTAAAGTATAAGAGATATGTTATTGAAACTTAATATGTTTAATAAGTTCACTATTGACATCATGTTCCGAGAATTTTGTTTATCTGGTATAATCCAAACCCAAGTTATGAGGCTTCAAAAATACGACGAAGCGCTTCGAGAAAAGGTAGGTAGTGCCCTTGCGCTTCGCTTGGCTGTCTTGGCGGGGGGCACTCCCGTGCCCCCAGATAAATCAATGATTTGGGCATCGTTACGTGGATTGAGATCGACTGACTGAATCATGAGAGAAGAAAGAAGAGATGAGAAATAAAAAGAGAATAATTAGAGGGTGATTTAAAGAGAGGTAGATCATAGCGGAGAGCCGATAACCGCTGGGGAAGAAAGGTTCTCGAGTGGCGACCACGTACTGAAAAGCGCAGAGCAGGACGTACTCCCGCCAGGTGTACCGACGACTTGGTCAGAGTCGCTGGGCACCGCTGGATGCAAGCGGCCTAGAACCGATCGAAGTGGAAGTCAATGAGGGAGGCCTATGTTCTGCAGTGAACATCCATAGGCTGATATGATGATGATGAGAGCATAGCGTTATTTCGCTCAAAGAGCAGCTCGACAGGAGAAGTACCTACCTCCACCTTACAGAATACCGCAGCGAAATAACTTTATGTGGTGTTCCTGTACGTGAGTCAGGTCACCAGAGCTCATTGGGGAGAAGAAAGGGTCAGGACGCGTGAAAGCCCCATGTGTTGCTAGAGCTTCCATATGTATGGCGGTAACCGCTTACCATCAGGCGGGCAGTACACTTGTTTATCGACTTCGTCGTATACAAAAAACGAGGAACATACACAGATAAATATTTGGAACCTTTATAAATCAAAATGTACTCCTGACAGATTGCTCTCACAAAAGTGCACCGATAAAAACTAGAATCAAGTTGGACGAGTATAAATGTTTGCAATATTATGGTATTACTAAAAAGAATATAAGTACAAATTATAATAGCTGGATCATTTTGCACAATAATTTTAACATAATTCATCATTATCAAACAAAACAAAACAAAGCAAAGCATCGCCTAATGACAGCGTACTGCAGTGGGAACGATATTGATTGTACTGTAATCGGTAGGCCATTAAAATAGTCCATCTGATTGAATTTCTCAGGGTACAGTTGTGAGAAACAAGATAATCGGTAGCCCATTATGTAGGGTAAGCTGCCAGTTTGATAGCCAATTTTTATTCTCTCTTGTAGATCACAGTTTTAAAAGTCTTGGATTAACCTACTACCAATGATTTCAAAACTAAGGATAGGCCCACAGGAACATGTTGCAAAAAACTTCATCATACAAGTAAAACAGTACCGCCATTTGTTTATAATCGATCGAACTACCAAGTGCCCCGTTGCATAGGCCTACGATGTAACCTTGTACATATGTGCGTACAATGCAGACATACAAGAAAAAAATAAACAATAAACGAACTGTTCCGCGGACCGCAGACGACTGAGTCGCTTTGGCCCTAAAATGACTTTTTAGGGCCAGCGCGTTGGTGCCATTTCGTCGCTCAGTTGGTCCGGTTCTTACGCCAGTAATATACAGGTGTTGTTTTGGTCGGCGACAAGCGACCCACGAGCGGTAGTACAAAAAATAGATTCCCCAAAAATAGACTTAATTCCATTAAATACTGTAAATGCGTTTGCTTTATTCAATTTGAAATAAAATTACCGCAAAGTATGGTTACTCGGCACGTGCAAGACTAGAGCTAGGCCCAAGCCGCCATCGGCCCACCCCTTTACTCCCTCGCACTCCCGTTGAGTATTATGTCTACACTTTAGCTTATTAAATGATTTTCAAAAAAAAAGAAAAAAATAAGTATTTTTTTTATATTTTTTTTAGCACCAGTATCATTTGTATTATCGACCCTGAGTCGCTCGTCGCTGACCAAAACAACGACCTGTATAAGTCAATGCCTGCTACATTTAGGTATATCGTTTTTAGAATTTCACTAACTGAAAGATTTCTGATATTCTATATTTACCAGTTTAGTATTTGTGTCAATTTAATCTCAATCTCATTATCATAAGACTCACTTTCCAGTCACGCAGCCTCTTAACTTCTTGAGTACATTAAGCCACAGGGTCATTCAAATTTAGTATTTCTTTGTAATCAACCCAGAGGGCATACATTAAAAAGCGTGTTTGAAACATTGCGTGATCTTAACACGAGTAGCGAACATATCACGCAACAGACTAAACATTGATTTAAACACCACACTCAGTGACTAATAACCTTTATTATGGCTATCAATTTATTGAGTCCACCGATTGAGATATCCTTAAGGCTCAAGTAAAAAGGTAGCAGTTATTAAGTGGCGACAAACACGCGATCCCACTTTTTAAAGACGATCAGACTTGTATTTCAATTTTCGAACGACAGTTGATTATAAACTTTAATAAGCGCGTGGAAGAGTAATTGGAGAATTATTTCTTGATTAAATTATCATCTCATAGAGGTAGTTTAAGCAAGAATATATGATCAAATTAGAATTTTCATTTCTTGTTACATTATCAACTTTATTTCATTTACCTAAGACCTAACATAATAAAACTACAGCAATATAACTTCAATACATTATACGCTTGCGTGGCCTCCTTATCTCTACGCAACTAGTTCGCGTGAGTTCGTAACTGGCAATTTGAATTTAGAATGCGATGCCCGCCCAACCGGCCCGCCCATTGGTAGATGCATCGCTATCAGATCGGCCTTATGTAAGACTGATTATGCATTTTCTGACCTGACTGTACTTGTTTGATGACTGCTGATATGGCGCGAGCATGTGTGAACGATGTTCCGTTCAGTAGATAAAATGTATTGTTTCGTTGCCTAAGAAGGGACTGGGAGTGAGGTACTATGTACCTACATACTTGCAAACCTATGATGGCTATCTATGTAAGGATTTCAATGAAATAAATATTAAGTCTTAGAATCTCGTTTTAGTATGAAGAAACTCTCGAACGAAGACTCGTAAAATTCTGTTATTTTTTTTTTTTTTTTTTTATTAATTTTTTCTTGACCATGGATACTAGTCCTTCAGTCGCATACATTTTATTAATTAAATCACTTTAAATTAGTCCACACATTCACTTTCACATAGTCCACATGATCAGTCACCGTCAAGTCATGTTTTAGTAAAATGGTAGTCATTGTACTAAAACTTGTCACGGACTTTTTGAGACAACTTGTAAAGTCACGATACACATATTCATTTCATTTCACTAAAATTCTGTTAAAGATTAGTAGAGTTGCCAATTGTAAATCCATATATCTACTAATATTATAAATGCGAAAGTTCCTGAAACAGTTAGCTTATAGCCAACATTAAAACACTGGTTTTCATAGTGACCATTATATCATCCAAAACAGTGTATAATGTTGTACTGAATTTCATTATGCAACTCTTTTTTTTAATTTTTTTTTTCAGAAACGGATTCCTTAGTCATCAAATAGCCATATTCTCGGTGGTATCCTTATGAATTTCAAAAAAAGAACATTTTCATGCAGGCGCGTTTCACAACCACAGCGCTGTACGTAATACAAAAAAAAAACTTAGAGCTTATTCGAATTCACGTCGTATCCCGCCATTTTGGTTCGATATTAGAATTGCAGAAATGTATTACTTTGTTGTTTACAAAAATGATCATGGGTGTAGATAAAGTCTTGTATGCAACTGTACATAATTAGTTATTAACACCCTCATGTGATACTATTATCACACTCGCTTCCCCCTTATTATGCAACAGATCCATACATATATGACTGAATTAATGACTCTCAACATATAATTTTATCCCAAAGAATTTAAAACGTCCAGAAGGATAGTCGCCTCTATGGGAACACGAAATAAACAAGCCATAATTGACAGTATTTAAAAGTAATAAGTTTAGGTAATTAAAAGTGACTAAATCGCAATACTTACACATGGAAGGTTAGTTCTTTAGTTTTTCCTTGGTTTTTATAAGTGTTGTGACAGTATTTCAATACTAGTTGGCATTTTTTATTTAATCAGTACAGCGAGTATGACGCGATGACAGCCGTGCGCAGTACGAACTGAGTGCGATTTGCTCAGGAGCCCCTCAAGCGGAGTGATATTAAATGTCATGCTTTAGTAAGGCTGACTATCCATCTGGGTAGAGGCACGATGCCCTATGAAAATCTTTGTTTTATCCCTTAAGTAGCACATTTGTCTGTGGTGGGATTTCAAGCAGAATTAACGTCATTGCACTTCTTTAGGTTAATTGTTCGATGTTTTCACCAAATCTATTTAATTTCATCATAACATTACATCACATTCAACCGTTACATTAAAAGGCCCATCTAAAACATCACGATAGAACAATTACCAAATCAGATGTTAAAAATGACCTTTTACCGAAACCATGCATTACCATTATCAGTCGTGTGACCGTATGAAATGTAAATTACTGTCAGTCCACACACGTACCATCGCCGACTTGTAATTTGTGCATAGATGTCGACGTGACCCGTGTTCGAGTCCCGGGCGAAAATGTTCCCATGGGTAACGTGAATCAGGCTTTAGTCATATTGAAATATGTTTGATGTATGTGTGCGTATGATATTATGACTGATAAACAAGTTTTGATACGTGTAAATTCGAAAATGGAAAATTTAAATGTGGAAAAAGATTGACTTAATTTTCCAAAGAGGTTCTTTATAAAACGTAGACCTCCACTATGGAAGGGATTATCAAAATTCGACCTCTAAGGGGGGTAAAAATGGGACGGAAAAGCTAGATAAATAATAATAAGGTATGCAATATGCCACTGTAAAAAAACATACAATACGGGAAAATAGTTTCGTATGCACGCGAGGAGTAGGTACACACGGCTACAGATCAAGCTATACATTTCCAGTATAAGCTGATCTCGCATTGTATAGGATTTCCGTACAATGAGAGGTCAGCTTATATTGGAAATGTATAGCTTGATCTGTAGCCGTGTGTACAAAGGCTGTGTTATACTCGTAATTTTATTTGAAGAAAGCAATAAAACTCTGTCAAAAATTTTGAGATCACTACCTACTACGAAGCGGTTTTATAAAAAAATAAAAATAACACAAATAGCGCCTTAGGTTTTCACTAACGAAGTAGGTAAACGTTTTCAATAGATACCCCAATCTACGAACCATTTCCAGCTTTACTTGTACAATCTGATCACTAGAGGGCGTAACGCCGGTGATATAATGCCCACTTCCCCTTGTTACTGAAGCTAGCCGCTGTGACGGGAGCTGTTTTATCTAGACACAATCTAGATCCAAACTACACATTAAATTAGCACAATAAACGTAACATAAATCGACATACATTGGGTAACGGATTTTTTATGGGGAGATTCTTTATTGAATACGGCTACATCAAAGCTCTATCAGTTTTTTTTTTTTTTTTAATATGTTGGCGTCACACGGCTTGTGTATTTTGCCATTTTCCAGTTATAATATCAGTTCTAGTCACAATAAATCACTTTCACATAGTCCTCAGTCAGTCACTAGTCATTAGAGTCATGTTTTAGTACAATGGTGGTTGTACTAAAACTTTACACGGACTTCTTGAGACAACTTGTAAAGTCACGATACACATGATTCATTTCATTTCACTTCACTGGTGCACATGGATTGATCTTTATTGGATAAAATACCACCGATAATATGCAATAAAACTCAAAATACACGAATTTATGAAAATAAAAATGAAAACGCTATGTCACTCTGCAAGTTCCCGCCAAAAAGTTCCTCTATCAGTTTTCTTGTAAGAAACAATGTTTTCTTTTTTTAATTTTTTTTCACTTTGTATAGGCCAGTGTTTAACGTAACAATAAATACTATAATTAAGGTAGTACATACCTACGTAGTATTTATACATAGTTAATCAGTTTTTATTACACTCAGAAGGTACTCCTGGACTACATAATATTTTTCCCAGTTGTGGCTTATCTTTTTAATACTGTCTCTACAAAATTATTCTGTATGAACTCATGAGGTTCCTCGATAAAAAAAGACATTAAAAAAGTCTATATAGCTCCCACCTCGCGTATCCTATGTTAAATTCCAGGATATGATCTATCTATGTGCCAAATTCCATCTAAATCTGTTCAGCCGTTACGGAATGACCGAGTAATAAATATCCACACAAACCTTCAATTTCTTTTCTAATTTTTAAGAATATAAGAAAATAATGATCAGCTTTCAGAAAGTAACAATTCACTTTAACTGTGCCTGTTAACCAGTAGCGCCATCTATCGATATTTGCTGGAAGAAATAAATAATTTCGTTCCGAGTAGTTCATCATAACATAACCGCTAGTCAAATAATAATATTATATTCTTTGACAACACCTAGGTAACTTTTTTATATGGTTTGATGTTAAGAGGACTCAATTCGTCATACTTTTCATACAAAACCTCTGTACTTATTATGGCGTTGTTAAACATTTTTCGTTAGATGTTTTGAACAAATTAGTATCTTGTGCACTATATCTAGCCGTGTATCTAGGCGTAATTTAAAAAGAGTGTGAAACAAATTCAGTCAAAGCCTCCGAAAAACAGCGTTTTTGCCTGAACTTTGGCCATATCTAATCTTAATATATAAAATGATAAACTGATTGTTGATATATCAGCCCACAGCCCAAACCGCTGGACCTAGAGATTTGAAATTTTGCACAAAGATACCTTATACAGTGGAGGCATCCACTAAGGAAGGATTTTTGGAAATTCCACCCCTAAGAGGGTAAAATAGGGGATGACAGTTTGTATGCAAGTCCGTCAGTTTTGAAGTTAGGATCTTAAAATTTTGTGTTTAGGCTGACGATTGAAAATTAATATATAGTTATCTCAGCGTTTGTGATAATTCCACCACCGAAGGGAGGAAAAGGGGGATGAAGTTGTGTATGCAAGTCATTCAATTTCAAAGTAAACTTCACTAAATGTATTATTATGCGGTGTAGGCATCCATTAAGGAAGGATTTTTGGAAATTCCACCCCTAACAGGGTAAAATAAGGGATGAAAGTTTGTATGCAAGTCCGTCAGTTTTGAAGTTAGGATCTTCAAATTTTGTGTTTAGGCTGACGATTGAAAATTAATATATAGTTATCACAGCGTTTGTAATAATTCCACCACCGAAGGGAGGAAAAGCGGGATGAAGTTGTGTATGCAAGTTCTTCAATTAAAAGTAAACTTCACTAAATGTATTATTATACGGTGTAGGCATCCATTAAGGAAGGATTTTTGGAAATTCCACCCCTACCAGGGTAAAATAAGGGATGAAAATTTGTATGCAAGTCCGTCAGTTTTGAAGTTAGGATCTTCAAATTTTGTGTTTAGGCTGACGATTGAAAATGAATGTGTAGTTATCTCAGCGTTTGTGATAATTCCACCACCGAAGGGAGGAAAAGGGGGATGTAGTTGTGTATGCAAGTTCTTCAATTTCCAAGTAAACTTCACTAAATGTATTATTATACGGTGTAGGCATCCATTAAGGAAGGATTTTTGGAAATTCCACCCCTACCAGGGTAAAATAAGGGATGAAAGTTTGTATGCAAATCCGTCAGTTTTGAAGTTAGGATCTTCAAATTTTGTGTTTAGCCTGACGATTGAAAATTAATATATAGTTATCACAGCGTTTGTAATAATTCCACCACCGAAGGGAGGAAAAGGGGGATGAAGTTGTGTATGCAAGTTCTTCAATTTCAAAGTAAACTTCACTAAATGTATTATTATATGGTGTAGGTATCCACTAAGGATGATTTTTTGGAAACTCCACCCCTAACAGGGTAAAATAAGGGATGAAAGTTTGTATGCAAGTCCGTCAGTTTTGAAGTTAGGATCTTAAAATTTTGTGTTTAGACTGACGATTGAAAATTAATGTATAGTTATCTCAGCGTTTGTGATAATTCCACCACCGAAGGGAGGAAAAGGGGGATGAAGTTGTGTATGCAAGTCCTTCAATTTCAAAGTAAACTTCACAAAATGTTTAATTATACGGTGTAGGCATCCACTACGGAAGGATTTTTGGAAATTCCACCCCTAACAGGGTAAAATAAGGGATGAAAGTTTGTATGCAAGTCCGTCAGTTTTGAAGTTAGGATCTTCAAATTTTGTGTTTAGGCTGACGATTGAAAATTAATATATAGTTATCACAGCGTTTGTAATAATTCCACCACCGAAGAGAGGAAAAGGGGGATGTAGTTGTGTATGCAAGTCCTTCAATTTCAAAGTAAACTTCACTAAATGTGTTATTATACAGTGTAGGTAACTACTAAGGATTTTTGGATATTCCATCCTTAAGGGGGTAAAATAGGGGATGCAATTTTATATGAAAGTCCATCAGTTTCGAAGTTAGGACCTTCAAATTTTGTGTTTAGGTTGACGATTGAAAATTAATTTACATGTGGCTCAACGTTTTTGATAATTCCGATCCCGAAAGGGGGATGAATTTGTGTAAGGAAGTACACTAAATTTATTATTTAAGCTTATGGTTATAAACTAACGCAACGAATATCGGTGTTGTTGGAATTTGAACCCTTAAGGAGTGAAAAGGGCGATTCAATTTAGTATATGAAGTTCTTTATTTTCGGAGTGAAAATTTCAAAATTTATTATTTCGGCTTATGGTATTGGCGTATTGAAATGACTCGCCTAAACAACATCAGGAAAAAGAGAGGAATCGGTATTAAAACAAAGATCCGTTTAATACGAGCATTGGTATTCCTCATTTTCATGTATGGAGTAGAAGCGTGGACTATACTGGCCCAAGAAAGAAAAAGGATTGATGCATTCGAGATGTGGTGCTGGAGACGGATGTTGGAAATACCTTGGACCGCTAAAAGCAACAATGCATCAATCCTATTGCAGCTCCAAATTAAAACACGATTGTCCATCATAGGCCACCAACGTATTTTTTTGTATTTCGGCCACAAGGTGCGCAAAGGCGATGAAAGTTAAGAAATCTGATCATAATTGGGAACACGGAAGGAAAACGACTACGTGGTCGTTCACCAACAAGATGGTCCGATCAAGTAAAAGACTCATCGTCCTCTAAGTTTTACAGAAACCAGAAGACAGAAACCAGTGGAGGCAGATCATTCGCTCTAGAAGCAAACCCGATGTTGACCACGATCCTCAGACATGAGGGAAACAGAGATAAGGCCTCCAAAATTGTGCTGTGGAACTAGACTACAAGTAACAGCTCTCCGCCGCAATGTTATTGAGGCCAAAATATTTACTGATTCTGCCAGAGGAGAAACAGTCTTCTTGCCGCGTATACCATTGATCCCAAATCACCTTCCGTTTGAATTTAAAAGATAACAGTTCCTAATTAAGGTTTGTAGTGACAGGGAAATCTCTGAAATTAGCTAGAGTTGATTTGCGGCAGGACTGTTTCAGTTTTATGTGGCATCCTCGCATATGAGCTCTTAATCTACCTGAACTTTTGTCAATATCACACGTAGTGGCGGACAAAAGCCATGAACAAAGCTCTATATTGTTACAATGATTCATATCTAGAAAAAAGAAATAATCTACGCGGACGAAGTCGCGGGCTATAAAGCTAGTGTACCTATAAATTGTAAAAGTAAAGAAAACATTTAGATACCAGGCTTGCAAATGTATTGGAGATTCTAAATAACTAACTTTTTTTTCACAAACTGGTAAGATTTTTTCACAAGAAGTATACGCCTGGAACAAGTTTTATGAATGTGAAATCATGAATGACGACCTAGCGAAGCGGCCGCGAGTGATCAGCGGAATTTACCGACTGATAACCGACGGCTCTGATGCTGTCTCTCTTTTTTCGCAGTCAAACATTACGTTGGATGAAACAACAAGCTTTTAGACTATGCTTGCGTTGAAGTTGCGCCGGCCACAGAGGGCCACCTGTACTTAACGTTAATAACATTTCCTTAACATTAGCCCCCTGAAATATACTGTCAGTTTGACACTAACGACGCGGGACTAAAGCGCAATGAATCAACTTGCGCACACGCCTATAAATAAGCAGGACCATAACGTAATTGGTCTGTAAATATCCCGCCAAATGAGCATTAATGAACCCAGTCCGAAACGTGTCTTCATTCTTCATTTGAAATATTTATGTCCTTATTTTGAATTTTTTCAGGAATGCGATTCGAATTTCGAACGGTTTTTATATTCAGCCAGGTTTGGATGGAATTTATTGTTGGCAATTTAATAGTAGATTGTTAAATAAGGGGCTTAAATACCCATTATATACGAGGTCGTTTTAAATGGACTGCGAAGTAGAGTTTGCCAATGTCAATAATATACACGCAGGGTAGATGTCTTATCCGTACCTGAAACTTTTAACTAAGGAAGCAAATATTACACACACACCTATACCTACTTCATCATCATCATCAGCTTATAATGTCCCACTGCTGAACACAGGCCTCCTTTCACAAATGAAGGTGAAAGGGAATGGGCAATACTCTACCACGCGTGCCCACTGCGGATCGGTGGAGGTAGGCTAGTGGTCAATTTACTGTTGGAATTTTTCAAGCCGCCTAGGAGGCATCCAACTAGCTTAACGACTATCACAATTAAGTGATAACCGGGACCAACGGCTTTACGTGACTTCCGAAGCACGGAAACGCTCGATTTGAAATACCACTAGGCAGTCACCCATCGACCACGACGGTGGTAGCTTAACTTTGCCGATCGAGTATTGGAGTATTGAGACTAATTTTAAGTCAGGTACCGACCACGACAGGCATAGCTTAACTTTGCCGATCGATTAAGAACGGCTAATCATGCTACACCACGAGCGCTTCCTACACCACGAGCGCTTCATCATATACCAACTTATTTTTTTTTAAATCATGATGGTAGGTATTATTTTATCCTAAATTTCTTAATGAAAATTTTAAGTTATAAATAAACAAATGAATTGCTATTCAAAGTACAGTGAGATATTTATTTAGGATCAATGCAATTTATTTAGCATTGCCATCCAACGTGGCAATGCTGCCAGTATTCTGGGAACGTTACCCACTGGCACGGATTTAGAATAGCTTTTATTTTTAAAGATTAGGTTTAGTTTAGAGTAGTTTTTATTATTTAAGTTTTCTTTTATTTTGATTTTATTACTAGACTTAAATACATTTATAAGTGAAAACTCTACATGCAGGTAATTACATTCTCATAGTGACCGCAGACAGTCTTCCATTAAACGGTCGTAGTAGTGATTTTTTATCTTGGTTTGACCCAGGCTTTGTCCCCGGGCGAAACAGTAAATAATGATTCCAACCTATGTATAAATTATGAAATGAAATCTTTTAGTTACAGTTGTATCTAGGGATTGCAAAATCCGGATGTTTTTCAAATCCGGATTCCAAGTTTATCATCACATATAAATCCGGATTATCCGGATTTTTCGAATTTCGGTATTTTTTTTGCAATCTTTTGTAATTTTAAATTGTACGCGTAGTTTTATGCTAAACTATTAGTAGTTTGAAGAAGGGTCTATATTTTATTGTTTTTCCAATGTTTTTGAATAAAAATTAAATAAAATTGGAAATATTCTAAAAAAAAATATGGACTTGCGTTTGGCCACTGAGCCGTCATTAAGGATAATGACGAAACCTAAGTTGGAGCACGCTTACCCAGATGAAACCATGGCCTTGAAAGTGCCTAGTTTGTAAGAGTCAGGTAACACAGACGCCGGCCGGAAGCAAGTTCTACTCCCTTGCTGTCATTGAATATCCAGTACATGTACTGGATATTCAATGATGAGAATTGTAATTAACCATCAACTATTGGCAATTATGATTTAAGGGTAAACATCAGTCCCCACAACACAGGGAATCCTAGTGTGGGGACTGGAGACCGCATCTATTTGTAAAATTATTTTGAAACTAATAAATATTATTTTATTTTATTTTATTTTATCAGTTACGAGGCGGTAAATTTGAATTTTTTAGTTTGTTTTTACCTTCGTAGAACAATATGGATAGATGTTTCTGTGATTAGCGACAGTAGAAGTTCATTGGGCACATTGTGTTATGAATGTTTTTTTGTATAATATGAGCAATATTTGAACATTTCTCACGGTTTCTCTAAAAACCGTAAAACTTACTATTTTGGGAAATTACAAAAATAGTTAATCTTCAACAAAAAGTATCAATTCTACAATATGCTAAATGAACTACTGGTCGAGAATCACTGAAATATCTATCCATATTGTTCTATGAAGGTAAAAAAAAAAGAAAAACATCAAATTTCCCGCCTCGTAACTGATGTTAACCTTAAATTCGAAAAAACCGGATTTGATTCTGAATATTCGGATTTATAAATAGACCCAAAAATCCGGATTTGTCAGTCATTTTCGAATTTCGAAGTATCCGGATTGCAATCCCTAGTTGTATCTATATAGAGTTGTTAATGCCACCTGCATTGTGAATATTTGAACTTATTGATATTTTTTTAATGCATGAGATTTTATTTATCCAGACTTGACAAGAATAAATGATTGCATAAATTGAAATTATTTTATCAATTAAATCTCTTCATGTAAGATTAACTTAAAAAAACTGATGTATTCTTGCAGAGAGCTGCCCTTATGAACCATTGATATAAAAAAGGTTTATTAATCTTGCCACCGACTTATTGCACCTTCAATAATACAGCTAAATCATTATGTTGATATTTTTATTCGATAGCGCTTCCAGTGAGCATAACAAGAACTAAATACACCAATAGTTCTCTGGATGCTCACCTATGGCTACCTTGGCGAGCAGCGCCAAAATGGCGATAACCAAACTGCCTCACGTAGCATCCAAATCAGAGTATATAATATAGAGCTCAATGCTGCCACCTTATAAGGATTGTTTCTCATAAAAGAAGACTAAAACATTCACTATCACACCGACAAAACTCGTTATAAATCATAATAAAAGATGACAGGCACGTCAGTGTTTTGCATAGAGGTCGTTACCGTCAATAATGGATGGGGATCACACAATCTCGGCCGATGAGTGCCGAGTTATTCCGAAGCGCGTCGGAGATAGGCGAATGCGCCTGAGGCGCGACGAGCTATCTCTTGGCTATTTTATCTATTTAAATGAGTTGTCAATAATAAGTTGTATATGATTTTAAATAATATTGGTTGTTAAAAATGTGTTTATGTGACGAATAGAAGTTGTAGCTCTACAGTCTCCTAAAGTTTTTGTGAAATTAATAACCAGAACTAACAAAAAGGGGACAGCACCAAAATCATATCTAAGGAAAACAAGGCGATGATAGCTCAGTGGTAGTGACGTCGGATACGAAGACGAAGGTCCCGGGTTCGAATCCTACAATGAGCTTGAGCTTTCTGTGAAAGAAAACATCGTGAGGAAACCATATCACGGTGGTATGGTACTTTGTAGTACCCACCTGGCTGGCTATCACCTTCAAGTTGAAAATCTGTCGCCAAGCACCTATCGGTGTGTTCCGACAGCTGCATTTGAGACCTTCGACCACATCATCACTTACCATGGTGAGATTGTGGTCAAACACATAGTAAAAAAAACAGCTTGTTTGAAAAAGAAAACTGACCATAAGATACTTACTCAAAAAGTTCTTCGGAATATTACATGAAATTGTTACAAAGATACCTATGAATGTATTTTTTTTTAAGAATATTAATGTATGATATAAATTGTACGGAGTCTTCACTAAGCTAATAATTGAATAATAATAAACAAACGATCATAATGCATAAAAACTTCAACTTTTTTTGTAATAAACTTGTAACATTAATGCAATAAAATCGTGACAATCATCTAGAGGCAAAATTGTATAATAATGTATAAGGAACCGCCTTTGAACCGTCCAAAAATGTTCCGAAAACACCGTGAGAAACCATCAGCCAGTGACTCAGTTTCATATGATATATTGCCTTAAACGTGCCATTTAGCGCTTACGCGTCCATTCTTAAGTATAGTGGGGTAAATTAGAAAAAAAATGTAAACACAACATTGTACGAATTCAATAATTAGATTAAGTTTATAATGAGGGGGTAAGGGCAAAAGTTGGGGGCCTACGGCGACGGCGGGGCGCGCGCCGGTTCCCGCCCTGTGGCGCCTCAGGCGCGGCCGCTTTGACCCTATTTGTTTTAATTACTAACCAATGATCTTTAGGACAACACGAGGCCTTTGTACTAGCCGAAAATAGTGCCCTAATTGGCGGTAGGCCGTAACGCATCGCATTAATCTGGCCGCTAAGTTTTAGGGCGGTAACGATCGTTGCTGAAGTGATTTTATTAGCTTTTTTGAAAATGGATTAAGTTTTAGGAAAGAGGAAAATTATGCTTTATAATTCTTTTACTGGTATTAGATATTCACAGAAATCAAGAGTTATCCAAGAAGATTAGGAACTGATGAAAATAAAAATATAGTGTGGTTAGCTTTTAAGTGTGAAATCACCAATTATAGTCAACTATAACACTATGCTACAAACATAGAATTTCTGAAAGAAAACATTCATTCTTATACTTAACGTAATTTATGTAAGCATTCCATATAATATTTTAAACAGAATACCTATTTAATAAAATATTAAAAACAACCGAATTATAAAACTTTTTATCGATCCTTCTCAATAACGACGGAATTAACATACCTTTACTAAGCACTATATTTACACTGAAGAATTCTACCAGACAATGTTATTACTTAGACTCCAGATGGCGTTCCAGAAATTCCCGAGACATTCCCGATGTGCCCCAACAATTACTGAATCATCCGGTAAACGCTTGTAATCACCTTCGTCGTAGTATCGTTATTACACTGAATGCGGCTATTACGAAAGCTTAAAATATTTTTTTCCCTTTTGTACTCTTTGGTATTTTTTTTAATATACAATAAGTATTCTTGAGAATTGATTTTTCTTCTCTGAACAGTTGCATATGAAATTTTGTCAGCTGCCATCTTTCGCTTCAAATGTTGTCCGAAAACGTAAATATCAGCATAGAGCTTAAAACCAATAGTTAGTCTTCGTATGAAATACCACCCAACAATCACTTATCATTAACGGAATCTTGCTTAAGAAAATCCCACGGTCATAAAAGAAGTCGAAGGTGAGAACCGAGATCTCTAGCCTGAAGCAAACAGTAGATCCACTGAAGCAGCAACGGCGTCCGTACATGATAGTTCATACTACACTAATCATTCTATTGAAAAAGCCACAGTATACGAAACATACTAAAGAATTAATTGAGACACTGGTGTTGTAAGAGAAGATACAGACGAGAAAGAGATTGTGTGTGATGCAATAGTTAATGAATTTGTGGTAGTGTGTAAAGATATGGTTGGTAGAAAAGGTCGCACGCAATCCAAGCATTCAGAGCACGTGGGAAAGATTCAGAGCCAAGGCGGGGAGCCCTGAGGCAATCCGCCACAGTTGACGATCGCCACGATAAATATATCCAACATTAGTGTGAGCACAGAGCAGGCTGTGTAAATTTATGGAAAATTGTGGGATGTTCAAGAACTATAAGTTTCTTGGCTGTATATTTTGCATAAACAACGGTTTACGAAATCTAATATGTTTAGACCTTATATCAATGACATTGGTCATCTTTAATCGTAAATAGATTTAGAAGAAGCCAATATAAGTTTTTATTTTAATTTAACTGAGAAAGTTACAAATTGTAGAGCCCTTTATTCATGGCCGTGGCCAGATGACATTGAAACTTTAGATCTGAAATATAATCCTCAATAAATACAAGTAATACATTATTAACATATCGTTACATAAAACATGATACCCTACTCTGTACACTTTCCAAAGCGATCCAAGTTAGGACCCAGACGGCCGGAGGGCAAATTCCCCAAAAAACTTGGTCCGTGAGGTCAAATGTCGAACAATTTATTGCCTCCGTGGTAAAAGGCCCAACCGTTTGGGTTTCGGTGCGCTTTGGGAAGATCTGCGAACCTCTAATTAGTGGGATTATGAAAATATTCACACAGGTGCTGGGCACAACCCTAATAAGCATCTTGGCTGGAGGCAAGAGTCGTGCAGGATCATCGGCTTAATGTTTTGGGTGTAACTGTTGCAGGTGATCTCTGTTGGTTGTTGTTTTTGGGTCGGTGTGCATCTAGGAAGTTTTGTTGCTCGGGGATTTTATTAGGTATGAACTATAGGGATTTTTTTGGGTATACTTATGACGAATATTTATTTATTATCATCTTATTAAAAAGATTGCAATTAACCACGGTGTCATTTTTCTTGAGACGATTTGTCATACCAAATTGATAAATAACAGTGCACGCAGCGTAAATGTTTTGTAGTTTTTATTTTTAAAGGATTTCTAGTATTTTCATCTTCTCTACTATCACAATCTGGCACGTGTCTTCAACATTTAAATGTTATCTTCAACAAAAATTACTTTAAACGGTAGTTAAGACCACCTATGAGTACAATCAGAGCGATTTATCTGCGACATTAATATCACTAGCTGAGGGTTGTAACCAGGTAAAAGAAAATAATTATTTTTCTTTGGTAAAATAATCATTCAGTGATGACATTTTCATTAGAATAAGATCTTTAGGTATATGTTTACCTTTATGAAAAAAGCGCTATTGTTATTCTATTGATAATATTCGGATAACAAGCCCAGTGACATAGCAATTTTTTGATCAAAGTTGACATGTGTGACAATTCTATCACAAGAAAGTAGAGTGGAAAATTAAATAATTGTATAAATAGTGGGTTAAAGTGGGTATAATATGTTCAAGTTTTATATTACGTTAAAACTTGAAACGTAACTATTTTTTAAAAGCACATAAACCCAAGTAGACGGACTGCAAGCCATCTTTTGGAAGCGGTTACTGTGCAATTTAACTGAAACAAAAATGCTGATAGACTGCGTTAGATTATCGCATCTACCATGTAGTTGCGTTTGTGAAAATTAATATATATCTTTCCAACAAAATAATTGGACTGTTTTACAAAAACCTTAAACCGACTTCAAAGTACACTAAGAAGTAATCAAATCCTAATCTGATGACGATGGGACCAAACGGGAAGCGAAACCTTTCAAATAAAAAAATAATTTTCCAAATCGGTTAATAAATAACGGAGTTATGAGGTAACAAACATTAAAAAAAAAAAAAAAAAAAAATACATTCGAATTGAGAACCTCCTTCTTTTTTTTGAAGTCGGTTAATAAAGAGATTTTCACTGTACTAACAGAAAATTGACAGCCCTACAATTATTCCGTACATCCGTATGTTAATGTTAAGATGAACATAGACACATACTGGACGTAGAAGAGATTTAATTCTAAAATCGTGACGATAACTCTTGTGTCTAAGACTCTTGGAGTCTTTTGTCTCCGGAAAAGTAAACGAGCACGAATGTTACAGTTGAAAAGTGCCCATTATTAAGTGTAGAGTAACCCCTTTATTCATAATCGCTTTTTAACTAAATCAGTGTAATAGTGTGCCCCGTCTCACTCTTTCGATCACCCAATATCACGTGTCAGATAAATTAGACTTCGGAATTTTAGCTAATCAACGTTTGATAACTTTATTATAAATAAGGGGGTAAGTAAAAAGAGTGATTGTTTTGGAGATATATTTTTTTGTTATTTTTATTTACTCAAATATTAATTCATAACCATGTCGGTTACTAACTTATCCTTAATTAAATACATAACCGTAATATGTGTAATATGACCATTTTTTTTTTACTACAATCTCACCATTGTAAGTAATGATGTAGCTGAAGGTGGTAAGCACACAAAACCTAGAAAGAAACTGGATCTCAAGTGTAGCTGTTGGAACACACAACTTGAGGGTGGTAATCAGCTAGGCGAGTACTACAAAGTACCCTACAACCTTTACCGAAAGCTCAAGCTCATTGTAGGATACGAACGTTGACGTTACTACCTCTGAGCTATCATCGCCTTAGCAGTATTTTATCAGTTATATCGCCCGCAGTTTGATTTCACTATGTGAAATATGATAGGAAAGTTCATGTAGGCTAAATCAGATCTCGGATTGCACTCAGAAAGACTTTATTGAAATTCCTCTCCAACGCGTATGAAAATAAGTTTTTTTTTCTGAATTGACGAGAAGTTACGGGCCTAAAATTTAGCCTAACTGCTTGTGGTTAAACCTTATTAATGGAAATTCGACAAACATCACGCATAAACAAACCGAATGTATTAATTTTAATAAAATCAAATAACAAATCCGCAACCGAAACCATTAGAGCCTCCCATTCATGAAATGGCACAAAAACAGAGAGATCGCTCTCGTTATAATAATAGGTGGTCCGTTGAAAAGCATCCCGCAAATAAAGGGACGCCATAATTTTTGACATGTCGAACGTAAACACCTTATAATTTTTGGCAAAGATTATAAAAATATAGAATGTAATAATCATATACCTATGTATGTTTACGTTTGGAATAACATGTTGAGGCTGGAAGCTATGTTACGACTTTTTTTCTATTTATTTTGGCAACAAACAGTCAATATACAAGAAATATTAAATATTTGATACAAAAGTTGTCTTAAAATATAGACCAACAGTGCTGACAAGTATTTATATAATTTTAAAAAGAATATTATAAGCTGAATTACGAATACATGGTAGGAATAAAATTGAGAAAAGGAGAAAAACATGTTATTAATGAAATAATATTATTGAATTTAGACAAAAAAGTATAAATTCAATTAACGATAGTTTTAGATAGATAGATAAATTTTATTTTACCTTCGTGTAGAAAAAACATGAAATTATCCATTTTTTTATTCATCATTGTGTATTGATGAGTCCTCTATGAGGAAATATAACGGTAGGCACAGCTAAACCAATAATGTCCATCTATAATCTGCACTTTACACAACTTTTACTAATTTCATGTCTATCCCGGTGATCATTCCCAAAAATGACGGTATAATGATATAGTAGTTGATTAGTTTGTGGTCGGTACATTGTGGTCAGGGTGCCGCTGCCAAGCGCAGTGGCGCCTATGAATTAGTCATTGCCTTACTGAAAACAGTCGGCTTTACTGAGAACACTTTGTGTCTGATAGTACTATTAGATTCTAATTTATCTGATATTAAGCGATTGATTGGTTGGATTAGTTGCTGCCTACAAGAATGATGGGGTCCTGTATTATCCATTCTTTGGCTGGAAAAAAAGCATAGATTGCGTCATACAAGTACCTACGTCAATGATGAAATGAATAACTAATAACCTGCTGTGCTATATGAAACTTTATTTATAATCGAACAAAGAAATAGGTATTTTGGTCTCATCTAAAACGTGTAACAGATTTGGATGCTAAATCGTTGGCATGGATGGGCAAATAGCGAAAAATACTCAAAAGCGTCTCTTTTTTTTCAAAATCCGTGTATACGGTTTTAGTTTTAATTAAAATTAGTCTCAATACTCCAATACTCGATCGGCAAAATTCAAAATTCAAAATTCATGGGTGACCGCCTTGTGGTATTTCAAATCGAGCGTTTCCGTGCTTCGGAAGGCACTTAAAGCTGTTGGTCCCGGTTATCACTTAATTGTGATAGTCGTTAAGCTAGTTGGGTGCCTCCTAGGCGGCTTGAAAAATTCCAACAGTAGGTTGACCACTAGCCTACCTCCACTGATCCGCAGTGGGCACGCGTGGTGGAGTATTGCCCATTCCCTTCCACCCTCATTTGGGAAAGGAGGCCTGTGCTCAGCAGTGGGACATTATAGGCTGATGATGATGATGATTACTCCTTTTTTCGCTATTACTTATACTTAAGGATTTTCCCATCCCACTTTCAAAATTCGTTCTGTATAGTGGCTTCAACAGAACATCGAAAAATAAAACAAATTAAAATTATTTGTTAAAAACTATACAAAACAAAATATAAATAGAAATGACAAAAGTGTCATTTAGTAGCCTACTAAATAACATAAAAATACTTCATGAATACCTATAACAGCTTACTCATTTTTTTTCTAAAATAAAGCGTGCGTATTTTGACCTTTCAGCTTAAGAAGACTCACTCTTAGAATTGTTTATGGTCAATCACAGCCTTTACCAATAACTACAGAATGACGTATAAGTACCCAAAAAATAACTGTGCCCTTTCCTAATCACTTTGAATCGGTAATGAGTACCTCAAAATTTACTCTTAATCCATTACAATACCGTTACTTTTATTTCAAATATTAAGCAGATTAGTAAAAAAATTGAGATTAAAATAGTAAGAATCTTAAGACTGTCTTCGGTCACAGATTAATTTACTTCAACTTGTAACGGGGCAGGGTGTATTTTTTCTGGATTTATACAGAAAAATAACTGAACATCTTTTTGGGGTTTAACAGTTTAAAAACTTGAGGTTTGTGTTGTGTAAAAAAAAATACAAAAGGTAAAAAGTAATACATACTCAGCGCTCCTTTTCAACATTTGGAATTGGTTATGTGAACCATAATCTCATGTGCTGTAAACACAAAGTAGAGAAAGGAACGTCTTTTAAGTGCTACTCCAAGATCCAAATTAGATGATACCAAAGAATTCGAAAATATTTTAAGTCTATGTTAAATAATTCTGAAGTCTTTATCTGACAGGTGACATTTGGCGATTGAAAGAGTGAGACGGGGCACACTATTACACTGATTTAGTTAAAACGCCATTATGAATAAGGGTTAGGGTTCAAATATATAGATAGCTTCCTATCTATTTAAAATTAATAACGTCATTAGACAAAAAAGAGAAGAGTAGGAAACTACTATTAAATAACTGCAATTACAATAATGCATTTAATTTATCATACAAACCCCAAATGTCATAGCCATAAATCTTTTCCCACCACCAATTTATACGAAATAAATCTGTCACAAACCGTTAATTTACAAAATTAAATCGTCCTTTTTTACAATAATCCCTATTATTTTGCGAAATAGTAATGGTCCGGCAGCGGAAGGCACGTCTCTCGCATTATATATAGTAACCACAAAATTGCAAAAATTCATCTAGAGTCACAACAAAATTACTATCGTATATTCCTGTATCATTCAAAACCGACCTGGGGACTATTATAACCGCATTTGCACCCAAATTCTACGTTTTAATAATTGGTCCAAACGGTCGGGCTCACATTTTGTGCGCTTATAATTATACCTCAGAATTTAAGCGTCGATTCTGGATTTTTTGATATACCTACCTGGTTTTACTTGGAAGGGTGCACCTTGAAGGATCTAGTTTTGATTGAGAGATTGTACTGTTACCCTTCTAAACTATTATCTATCTATTTAATTATCCGTTACAGACAATAATATACATGTAATTAAATGCACGCGATTTCTAGTTTCATAATTGGTAGGTACAACATTAACGGCAAGCAATATTTAACATCGAAATCTTCGAAAAATCTGTTTTAAATATCAAAAAAGTTTAAGTAGGTATTGGTATATCAGACGATTAACTGTTATTTGGTGTTATGTTACAAGTCAGTTAGCTCGAATATTATCTAACAAATACAATATGCATGAAGTTAAAACTTGAAATAATCTCCTGGTTATTGAATGACGAAAGAAATTGACAAGCATATACTTAAGTGCATTTATAAGATATCAAAAAGGTACAAACGTACGTACCTACACATGTAGGTACTTACTATTAACTGTAGGTTTAAAAAAAAATTTTTGGTAAGTAAGTATGTTTTCCTGGTAGGTTCTCCTACAATCTACACTGAAAAAATGGACTACAAGTGACTACAAAATTTGACGACCAATAACCTAAACTGCCTTGCGAACTAAACTTACCAGTAACAAAACTAGTTTTTGTTCGTTACAAAATTATTTGATTAAATGTAACTAAAGTTAGTTTCCCGACAACAAAACGTCAACTTACATAATTACTTTTGTCGATGATTTTTTTCAGTGTAGGGGCATTTAAGGCCAAGTAGTGCTATATCTTCGTAGACAGCCTAGGTCAAACGCAAGTTTAAACAGGTATATTAAAAAAAAAACACATGTGAAGTAATTTATGAAATGAAACAAAAAGTTTGTGAAATTATAATAATTTCCATAATTAAAATCAAAATTCCCAGAAACAATTGCCCTATAATTACACACATCTACAATTAAAAATGAAAACTGTGTAGTTTTACTTTCAAGGAATGTAGATAACTGCTCCAGATTCAAGGCCCATGTCAAATCTCACCCTTCATCAATTTGTTTGACGTAAAATGTCAGCGATGAGGCCAGTTACTCTATTATACCAGCTTTAATTACCATCTACGGTTACTTTATTTCAGACGTGATAAAGATTAAAATACAATGGCATCGTAACATAAGGATGAAAAAGGAATGAACTCCTTTTTGACCAGTGCCTGTCAATTTTTGATGTATATTTGACAAGGGTGTTACGTTTATTAGATGAAAAATAAAATCTTATATGTAAAAATAGACAGTTAATGTAGGAATATAATATTATTAAAAATAATGTATACTTATTACCTAACAAAAAATGACAATCACATATTTTGTTCTGTGATTTATTAATTAAATAATCTTTGAAGTCGATGAAAATTACGTTTGAAGATTCCGTTACATACATACAGGTAAAGCTAATAAAAGCGTGTTAAAAACATAAGTAGTCACCTACCTCGTCCATAGCCCAGTCCACTCTATCATTAAATAGTATACAATCTGAGACATTAGAGAATTATTCAACAAATTCACATAGTCTAAACCTTTACCTATTGAAAGAAACTTCAACAAAAAGTCGAAACATAAAAAAGGATTTTTTATCTTGGCAGTGAATAATTCGTGAAGATTTTTTGTACAAAGTCGGAACTAAGTAAATCATTTGCACTTCCGGTCAAAAATAATTGATTGATCAATCATCATTGGAAACGCTCCTCACAGCGCAATCGATTAAATACAATCAATTCCTACTTATAAAGCCGCAGAAGGTTATATAAAAGGAAACAAAAATAAATAATCATGACAGAAGTTTTAGGAAGTCTGTTGAATCATGCTATCACGAAAATTGCTAATTTATAGTTTCCTGAAATTATTGTTGTGTCACTGTAATATATGAGACACATTGTTGTATGGAACTTCAAGCAAATTGCAACTTTTTTTTTTATCTGACTAAACAGCAAGCAAGCTGTCAACCGGATAAATTTTAGGTAACTACGATGGGGCATGAACCGCGCGCTTGAACGGGACGAGACTGGGTGGGACGTCGCGTCGCGTATCCTCAACGGCGAGGACAATATCGTGATAATTGGTTATGTGCTGTGTTTGCATTGCGAGCTTCGTCAGCTAAGATCTGATCTACACCATCGCAACTCTTGCCATCGACGGGGAGTCCATGGTCACTAATTGAAACCAGAATTGTTTCGAACTGTGCGGGTTCAAAGAAGTTTTCTTCCGCGACGCTCGGAGTGTGGAATGAGCTCCCCGCCGCCGTGGTTTTCCCAATGGAGTACAGCATGAGGTTCTTCATGAGGTCCATAGGCTACGCCGAAACCTATTGACCGTAGTCGCTACGGTAACTGCTTACCATCAGGCGGGCTGTATGCTTAATTGCCACCTTACAGGTATAATTTAAAAAACTAAGATACGAGTATCATGTCCTCTTTGTATTATTTTTGTTTTCAAAATATATTTCATCACGACTTTACAGTATCTATTAATGTATAAAAATGAAGTCTCACACAAAAATGACCTGATCGTCAGCCTTCTTCTTTTTATGTCATTGAAATTTTCAGTAAAATTTGTACGAAAAAAAAATGCATACAAATTTGCTCTACAATCACAACATCCGTGTATCAGATCACTTAAACGTACCTACATTAGCTATTGTACGGGCTATTTTACCTTTTCACCGGCGCGTTGTGGGTGCGACTACATGGCTCTAATTGGCCGAAATGAAACCTATTATGCTCGATGATTTGTGATGATTGACAGCTGCCAATCAGTATTGCGTGAGTGAGCCGCCAGGTGGCGCGTGCTCAGGGAACATGCGTGTAGGCTTGTGGTTGGTAAACCATATTTTACGGGTTTTAGACTAATAATTTTTGTCGGTACTAAACATATATTGGCAGCTTTTTTAGATGATCCCACAGTTCATATGTATTGTATTCAATTTAGTTTACTATATTAAATACTTCTATACGTTTTTTTAAGTGCAAGAGTTTTAAAATTCCTATTATGAATTTATATGAATGTTTTTTGCGTTTTAATTTTATTCATCAGTTTCAAGTGCCATATAGCATTATATCTAATGTGTAGGTAATTAGCAGGTATGCAATTTTAACAATTGTTAAGAAGGTATATTTCAGGCTCAGATGACATGCTTATGGATGTGGAGGTAGTTTTTATTAATTATCTTATAGATATGAACAAATTACGAAGGTTAAAAACTTGAAACTGATCGTACGTTTTGTGATTCTGTTATCATACCAGAATTGTTATTACATTGAATAGATGTAGAACTAATAGCTAATGCAATGTCAGAAATATCGAACTCACATTATGACCAAACAGATAAACCAGGGAACTACGCTGCCCCTAACCTTTACGAATTTACCAAGCAATAAATCACTCTATTTTGATTACTAAAAAAGCCTTTTGTTTCCTACAAAATACCGCAATATAGCTCGAAGCTAGAAATAAATCTTCCTCAAAAATATCGGTATAGAACATTATAACATCTAAAGTTATAATAAATCTACAAATAATTCTTTAGTAACGTTGTGGGCTACTTCAGTGATCGTTACGTTTGTACGCCGTGGGGTTAATGCAATCTTCATTAAGTTACCTTATTGTTCACCCACGCTGTATTTCTAGTTATTTGGACTTGGATTCTAAGAACTACTTGCCTGTTATATTTAACTTTGTGAATGAAAACATGATTTCTCAAAATACCCAAGAGAATTTTTGTCATATAAAATAGCTCGAGACTTTTCGTTTATTAAATTCTGTATAGCCCTCGCAAAGTTTTATTGATATGGCAAAGGATTTTGGTTCAGCTTGGAGTATATCCTTTCCTGCCTTGATATAACTAATGGGCAAGAAAATTGATTTTGATATCTTGACTAAAGATCCCAAAAAAAAAAACCCAGCTAACAAAAAAAAAGTTACCCTATTCTGGAAAAATTTAAGCAAGTTGTGCTATATCGAATACACTACAATATGATATGATATGATATGATATGTATTTATTTATATTCACAGGGCACTATAATGTTTTCAATACCTATCTACCCACTAGTTGACTTGCTACCTTTCTTATGTCCTGCCTTACCTAGCGATTGTTATACATCATAGATAACTAAGGCTACCGTACCTATTAATTAACTGAAATTATTGTTCATAGCTAATTGAATAGAACTGCCTGAATTAACATCGATAAATCAGCGCGGTGCATTCATAAATCAACAGAAACGTCAGTCAGTATGCGCGCCCGCGTATGGCCGCCACTGACAGACAAAATCACTTGAAATATCGCCGTTGTTCAACCAAATTCGACTTTAATCCGCGCCGAATTGCGTTTAATTGGTGTAAAAGAGCAAAAGTAACGATTATTGGTATAAATTCGAAATAGTCATGGGAAAGCGGTGCGATTTCGCGATTAGACCCCAATCAGAAGAGATTTGTTGCAATTTTCATTGACTGGCAAATTGCAGATGTAAAAGTTAAACTTTAATCATCAATCAGTAACACAGTTTCACGTCAATTCGGGAAAATTGGTTTAATCACCCAAAGGAGGGTGAATTAGAATAATAGTCGCATTCACTGAAGATTTCTGAGTACCTATATATAGGTACAAACTTATGCAAATAACCAACTTAAGTATTATGGAAGCCTGTCATGCTTTGCTTCTAAACCTAGATTAACTTGTTATAGAAGCTGAAAAAATAGATATGTCCATCAATTTGTACCTATCTTTCTCAACTTACTTTGTCTCGGGGAGGTCCATCAGAGGTTCACTTTTATACACATAATAAAACTTACTTTACTTGCTTGATTTTCTCATTCTCACATTATAGTTCATAAGCGTCGAGAGATAATTCATAGATTTTTGAAATTTCTCCTTATTTTTTTATAATTAAGGTTAAAAAATTACATATCTACAATCATAAATTTTTTTAATCTCTACAAAATATTTCCAAACTCGTACTTATAATAACGTTTTTTATTATAGTTGGTATCTTGAAAATATGAAACCTTTTCCTTCATACGTAATACGTAGCGACATCGCGTTGTGACAAACGACATTTTACAGTTCAGCACTTTTCCGATAGATGGCGCAGCGATCCAGAAAAGAGTATGTATGGAATTTTATAATACCCTGTGGGAAATATGAAGATGTTTTAGTAATTACAGTATTTTGTACGATGAGGTATTTTGATCTACATAATTTAAACATTCTTTTGGTTGGTAGCGACTAGACTATAATGATGATCAGTCGTAAATAATCGTAGTTAGGTGATTGTTTGACTCAGTTGTAAAAAGTAACAATAATTTGCAATAGTTAATCAAGTCATGAAACAGAGATTTCAGAAAAAAATATTTTACAAACTGTCTAATTATCAAATTATTCTTTCAAATATAAAAATAGCAGTAATCAAACTATTATACCACTATCCCAAAACATGTTTTATCCATCCAAATTTGCTTGCAACATCTGACTGTATAATTATAATTAATTTTATAATATAACATTACCTATAATAATGATTGTGTTTGGATATGGCACGAAGTATGACGCCATAGACCACTCTCTAATGGGCGAATGGACACGCAAACCACCGTTATTTTATACCATATCAGTTTAACTGTCTGTATTAGATTCTTTGAAAAAAATCTCACATTAATGTTCCTATAATTTATTTGTAAATCTTCATGATTTTTCGTAAATTAAAATGATGGAAAAAGGCGTAGCTATATCTGTTCGTATCTATTGCATGATAATATTTTGTCTAGAATAATCTGGCTGGGGAGTGGTGAGTTACTGTATAGTTATTCACTCAATTCATGTTAATTTAATAATTATTATGATGACTGCAGAGCATTATAGCTACACTTTTATAGTATGCTCTACATAAAGCACTAGTTTTCCTTACAATTTCCATACAATGAAGAGTATGTTAATGGCGGATTGGCAAATGCTGTTCTTGCTTACGTTCTTGTTTTCCATATATATATTTCATATCTAAAATCGTTTTAGATCTGGGTACTTAGCGACGTCGGAAAAAAGCTTGAAGATAGAAATAATCATTGGTCTACTTTCTTTTTTTTTCGGACTCATTTAAGATATTAATGTGAAAGGGCCATAGAGCATTTTCAATTCTATCAGGCTCTATTCTAACTATACGATGAATTTTCTGCTAGTTAGTCTAGCCTAAATATTATTATTAAAAGTAAGTTAAGTATTAAATCAACATGCAGATATACCCCTCTTAAATCGTTGATTGTACGAATAAATAATATAGGTCGAAATAAAAGTTTCCATTTATAAATTATTGTTAGTTTTGAAATGAGTCGGAAAGCATTTAAAGAAATATATACTTTATAATTCACAATTTGAATTATAGCTTCATAATTAAGATTTTGATAATTTATGAACATGTATAAAACTTTTTTACATAAATCATGGTCATGTTATACTAAATGCCTGATTTGTCACATTAATTCAATTGAAGTATTCTTTATAGTGATAATTTGGCAATCAGTGAGTAATTTGGTAAGAAAAATTTACATTACCTAATAACATAATTAATTATTATTTAAACATAATTATTTTCCGATACCACAGCAAATTGTATGTTGCCCAAACCAAATACGAAAATATCGACGTCTGCTGGGTATAAGAGCATATGGTAAATAAAACGAAAAAGTAGGATTCAATGCAATTATTTTTTTCATTATAATTAGATTGTTTATAATTAGCCTCATGGACTTATAAACTATTTTCTGACTTATATTACAATATTTACAATTATTTACATGCGTTCTACAACTAATACAAATTGTACTATAATACTTAAACTATTTAAATCTAATTCAAATTTGAACATGTTCTCTGAATTATGTCATAGCCACTGAATTTGGAAAGGAATCACTTAAGAACAAAGGTAATACTTTTCGGTAACTTTAGTTAACCATAAACTTAGGCCTAATTAGGAAACTATCACAATAAATAAATCTCTAAGGCAAACAATAACAATTATAATTATTAATAAAACAATATCAGTCTTTTTAAGTGTGAAAAGATCCGAGTTTCAAATTATCGGCTATGTTATGAATCATTCGCAAAATCAAGAGATAGCCCTGATGACTGATTTGTACAAAGAAAAAGCTTGTTAAAACAGAAGTGTATTGAGGAAATTATATATACACATAGATAAGAAAGTATTAATCAGTCGATGAGATATTTCTTTGGCAAATAAATAAACAATACTTATACTTAAAATGTCACTTATGATTCTTGAAACTATCAATATGCTCTGATCGAAACGTTGACAACTCCTTTTGTAACTTCCAACAATATATGAAACCCGATGTAAGAGTCAGTAATATTTACATGATTCTATATAATTTAAACATTAAAGAAGAAAATAGATCTAACGTTTCATGATATCTTCTATTGAAAACCCAAGCGTCTTTTTAGGCCCTTCAATTGGTGATTGGTGCGGACTTACGAGGGGTTGATGTTGTGGAGGTAATTGAGGTGAAGGTTTATGTGAGAGATCCAATAGTGAACTTTCTGATTGACTTGTCGATGAAACTTCTTGACAACCTTCCAAATGATCTAGATGATGTTTGTTAGCTTCGCTGTGTGTAAGAAGATGGGTCTTCAAGTTAGATCTTTGGTTGAAACTTTTGTTGCAAACTGGACATTTATGGGGAGATTCTTCCATGTGCAAAATTTTGTGTACGGCAAGAGTTCTTGACTGGCAGAATCCTTTCCCGCATTCCGTACATTTGAATGGCTTCTCCTTAGAATGGATATACCTGGAAAAATAGAGAAATATGATTAGTTACAAGCTCAACTTTCACTTGCCGAGGCGAGAAAACAGCTAGACGTGCTCTATGTAAACAAATATCTAGATGGGTATTTATGGCTCAATAGGCGACGAAGTAATAAGCGCGTTTGAATGAAAATTGAAGTGATTTTACATTACGAACACATTAGAAGGCTAATATATACGATATAATATGAGAGAAAAAAGTGTTGTCTCGTAAAAGCAAAGAAATATAACGTGTAATTTGTTCGACGGCGGAGCAAGACAGATATGGTGATCGTAAAGAACCAAACCGGTTGTAGGGGAGCGCGTGCGGCCAGCGCCTTGCGACCTCACAAAAAGGTTTAAATTTTTATTTACTTTTCTTTCTTATGGTCAACAATGCCTAAGTGAAGCACATACTAAATGACATTGTTGATATTAGAGAAACATTAAATTTAATTATAATATTCTAAGTAAATTGTTAAAGAAAGGATTTATAAGAAACGTTTATCGACAAATACTGAGGTGTTTCAGTGAAAGTGGTTTCGGTTTACATCGAACCATTAATCAAAAACAAAAGTTATTGGCTATCAAATTACTCGGATGGAACATAATTTTGACACTAAAAACTTTGTCGTAAAAAGATATTTACCTGTGATCTCTGAGGTGGTCCTGTCGTCGGAAAGCTTTCCCGCAGATGTCACAGGAGTAGGGTCTTTCGTCGGTATGTGTCCTCTCATGGATGAGCAAGTTGTAAGACTTGGTGAACTGACGGTTGCAGTACTTGCAGATGAACTGTTTCTTGGGCCTCGTCCCTGGAACGCCTGGCGCTCGCATCGGAGGTGGATGTCTTCCAGGCATCCTTTGAGCCATTGCTCCGGGATATCTCAAGGAATGGTGGTATAATGCAGCGTTTCTGATCCATTGGTTAACCAACATCGCATGGTAGGGTGCCGAAGGTGGTAGAGTAGCGACTTGAGCTTGAACGTAGGCTGACATCGCTGGATGCGCGTAGCTTGGTACTGGCACTTTCTCGTAAGGGTAGGGAGTTTGCATGGTGGGTCGTGGGTAGGAATGGTAAGGTTGGGGTGCAGGTGGGGTCCAAGCGGGTTGGTGGCGGGAAATAACGACGGCAGGAGGTGTGTCGTCTGTGGGCGTATGCGGCGGCGTTGGTAATGGGGGCGACGGCCGTTCAAGCTTCACTAATGCTTCGATAGGGAAGTCTGGAGGGTAACCTGCGGAGATAATAATAGAGGTGTTATAATGGGGTTGCATGGCACTAACGATTATGTTAGAACGATTATGCGGTTGTTAGTGATATATCAAGATATTTTATTGATATTTAGAAAAGGCTGATGAGATAAATGTAAAATTACTTTACTCTATAATTAATCGAAAAAAAATCCACACCTAAAAAGCTGTATCGTGACATCTCAGAAAATACTTATTTATTTTATTTTTCAATAGCTTCTTCGTACTGATGACTTTAAAAGTATTTAAATACCGCAATGACGAAGACAAAAAAAAACCTTAGTTGTTTATAAATAAAAATTTACGTTACAATACTTACTGTGATTATCCTCAATATGTTCCTCTTCTTCTTCTATGTTGATATCGTCCGAACTATCAACACTGTACGGTTTATCTTCCATTTCCACAAAACAATTGTCCATCGAAAAAAACAACACTAGGGCACTGTACTCGGCTCAGTCAGACTCACTTTGGTATCACTGTATACCTGTGTCGTCACTGGCAAACCGGTTTGTGAACTGACAACCGGCTTGAGAGAGCGCGCGGAGCGTTATGAGTTTGTGTGCGTTCGTTATCTGGGCCTGCGCTTGCGCGCGGCGGGGAGGGAGGACATCAAAAGCACCGCTCCGGCCGGCGCCTGTGTCAGCTCCCGAAGCAGCAGCGCGCCTCCCAATAGGCGGAGCTTACCGAGCACTGCCTTCGGAATCGATCGGTAACAATCGCGAATTGCTCGAACCACTCACTACTTTACGTTGACCAAGTTCTAACTCTATGCCATTGTACGAGAAAATGGGACCCTGTCTCAGTGAAGTAGTACATGAATTGTATCGTTTTGAAATTGAGTTTATTTGGTAATGCAAATTTTTGGTGACATAGCCCAGTGAAGCTATTAGGTGAACGGATTGCTCTCGTAATTTAGTTTCGTAGGCAAGTCTTTGTACTGATTGTCGTACCGTACATAGCTTTGTTCATTCCCTTTGTATTTTGTGTCTCTATTGAGATTAGGTATTGCAGTACAAAGCATTTGTAGACAACTAGACAGTTTAGGAGTGGTAGTGAAAGCTGAATCAGATTTCGCAGTCTGGATTAAATTGTTTACAATTTGACCGTGAAACCGTATATTGTGGACTGTCTGATTGTGTCTATATTGAACACATCTATTAAAATTTTGTAGACAGACACGCATTATAAATTTAGTGATGTAACAAATATATCTTCTTCAGTATCAGTCAATCAGCATAATTTCCTTGATTATCTCAGAGGTGTTCAATACTAACAGAGACATCCACATGGAACAGCTCAGCAGCCTTGTATGCTGTTGCTTTCACTGACTCTTTTGTTTGTTAGAATGTCTTTCTTACTTTACTCTTATTAATGGATACTTTTGTTAAATCCCGAACTGAACAAACTCACACGATATGCTCTCGTATAGGTAGGATATATACCCTTAAATAATAATATCATATTGCTAGATATTTGGCTTTTCGTTATTTTGTTAGAATGATCATTCTCTGTCTATAAAAAATAACGCAAATATTATTTATAGGTAGTTTGTACTCTTTACGCAAGTACCTACCTATGTATTTTTAGAAATAGAAGCTACATGCAATTTTACCAAAAGTACCTACGTAAATCAATAAATCTCAAAGTCGATTTGAAAAATTGTGAAATAAGGTAGGTATACTAAGTTTATACCTGTTCAATCCCCTAGCAATTTTTTGGGGTATTTATTAAAGCTAATTATGTAATTTTATAATGTAATTTAATTAACTTCTTATAACTCATATCACTTAGGCATTAATGAGTCTTATATGAGTATGAGTAATGTAATAATTCTAATAAAACCAATGATTAATTAATATAATTAACTAAGAGCTCTATATATTAGTGACTAATACCTGTCAACGAATATAAAAAAAGACTAGCGGTTTTGTGGAGTGGTATAGGGATGGTGTAGGGAGCTTAATGCCGTTACGACAATCTTTTACCAGTTCTATGAGTTTGAGCTTTTCATGGAGGAACATATTGTATGGTAAGCATAGCACGGTGTAAGGGTGTAGTATTAAAAGTTTTAAAAAATACTTGCAATATTTACACACCCTTATGAATTTATGATCTTGGACTTTTAATCTTGAAAAATATATCACACATGGTTTTTTGTTTCGTTTTTTTGCGACGGCTCTATTATTTATACAGATCATAAAAAATAACAATTGATACTTTAATTAAACATAAGGTAGATATTCCAGTTAACAAAAATTTCGGCTACCTAACTATTATTAATAAATTCCATCTAGACTTTATTATGAAATCAGTCAGTAATGAACTAATGAACTAGGTATGTTTTTAAAATAAAAAGTATCTATAAATGGTGCCGATTCTATTGTAAATCGCACTAAACTAATATTAGTCACATCTCATCTCTTTCTTACGAACATGATTGAAAAAGGATAGAACATGTTTAAGTTATAAAAATTAATCTTTGCCGTCTTATTTTGTGAGTATTTAGGCGTGACCGCGATAGATGGCAACTAAATTTATATTGAAAACAAGCATTGGACTAATTTGACAGGACTAAATTTCTTACATCCTTTTCTTATGTTCTTCGTTAGAAAGAGACATAGTGACATTAAAATTAGTTTAGTTGTGAACAACAGAATCAGGGCCAATATCTACTATTAAAATAATAATAAAGATTTTCCTTTAGGTCATTTTAAAACATTTGAGGAATCAAAAACATAAATGTTATAAAAATACGTAAAAAATAATGATACCCAAAACAGACAGAAAAGTTACCTAATAAAATTCACGACATGCCAACAATATGTCTGCAACATACTAGTGGTGAGCGTTTTTGATGCGTGTGCGCAAACACTCGGTCAGGTGGGCGCGGGACACACGACACTCGTCGGCACCCTTTGTGCCATAATCAAAAGCGCCGACACAAACACTACCTTGTCCACTAATAACGTAATAACTCACAAAATATGTATTCTATCCTGATTTGAATGGCACCTATCAGTGAGACCAAAATCACATTTTAAACGTTTTTGACTTATGCCGTTTCACATTGCACAGGTCGAGGTCGGCCGGCTGTGCCACTAGACACCTTGTTGAGTCTAGAAGTTAGCTTGTTAGTTGAGCAATGATTGTCCAAATAAAAAAAGTCATATGTGATGTTTTGAATCTTTGATTGCAACTGAATGGCGCGTCTAATAGTGAGTGATCAGAAGTAGGTAAGAGCACAAAATAAATAATAAATAGTAGGTAAGAGTTACAAAGCGCTAGAATCAGGGTCAAAATACGTTGATCTGTTACACCAGCACTTATATCATTAATATACGTAAAGTAGACATATTAAAAGAATATCCTTCTGCCCCGCAGTTTCACTTGCGATATATGACGTTTCATTCTTGAAAAGAGGGTGCAAAATTTCAGGTTTCCAGACCCTTCAGCTTCAGATATGCGTGAATCTATCAATCAGACAATTTCTCCTTTAAAAAAAACATCAAGGGGAAAGCACGGGTAAAAGCTAGTGCCCATAGATTTAGAATATCAATATAGAGACTATACTAGAGTACGTGATCACCGGTATGGTCCAATTGCCGTGAAACGAAGTGCTAATTTTTGCTAATTTGAAAAAATACTTTATTTTTTTTTAATAATAAAAATAAAAAAATTAAAATTTTGAAAATCATATAATAAGCGAAAGTGTAGACATAATACTCAACCGGAGTATGAGGGAGTAAAGGGGTGGGGTGATGGCGGCTTGCCACCTCTAGTCTGTGCACGTGCCTAGTAACCATACTTTGCGGTAATTTTATTTCAAATTGAATAAGGTATTTCTCAACATATTTACAGTATTTAATGGAATTAAGTCCATTTTTGGGAAATATATATTTTGTACTACCGCTCCTGGGTCGCTTGTCGCCGACCAAAACAACATCCTGTATAGTTAGACTAAAATACATTATAATCAATGCCAATTTCTCGTTTTATATCGATACAAATGACAAGGAATCCATATCGACATTTTCTGACTGTAAATCAACTAGTGTACGATATATCACTGAATGCATCTATATGGAAACTGCACGCTTCGCACAAGAAGGTAACTATCACTCTATAATATTCTAACTCTATGCTAGTGCCACATATTTTCGAATTAAGGGATATTCTGGTGCTCTTATTCTTTATTACTAACGGTATTAAACATATAAATCTTATGATGCAATGGATTGTAGTTTTGTTAATAATTTACGGGCTTTGTAACAAACACCTGAAATTGTTGCAGATTGATTTCACATTATGCCTAATCTAAGGAAGAAAATATAATTATGTATCCTACCTGAGTAGATTGGTAATCTCTCTTAATCGTTACCCAATAGACAGCAGGCAATGTCATGTCACTAAATAATATTTTTATCATGCTAAGCTGAATATGTTATTTATTGCTACTATTAAATTATAATATAACTCATTGCTTCTGTTTATTATATTTCATATAATATACTAATATTTTATTATAATTTTTAGTAATTTATTATGTCCATAAAATGTATATTGCTAAGCTTAGGTAATGTAATATTACAAAATGTAAGTACAAAAAGTACCTACTTAATTATTAAATCTTTTGGAACCATATTAGGTAAATGCTTCAAATAATTATGTAGTAATGTGACCGTTATAATTAATTACAATAATATACTGGTAAGTATACCATTGAAAAAATTACTCATAATTTTAGTGGCCGTACAAAAGGCGTCGGATTTTTAATTATTAAAAAATACTAAAATTGCGCATCGAACTGAAACCCTTCCATTTTCTGAAGTTGGGAAAAATTTAGGTAATCATTGTTCGGCAAATTTAACATGACTGTACTTTGAGAAGATAATGCTTTAAATAATAATCACATCACATCTTAAGGCGCGAACTGACTACGATTTTGACAGCACTCGTTCTTCACTGGAATAGGGTTGAAAATGGTAAATCATAAATGTGTCGACTCTATGAAATGGACTGTTATTTACGGGCTTTCTTTAGATTATACAGAATATACACATTAAATTGAATAAGTGTCCGGTTAACATTCCAATATAATTCTTTATTTTATATATTCTTAAAAATAAAATTGTTGTCATCGCTGAAAATACGGAGAATTTCGACGCGAAAGTTTTTTTTTGACGTAACTTATGATTTTTTTATTGGGAATATCAAACCACTTTTTAATATTCTATTCGGTTAACATTTTTCTCAAAACCCTCTTCTGTCCACAGTATTAGGTATTTCATTGCGTAACGTCATACTCGACTCTCAAAGAAACCCATTTTTGTGAATTTGAGCTTAGACCTGGCAAGACATATTAAATTCACATTTAAATAAACAGAAAAACTGGTGGTATATCCGTCATACCTACTTCATCATTGTGTGGCGGCACGTCACTAGTGGCCACATCACATGCGCACATCACTACAGTAGTCATTGGCAACAAGAAAAACGTGCTAGATATTTTCGTTAAACATTTTCATTTTATTTCTGTAAATATTCAATATACATACCTTTTACCTTTCTACCTTCTCCTATTATTTACGTAACCGTTCCCCACATACTGGTGACCCCGAGGTTTGAGCAGAATGCCCAATAAAGATGCAAAGAAAGTGGACGACGGGGAACAAGATACCGTGATATCGGCTTCCGGAATATCTGTAAACCGTGTGGCCGTGAAGCTACCACCTTTCTGGCCGGATGACCCAGATGTTTGGTTTAGACAGGCTGACGCGCAGTTCCTAATATCCGGAATTAAAGAAGATGCCACAAAATTCTACTACGTCGTCGCCCACCTGGAGCAAAGGTATATTAAGGAGGTTAAAGATATTGTTATGAATCCACCAGCATCAGATAAATATGAAAAATTAAAACTCGAATTATCTAAGCGATTGTCATTATCTCGTCAACATCAAATTACGCAACTGCTTTCTCACGAAGAATTAGGAGATAGAAAGCCGTCACAATTTTTACGGCATTTAAAAACGCTTGCAGCTGATGGAGTTACCAGTGAGTTTTTACGTAGTTTATGGTCGAATCGGCTACCACCTCACGTACAAGCAATTATTGCGTCGCAGGCCACTGCAAGCCTTGAGGAAGTCGCGGACCTAGCTGATAAAATATGCGAAGTAACACCATCTCCTTTCCATCAGGTTGCTAGTACAAGCGCCTCCGTTAACAGCTATGATGATTTGTTGAAGCGTATTGACGACATGGTAACCGCACGCATTCAAACCGAACTGAGGCAGCAGATAGCGCAGCTAACGGTTGATAATCGTGGTCGATCCTATTCTCGCCGTGGAAATAGTAGATCAAGCAGTCGAAGTAGGAGTCGCAGCCGTAATAGAGTTCCTGGTATGTGTTGGTACCACAATATTTTTGGTGATAAAGCTAAGAAATGCACATCTCCATGCAACTACGACTCGGGAAACCACAAAGGCAGTTCGTAGAAGCGGCGAACGACTGTCATAATGCTACCAGCCGCCTTTTTATTACAGACAAGAAGTCTAAGGTTCAGTATTTAATAGATACCGGTTCTGACCTTTGTGTACTACCGCATCGATTCCTGCGTGAGCGTAGGGAGCCAACGGATTACAATGTTACCGCTGCAAATGGTAGTATAATTCATACTTTCGGTACTATAACGATACACCTAGACCTGGGACTGCGGCGTGATTTTGTCTGGAACTTCGTAGTGGCGGATGTGGAAAGACCTATCATTGGAGCTGACTTTATTGCTCACTATGGTTTACTCGTGGACTGCAAGAACGGCAGACTGCTGGATAGCATCACAACATTATTTGCACCTGTCATATTGAAAGTGTGCAACCAGGCTAGCGTCAAAGCAATATCAGGTAATACCGAATACCATAAGTTATTGGCAAAATATCCTGACTTGACCAAGCCCTCAGGAATATTTCGTGAAGTCAAGCACTCAACTGTACACTTCATTCGTACGACCCCTGGTCAGCCTATTTTTTGCAGACCGCGACGCCTTGCCCCTGATCGCCTCAAGATCGCCAAAGAACAGTTTGGTGACATGGTTCGAGATGGCACAGCACGCCCGTCAGACTCACCGTGGGCATCGGCACTGCATTTGGCACCGAAAGGAAATGGCTGGAGACCATGCGGGGATTATCGTGCTCTTAACGCGCGCACTATACCAGACAGGTACCCTATTCCTCATATTGAAGATTATTCGCAAAGGTTAGCTGGCTGCAGCGTATATTCTAAAATTGACCTGGTGAAGGCTTATCACCAAGTTCCTGTAGCTCCAGAGGATATATCTAAGACCGCGATCACCACACCATTTGGCTTGTTTGAGTTCCCATACATGTCATTCGGATTAAGAAACGCAGCTCAGACTTTCCAACGATTTTTAGATGAAGTTCTTCGAGGCTTTGACAACTGTTTTTCGTACATCGATGATATCCTGGTATTTTCCAGAAGTAGGAGCGAGCACCTGGAACACCTGGAATCAATTTTCAAACGACTACAGGCTTATGGACTTGTCATCAACGAAGGAAAGTGCGAATTTGGTCGAAGCGAGGTAACATTCCTTGGTTATAATATATCACAGCACGGCACAAGACCTTTAGAGGATAAAATAAAAATAATAAAAGATTTCCCGCCTCCCAAGACAGTAAACGGTTTACGCAGATTTCTTGGGATGCTTAACTTTTACCGCCGGTTTATCCCACACGCCGCTGTTGATCAAGCACCACTGCATGACATGCTATCTGGACCCAAAGTCAAAGGTTCACAACCACTTACCTGGACATCAGAATTGTTAGAAGTCTTCGACAGCTGTAAGAGAAGTATCATTCGATGTACCCTTCTAGCTCACCCTGTGATGAACGCACCGCTCGCCCTCGTAACTGACGCATCTAGTTCAGCCTTGGGCGCGGTTCTCCAACAGTTGGTTGCTACGGAATGGCAACCTCTGGCATTTTTCTCAAAGAAACTTAATAAATCCCAGCAGTTATACAGCGCCTATGATAGAGAGTTGCTTGCCATCTATGAAAGCGTCAAACATTTTCGCTACATGATCGAAGGTAGACATTTTGTAATATATACTGATCACAAACCTATCACTTACGCTTTCCAGCAGAATAAGCAAAAATGTTCGCCGAGGCAATTCAACCATCTCGATTTTGTGTCACAATTTACGACAGATATCAGGCATATTTCAGGGAAATGCAATGTAACTGCTGACACATTATCACGCATTGAAGCTGTATCATCACCACCAGATTTAGAAAAGTTAGCTCAATCACAGAAAAATGACATTGAACTTCAGGAACTTCTTTCGAAAAACTCATCATCATTACGACTACAACAAGTACCAGTACCCGGCACTAACGTCACTTTGTACTGCGATGTATCGCTGTCGAGGCCTCGTCCTTTCATAACCAAGGAGTTGCGTCGTCAGATTTTTAATTCAGTACATACAATGAGTCACCCTGGAGCTAAGTCAACAATAAAACAGGTAACTGACAGATTTATTTGGCCCTCAGTAAGGAAAGATTGCCGTGCCTGGGTTCAAAACTGCGAAGCCTGTCAAAAATCAAAAGTACAACGTCATACGTCATCTCCTCTTGGCAATTTCAAACTACCTGAAGCACGATTTGATCACGTACACATCGATCTCATCGGCCCTCTTCCCATTTCTAAAGAGTTCAAATATTGTTTGACAGCGGTTGATAGATATACACGTTGGCCAGAGGTACAACCGTTGCGAGACATAACGGCTGAAACGGTTGCAAAAGCTTTCTACGAAATATGGATTTCACGCTTTGGTTGTCCGCAGACTCTAACTACAGACCAGGGACGCCAATTCACCTCTAATCTTTTTAAAGCGCTTACTCATTTATGCGGAATCCAGCTGCGTCACACAACTGCATATCACCCGCAAGCCAACGGCATGGTGGAAAGGTTTCACCGCACTTTGAAGGCTGCATTGATGGCTCACGATGAACAGAGTTGGACGGACGTACTACCTGTGGTTCTGCTTGGCATCAGGACAGCTTGGAAGGAAGATCTTCAGTGTTCGGCTGCTGAGATGGTGTACGGCGAGCCTCTGCGGCTTCCTGGTGAATTTTTCCATGCGACAAAATCTAACCAGCTCACACCACCCGATTTCGTCTCACACCTAAGGCAACATATGTCTCAACTGAGACCTCAATCTGCAGCACGACATTCTGAGAGAACAGTATTTGTGCATGATGATTTAAAAACCTGCAAGTACATTTTCCTAAGGAAAGACGGTGTCCACAGGGCTTTAGAAGCACCTTATTCAGGACCTTTTCGTGTTCTGTCCAGAACGGACAAGACAATTACCATTCAGTTAAATAAAGGACCAGTGACGGTTTCAGTCGATCGAGTGAAACCCGCTTTTTTACTGGCTGGTGCAGAGAAAGAAGACTGCCAGCAAACAACACGGGCTGGTCGCAAAATAAGATTCCCAACTTAATTTATTTTTTCTCAGGTTTCCAAATCTCCGAAGGGGGTGATGTGGCGGCACGTCACTAGTGGCCACATCACATGCGCACATCACTACAGTAGTCATTGGCAACAAGAAAAACGTGCTAGATATTTTCGTTAAACATTTTCATTTTATTTCTGTAAATATTCAATATACATACCTTTTACCTTTCTACCTTCTCCTATTATTTACGTAACCGTTCCCCACAATTGCATCATTAATGAACTTATCCGCATCAAAGAAGCTTTGCATATTTTAAATACGATTTGATGTAATCAAAAACAAATGAAGCTTTCAAAAGCGTTTGTCATCCCCGCTTGTTTAGATTAGCAACTTAATGTTGGAGCGAAGCTGCAGGAATTGTTATCGGCAGTTCATTATCGAGATATTTATTTATAGAGATTGAATTTCTTGACAACATTAGGCTTATTGAGGAGTTGGTGAGTAGTGTACATTTTTTGAACTAATATCATAATCATAGAACTTTATACCCGGTTGAGAGCTTCTAGTCCACAAAAATAACTCTTGTCAAGGTCTAAACCTTAAATAATAAGTTAGCATCGCTTCATGGAGAAAGCTCATAAGCTCCGCGTGTTTTATTTTCAGAAACATATTGCTCGCCTTACTCGCTTGATAGAGTGCGCTGATTATAATATTTTACAAGTAATTTTGTGCTCGGGAGAAAACGTTTTTATCATCGACAACATCAAATGAAAACCAGAGTTTAGTATCAATTGCTTTATCAGTTATATTACTCGTCTTGCTCGCCCACGAGCGAAAATCGCTGAGCGATTATTTGTAGCTGAATATAAAACATTCAGATTTCAATACTGAAACACACACGTGCTACAAAAAGTCGCTAATAAACAACATACTATTTATATAGTACATGAGTATGCTCCGATGATGATGATGATGGAGCTCTGTTGCCAATTCACGTAACAAACTGTCACTTCAACGGTGTCGTAGTCACATCAACTACATATTTAAATAGGGAAAACCTCTAAGAATGCAACATTTTAGATATCTTACAATGGGAAAACCTCGAATTCTTACAAAAAAATTAACAGCTGGGTTTTTTTAGTATAAACTTTATATGTCGATTGTTATTATTAGCAAACAAACAATACACGCAATTAAACAAATAAAAGTATATCTGCATGTAATGATGACTAGTTAAAAAGTGGACTATTAGGTTACTAAATGATGTAGACAAAGTCTTAGCATAGTTTATTTCTAGCAGTGGGGACTTCTGTAATTAGCCTGATTCTAGCTGCGGGACTGAGAAAGGTAAACTGTAAAAGTATTTGCCTTTCCAATCACACATTGAAAAATACATAGAATGTTAATTTAGATTCTTGTATTCGATTTAATACTTATTTGACAGCTACTTACTTTTAAGTGATTCCAAGAATGGCGCCTTTTCATCGTTTCGATTATCAATATCTTTATCGATAAAGTACCGAGTTACTTAAATTAAAAGTGTTTTAACGTTAGTAAGTGAACCACTAAAACATTATTATAAAAAGGCCTATTCCTAGAATTTAGAGAATAAAGTGTTTTATTAAGTAGGACCCAATATTCATATAATTGGCTCGTAATTGGCAATAGATCCATGACAATTCCCAACTAGGCATATCTCGTCACAAGTTAAACACATAAAAACTCAAAACAAACAAAATTATCTTCCACTATAATCCCGACAATATACTTCTAATTTGAATATGATAATGTGTGATAATAAAAATAAAGAATGATTATCAAAAACGGTACTAATTGGGGGGATATAGACGTAATAACGAAGCGAGACTGGTTTATTATGTGTAAATATAGTGCAAATTCCTCATTGTAAGGATTATGGGACCTTCGTTATGATAAATGGTGGTGTTGTATTCCCGCACTGAGTAAGGTCACTTTAGCTCCACGAGGTGCTATCTTGGCAGTACACATATCTTCCGCTCCTGGCACAGCGACTTCTCTCAGAACCCCATTGAAATCTCTTTAGCAAGTAACAGTATGGCGTGAACCTTTAGGGTGTGAAGAGGTTTTTGGGGAGTTGGCAGAGTGCCAGTGCGCACCATCACGCGGGCCGTATGCTTGTTTCCTACCTTAGTACAAATGGAACGAATGTTTATAGTATTGTCACCATCTGCCATGTATAAATAATAGTTCTGGACCAAAGCACGTGCTGCGGCGCATAAAATGCACGCTATGGCGCCTGCTTAGTATTATATGGCTGCAATATTTGCCTCTACAATACGTTAAAGCTATGTTTGCAGCTATATGTGTTAAAATATATGAAAAGTGGTTATTATCATGTTGATCATCTAGATGAGTTAAGGTATTCAGTTGCCTTCTACTTCCATCCGCTTTATATACGATGCTTCGGGCATGCTACGGGCGGCGCAACCAGTGACCGTAACCTTTCCTTTTCAAGTTCTGTTTCCAACAAACTAGCAAGAAAATAACACTCTTGAATGTATGTAAACTTGTAAAACAAAGACTGCTGGGTAACATACGAAGTACCTTATCACTTCCCAAAACACTCCTCAGAAAGGTCATTATGTAAAAAGGTAACATCTTTGTTCTTCCCTTTTGTTATCACTCATCAACAATATTCCCTACCTACATGAATACCTATAGTTTCGCTAGTTTACTCTATTTCGTTTTACTGATAAGTGATAAACACAGGTAAGAAACTGCGACGGCGTTTCAAAGGGAACAGTGGCAAACAAGGCGCCTTAATGTTATTAAGACTATTGTGAACAATATATTAGTATGTTTACGACCCCTGTCGGCTCCTTTTACCTTTGTTTTGGTATGTTTCAATTGTCGGCTTATTTTAGAAGAGGAAGTTGGTGCGATAAGTGCAATTGCTATGTAAATAATGAGTAATCTTCCTCTTGGGATAGTTAGAATAGTTGGTTTTAAAACGTGTTTTGCGGTCTTAAATTGTTTCTGCAAAACGCTGAAGGTCAAACGAGATTTGTCATGTGAGGGATGTTAGGGCTAAAAAGAGCACAACCTGGAAGAAGGAAAGAAAATAGCAACTTAAAGAAATCAATTTACAATTACACATCAATTAAAATTTGTATCATATCGATTGAATCAATCTATTTACATGTTTTGAAACATAAAAAGAAACTAATGGAACTGATTAGAATTTAATGCACTTTGTAATAACATTAACAATTATGTTACCCTTAATTAATTTGCTAGATAAAGTCAATGTTAGAGTACCTAAGTGATAAATGGAAAAAATACCCTGGGTCATTAATTATTGTTTTTCATTCTGTGACTTCTCTCACAATATTTGATGGCAATCCTAAACTAAACAGGACTAATACATACAATATAAATTGAAATGATAGTAAAAATCATCGCTTTATTAGTACAAAAGACTTTTTAATAAATTCAATAATTTTAAGCATACATAGGTAGGTACTTTGACATACTAAACACATACACCCTCCACATGCACATTCGCTCTCAAACACTACTTCCACTACTCACCCGTACACACTCTTACTCTTACACACTACCTTACACACACTGTACACACTTTCTACGTTTATACGTAAATACATATTTATTTAGATTAAAATGTAATCCACTCACTCCTATTGCTCTTGGTTAATCCAGAAAAACCTGTAATTGGCTTATGTTAAGTTTATATATATTTTACTTGTTTACTTATGTATGCTGTTGGTTTTTTAAATAAATAAAAAATAAAAAAATAAACCTATCTGTATATAGCACCCAATATACCTAACTCTTCATTAAGTTTCCTGGTGAGCGGTCTTGATTAGAAGCTTGCCACATTAGCACTCTCGCATATGATGAAGCTACTCGAAAACCTGTATTCTCCATGTTAGATAAGTAGGCCATCACAATATGGCTTCAACCAAGTCAGCAGATAGTATATATTGCCTATAGCTGAGGCTTTCACAAATGAGAATGATTAATTCAGTGGAGTATTTACTTCACTGTGGATTGGTGAGGTAGGCTAGTGGTCAACCTACTGTTGGAGTTTTCAAGCAGCTTTAGAGGCCAACTAGCTTAACGACCATCATAAATAAGCGATAAACGGGACCAACGGCTTTGCGTGACTTCCGAGCCTACCTCCACCAATCCACAGTGGAGTAAATACTTCACTGAATGAAAGGAGGCCTATATCAGGTCTATACCATTCATCTGTAGATGAAACTTTCCTTAGGCCGGGAAAGGTTTCTGGACTAGAAAGAAACGAGGGGTGTTGGCATTTTCCAGTATGTAATGTACCTAGTAGATACTATCAATGAACAGCGACATGATGAAAATCTTTAATCTCCAACAGTAGTATATGGAACAACTTCCTCAGATCAATCATAAAACGTTCAGCTCTTCGATATAAACACTTGAATGTATCTAATCTTGAAGGTGATCGCCTTAGAACAATAACACAATGATTATCAGAGAACTATCACTCGCTTGTAAATAAATAATCCTAGTAATATATTATTTTTATTGTAATGAGGTTTACAATCAAGCTGACCGTCCACTGGATGTTTGTGGTCTCCGTTGACGCTTGTCTCCAAATCACATTTAGGTATTAAAGTTTTCTTCTGCTCCTATGTGTAAAATGTGTAGACAAAGTCGAAAGACCTATAAGTAAGTATTTCATATTCAATTTCAGCCTTTATCAGTCCACTATCTCCTATGTCCAGTCCAGAGTCCAGAGCGAAAGAGAGTTTATGCTTCTTCCAAAGCGCGCAACTCCTTCAGATTCTTTCAGTAAGCAATTACGGGTCAATTCATTACACTCAGGGTTCGGATAGTGTTTTACATGAAGCAAAAATGAAGTGTCATGGTATTTTAACATAGGTAGCAAAATCAAGAATGCCATGGTTGGTTTGTGTGTAATAATTACCTATCTAACCATTCATACAAACCAACGTAATTTTATTATTATAATACATCTACACACACAAAGAAACTCCTTATCATCACATTATACATATATATAAGCTAAACAATACACAGGTAGTGGCGACTCCGGCTTGAAAGTAAACGATAACAGATCAAAGCGTGCCGACAATTGATAACAGCAGATGTAAAGTGCCGACAGGCATTACGGTAGCTGGTATAAAACGGACAATATTTTTATTGCGAAACCTTTGATGTAGCCGATTGATAATGATTGTAGGAATAAACTGTCGATCGAGATATGCTCGCACTCAGTAGAAACGATATTAAGGAATAAAATAGTTAAAGCTTATTGCAGTAAATCAATGCCTGATTAATTATTTCAGGGTTTAAAGTAAAAGATGTAGTGATGTTACTTTTAGTTACTTGGTTACGTATCCGAGTCTTCTTCAACATTTCCACCACAAGCTTCCGCCCTGTGATTGATAACATATTTATATTGTGCCTCCCCTCTTCCCTTCTAGGTGAATTATTATTATGTGCCGAAATTATCAATACTTTCAAAATAATTTTGAATAATATTTATGGATCTCGATAGTAAATTAGGAAGCGTAATGCATAGATTTCAGTCCTTCGGAATCCTTTTTTAACCGACTTCAAAAAAAGGAGGAGGTTCTCAATTCAAATGTTTTTTTTTTTAATATTTGTTACCTCATAACTCCGTCATTTATTAACCGATTTGGAAAATTCTTTTTTTAATTGAAAGGGTACACTTCCCGTTTGGTCCCATTGTCATCAGATCAGGATTTGATTACTTCTTAGTGTACTTTGAAGTCGGTTTAAGTTTTTTGTAAAACAGTCCAATTATTTAATATACCTACTGCTTCTGCTGTTCTTTCAGATACTGTATCGTTTTGCTTAAGTTGTTCAAAGAAATGCGATAAGGAGGAAATCCAACGATCACCACCAGTACATTAGTTATGGCTAATTTTTGAGGAATCAAACAATTTTGTGGCAGTCAGATATTTTATTATGTCATGCATACAATTATGATTAGCCCTAGATGAGAATAGAAAACCATGCCCTATGGCATGGTAGTCAGTGTATCTATAAACACCATACGGACCCGGACGGCAGGGGCTGTGGAAGGGGAGAGGAAATTTCTTTCGGCGTCTATGTTTCCTGACTCATACAACCTAGGAACTTTCAAGGCCAGAGTGAATAGGTTCCTTCTGGGTAAGCGTGTCCTATCTTATGCTTCGTCTTCGTCCCTTATGGGCGGGTCAGTGGCCAAACGCAAGACCATTTAATTGAAAAAAAAAAAAAAACAATCGGCAACTCCATGATCAATCATTTTGACTCGTGAGTTGAATAAAAGAAATCATTGCGAGCATGTATAGATATCTTAAAGATGAAGGTCGTCATGAGCCGTATTCATGAGACGATAACAGTATAATTTCGTGACATCGTTACGTCACTACAACTTGATCACGAATTATCACGATTACGATAATTCTTGAGTAATAATTCAAATATTGGAGATATAGTAAAGCGACACCTATTAGTAGATATGATATCATTACGTAAGTGATTTTGTTTATATGAAGCTACCTTCCTTCATCATCTGAAAATTTTATTGTGTGCAGAGTATTTTTAATGTCTGAAGTGAGGTTTTGACAACCACTCACTTTCTAACTCTGCCATTGTTGAGCAAAGGTTTTTCACTCTTCACTGTCGGCTGGTACGGCAAATCAGTTCTTCCTGTAGTAGTCCAATTCATCACACCATCTTCGCCGTATCGTGAGACGCCGCGTCACATTTTGTGGTAACTTAAGCTCATGTCTGTAAGATATGATATAGACATGTTAAGGTATATGCAGGACGACTAAACTTGTTGAGGATATGCGCACTTTTTTAAGCGTGTCATATCCAGCATTGAAATTTAAAAAAAAATTCTTTATGCACACTTTCTCCATATAAACTTTAACTAATGCCAAATCTCTCACTCTTCCGTGCACGCTATTTATATTTATGCTTAAAAAGGGTTCCGAAATTTTCTCTACACGTTTTTTCTTACCTATAGATATGGCTCTTTTATAGTGTGTAGGTAAAACTATATAGGTGTTTTTTTTTCCAGCTCGTTAAGGCAACTTCAGAACTTCAGGTCTTAGAAAAAAATGCTGAAAGCTGTAATTTATTTTATTTTCTCTAAGACCTGAAGTTCAGAATTTGCCCATACTGGCTAGAAAAAAAATCACCGGTATAATATTATACCTTTGAGTTTGGCTTAGCAAGATTAAGGGATATTAATTTATTTATAACTAGGTTATTATGTATATTACAATTCATGTGCATTGACACAGCAAGACGATAACGATTACGAATTACGATTATAAGTTCCCCATTATAATTTGTATCTAATTATATTATTATTTGTATCTATTTATATTATTTGTATATAATTAACTCGAAAGAATCTGGGGTGCGAAAATTTATTTCCTTCTGTAAAATGCGGTTTTAAATGATTGAAAGAACTCGCTTTAATCTTCTTATTAATAAACTAAACTTAATGTGTAACTGCCCTTACCTATCACAATACTTTTGATATAAACCGCGCACTACCGATTTGGATACCGCACCTAATGTGTCAATTATGTTTTATCAGAACTAATGCATTTCATTGTATATCATCTACACATTAGGATAGTTCAATAATTTATGAAAGATAATATTTAATTTATTACTATAATCAGGCCTTTGTTTGACCACAATCTCACTATTGTCAGTGAAAATGTGGTCGAAGGTGGTAAGCACACAAAGCTTAGAAGGAACTGGTTCACAGTTGTCGTGTGGTAGTTATACAGATAAAAATGCGCATCCATTATTTAATACTATTTTACTTTAGAAATATCTATACTAATTTTCCTTTGGAACTCATATATCATCATCAACCTACCCTGCTCCTAATCATTTGGGGTCGGCGCAATATGTACGCGTCTTCCATTCGGCTCTTCTATCCGTCATACCAGCATCCACTCCTTTCTTACCCATATCATCTTTCTCACTATCCATCCATCTCTTTTTCGGCCTTCCTCTTCCCGTAAATCCATCCACTTTCATATTCATAACTGTTTTAGTGACGTGGCTTTCATTCCTTTGAAATTCATATACTTACTTTGTCCATAAAGATTGATCCTTTGTTCATATATTAGCCGAAAGATCTCGAAGACTTATCAATGTACAATCATCAACACATCACATATATCATCACCTGTAAAGTGTATTCTCAATCTTACTAGCCTATTCAAATAAAAGCTAAGGGACAGCTACAGAAAAATACCGAGCGGGTTCTCACTGGCGTATTTATATGAACTTTCGCTTCTAGCACATTGAAACAAATTTATTTTTCGCTTACCACAGCAGCAGCTATTATCTCATCTCACAGATGGTAAAGTTTGGATTTCTGAAGTTACTGACTTTCGCACAAAAATGGCTGAACAGATTTGGTTGAAACATGGCACACAGGTTCTGGATTAACAATTGTATCCCGGGAAAACAACATATTCTTCGGGATCGCGGTTGAAACCATGGGCTGGAAACTAGGAATCGAATAAGCTTCTTCCATGGATCGCTAACCAGCACCACTTAGAACAGTTTTGAGCCACAGCTAGAATTAGGTTCAGTCCACCTGGTGAGAGGTGATCCTCATCACTTTTTGCTTTCGTTTCGTCCATTCGTAGTTACGGAATACCATTATTCCTTTGTTTTAAATATTTCACAGTACTCAGCTATATTTTGAGGTTTGGAAATTTCATTCATAAAGACAGTCGAAAGTAAATATTTGGATACGATGTTGAGTAATAACACACAAAGATGTTTTCAATTTTAAACTATACGTTTTCACGCCTAAAGTTGAGTTTACTATGAATGTATCGATTGTAAATAGGGGTAAGATATACAAACCGAAATGTAGCACGCCTTGACGCCACTTAAGACCACCCAAGGCGAAGTTTTTGCACAGAATGGATAAGCTTTCAGTTTATTTTCGAAGCGAAGATCTGTGAAAATAATCTCACTTTTTTCCACTTATGTACGTATATGTTATTATTATTATTTTATTGATCAAAAAGTACACTTAATAAATATTTCAGTAACGACGCTTTATTTTATTTTGAAAACAGAATTTATCATAACTCTAATTCATGAATGATGACTATGACAGAATCGGTGGTAGAATCAATAATTGTAACGTTCGTAAGGGCCTAAATTGAATAAACGATTTTTGAATTTGAAATTTGACAAAAAAGTCGACTTTAAAATAACTAGAAATTTTTGGATCTAATGCTTGAAAATGAAACCTTGCTTTTTATATTTGGCAATTTATTTGGCCATCTTGGTGATTTTTAATGTGAACCAAAAAAAATCTATACGTAAATCACGTACTTTTAAAATTTCAAGTGAGAAAGAGCTTTTCCACTCGGTTAGACTAAGAAGTGTAGCGACACTGCATTTCAATACATTTGGCACTTCACAACCGCATTTTATCGTGAACTCCATAATATATTTCAAATACAAAGTGACGCAATTTTACGCAATTTTGATTTCAAATTGTAATCGATGCTACCCAGATACGGACCACACATTGTACTAAAACGATACACATTTGAAGTAGTTTAATTTTGATAAACCAAACTAAAACTTAACAAACTGAAAATAGATTTCAAAATCGAATATAATTAGGTACCTACAATATTGTATTCCGCATATTGCACATTTGACGGTGTCGATTTCTGATTTCAATCGAATGTCAATTGAAGTGTATTTTGCGGGGATTTTTTTCTGTTAACTGAATGTGACAAATTATTGTTCATTGATCTGGATCAGATTATTTTGCGGTTGGTTTGAGAGCTGGGATTCGGACTTTTATTTTGTAGTATCCCTACCTAACTATTGATATCGAATTTGTATTTCGATTATCTAAACTGCTGAAAATGTTACTGACCGTATTGGCATAAATTGGGCGTCATGTGAATCACTTGGCATCATCACGATTAGTTATATTTTGCTTATTATTTTCATTACCTATAATAAATTATTCTCGTAGAGTATGAAAGAATTAAGCAATATAAACATTATTGCACTTATCTCCAATTCCTAAGTGATTGGTGATGATGATGATGATGAAATTATTCTCGTAAATTATGTTGAATTCCAGGATACGATCTACTTATGTGCAAAATTACATTCTATAATATAAATTGAACAACATACCTTTAACTAATTCAATAATTTTGCTATTAAAATAAATCCGACACATGTAGGTAAAATCACGGGCGATCTTTTACACTAATTCTTTGCCTATTGTACAGTAAAGTGACAATTGCCTTCGGTACGTGTCAAATAAATGTCCCGGAGTTTCCCATCACCAAACCTTATGGTCACTTCATTTCTTTATACATTTCATTTTGAACCTTATTTTAATGGTAAAAGGAATGGTATGTATTTTATCGGATGAAGACATATTTTTGTTGTATCAGTGTAGAATGATGTTTGTGTACAGAGAACCCCCTGTTTGAACAACAAATTAGTTCCATTATACGCTTATGAGTAGGGAGGAAGTTCCATAGTGATCTAAGGGCGGATAACATCCTTATGAAAAAGTTCCTGTATTGAAGTTAATAATTTGAAGAAAAGGAAATATTTTAGAAAATAACGTCTTTCAAGTTTTCAAGAACATATTCAATTCCATTACTAAATTTTTAGGAGTACAGACGTATTGTTCAAAAAGACCTTGAAGTCTTATCTAAATTATGGATAAGTTAGGGACCACCTAACGAAATGCGAGTAAGTCGTAAAAATTCAAATCCGGTCGCGACTCAAAAATTTTGCATAACTAGAAAAAGTGGCGCATGTAGCTACCAAAAAAAGACTTCTTTAAAGGAGCGTGTCTGTGCATCCATCGGCAACTTTGAAACAATTGTAAAAGTACATTTTGAACTAAAGAACAATGCGGGGTCGTAAACATTCATTTTTCCGTACAATAAACTCATTGGGCCAACTGTTGCATTGCATTGTAAACTTCCGAATTGTAAAGCTGTGTTACTGACTCCCATTAGCGGCGTTCAAGCAAAGGCAGGTTTGAATTTTTTCATCCATAATTTAAGTTTTTGCGACGCAAAAAATCTTAAAATTGCATAAAAACCTTTTTATTGCATGCCTAGAAAAAAGTACGAAATTTTGTTTTGCTAGGTGAAATTTTTATTACGCAATTGCTTTTGGGAGAGAGAAATTTTAATAAAAAATGAGCCATGAAATTTTGTTATTGTTCATTACTGTAACGTTACTTCGAACATAAGAAGATTGAAGATTGCTTAAAAAATAAAAGAGGAGAGACATACTTAAAACTATATTAGTTTGTATGTACACAATATTCTTAAAGTTATCGTAGGTGCTACTGGTAATTACAGTACCTTTATGTTCATTCATTCATTGGATCCCAATAAAAAAAAGTAAATAATAAAATATATTAATTTACAATATCCACTTGTAAATTAATGTATTTTATTTTTTTACAAGAGTGCAAGTGAGTGCAAGTGCAAAGACCAAGGAAGAAAGGAGTAAATGAATATATATGACGAATAGAAGAGACGAATGGAAGAAGTGTACATATTACCCCCAAATGATTGGGAACAGGGCAGGCAGATGATTATGCTTCTTTATAGGAAGAAACGATAATACCTATAAACATAGTTACCTAATTGTGTAATATACTGTTTGGTAATTAAAGAGGTACTCTGTTATATCTTTACAGTTACCTTTATTTGCAAAAAGAAAGTTCCGAACTTTATTAGGGTAATAAAGATATTCTTATATCACTAAACGGTAACGAATTTCTTCCATTTCCACGTGAACACCGATCCTTCGGTACTGTTAAACAACTGTTACGGTACAATTTGTATAAACTTTTATGGTCCAACACTGTTTGAATAGTTTTATAACCGGCTACTTTCTTTCCGTTAGCCCAATTTCATCTCTTTGAAGTTGCCGTTGCAATCCGTTTGTAATGATGTTTACTACCGAAATTCCCAAACAAATGTAAATTACTGTAAAGTCTATGTGTTGAACGAAAGTTTTGTCGTTTCTATCAACCCTGGTAAATAATTTGATAGCTTTGAAATGCTACTTTAATTAATTATCTTTGCTTTGACTAGAATAATATTTTTTTCCGCCGATAATTAAGAAATATACCTACCTCATGTAAAAAGTATTAAAAACCTACGAAAGATATTTTTTTGTTTAATATTATTAAGAAATACAAAACATGTTTGCTCAGATAATGTGTAGGTATTTCTTGATGTTTAACGTTTATCTGGCGCAGTAATTAAATACCAGGGGGCAAGTCTGTTATTTTTACCAAAAAAAAACTCCATTGCCATTGAGGCATTGAGCGTTGTCTACTAAATTCTTAGTGGTTTTTGACGCTATTGAATTAGTAGACTACCAAAACTGTAAAATCTGTAAATTTTTACACCACTGATATTTCATAGGAATACAATGAGGTTCGCGCTTGTATTCGCCGCGAGAAGCGCTAGTTTAGGGGTATCTAGAAATGTCAAATGTACTGAAAGTACTGTTTTTCACTAATTATTCATGATTGTTGTAAAGATTGTGCCATTCCTGTTAAATACTGCGAATCGCTACCAAACACTGTTTTAGGCGAGATTCGGAAACGCAACACTGAGGCATAATCAGTATTTAATTTAATTGGTAATCATATTAGCCCTGCCGCGCTAAAATACTTTTCAACGACAGCGATAGGACCTTATTCGCTAGTGGTGCCAACTGGTGGCCACAGAAATGATAGCCCACATTGTATTAGCAGACATGGGTCCCTGATAAAAACTTAGAACACTGATTGTTCAATATAGTCCCAAAATATGGCAAAGCAATAGATTTTAGTCACTCAGGAGGGTTTCATTCAGCGATACGTTTCATGGCCTAAAATATAAAAGATTTGTAAGTGCTAATGTATTTATATAAGTGTTAACTGGTTCCTGAAATTAATAAATTATAGAAAACAGAAAGAAAGAAGTCTCTCCTAACAAAGCATTTAAATAATGGCTAAACGCTCGTTAAGAAGACAGTTTTTCATGCTAAAATCGTATTGAAAAATTGCCAAATAAAAAATATAAAAATCCTTAACTGTTAATGATTGTTATTACCCTTTTCGCAATCCTTTCGCTAAAAGTCCATTGCTAAAACCTCAATAAAACATTATTGTAGAAAATAGCTGTTTAACGCGCAATTGTAAAAAAGAAATAACGGGTTTTTCAAAAGTTTTATAACTTAAAGGGTTCGCTAAAACCTTCGCGAACACTATAGACCATACAATAAAATGTGAAAATCGCATTAGCCGTTTGCAATATCAACAAAATATCTGCAAGGCTATCTGCAATACTGATTTTTAGCACTACTCACGCAATTATCATTTTAACTGTGTCTGCATTAAGTTCAAATTTGAAAGTCGCCCTTTCGTAAACAGTTACAAATGTGTGAACATTATTTTACCCTTTCTGTACCGTAACTAAGTCCGTTTTGTCAGAACTGTTATTCAATAACTGTTCAAAAGGGACCGCTAAATGACTCAAAGGAAGAGTTGCATTTATTTAGAACGTCATTTGAAAAACAATTGTCCCTGACGACTTTGTACCCTTTGCGCGAAACAGTGTAACCCATAAATTTTATTTTCTTCCAACGAAAGAGTTGCTTTTGTCAGGCAAAGAGTAATTAGGATGTAAAAGTGAAATGTCTCTGTGTTATAGTACATTTGCAACGCTCTATTATGTGGCAATATTAGGAAAGGATTGTTGGATATTAACTTTCACTGGAGTATTTCATGCCTATTTGAATTAGTTATACTAAATTGTTCTAGAATTTTGAATGATTGTACATTAAAATTAATTGTTCGAGTTATGGAAAAACCTTTTAGACTTGTAAGGTATATGAAATTATGATATATATTTATAAAAGTCATAGTTGTAGATTTCTCTATAGGTATCTATCTATAAAATTTTTAGATATAGATTTAAAATTACAATTCTAGAGTAATTGAAAAGATCAATAACCTTTTTTAACTAGGTATGAGTGATTGAATCTATGATACTACCTATGGTTTATGGAAAACATTGTGATTCACGAGAAACTATTTTTATAGGTATGGAAAAATCTACAAAAAACTATACTAAACAATAACAATAGAATCACGCATGTAGTAAAATTTTTGAGTAACGTTATAACGATAGGACATGATTAAAATGATGTATCTAGAAGGTGTTATCATCAGATAGCTTTTACACAGACCAGTATATATTTGTCATTAAGTATTCATTTCTAACTGTTTGTTAGTAGCTTCAGCAACTATCAAAATTAGTCATCTTTTAACCCGATTCGTCTCGACCTATAAAAGTGAAACTTTATTGAATTTCCAACAAAGACATAATTCATCCACTGTTTATAAACAAAGAACTAAATATTCCGTTGAAAGTAAGAACAGTTATTGACTACTATGGAAGTCTGCTCTTATAAAATGCTTCACTTTTGAAATATTTATTAGTTCTCATAAAAGTGTTCAGAAAAAATCTTCTAACTGTCGACAGAGGACGACGCGAAGGGGACGAACTTATATAACGGGCCTTGAATTCGACATGACAAGTTACAAATGTTCCAAATAGATTTGTTCTTAGAAATGGAAACCGAAATTTTGACAAAATGCGGTGTCAAATAGCGTGGAGTGTCAAACAATGGTGTGAGGAACGTAAGCGTGCCTTCGTGTTTTGACCATTTCAATAACGTGTAGAAAAGAATAGTTACCAAAGTAATTATTGCTCGAACAGTGTTATAACTGTAGCTTAGCGGGGCATCGGGATCTCACAATGTGAGGACCGATATGCGTGAAGGGAACAGTTTTAGATTTTGTATTATTTATGTCTAAAATACATTAATAGAAGGACAACATGAGACAATGGCCTTGGTAATTGTGTTTGTTTGCCTTTTGGAACGTTGGAAATTGATTTGTAATGCATTGCATGCAAGTAATTAATACTTGTTTTTATATAAACTGAATGCATTACAAATCAATACAAATGTAACACGAAACTATAATATATATATATATATATAACAAAATTATACTAATACTCAAAGCAAAGTTTTACAGAAGTTTGCAAAATCTCGGTCAAAAATGTTACACATTTGAATGCAAAAGTTAAACACGTAAATTTATCGAAACTACTAAACCACATGTGACAGTTTGAAATTTGACACGTGTGACTTCTGTGTCGTATTCTGTCATTCGGTAGTTTTGATATTGTATAGTTGAAATTCAGCGAAACGTCAATGTGATGGGTGGATCCTATGTTATGTTAATTGCCCATGAAATAAGGACGGCGCAAAAAGTATAAGCTTTGAGTTATGTTACTTTTGAATTGAATACCTTGATTGTAGGAACTTTATATTTTTGTTGTTTTTATTTACGTAAGATAGCTGTATGCCTTCTAATAGCCATATGGTTAATCTAATAATGGTATTTTTACTATAATGACCTTTACAAAGCCTTTTGTAATTAATTTATAAAATTATATTTCAATATCGGCACAAAAATAAAACAACAATATTATTCAAGTGACTTTTTATAAACCACTTCGTGAAAACAAAACACTCGCAAAGCTATGGCGAATTACTCGCGAAAATGTGTCTTTATTACTACCACATGTCAATAATCCTGGTCAAGTGGGTAATATATCGCTTTCACTATTCCGAGAAGTGGATAGCTCGTTAATCGGTGGCAATATTCTTCGAATGCCTGATGCAATTGTAGAGAATATCCAATATTATGTATCTTTTTATAATTAGGTGTGGTTTATTCCGATCTGCCCACTTTGATTGTCCATAGAAAAGTGATCCGCCCCCTTTTGGTCTTGTTCACTGCTAAATCGATTCTATTTATTAGCTATATCATTTATCTATCTTTTATAGAACAAGCTCTGCTTAGTTTGGTTTAAATTAACGTGAGTGAAGGATTAAAAGATAAAGGTCTAGCTGTCGCCCGCGGTTTCACCCGCGTTCCCGAGGGATCGTATGTTTTCCGGGATAAAAAATACTCAATGAATTTATCCAGAACATATTATATCTGTGTGCCAAATTCCAACCAAATACGTTCTGTATTATCCGTGGAAGAGTAACAAATATCTTCCCAAACCACATCCTGACAAACTTTTATAATATTATTAGCTGTTACCCGCAGTTTCATCCGCGTTCCCGGGATAAAGTAGCCTATTACCTTCTCCATACCATAGGCTATCTGCATGCCAAATTTCATGATGATCCGCTGAGTAGGAAAGCGTAACAAACATACAAATTCACTTTCGCACTTAGTGAGTAGGTATTTACTTTATTTATTGCTTATTTAAGGTTAGGTTAGTTAGCAAGTGAAGCAATGATATATAAAATCGAAAGACATGGTTGGCACACCTAACACCAGTTTCCAAAAGCTCAATAAGGCATAAGAGTTTATGATCTAACTAAATAATTTGGTTTTGCATAATTTCAGAATCAAATTACAAGTTGGATATTTAGGCCTTTTATTATTGATTTAAAAGCCCATCCAATGAAACACTCCTGCGCAGCGATAGTTTTAACCGTTAAAAATAAATATTATTGCTAAATATAACATGAATCATGTGACAATCAGTGTAACGGGATCTGTGGGCGTATGGATGCTGATCAAACGATCAGTCAGCACATCTGGCTCCCTTATCGGCAGTCACTGCTGATGCCTGCGCCGCCGCCGCCCCGTATGAAATGATTATTGATATGACGTCGCAGTATGTGGTGATTACTATCGACTATGAGAAGTGGTGCTGGGACTTTTTTGTGATTCAAATATTGGTTTAATCGGTAAGATAGAGTGGCTTATTTCCAGCTTCCTAGTAGCATAGAATTTACTTAATTTACTTACGTGAAAAGTAGGTCTTATCTTCAAAACCTCTAATAATAATCGTAAGGTCCCGTGTGTCAAAGTTCGGAACGTAAGGATAAAATAATCGGGATTTTGGGTTTCAAATCGGGACAGCTGCAAAATTTTTTTTTCATAATCATTAATTTTTTATTTTTTTCATGATAGTCTGATTTTGGTGAGAAAATTTGAAAACAAAAATATTTTTATGAAGTAACAGCTTAGTTATTTTAGTTTTTCCTGTCAAAATTATCGAATATAGTAAAGACTCATGAGGTTGGTGAAAAATCGGGACATTTGGCGTCCCGATCAAGGGTTAATCGGGACGTGTCACCAGACCCCTGAAAATCGGGACGTCCCGCGCAAATCAGGACACCTGGCAACACTACCTGTGACTGACTGACCCATCAACGTACAGTCCAGTCCGCTACAGTTAGAATCTTGAAATTATAGACACAACCACTTTTATAACATATACGCATCCACTACGAAAGGATTTTGAGAATTACACCCCTAGGGGATAAAATAGAACATCGTGGGTAATTCCATGAGACAATAACGGTTATAATATAAGTTTTCAACACACTTGCTCGTCAAGTTATTATTTATAGTTATTGCACCGATTTTAGTTTCATAATGCAGCTTATTATGCACTAGTGCTTTTTAGTTTACATTACCGCACAGTTTTATGGTATGTATAATCTCGATTATGTTAAGTTTGTTCCTTACTACAAGTGATATGTGTGTCGACGGAAGAATTCTTAAATTATAAACGTCTTTTGAAAAACGTCGTAAGTATTTCACGCGTGTACATTGATTATTATTACACTCTCGGTTGCCAACTTTGCACACATGTATTATAATTTACTATTATACGATTATTATTAATCATTGAAACGTATAATAAAGTGGCAAAATCGACATCTGCCTCCATGTTATAATTAGTTACGCAAAATACTTATCGCATTTTTAACAAAAACTTCCAACAGCTAAACTCAGCCCCATAAAGTGTGGTGTTAAAAATACTTTCACATGTAAAAAGCAAACACCTTTCCTGTGAACATTTTCACTCCTTTATCGCGCACCCTTCAGAGTGCTGTGACGTAATGAAGTGGGTGTAACTGTAGCGATAAAGCGAAAGCAACTGATAGCTTTATAAAAATAGAGCAATCAGCTATTCAAACAAGGTTGAATAAGTAAAATATTTAGTAAGGATTTGACTAAATATTTTATATATAGTATTATTACTTCTTCATCCTTGCTTTGCCCTGCCGTTTTATTAGCATTTTTAATATCAATATTATTTTTCAATTGTCCCCAGTTACAGTAAGTCAACCTTCGTAGATATAGGAAAGCTAGAAAGAAATTAATACAATTTTGTATTTTCAGGGCGAAGCTGCATGTCGAAATTATAAGAAGCATATCATACGGTGAAATCTGTTTCTACAGTTTTTTTACTGTTTATAAACCTGTTTGTTGTTTTTATTATTCCGTGGTTTGACCACAATCTCACCATGGTAAGTGACGATGTGGCCAAAGGTGGTGAGCACACAAAGCCTTAGAAGGAACTGGCTCTCAAGTGTAGCTGTCGGAACACACCAATAGGTGCTTGGCGACCGATTTTCTTGAGGTAACTTGAGGGTAGCCAGCCAGATGGATACTACAAGGTACCCTACCACCGTGCTATGGTTTCCTCACGATGTTTTCCTTCACCGAAAGCTCAAGCTCAGTGTAGGATTCGAACCCAGGACCTTCGTCTTGGTATACGACGTCTCTACCACTGAGCTATCATCGCCTTCATAAAAGAATTAATTTAGATAGGGAATATCTTCAATAGCTAAAAATCTCTCTAAATTCAGCGCTGCATCAGCTGAAGAGTACAACATACTTAAGGGTCGCGTAACACCAGAAATGTAAGAGTGGATTTATCTAACATCGTAAGTGTGTGAGATAAGAATAATGGCAAGATGTCACTTGACATATGTTCGTTTTCAAGAATTTTAAGTAGTTCATCTACGACTTAATGATTAGGTTATGATGCTACTTCAAGTGGCTATTTTTTGTATCACTTTGATAGGGGTCCCATTTGAAACTGTTTTTTAACCGACTTCAAGAAAAGGAGGAGGTTCTCAATCTGGATGTTTATATTTTTTTTTTGTTCGGGCATAACTCCGTCATATATAGACGGATTTGCAAAATTCTTTTTTGGTTCGAAAGGGATTTATACTGAAATGGTCCCATACGAATTTCATATAGATGAAACTAAAAATTCAAAAATAAATTAACTTTTTAACAAAAAAATAACCCGCCTTCAAAGTACACTAAAAAGTATAAAATAACTCCTATCTGACACTAATTTGAAGTGAGCGAAATCGCAAGATGTGTTATAATTTATTGAGAGAGATTATTCTGATTATTCTGATTATATGATTATGTCTCAGAAGAGTTTTTGTACCCCCTGCCTTAAATACTCTTTAACTTGTCAACTTAGGTTTTATAAATTGGTACTTGTAGAGTCACAAACAACGTATCTTGGACTCGTTGATTTTTGGAAAGACATGTCTTACCGAAAGGACTTTTGCTCTGTTTCTTAGCAGAATATGATCTAGTTTGTATATCCCTAAAACAAACAGTTGTTTTAAGCTGGAAGCTGGAACTGAGTTATGTAATAGTAAGCTGATTCTATAATTTAACAATATGTGAGTTACTTAGGACTTTTTTTTGAGATCTGAATCTTAATAACAGTCCAGTTAAATTCTTATTTGTCAACTAGCATAGTTTTTTTTTTTAATTGTAAATCATTCAAATAGACCTTTGCCGGCACTTATGAAAAGTCTGACTCTAATACGTTCGGAAGGTTGCATTTTTAATAAGCACTATCTCTGACCTACCTGATCGGTAGTATCACGACATAATAATACCATTAGTATCCATTAAGTACTCGAGAGTAACGACATTATCGCAAATAGCGGCATACATTACAACTCAAGTACAAAAATACATTTTTAGCTGATTACAACGGTCTATGTATTAGTAGATAGGGAAAATCATACAGAATAAAAATAAAAATGATTGAAAACAATTTAGTACCATGTTAGTACCATAATTATTTTAAATCACATGTTTTAAGTAAATTGAAAAGCTTTATTCATTCGTTATTTTTCTACAATTATTAAGATTGTATTTTGTATATTTGTTGTAAAGTTTTTCAAGCATAATATAATAATATATGTACACACGGCTACATATCAAGCTATACATTTCCAGTATAAGCTTACCTGTCATTGTATGGAAATCCTATACAATGCGAGATCAGCATATACTGGAATTGTATAGATTGATGAGTAGCCGTGTGTACCTAGAGTATGTTAACCTCGAAAAACCTTAATATAAGGATATAAGCAATTCATTCAAACGTTGTCATCTGTCACCTGATTTAGGTTGTAACTAACATAATGCATTATAAAACACCTACGTAGATACGTAAAAGGGGTTTTACGACGGAAACAACGGTTCCGCGAATTGTCGAAACTATAAATTTTGTTTAGGAGTCACCATAAAACGTCAATCATGTGAGCGCTGCTTTACTTTTAAACTTACTTTCAAAACGAATGTTAGAACTCAGTTACAATGGATTAGAGTTCAAAATTGATTTTACTAACTGAACATTATTTTCTATTGGAAGCATCAAAGGGTAGCATAGTGACAAAACGTGTTTAAGTAAATCAAACTATAAAGTTTTTAGATTTCCTTCACAAAAAAATATGGAACTAATTGTCCACATTGCAAAGCTCAAAGTGGCTCAAAGCTATAAAATTTAGGCGATTTAAAATCGATTATTGTTTACGATATATATAGTGAAGGGTTGGCTCGGTTATAAAAACGGTAGGTTAAGTTTTCAAGTCATAAAAGTACCTACTACATTGAGTTCACGATAGCACACCTGCTTATTTCTTAAATTCTTGGCTAGCAATCGCCTGATGCTTTGTATAATATTTCTTTGAATATAAAAAGTCATAATTTATTATTTTGAAATAAAAAGTAAATAGTTAGAATTAGATAATCAATTTACATTAATTGTGGTACTAATGATTTTTGGCATATCGATAGAGTTATGTATGGATATGATTACCTTAAATTCGCTACCGATTTGAAAGTACGGAAAATGGTGAAAATTGGGAAAAACTTTGATAATTTAATCATTCCTAAACAAAAATTGTGGTACTAGTTGCGACAATACCATATTGTCTTTAGAGAACCAATAACCTACCTTCTCAAGCAATTTGGACCGGTTGCGACATACGGAACATACCTAAACTTAAAAGAGTGATTTTTCGTTGTTGCGAACTCATTGGTAACTTGAATAAAATGAAATTAGTTAGTTTCGTAACACGCGAATACGCGCACATACGGTACCAATGCTAGCTTATCATAGCTCTCTGTAAGCAAAAAATTGTTTTTTGTTGAAACACGGGTCCAGTTTACCCATAACCATAGATGTCTGCATGTATAATAAGGTCTGCAAAAATATTCTCAGTCATGCAAGGATACACCATACCTGTAGTAAGACATGAATGTATAAAAGAAACACAATACTTGACCTTATTATCGTTAACGACGCATAGAAAACTGAAAATACTCATGTTAGCAAAATTCCAAGTAAGGTGTCCAAAAAATACCTTGTTTCTACAGGACTTGGCCAATAATTTTTAATGGTCTTACTCTGGTAAACAAAGAGACGGGTACGGGCGTCTTATTGTATTACATTGTTTGTATTGTTCGTGTTAATGTGTCCATGTTAATGGCCGGTCTGTCTGTTTGTACGTATCATACAAATAGTGATTTCGTGCATTTAACGCGTGTTAGAGTTTTGTATGAGGGTCTCGTGCGCCCCGCTGTTGGTTCGATGGCGACAAACGAAATGTTTTCATGTTCTTAATTATAGGTTTTCATCGCTGTGTTCTTGGTTTTTGCAAAATTGATAATTACATACAACCTTTTTCAAGCAGTGTGTGAGACATTGGCAGCAATGCAAGGATTTTACTTATATCTTGCGATTAGTCTGAGAGAGTTGTAACATTTTACCTCGTACAACCTTTTTTTGTTATAAATTTTACACTATCGAGTATGACAATATGTAAGTATTATACGAAAAAAAAAACTGACATAAAAAACTATGAGGAAGTTATACGTATTATGATTATGATGAGTATGGTTTCTTTTTTTATAATTATCACATAGGTACATTCTCAAAATAGGTAACACTTAAAAATTAACATGGTCTGAATGAATTTGAATAAGTATGCTGATTAAGATGAAGCCAGTTGCTATGCTTAATTGTTACCAGCCTATCAATCAAAATTCAAAACCAATTATTTTACATTGGCATTTTGTCTATTAAACTTGTGATTCATATGAAACTTAAGTATGAAAATGACAATTTATAGTTTTACGAAAGCCTTATTGAAAATTGTTTGAATCATGGCTGTTTAAAGCCACGCGACTATAACAAAAAACTAAAAACATTTATGTCTTACCAAGAACACCAAGCCATTATTACAATTAACAATAAATTGTTTTAAACTTTTTACCTTGCAAATCATTGTTGCGTTTTGAATATTGTTTCAATATAATAGAGTTCAGAGATATTTATTGGGTGTGAAGAAACCACACACAAAAGTGACCTAAAAGCGAGAACATAATTCCCTTTTGTGTCTGAACTCAAAATGTTTTTTACTACAATGAAATAGGCATAACTAACATTTTAAATTTTCTAAATGTATGTGTGGAAGGTACGCACGGCTACAGATCAAGCTATACATTTCCAATATAAGCTGACCTCTCATTGCAGGGAAATCCTATACAATGCGAGATCAGCTTATACTGAAAATGTATAGCTTGATGTGTTGCCGTGTGTACTCTACAATGGATGGAATAGTATACTACAAAACTAAATTTAGAAATATACCTAGTAATTTTCTGAAAGTGTATAGTACATGCGTGCAAGATGGCCAATATTGATAGATGATATTGGTTCTCAATAAAAAATAGGCTAGTAAAACTACCATATAAATTGCCATGACTCAAACTAAAGCAATTACGGGCACCTTCAAAATGTAGAAGATGCAATATAAAACAAAAATCTTTTGAACTATAAAAAATATCGAGCAAGAAGTCCCATTAGGATCCTACGACCTTCCGAAAATATTGTCCCACTATTATTATCCGTAAAGAATTTTAATATTTTGTATTATTTATTCATCTTTTATTTTTCTCAAAATTGTTTTATAGTCCGGCGCGTGGACGGAGCACGCCACAGTGCAACTGAATCTTGTGTTGTATCACACAAAACTTGCTAATGAATTTGCATCTTTATCTCAAACGTATAAGGTATAAATTGAAATCGCAAAACTATTTGGTAAGTGACAAATTTATGTTCTGAATTATTTTTAACGGGCGACAATGTCGTAAAGCAATTGTTTCGACAAATGTTTGTTGATGACATTGAAGATTTCTTTAGTTACTGTTAAAGTGAATTCTGTTGTTTTTATATGCGTACAAAACCGGTACTTCGATGGTAAGGGTAACGGAGGGACGCGTGCGCAAGGCAGCAAACGTTTCTATGACGTCATTCAACATATTGGTAACAACCCTTTTCTACCACCTTTGCAGTCCAACTGGGTATTTTAGCTTTAAAATTTTACAATATTATGTACTATGGACTATAGTTTTAATATCAGAAAAATATTAACTTTGAGACATTAGTCGTAAATCTTTTCCTACGTGTACCATTATTGCGTTTTCACTTTACTAGATAATGTGCTATTAAAATACTTAGCTTCGAATTAATGTGAACTGTGAGTTATTTAATATCGAAAAAGCTGTGGATACTTCTAATACCTACGCTATTTTAATAGGTAGGTATTTCACACGTAGCGTTATCATGAAAATTATAACACTATCATCTCAAATATTTGAGCAATAAATATATTATCTGCTTACCTACTTACTTTTCATACGCTCGTGGGAATTAACTAAATAATTATTGACATAATTTACATAAAAAACTTTGTCAAATATAAAAAGTGGGAATTTTTATGGGAATTTTGACAGTTTTTTAATTATTTAGTTAGTACGACATGCAATAGCCGACTAACTTGATCTCAAAACTAAAAAATCAATAGTCTAAATATGACTGAACAAAGCTAGATTTAATTTTTTTTAATGGTTCGTACAAACGGCTACACAGCAAGCTATACATTTCCAGTATAAGCTGATCTCGTATTGTATAGGACTTCCGTACAATGAGAGGTCAGCTTATATTGGAAATGTATAGCTTGATCTGTAGCCGATAACCGTGCGTACATGTACACTATAAAGTGTTATATCGCACCCATTTGTATCTACATCTATGGGCGCACCCATCGTTTAGAGAGAGCGCGTGTTCTTCTCGTTTTAAATAACAATTTATTTTTAACAAGTAATTAATTTGTTTTTTATGATAACTGGCTGAATAAAGTAAGAATTATACATGAATTACAAAATAGGTTTTATTTCAGTAAGCCAACATGCTACCGACTTCAGATCCTGGGAACAGAAATATCAGTGCTACCGTTATCAGTCAAGTGGGTTAACCCGCCGTCGACAGCGTCGGCGAAATAGAAATAGTTTAACAATCTTTATTCGAGAGATTTGTCCCTTATCACCCATGGGAATTTTGGAAGCTAGATTAAGTCAGAAAATGCGCGATGAAAGGTTTGCGTCGTGGAAAGTTTTCATCTTGTTATCAGTTTTGGATTGATTACAATAAAATGAGGTTATTTTATTAGGATGCATGACTAAATAGAGATTGTAAGAGAGATAGAGCGTAGCGTTTATTCGCTCAAAGAGCAGCGCAACTGGGGAAGTACATCCACCTTATAGAATACCGCAGCCAAATAACTCTGTTGTGTTCCGGAGCGTGAGTAAGGTCCCCAGATCTCACTGGGGAGGGGGAAGGATCGGTAACGCGTGAGTCACCGCTTACCTTCAGGCGGGTAATATGGTTGTTTACAGACTTAGTCGTATACAAAAAAGTAAATGAGATTTAGTTTGTGGCGCAAAGTTGGCAACCTTCTGGTCACAGAAAAATGGCACACTATTTGTGGGACCTCTTACAACAAGGCACTGAAGACCATCCACGGGTAGATCCTGCCACCAACTAAAGCATACACTCTGGTACATATTTATTAATGAAATCGGCGTAATATATAATACATAGACAAATAAGAAGTCGGTTAAAAACAACTCAACAGTAGGTTGACCACTAGCCTACCTCCACCGATCCGCAGTGGGCACGCGCGGTGGAGTATTTCCCTTTCAGCCTAATTTATGAAAGGAGGCCTCCTTTCAGGAGGCTGAAAGGGAAGGGTGCTCAGAAGTGGAACATTATAGGATGATGTCGATAATGATACATGGATATAGTCAACCCAGCAAATCATTTCTGTATATTTATTTTGAAATATATATGAATTTTGTGTTGAGAATGGGTTTAGCCGTTTCAGTAATTAGCCCAATTAAAAAGTGTCAGAAATGTTACATTGCATAAGTTATTAGTGGATAAGTAATTTAGACATTATTATCTATTAGATACTCAAGGTTACCCAATTAGGTACATTTAAAGCATGTAATCTTTTCAAAGAATTTGATTAAATGCTAATAATAATAATAATTGATGATTAGGATTTTATCATTATAGTAGTGAGGTAATATATAAATGAGACTATTAGATATTGAAACACGTCACATATGGATTAATAATTTGGACATTGATAAATTAGAAAGGAATTTATCTTATTGTTTATAAATAATTTGAAAAACATGAGTTGGCTCGCTTATGCACTCTAGACCTTAGTACGATAGGCAAGTTCATTTATGCACATACCTACATGTTTTTCTTGTTAGCAAAATGTTCCTACTGACCGAAAATCGTAAGCCGCAGGGTCTAGAGACTAGACACGGTATAGAAGACGGGAGGGAAGACGGAAGACTGGAAGGGGATCGATGCAGCCATCGCGCATGACGCATCTTAGTATCCAAGTAGGTTTGTATCTGGGTAATCCTTTGTTGAACCCGCCACGTATAAGCTTGCCTCTATGGCCAACCACGAGACCAATGGCCGTACCACCAAGCCACTGCCGCTGTCGATCACTGTCTGGGCCTCCCACATGGGTCTCACCCAGCTGGTTTGATAACGCAGTGGCGTAAATAGGAACAGCTACCCTCCAACCCGTCGTTTAGACAACCCCATTGCGCCGCGTGTCTTTGCATGAGGCGAGTTGATGAATTCGAAGGGGCCAATCGATCCCGGTCTCTTTCTCCATTTCCTTACGGGAGTGTGTGAAGATCACACGTAGATCACAAAGGATAGTCGTACACGTAGGTCATACCGCGGGATACGAAGCTCTTATTTTCAATGAGTTTGTGTTGTGAAACTTCCCTGATAAGTAAAGTGATTTGATATTTAGTGTTGGATCGACAAGAAGCAAGCAAGTCAGGGTCAAATACTTACAGGAAAGTGGAAATAGAATTGGATAAGATTATAATGGTGAGAAACAATTTCCTTTAAACAAATGATTCAGACCCTTTATCATCAGTCTTTGTTTGCAAGTGATAACATTGGTTATCGTAGACTCACCGACTACCGTAAATGACGCGACATTTGTGTTCGTTGGAATTCATGTTTTCCTTATATTTGAGTACTTTATAAGGAGCGGGTACTTCAACTGAAAAATATACTTATTATCCTACAAATGTGAAAGTTTGTATAGATATTATTATGAGGATGTGATTTATGAAAATGTTTGTTATTCTTTCACGCAAAAACTACTGAACGGATTTGGATGAAATTTGACACACAGATAGAATATGGTCTGGATTAATACATAGGATACCTACATTTTATCGCAGAAAAACGTATGATTCCTCGAGAATGCGGGTGAAACCGCGGGGGACAGCTAGTTCTACTCAGTAGAGTGTCTCTATGTAGATAGAGAAGAGTTTTTCGGAAATATTCATTAGCAGTTTTATCCATACAGATAGAAACTTATCAAGTGAGATTAGTATAAACAAACGATGGCTTTCATCAAAGTATGATCATATCAACGGTCCCTACGTACAAGCGGATATGTTCCATACATGATGTATGTATGGGACATGTCAGTTTGTGTGTAGGGACCGTCGATTTGAGCATAGAATATAAATTCCCCTAATGTTGTAACTGTGTTAGGTATCAAAAGTAAAAATATTATATCCGTGATATAATTGTGTTTTTTTTATACGACTAAGTCGGTAAACAAGCATACGGCCCGCCTGATGGTATGCAGTTACCGTAGCCATATGGACGCTTACAACACACGAAGCATCGCTCACGCGTTACCGACCTTTCCCCCCTCCCCTATGAGCTCTGGCGACCTTACTCACGCGCAGGAACCCAGGAACACAACATTACACAACATAAAGTTATTTGGCTGCGGTATTCTGTAAGGTGGAGGTACTTCTCCAGTCGAGCTGCTCTTTGAGCGAATAAACGCTATGCTCTACCTCTCTTAAAACACAACAAATAAAATTAATATGATGTTGATACTTTTATGTATTAATAGTATGTGCTAGAGCATCATCTTCCATTGTTCATCACTTTATAGTGAGACTCACTTTTTGCAGCCTTCACTATTAATATAGACATATTTAAAAGAGTTAACTACCATGGGAGGTAATTAAAAAAGTTTTAAAATTAGGCTAATCTTATTTATGTAATGACGATGACTGTACCAATGAATCTAAAGTTTTCCTCGAAAACATCAGTTTTAGTTACATTGTTGTGAATCAAATTTTATTGGTGACATCATGTAAAATGATCAGAACCTTCTGAATTGATAGCGATACCATTATTATAATAACAAGATGACTACACTACTGTTTTCGACTTACTGGATATTTTGTTGATAAATTCGTTAGTAATTTCAGTTTTTCTACTTATATTTAGGTACCTATTTCATTGAGCATTGATGCCCAACGCCTCATGCCTGTTTTGCCCATTTTCAATCGACTCAAATCTAGTTCTGCCTTCGAATAAAAGTAGTGTGGGAAAATTATATGGCACTTACAAATCATGTTTACCAAGTTGTCAGTTACCTTACAGATAATAGTAAAATGGCCTATAATCCTTCAATAACCTGTCAGTCGGATGTCGATTTGATATATAGGTAGGTTAAACTTATCTTAGTAGGTAGGTACAGTTACTGTTTACTCTGCTGATGTTTGTTTGCATAGAGGCAGAATAGAGTGGGTGATAAACCACACAAGGATATATTTCTCATGACCTACTTTTACTTTCCATTACCTGATTAGAATTGCGATGAGTATCTAGAGGACGATGATCCTCTATATAAATAAAATGGTCCTCCATACAGGATGTTGTTTTGGTCGGCGACAAGCGACCCAGGAGCGGTTAGTACAAAATACATTTTCCAAAAATGGACTTAATTCCATTAAATACTGTAAATGCGTTGAGAAATACCTTATTCAATTTGAAATAAAATTACCGCAAAGTATGGTCACTAGGCACGTGCACAGACTAGAGCTAGGCGCAAGCTGCCATCGCCCCACCCCTTTACTCCCTCGCACTCCCGTTGAATATTACGTCTACACTTAGCTTATTACATGATTTTTCAATAAACATTATTTTTATTATTATAAAAAAATAAAGTATTTTTTAATATTTTTTTTACCACCAGTATCATTTGTATTATCGACCCTGAGTCGTTCGTCACTGACTAAAACAACGACTTATCTTATATACATCAACAAATGATTCACTAAGATTAGGTCCAATGTATAGTTAAGGTACGACGGACTGCCAGTAAGAAACTATCATTTGATAGGATAACATGATGAATTTCTTTTATACGACGCAGCATATTTCATGTTTCATATTATACTGATGAAAAGGGTTCTTCTCTTTGGGTTTGCACGACTACCTTTAGAGCTTTGTGGAGAATGCGGAGCTTTCCCCTGAAATACCAGACCTAGAAGAAGAAGACCGTCGTATTCATCAGTACTGCTTTCGATCACAAGCGGTTGCCTAAAAATGTATTTTTTATTCGTCGATTACAACAACCATTCACTATAGCTCTTGCCGCTATATCCTATTATCTTTTACAAAGCCTATAACGATAATATAGTAAGGCAGTTATGACTATTTCACGATTCTATAATAAAATAAGCTCGTTAGATTCAAAAAGAAACGTCCATATTTAAATGCATTCAATCTCATAAACGATACGATTGAATCACATCACTGTCCACGCGCAATCACAAAACGGGCGTCAACAGATGCGCTGGCAACATAACGCCGACAAACGTTATCGCTTATCGGCTATCGGTGCGATATCGCCACCCGCCGCGTCGTATGCGCGACTCGTCAAAATCGGCAATTAGCCAACAGCCCATCACCCATCAGAAATGGAATAATTAGGGCGTGCTTCGAAATACCAGCGTTATCGTCTGATTGTGTGATGTGTCGAATTGGTAGTTATTAGAATTAACTATGTCTCATTTTCTGTAAACGTATACCTTGAAATTGCTAGAAACGTGTGCTCAAGTAGGTTCCTACCAGCGTTGCCAGATTTTTTTTCAGGCAAATCGGGGTTTTGTGACCTCTTGAGTAAAAAAAGCGGGATTCTATCGCCGAAAGCGGGACATACTAAAAAAACCGGCCAAGTGCGAGTCGGACTCGCGTACCGAGGGTTCCGTAGAAACTTGTAGGTATGTAAATAGTTAATTGATCACGGGAATCGAGTCTCGAAGATTGATCCCCTTTTCTTACGATTAGGTTCTAATATTATCGCAAAAATAAATGTGATATTACTACACGCTTTGCGGATTTCTTCCTTTACTTGTGCTGCATAGAATTGCTTCTTGCCTTGATTCTAGGTCAACGGGAAGTGCCCCATAGGTTTTGAATCCCTTGCGAGCGTCATTACGTTGACGCATTAGTCTGATTTTTGTATGTCACAGTGACATTTAGCACACTTTGGCGCGGTTCTCCTTAAACACCACTCCGGTGTTCACGGGCAAGCTGGTGCCATTTTCTGTGCAGTGGTGTCTATACAGTGTTATAATTTGCCACTTCTACATCTAACGATGATTTCTCCGACGAGTAATCCTAGAAAAGCGGGACTGAGCCAGTCCCGCGCGGGACATTTACTTTTGGGCTAAAAATCGGGACGTCCCGCCAAAATCGGGACGTCTGGCAACGCTGGTTCCTACCTACCGGCGTGTTCTCAGTTGTACTTGGGAGCCATTTAACTTTTTGGACTGTTATATATATATATGTATGTAATACCTTTATGAGCTTAATGAATATTACCAAGTGCCTAGTAGTAGGTAGTTTTACGGCTATTAGTAGATATAATAATAAATTAGAAATCAAGTTCGTCTTGAAGGAACTCAAAGTCTAAACCATGTCTTCATCTATCGTATATAATATGCAATTTACCGCCTATAGGATTTTATGTAGATAAATCTGAAATTCAGAAAGTAAAAGATGGCTGGCGGCTACTAAAACTCATTCACCGGTACAAAATTGTGTTAAACCACCCCTTGGCAACTCCGCTTCGGAGATAAACCAATCTGTGCTATTGCTCGGAATAGCAACCTTTATATTCAATTCTTAACCATTCAAAAATATACTTTAACTGAAAGGTAATAGAGTCGATTTAGGCTGGGCTTGTATTCCTTCCCTTCATTGAAAATAGCTTCGAGAATCGTAAGAGATTTTATTCTTTATTTTGTGAGGGATAGAACAGACATTTGGTCGCAGAAAGGAATATTCCAAAAGAGGGGTAGTTATCAACGGTTACCTTTGAAGTGGCGCTTCTGCATGCAAATTTTTAGGGGATAGCCTGGGAGATATTTTCAATTTGACTTGCAAAATTCACGGTAGATTGAAAATCTGTATTTTACTACAACTGTTTTTATGTTTAGGATAGATAAATTTAATAAAGCAATTTAATTGGGCACATTTACACGGTAAAGAGTTTTCCGTTATTAAAATAATATAACAAAATTACACTAAACAAAAAAAAAAACTAACGTAGGTATAATGATGATAAAATGAACATATGGAAACTTTTGAGAATTTATGAATGATAAAAAATATGTTTAGCGCCATCTCTTGGTCATTGCTTGAACTTCTAAGTTCAGCCTGTTTTTATTTGATCTATATTGATTTATCTTGAAAGAGTATCAAATATTTTTCATAGATGGCGCTCCAGAGACTGGAAATTGAGGCGCCATCTTTCCATTACGTTATGGACTAGGGTAATCAAAGGTTTCGTCTAGTTATAATTGCTTGATTATTCCTAGTATTTTACTGTAGATGCCACCCTATACGAAATACCAAAACCCCAAAAAAATATTTATATTTTACTTTACAGAAATGAACAAACACTATAAATCTGATATTATTATAGTAGCATTACTATCCTTCAGTTTAACTATGAACATTAATAAAATAATACTGGTTTTTATTAGAGAGCGCGCAAAATGGATCATTACAGTGTCGGCCACATTATTGGTCTAATTTGGCGTTTCGGTTTTATGTGTTTACTTGACGAGCGTCCGACGAGGCGGCGACCGGCTTTCATTATCCGCACCGAATCCAATAAATCGTAAGCGGATTCTATGGGCACTATGTGCAGATTGTGATAGTTTGGTACGTGACTGATTTTTAGCAGGACGAATTATAATAATTGCTGCAAATAAGGAAAGTAGGCAATTTAACGTTTACTTTGAAGTCGAAAAGGCTACAAGGTAGGTATTTAAATGAGTTCCCCTAACTACACAATATTATACAAGGAATAAGAAATCATTATGAGACTCATTTTTTATAATTAATTAATTATGGGAACTGGCTCTCAAGTGCTGCTGCTGGGAGACTTGCCAACATGAAGGTGGTAGCAGGTGGATGCCACAAAGCACCCTACTACCTTGCTATGGTTAAGCTGTCAAATTCATTGTTATTAACATTGTTTTTTCATTGTATACTTTTTTGACCTCAATCTCACCATGTAGGTAGGTCCTAAATGACGTTGTGGTGGTAAGCAGACCTAAAAAATACAAGTTTAACTGCCGGATCAGACCACTGGAGCTACTTGCGGACAGATTTTCAACTCAAATAGGTATATAATATATTTTTCAACACACTCGCTCGTAAAGTGACATTTATTGCACCGCATTTAGTATTTTAATGCAGCACGCACTAGTGCTTTTTACTTTACATTACCGCACAGTTTTATGATAGTACCCATAATCCCGATTATGAACAATTTGTACCTCACTGCAAGTATTATGTGTGTAGACCAAGCATTCTTATTTTATATTTAAACGGGTAAAATAGTATGACAGCTCACCGCTGTCAAAAAAAAAACTTGCGCGCCATATTTGTTAACGTTCTCATTGTGTGGTTGATTATCATCAAAAAATCTACATAAAAAATACAAGTCTGTTTTTTTCCTGGCAAGTGTGTTGAAAAACGTCGTATGACACGCGTGTGCATTGATTATTATACTCTCGGCTCACGCGCTTAATCTTCGCTCGAGTGTTAATAACCAACTTTGCACACATGTATCATAATGTACTATAATTAGCACAAGGAATAACTATTGTTACACTGAATCACTTATAATACCCGTTAATATTGTTTCACAAAATGCATGTTTATAAACGGGTTGCTACCTACTCTTATTAAAAAAATTACTGCCTGTACTTCCTGCAATAAATACAATACATATACGATATAATAATAATTCTAACGATAATTTTTTACGCCGCATGGATTAAACGCATCAACACAGAACAATTTCGCTCGGCTAGTAATTTATGTGTGGTGTCAGTGAATTGGCTCGCTGAGGCTACTTAATCAGATTCATTACAGTTCGGTCCGTGTCCGCAAACAAGGGATCTATCTGTTTACACAATTCACACCGTAGCTGTAGGCTATATTACGTCCGAAATCGATACGCCAGTCATATTGTCCACAAGTGTAGTGATGGATTCTATGCTTCATTTAAATTTAGAAACTAGCTCTTCTGTTCCCCGCGGTTTCACTCGCGTTTCTGGGATAAAAAGTAGCCTAAAATAGCTCGGGGATAAATGATAGAATAAAATTCGTCTGGTAGTTTCAGAGATTAGCGCGTTTATTAAAATTATAGTACTAAATGAGTTATTAGTAGCACCAACATTTGTCGACACTCCTTGAGAGGAGGGCTTCGTATTTTAGGATGATGACAATTCGCCTGCTAGTCAACCTGATGATATAAAAAAATGGTTTTCGTTAATGAATAAAGATTTCAGTATTAGTCCACGGTTTGATGGACTTCATTATTTGAATTTTACTTCTCGGTTATGTAGATTTAAGCAATGTTTTCGTTCAACGAAAAGTCAGTGGTGATGTGAATCATAGAAGTTTCTTGGATGAATCCCTCTTTTGGTTGAATCCATTCGAAAGTATTTCTTCTCATTTATAATTGAACCTCCTTTCTTTATATAGAGTTATTATGATTAAAAAGATTTTGAGTTTCGAACATTTGTAACTCTACCATCGGACTTTTTGGCGGTAACTTGCAGAGTGACGTAGCGTAGTATTTATTTTCATAAATTCGTGTATTTTGAGTTTTATTGCATATTATCGGTGGTATTTTATCCAATAAAGGTCAATCCATGTGCTCCAGTGAAGTGAAATGAAATGAATCATGTGTACCGTGACTTTTCAAGTTGTCTCAAGAAGTCCGTGAAAAGTTTTAGTACAAAAATACCACCAATAACACCATTGTACATGAATTTTATGGACGGTGACTGACTGAGGACTATGTGAAAGTGATTTATTGTGACTAGAACTTATAATATAACTGGAAAACGGCATAATACAAAAGCAGTGTGACACCAAGATATTAAAAAATAAAAATAATTACTCTACCATCGTATTAAAAACACATCTTATAAGTACCTCCATACTTCTCTCAAGCCCGTTCTACACCTTCCACCCTCACCATCCCTTCAGTTCATCCCTAGGGGTGCCGGGAAGGAGGCGTGTCGCGTCACAGGGGGTGTGCGCGCATGCTCTGTGATCTTGTTATCAACATGGCGTATAGATTGATGGATGAGACAGGTCACAGGGTCAAAAATATGGTTTGGGGGAAGACAAGGTTTTATGAAAGGAATAAATTGGTCTGAGGTATCCCAGTATATAACTTTTACTTTGGGTATTAGTTTTTCAAGCTGAATTACTAGAAAAACTGATACCCTAATGCAGCGATGCAATACTAGTTGTGCCCCATGGTTTTACCGGCGAGTATTGAAATAATTATGTACATACTCGTAATAATAATGTTTTATGAGACTTGGAAATATTATTTGAATTATATCGAAATGCGAAAGTGTGCGAGTGTTTTCATGAAATTTGGTATTTCGTCATGGACACTGGCTTATTTTCATCCCAGAAGCGCGGGTTGAACCGCGGGCGACAGCAACACTTTTAACCACAGATATGGTAGTATGTCCTTTTAACTAATCAAGCTTGCAAACTAAGGTATAACCGTAACTTATTATTATAATCTAAAATCAGTGCGATAGTACGTAAATGGGCATAGCTCTTGTCACAAATGCTCATATCTTAGACCGAGTTTGTTGTATGAATAATAAATGTTACATGTTTATATGTAATTTTCATACATTACTTGTATATTTGTATGAATAGCTCAATAATAAAAATATATGTAGTACTTTGAATTGTAGTTTTGGAATTCTGATGCAAATTAAATTCTAACGTAATGTACGATCTTCTTACGTCACAGAATAAAGAATACATATATTTAGTACAACCTGTACAATTAACGTACTTGTAGTTATTTTTATAGTATGCCTGCGACCTCTGGCTAGGAAAATGTTAAGAAACTTGTAAATTATAAAATATATTCTGCGATATATCTAAAGAATGTCTTTATGATTTGATACTAAATATCTTCATATCCCCAAGATTATAAACTTAGCTTTACTTACATTAAATTTTATTTATAATTTAATGTCCAAAAATATGTTTAATGCGCGTGGATAGAGTTTCAAAAACACTTAAAAATGCGCCCTCCATACCTCATGGTACGCCAGTTCTCAATCTTTTGAAATCTTGACTACCTACATTATTTTTTTATTGTTCGAGGTGGTTCTACAACTTGTAACGGAAAGGGTATATCCATTACAGTATTCCACTTCTTTGATCCTCATTGAGCAGTGACATGTGGTATGATTTTTTTAGTAATTCATTTTTAGCTGAAACTTTTTATAGGGAGTCTATACCTGGGGGTCTACCACAAGCTCTTAAAACAAGGTTAAAATAACCTTATTTGTCTTCTATCCTGTTTTGACGTCGGATGTCAAAGAAAGACAAGTAAGGTTATAATAATATTGTTTTAAGAGCTTGTGGTTCGCCCTCTGATCTATTCTTCATCCCTTTCCGTTACACGTTGTATATTCGACGCGTATGTTTTTTTTTTTATTTTTGAAAACTTTTCAAGGCCTGCGCAACAATTTCTATAAGTTTCATTGCAATCAAATGAATATAGGCACGCATTCGTTACAAACAGTTAATAGATGGAACTACTTTACTATGACTCTTGATTATTAATATGAAACAAGCCTTTTGTACCTAGTTATCTGTGGGTGAAATAAATAATACTATGACGGGGCCTGCGAGGAATTTGAAAGATAGGTATTTGTGCATATGACTAGAGTAACCACTTACGCCGGTATCAGGCGGGCCGTATGCTTATTTTGTTTAAATAAATAAATATCCTGGGACATTCCTCACACACGGTCCTGATCCCAAACTAAGCGCTCTGCTTAGTTTGGGATCAGGACCGTGTGTGAGGTTGTACTTGTACTATGGAAACCAGATAACTGATATAATATATATACAACTTTTTGTTTGTAAATACACAATATACATAATTACACCCAGACTCAGGACATTCAGACATGTTCATGCACACAAATGCATGTCCTGTGTGGGAATCGAACCCACGACCTGCGGCGCGTAAGGTGAATCTTAACCAACTGCACCAATTGGCCCGTCAGATTACCGATATAAGTATAAAAAAAATTAACTATTGCCGTCGCGCAGCCTCAAGTCTGCCCCCGTAGAGTGCGATAGCGACAAGCGGCAGCTCAGTGCTCATTGTCGACAACCATATTATCTAGGGGCCTGACCGATTATATCACAAAAAAAATACGAGATCGATGTTTAGTATTCTCCTTTTTTCCTTCACGAAAACTGAGCCAATTCAATTATTTCTTACATGAATAAAATAAAGTATGTCTAGGTTCTTGTCTCTTTCTTTTATGCTAAAATCTTTTTGAATTTGTCTGGTAGTCTTCTAATTAAAGCGATAATATATAAAGCTTTTGTAATTTTTGGTGTGTCATATTTTTTTTACTAATTAAGTAGTTGCTGAAAAAGGAAATGACGGGAACGTGTTTACAGGAAAACTTTATTTTATAAAAAAAAGTTCTAGACTTCTACAGGCATTATTCAAGAAGAAAACAAGGGAATACATTTGTATGGAGAATCGCAGGCCCTATTCCCTCCTAGGTATAGATAGTCCTATTGAAATCTATGTGTGCCAAAAGAGACCAACAAATTGGTTAAGGGGGCATAATTATTAAAGATCTTACTATAGTTTAAGCAACACTGTCCAACATTTACAATACAATGACCGACCGCCTCCCAGTCCGTCGGTTGTGACAAAAAAACTACTTTCCTCTTTCTGCCCGTCACACGACGGTATAGTGACTTACCGGGCATTTGTTTTTTTAGGCTGCCCCGTGCACGATAAAATATTTTTTGTGGTAGTAGCCCGCTACGGTTGGTAAGGTATCGATGAAAATTGTCGATAGCTTTGCCAGGCTAGAACTGAATGCTTTGCATAATATATGTTCATTGGAATACACATCGTTTTTTTAATGAAACTTTTCTATTAACAACAATTATTCAGAAATTTTATAATAGCCTTTCAATTTATGTGTAGCTAAATACAAGTCAGTCTAAAAGCTTTTCTATGAACAAACTCCTGTAAGATGCCATATTAAAGTTTTAAAACCGGGGAAATGTCTTGTATAAAACTTTAGTATGACAATGGCCCTGATTCTGTTGTTCCCAACTTAACTAATTTTAATCTCATTATGTCTCTTTCTAACAAAGAAAATAAGAAAAGGATGTAAGAAATTTAGTCCTGTCAAATTAGTCCAATGCTTGTTTTCAATATAAATTTAGTCGCCATCTATCGCGGTTACGCCTAAATACACGCAAAATAAGACGGCACAGATTAATTTGACAACTTAAAATATGTTCTATCCTTTTTCAATAATGTTCGTAAGAAAGAGATGAGATGTGACTAAAATTAGTTTAGTGCGATTTACAACAGAATCGGCACCAATGATTAAATTGCTTTATTACTATGTCATACAAACGTTTTTACAACTGCGTTTTATAAACAATTAGCATTTAATCTAAAATGCGGTATAAGTGTCACTTGTACAACAACATTACGTTTTAAAACTTGCTTATTTACCATCGTAAATAAGCAAGTTTGGCTGATTCATTGTAGATACATCTATCTACAATGAATCAGCCATAGAAGTTTAAGATGTTATGACCAATTTGTTAGTTGGGGAAATCGTTGGATCCTTTTTAAGCCTATTGCACGCACGGAGGAGTGTGAGTGTGTGTAATTAATGTTTATATGGAGAAGAAGTATAGAAAACCCCGCCTCCCGGAAGGCGACATGTATGGCACTACAAGTCAGCAGATTGGGATGGATTGCGAGATTTTTACGCATCGTACCCGTGGAGACAGCTTTGCTTCGCATCAGATGATCCTGACACCTGTGCAGCTGCCGTCGCTGAGGCGATACTGGCGGGAATGGAATGTTATATCCCAAACCCGCTAGTGGCTGCAGGGGTGAAGAAGCGACCGTGGTTTAATCGGCCCTGCAAAGATGCTAGACAAAATAAGCAGACTTTGTTTGAGGCTTGGACCACGGCCCGAACTAATCAGGACCCTAACATCTCTGATGCGAAACGCAAACTTAACGCTGCCTCGAGGTTCAGTAAGCGAATGATTGCCAGGGCTAAGTTCGATTTCGTCGGCAGGTTTGGTGAGAGACTGACTAGCCTTCCCTCCGGGAGTCGCGCTTTTTGGTCTCTTGCTAAAGCTGCTGAAGGAAACTTTTGCCAGTCGTCCTTGCCACCACTCCGTAAGCCGGATGGAAACTTGGCCCATAGTGCAAAGGAGAAAGCTGATCTTTTGGGCTCTCTCTTTGCCTCGAACTCCACTTTGGATGACGGGGGCGCCACACCGCCTACCATCCCGCAGTGTGTTAGCTCCATGCCAGAGATAAGCATTACCCAGCAGGAGGTCAGGAGGGAACTGCTTTCTCTGGACATCCATAAGTCGAGTGGGCCAGACGGCATACCGGCAGTGGTGCTGAAACAGTGTGCTCCTGAATTGTGTCCAGTATTAACGCCTCTTTTCGCACTTTCTTACACCAAAAAGGAAGTCCCGTCTTCGTGGAAGACTGCCCACGTGCACCCAGTGCCCAAAAAGGGCGATAGATCAGACCCGACGAATTACAGGCCTATCGCCATCACCTCCCTTCTCTCCAAAGTAATGGAGCGTGTAATCAACACGCAGCTTTTGAGATACCTGGAGGATCACGAGTTGTTGAGCGACCGACAATATGGCTTCCGCCACAGTCGCTCAGCTGGTGACCTCCTTGTGTATCTCACGCACCGTTGGTCACTTGCCATCGAGAGTCAAGGTGAGGCATTGGCAGTGAGCCTAGATGTGGCGAAGGCGTTCGATCGGGTCTGGCACAGGGGTCTTTTAGCGAAGTTACCATCATACGGGCTTCCCGAGGGATTATGCAAATGGGTTACCAGCTTTCTGTCCAGCAGATGCATAAGAGCCGTCGTTGACGGTAGCTGCTCTGATAGCATGGACATAAATGATGGCGTCCCGCAAGGCTCTGTGCTGTCCCCTACACTGTTCCTACTGCATATCAATGATATGCTGTCTATTGACGGTATTCATTGCTATGCGGACGACAGTACAGGGGACGCTTTTTACACGGGCCGTGCAAATACCCCTCGTTCCGAGGTGGAGGAAAGTCGCGAACGGCTGATGTCTGAAATCGAGAGTACATTAACTAGTGTCTCCGATTGGGGTCGACTAAACCTAGTCCATTTCAACCCCACCAAGACTCAAGCCTGCGCGTTCACCGCTAAGAAAACCCCATGGTCTGTGGCTCCACAATTCCAGAATACCTCCTTGAACATCAGTCAAAGCATCGGGATCCTTGGCGTCGACATTTCTAGCGACGTTTTGTTCCGAAGTCACTTGGAAGACAAGGTTAAGCTGGCATCCAAAAAGCTCGGAGTACTCAATAGAGCGAGGCAGTACTTCACGTCGGGGCAAAGGCTACAACTTTATAAGTCACAAGTCCGGCCTCATATGGAGTACTGCTGTCACCTATGGGCGGGAGCACCTGGATACCAGCTTGGGCCTTTAGACTCGGTTCAGCGACGTGCCATCAGAACTGTTGACGATCCCGAGCTCACAAGCGGTTTAGAACCTCTCAGTCTGAGGAGAGACTTTGCCTCTTTATGTGTGTTCTACCGCTTGTACAACGGAGAGTGTTCTAAAGAATTGTTCGACTTGTTGCCCACGGCTACCTTCTACCATCGCAACTCCCGCCATCGACGGGGAGTCCATCCTCACACATTGAAACCAGAGTTGTTTCGAACTGTGCGGGCCCAAAGGAGTTTTCTTCCGCGGACGCTCAGATTGTGGAATGAGCTCCCCGCCGTGGTTTTCCCAATGGAGTACAGCATGGGGTTCTTCAAAAAGGGCGTGAAGAGATTTCTTTAGGGTCGGCAACGCGCGAGTGATACCCCTGGTGTTGCAAGCGTCCATAGGCTACGGTAACTGCTTACCATCAGGCGGGCCGTATGCTTGTTTGCCACCTTAGTGGTATAAAAAAAAAAAAAGCTACATGAAATACATTAAATTAATTAAGCAAACATTACACATGCGTTTGACTCACACACACATGTCAAACTTAGAAGAATGTCAAACATAATCACAATAGCTGATAATGGTATAGTATGTTTATTGTGACCACTACTGGGCCACTATTTTGATTTAATGTGGCTAATCTTAAAACTATAATCAACACTATGAAAATGACTCGATGTATATTTAGGTTTTATGAAAAGAAAATGTAAAAAATATAATTATGTTTTTACAACCTCTATTGTGTTGTGTGTAGGTACTGTACTATACTGAATAATATCTAGAAAAGAAACACTGGAACCGATAATGTTTACGACAAGTTTGAGTTATCGATATTTTCCGGATAGAAACTCTCGATGCACTATCTCGTCTTATTATTTTTATGGTACTATGGCATTGTTTGTAGAGCAAGACAGATAGTGTCAATGATAAAAGGAGTAAGAGAGACGGATTTTCGAAGTTTCAAAAAGGAGAAATATTGAGATGCAGTTTATTTTCCATTTTATTTGAATACAAAGACGAATTTTCTCTTATAATGACTTTTCCGAATTCGTAATAATAATTTAAGTAATGTTTTAAGCTTTTACAAGAAATTTAACACCTAAAGATAGGTTTTTTCTTTTTATTTTCTTGTTTCTGTTTTACAGACAGCTTATTTGCATCTGTAAAAATAATATCGCATACCTCATTTTTATTTAAAAACTCAGCTGTCCCGCGCGGTTTCCCGAGGGATCGTATGTTTTCCCGGGATAAAAAGTATCCTATGTGTTAATCCAGAGCATATTTTATATGTGTGCGAAATTTCATCCAAATCCATTTGGTAGTTTTTGCGTGAAAGAGTAACAAACGTAAACTTTCGCGCTTATAATATTAAGAAAGAATAGTAAAGCCCACCACAGACGTAGCTATAATATATATTAATATGCCGAGCTATAATATAAATTACAGTACAGTTTGGCGAAGTAACAGAAATATATACTATAAGTAGCTGCGTGTGCGGTTACTCAAAGATTATTAGTAGTGAAAATATATCGTAATATGCCTTGCTATGATTTATACTATTATATTATAGCTACGTCAGTGATGGGCTTAAGGATGTGGGCGGATCACTCAAGACACCTCATCGAATTTTGACGATATTTATACTTGCCGTCATACGGCTTGAAGTTACTTTATTATCGTTATGAAATAGCTTGTTTTTAGACGTTACTACGTACTATAACTTCTAAAACTAGGATTTTACAATTTGGTGTATTCTAGTACATTATTTCAGTCGACCTTTTCATGGTGTTACATCCACAATCCATTAATGTTAGTCACAAAAGAATTTTATATAAACATAATTGTATTACAAAGACACATGCAACAATGCAATATATTATAAAGTTAATAATAACCAATTATAATAATTCAAAACCTTACAAACGACTTTGGATTGCATAAATAATTTAATACCTATTTGCCATTTATTCTCATTTCCAGTTGTAATTAAAAGCCTCTTGGATACGCCAACCTAGCTCTAGAATATGACTTGTATCGATTCATTATAATAGTTTCATATGTGTATAAGACGGAGGTAGGGTTGCCATAATTTTATAAATAAAAAAAACTGATAGAGTTTTTGAATAGTTTTTTATTGGAATTCTTAATTATTTGGAAATGTAGTGAATAAATTAGTTCGAGTAAGATATGTAGCATTGATTTATGAAAAAAATATTTATGTTTTTTTCATCTTTTGAAGCTCGTATTGAAAACTATTCATAAATATTGTACACACATATGTGTATAAATAAAATCGAATATAAATAAGAAGTAGTTTTTTTGTTTTGAGGGTTCTTTGCCCAAAAGGTGACCACAAGCCAACGTCATCCATCCGTCTCAGTATGTCTCTACCATAGATATAATATATGTACTTTATCTGTGGTTACAACGCTGTAGCTGGTTGAATACGTGTTACTTAGTACGTGACACTATGGCCTCTATAACATATTATTTACTGTGAAGTATACATTACTTTTTTGCTTAAGCTGTTTACCTTGGTTTAATACGTATTTAGTACCCTTTTCCTTATTAGATTTTTTCCTGTTATACTTTAATTTTTAGACATTTTCATTCAAAGCCGAGGTCCATTTCTTATTTTATCCATGATTTTGTACCATTTCACACCGATTGAAATAAGTAACTTTATTTTTTACATGGTTGTTTAAACCTAAAGATAAATAATCAATTACATTTCTACTTAGATGGATAAAACAAATAACCTACTCTATCACTTTTTTTTAATAAAATACAACAATATCAAACAATAAGATAGCTCGAAAAGCTACAGAGGATTAATACTCTGTGTTCATAAATTCCAGCAAAAATTTTTTTTTAAGTAGTTAGGTTTTAGTAATGTTAGTTTGTTTATTGAACCCAAATCGTTGATATACAATATATCATCATCATCATCATCAACCTATAATGTCCCACTGCTGAGTACAGGCCTCCTTTCACAAATGATGGTGAAAGGGAATGGGCAATACTCCACCACGCGTGCCCACTGCGGATCGGTGGAGGTAGGCTAGTGGTCAACGTACTGTTGGAATTTTTCAAGCCGCCTAGGAGGCATCCAACTAGCTTAACGATTATCACAGTTACGTGATAACCGGGACCAACGGTCTACGTGCCTTCCAAAGCACGGAAACGCTTGATTTGAAATACCATTAGGCGGTCACCCATCCAGGTACCGACCACGACGGTGGTAGATTAACTTTGCCGATCGACTAATCATGCTACACCACAAGCGCTTCTCAATACAATATATAGAAAAATAAAAAGGATACCGAACAAATTTGCTTCTAGTTTCTATCTTAAGACGCGTTGCATAGCGAAAATATATAGGACCGTGTCCTCCTATATTCCACAAATATGGTGACCCTAGGCAAGCTGCAGCACAGGCGGTCCACACTATAAAGGGAACGAAACTGGTTTGGAACTTGAATGCCGACGAACGCGACTTGAGACTGCAGTATCGTATACTTGGATTGACTTACGATGGTTGTTGTTAATAATTAAATATGTTTCAATAAAATTATCAGAAATTCTACTATTGAACACATAGGTCGTCCCCATCAAAAAGGTTTATACTATAACTGGCTTTCCACCCTGCGTATCCCTTAGGGGTTCAATTTCGCGCAATCCTTTCTGGTGCTCACCTGGAACTCCTGTGCAAATTTCATGCTGCAGGCACCGATCAATTTAAGCTCGATGTAGTAGAGTATTTTTTAAACATGTGGACTTTTTATTGCAATTACCTCTTTGGTTTTACTGAATATAATACTACTTGTAGCGACATCTATCAGCCATCTATCAGTAACACTGAGATAGTTCACACACGGAAAGATAGATGACGTGGCGCTACATTATCCTGCATCGCGCTTACGAAGTGACCCAGGCTGGCGGAAGAACTTCCCTTTTAAATGGAGGTGTCATCCACCTTGCACCTCCATACTACTTATATCAACATTTTGATCACGTTCTGTCCCAGACTGGCTCTGCTACGAAAGCTTATACTGGGATTCCAGACTACCTAACTAGAACACACTTCCGGGTAGTGATTACTTTATCCTAACTTAATCGAGAGTCATTAGAAACAAATAAATATTTTATAGCCACATTATATGAATGAATGGAATTAATATTCATTAACATAGTTCACGGCCATGATCATAAAATATATCGATAAAGTGCAAATAATGTTGTTATTAGAATAAATTAAGTAGGTAAGACGATCGATTAAGCATGCATAGGAATTGCAAAATAAATAATTATATTATGCTAAATTCATTCATCTATAAATATAATTTATAAACTTGAATGATGTGTGGCAAAATAGATATATGATAATTATATTGATTGAATATCTTGAATACGAATCATGATCATCATCATCAGCCTATGTACGTCCACTTTTAGACTCAGGCCAATTCCCAATAATTACAACAGTCATCTTCCAGTCAAATATTTTCCGTATCCACCCGCCATCTGCCAGGTTTCACAGGGGTACACCTAGTGAGAAAGCGCCTACTTTGTTTTCACGTTCGTGGTCTCCAGTCAAGAACTTGTCTTCCACAATGGTTACCGATTCTACAACATTATATGGCCTATCCATTGGCACTTCAGCTTGCTTATTCCCAGAGCTATTTTCTTTAAATCACAGAGAATCCCCGAGCACATAGGCCCTTCCATTGTCTGCTGCGCATCTTTGGATTAGACCAACTGTGAAAGACCACGTTTCACGCAGGACGCCTTCAAATAAATACCTTTGATTTGAGACTTTACGAGTATTACCAATGTAAAAACACGATCTTGCTTCTTGAAACTTAATAATTACGTAAATTAAACCCTGTTTTACCAGTTTTTTATCAAAGTTTTTGGTGTGACGCTCAAAGCAATTAGAAAGTGTAAAAAGGACTATAAGAAGAGCGTTTAATTGCTAGCAATTTGCGACGTGTGAATCATGGCTTCCGCGTTAAGTCTTTATTCAACTTAATTATTGTCAATTTAAGAGTTTTTGGAGGCTAAAGTGCCTAAAACCGGTATACAAGAGGATATTTATCATGCTAAAAAATCTTTTACTCTCCAACTAAAATTACGAAAGAGCTTACAAAAAAATTCGTCGTACAAATATTACGATTGATTAGTTCGTTTGTTTGTTCTCTATAAACACATTCGTGATTTCAAATTTGGTCCTATAGAATAAGTCATTCACCATGATACACATAAATTAGATTTTAATTATATTATGATGAAAAATGACAAAAAAATTACCATTCTCCCTTTATCTCCCTCCAAAGTTCGCAAAGTAAAAAATCTGAAATAATAACAGTTGATAAACATTGATGTTAATAGTACAGGAATATATAGCGACATTTCTAACTACCACAGTTTTTTTCGAAATCATCAAAAGTCTATCACAAACAAACTTTGTTATGCAGTTTGGTATTTCACAACAAAAAATAAGCGTCCAAAGAAGACTGGAATTCTCGGTCCGCGAGTAAGACTTGGTCAGTAATTTTTTAATTTAAATGTGATTTTTTATTTTCAGTGACCAATTTAAAGTTACCCCATTATATAGATTATTGGGTGCATTCTGTACGAATCATAAAACTTTATTAAAACTTCCATGTTATAAATGCAATTAGGGTTATATTGTTAGAAAGTTAATTTTCACTATTATTTCTAAACATAAGCGTAGGTTTCTCTATGTAGTAATATTTTCACTCTTTTTACTAAATATTTAGAAGAAGTTTAATTTTTCTGCTTCATGGTTTAACATTTCGCCTCAAGATATTATTTTCCATCAAAACTCTAATCTTACTATACTAAGAAAATGTGGGCAAAGGCTATAACCATACACAGCCTAGAAGAGTTGCATAGGTTTTCAAGTTTAGCTGCTGAAAATGGCTGAAATACACTCGCAGGTGCTTGGCGGCAGGTCTAATTGAGTGTGGAAGCAAGCCATGGGAGTATTACAAAGTACTCTACCATCGTGCTATGGTGTTATGATACGATAGTTCCCATCACCGAACTCAGGCTCATTATAGGATCCGAAGCCATGACTTTTGCCAGGGCATTCGAGGTATTACCACTGATCTGCCTTAGGCGCCGATCCCGATCTAGAGTTCTGCGTTTCGCATTCACTGACACATAGTGACTGCGAAATTAATATAAATAAATAAGTAAAAATCGTTTTACAAAAAAAAAAACGACTTAAAAATACACGAATGGAACTCCGGGACTGTTTTGAAGTCAGCAAAAATCTAATAGGTAAATAAAATAAATAAATATTATTTAATCGTAAAAAATATATATCCTATACAAACGAATTGAGAATCTCTTCCTTTTTGTAGTCGGTTAAAACGTATCCTGTAAATTTATTCTGGCTATCAATCCATCTAAATAACCATTTTAACTGTGGAACACGTGCTACCTTGCCATGTTTTTCTGTCCATCTATAGGCTAAGGCATACTAAAATGCAACATTTTTTGTTTATTGGCATTTAAAACATACTAATGGCACGTACAGATAAAACGAACAAGAGCGATCGAAGGCTAAAGAACGAAAGCGAACGAACGGAGACGTTTTTGCGAAAGCCCACAAAGCCTTTGCCAATGTCCGCTTGCCTTGCGTACATTTACAGGATAGTGGATACGCAATAAGGATAAGCTATTAAATCCGAACCTTCTTTCACTCTCGTTCGTTCGCTACCAAAATTATTGCATTGACCAATGCTGTAGCGGCCAGATTACAATATCAAACATAGTGAACTCTATCCCCCTTATTCATGATCGCTTTTTAACTAAATCAGTGTAATAATGTGCACCGTCTCAGTATTTCGATCTCCAAATATCACCTATAAGATAAATACTTCGGAATTTTAGCGAATCAACGTTTTATAACTTTAATATGAATAATGGGGTATATCTCTAACCCCCTTATTCATAATAGCTTTTTAACTAAATCAGTGTAATAGTTGTACGTAGTATTTATATACTCTGAGGTAATAGTGTGCCCCGTCTCACTCTTTCGATCGCCAAATGTCACCTGTCAGATAAAGACTTCGGAATTTTAGCTAATCAACATTTGATAACTTTATTATGAATAAGGGGGTATATCTTTATGTGTCTTATAAAGTCCGCAGCATAATGACTAGCCATGTGTAGCCAAGCGCTTGTATTTAAAATTGCCAATCTTTCACCGTCTTTATCGAGACGAATCGAGCGAAAACCGAATACGGCCGAAACGAGCGAGAGTTTGCGTGTCATTTGGCCGTAACCGTATCTTCGGATCCGATAAAAGGGTCTCCTGCACCGTTTTAATTAGGCGGTAAAATGTATCGAGAGGCTGATGGTGGCGATAGGGTTGTACACCGCGTGCATTATTGGAAGATTTTTATGGTTATTTATAGGTTTTTGCAAACTTTAATTACGTTGGAATTCTTTGATCGATAGGGTAAGCAGTAACATGTATTGTTGTTTACTTTCACAAATCAATAAGGATTACAATTAACTTTATAGGTATACCTACGTTTTTAGGGTACGGTAACCACTTACCATCAGGCAGGCCGTATGCTTGTTTTGTTTGCCACCTTAGTGATATAAAAAAGTTTTATTAACTGAACTCCAAAATGTAGCTACGTTATTTAATGTAACGAATTAATAAAGAAAAGAAATGGATGGCTATTCGCGAAATTATAATATCTACTGAATATTTAATTTATTATTATCTAACGGGCAGCCTACCTAAAATCAACAGATGAACCTGTCTTACATGTATCATTGCAATGATAGAGAAGACTTTTAAGGACCTTACATTTTTTAAATACCTACTCGTGTTTAGATTTTTATTCATAAAATGCCTTTATTTACGAAAAATTCGATAGGGTCAACCCTACATCCTGCAAAGAGGTACGTAACCGCTTGCGATCCACCAACGAGTGCCGTTCAGCTAATGCGTACCTACATTCAATGCATTGTGACCACTGATAGTAGGAACTTATACGACAATAGTTTATTTTCGATACGATCATCAACTCCTGCTCATAAATATATTTCACCTGTTGTTTGGCTTTTTGAGCATGCAAGTTAGACAAGTAGAAAAGGGGAGCAAGACATGTTACACGGCCTTATTATGTTCTTCTGATAGACCAATCATGATCTTGAGACGCATTGCCTTAATTGCATTTAATTGGCCAATGATTGATGACTTATAATTTTTTGTTTCAAACGTGTCCCTTATAGGTATAATGTGCAGCAGTTCATATCTAATAAGTTGATTAAAAAGCTGTACAGAAAAGTTGAACATGAAGAAAAACTTTATTTTTACGACTACAAAAATCATGATTTATTTAGTCACAAGTAGGTTTTACTGCAACAGATGATAATATGGCAACCTATAGAAGTACAGAGAAGGACACACATACAATAAATATATATAAAAAAGCTTATTAACAGGCTAATTAAGTGTAAGCGCTAAATAAAAACCAAAAATAGCAATTTTTATTAGTAATTTTTATTGACCAGCTCCAAAGCTTTACTAGTCTAACTCCAGTCCAGTTGCAAGTGGTCGCACCGGAGACCGGACAATGTGACCAGTTCGGTAGATCGTCGGATAATAGCGGCAGATAGTATTTCGCTATGTGCCCGTTGCTTTAACACAAACGCTTTTTTAAACATGTCTCTTATATAGTCTTATTACTATTTGAAAGCTTTAGAATTGAAATAGAACCTAAAAATGATTAATGTAAGAAATTAGTTATAACAATGTGTAGTTACTTGTGTCAAGCACTTAAGGTTCAGTTCGCTGCTCTACACATCAATATTCTTTATGTTGTTTAGTTTTTAATAAAATAAACCTTCTTGTTTTGTAATACAGAGTTTTTTAATTTGTTAGAGAATCATAAATTTTACAATTTGTCAATAACTGGATAACGCTTCGAATAAGTTCAAATCAGTAACCAACATCACTTTTAGAATAAGCGGCGCCTGAATCTGGGGGCACGGGAGTGCCCCCCGCCAAGACAGCCAAGCGAAGCGCAAGGGCACTACCTACCTTTTCTCGAAGCGCTTCGTCGTTTTTTTGAAGCCTCATAACTTGGGTTTGGATTACACCAGATAAACAAAATTCTCGGGACATGATGTCAATAGTGAACTTATTAAACAAATTAAGTTTCAATAACATAGCTTACACTTTAGATTTTATCGATACCTAAAAAACCCCGATTTCGTCACTGACTCACTGATGATCATCAAAACTCATAGGGTACTTACGGAAGTCCTAGAAAGCTGAAATTTGGTATGTAAGCTTGTATTAGTACACAATCAACAAAAAAATTATAAAACTTGGAAATTTAGAAACAAAAAAAAAAACAATCGTAACTTACAAAAAGAAGTGAAATCCCACCAAAAACATTTGTTGCCAAGACATATAGCTTGCACTGTCAAAAAGTTATCAGATCTCATGTAGAGCCAAGCTTATAACTCTACTTGCCCTTACTCTACAAGCCCTAACTTCACAAACTCTACACACCATAGTCAAAATATGTGGCTTGGCCGTTTCACTACTACAAGAACTATTGTATAACGAAAAAGTAACAGTGAATACATTTTTCACCTTACTCCCATGTGACGGTAGCGAAACGGCCAAGCCACATATTTTGACTAAGGTGTAGAGTTTGTGAAGTTAGGGCTTGTAGAGTAAGGGCAAGTAGAGTTATAAGCTTGGCTCTACATGAGATCTGATAACTTTTTGACAGTGCAAGCTATATGTCTTGGCAACATTTTACATTAAAATGTTTTTGGTGGGATTCAGGTTGTTTTTAAAATGCTTATAAAATATTATCTCACAGTAAGTAGGTAGGTAGGTGAGTCCATAGATAGATAGATGGATAGATAATATTTTATTGTTACACCAAAACATATTATTTCAAAAAAAACTTAAAACTAACAGTGAAAGTGAAACTAACCATCCACACATTGAAACTAGAATTGTTTCGAACTCAAAGGAAATTTCTTCCGTGGACGCTCGGACTGTGGAATGAGCTCCCCGCCGTTGTTTTCCCAATGGAGTACAGCATGGGGTTCTTCAAAAAGGGTGTGAAGAGTTTTCTTCAGGGTCGCCAACGCGCGAGTGATACCCCAAGTATTGCAAGCGTCCATAGGCTACGGTAATTGCTTACCATCAGGTGGGCCATATGCTTGTTCGCCACCTTAGTGGTATATATATAAAAAAAAGCAACTATTAAAACCTGACCAATCTGAAAATCAACTTCCTGTCTAATCTGTGACATTTTTCAGAGCAGCAGAGTTAGTGCATTACGAAGCTTACGATAATTCTCATTAAATTCAGTTTCGTGTGTGCATTTTCTTCATACCAGCTTTTAACATACACTAGCTAGATGTCGCTGTATTCATTATGCGCTGAACAACTTCTGAACAAAAACAATGTACTCGGAGGCAAACAATAACCAGTTAGAAAAGACAAAACTGTTACTTACATAACTTTTGTATCATAAATGCTCATTGCATCTGTACTCTTGAAAGTCTTTCTCTTGCGTATATTCTTAGAAAACGACGATAAATTTTAACGACAGTCTCTCTGTATAGTTTGATTGGAGTTTAATGATTGCAATTATTGTTGAAAGTTATAACAAATAGTTAAGGTTTTTGATGAATTTAAATTAATTGAGTTGACAACGTTTAGGTTTAACATATTAATTTCAGTTGAATTTACTGTTTAGAGTTTTAAAGGACCCTATGACCCCCTAAACAGTCTTTTACTAAAAAGTGCTTATATATTGGGATCAGAAAATGTTAAGAAACTACCATAGAGACTTTGATTGGTCTAATCTCTATATCGATTTATTTTGGAGATCCTTACCTAAAATAAAGTCCACCCGCCGCGTCTGCCTGTCTGACTGAACGCGACAAACTCAAAAACTACTGAACGGATTTTCAAACGGTTATCACCAATGGACGGAGTGATTAATCAGGAAGGTTTAGGTGTATAATTAATTAAGGTTTTGTGTAAATTGTCTGAAATATGACGATTTATAAATTTGATCCAATTGCTGGTTTTCGATTGAGCTGAAATTTTGCATGCTTGTAAATCGGATAACAATGCAATATTATTATGACATGGAGCTGATCTGATGATGGAGCTGGAAAGTGTCCATGAGAATATTATAATAAAACGACGTATAGAGTTTGGACTCGTTTGATTCATCTTGACAAGGACTTTTTTTACTGTTTATAGGCCTGTGTTTGACCGCAATCTCACCGTTGTAAGTGATGATGCGGCCGAAGGTGGTAAGCACAGAAAGCCTAGAAGGAACTGGCTCTCAAGTGCAGCTATCGGAACACACCGGAAGGTGCTTGGCGACAGATTTTCAACTTGAGGGTGGTAGCCAGCTAGGTGGGTACTACAAAGTACCCTACCACCATGCTATGGGTAAAGCTCAAGCTCATAGTAGGATTCAAACATAAATCTCGGTATCCGACGTCACTACCACTGAGCTATTATCGCCATAAACTCTGATTCTAGAGTCTGATGATTAAGTTGGTCGATCATTATTATTATTTTTTGTTTATACGACTAAGTCGGTATAGAAGCATACGGCCCGCCTGATGGTAAGCGGTTACCGTACCCATATAGATGCTTGCAACACACGAAGCATTGCTCACGTGTTATCGACCTTTTCGCCCTTCCCCTATGAGCTCTGGCGACTCTTGAGTAAGGACTCACGCGCAGGAGCACAATTTTACACAACATAAAGTTATTTGGCTGTGGTATTCTGTAAGGTGGAGGTACTTCCCCAGTCGAGTTGCTCTTTGAGCAAATAAACGCTACGCTCTACCTCTCTGAAAGAGCTTATTATATATAAAAAAGCTTGTTTAAAAAACAAAAAAATCTTGTTATGTTTAATAAATATCTAAAGCCATGGGAAATTAACAACGACGTTGATATCAATAAAATAAGTAGGAATATGAATCTAGATTCACTGAATATAATTTGACTGTAGAATAAAAAGATTCAAGAATGTTTCGACTTCCGGTCACTTTAGCCTCAATATCATTACAATTGCAATAAGTAGGTACTGAATGTATTACGATACAACTTTTTAGCTATGAGTCACATAATGTTACAAAGCTCAGTATTCAGCGCGCAAGTAGTCGGCACTTGAGACGTTATTAGGACACACGGTCTTGTTAAATGTTAAACATTTTTATTTCATAAGTTAATTTATAACCATAGATCTAGAAATAAATGATTAACAAAATAAATACTCAAAAAAAATCTGATTTAATAGTCTTCCTTTAAGAAGAATTCAAACGGTCCTTTGGACATTTTGAAAAACAGAGAAAATGCCAATGCCAAAAACCACCTTGAAGTGGTCTTTTCACGCCCCTTTTTCAACAATTACCATGATGTGCTGTGTTTTTTTATGTCAAGTGGGCTTGCTTTTGTCATGCGACTGATCCATATGAATAAACCGTAATACAATATCTTTTTTGAGTACTTATTATAAATGATAAATAAATTTAACCATACAATAGAATCCCCATTACTTGCCAAAGAAAATACCTTCCTATTTAAGCCAAAAGTTATACCTATGAGAATAAACTGCTTGCCACTGAACCTTCTTTAGATCTCAAAGACAAAAGCTTTAGGCATCAGGTAAGAAAGAGCATATGAAAATCGAATGCGCTGAAATTTTCATAGGTTCGAGAAAATGAAAACCTTTTCCCCAAATAGAAATAAGTATGTAGCAAAAGCTTTCCAAAATAAACGCCCATGTGTACAAAACTTAACTTACGATATAGCTACGTTTTCCCATCACGTACATTATCGTGGTTTAGATTACCTATACGGGTTTCCCGCTCCGTTCCTACAAGAGACAACTCATTTGTATCTATATTCCGTGCACGTGGCAGATTTACGATTAAGTGGAATCTTAGAACCGTATGTACACGAATCCGGGTGTTGCCGAATTGTGGCGTGATTTACTTCAATGAAAGTCAATGTTGTCACTGTTTGGGGCTATAAATTGATCTAGGCTAGGGTTGTGACCGTTGAATTCTTATATCTCATGTTAACTTTTCCTTCAAAACATATCAACGTACGAAAAAATTCCACCAAACATTGAAATATTGGAAACTATAATATCAGTACAGTAGTACCCAACTGATATGGCTTACCGATGTACCTGCGCAGAAGATACATTTTCAAAGCGCGGGAAACGCTATTGGTCGGCAGCTGCCGCCATGTTAGCGCGCGCCGTGCGGAGACGGCGTGACTTGCGAGTGAGACGGAACTAACAGCTGCAGTGTATTATGATCCTTAAAGTAGTGATCTAAGGTTGATTTTAAGTTTTAAGCATTATTTCGTTAATCTTCGGGGCCATACTTTCTTTTCTGTGCGAACGAAGATTCAGGACGCGCCATATCAGTTCGGTACTACTGTACACAATAGTGCTACACTCTCAAAATATAGCACAAAACAACGAACAGAATATACAATTAACAGAATAAATTCAAACCAACCCCGATTTAACCACAAAAGTTTAGTTAAACCCTATTATATAATAAACAATAAAAAACACAGAGCAAGGTTGTTTCTATATATGCTAAAAAAACAATGTCATCATTTTATTTTTAAATGTTGTATCAAACAATCCTTTCTATCTAATCTCTATTTTAGTTTAAGTGAATAAATCTCATACAAATAAAAATAATATTCGCAATAAACTTTGCACACAGCCCTACACTGACATTTAACCTCGCATGATCTTATCAGATTTCTGAATAAGTAGTAGTATGCAATAATAACAGGTAATACCTATGCACACGTTAATATACTCATTGAGGCGTCTACTGGCGCTTTTATTTCGAATATTTTGCTTGCATTTCTACACCGTGACTTTTTATTCGTCTTAGAAACGCAGCCCACATAATGTACCCCATTAATAGGTACTAATAATTAAGAAAAACATTTTTTTTGATTATTTGTATATTCAAAAAAAACTATGACAAATCGAGTTAATAAATTGAAGTTTACGTATAAAATGGTAGAAAATACCAACCCAGAGCACGAGTCGAGTACACTGCGCTTGTAACAGGGTGTTTAAAACTACGTCATGCGTTATAATGAATAATATTAGACTTTTTTTTATAGTACAAAATGTTCAAAAATATATATATTTTTTTTAATAATTAGTACCTATTCATTGGGTACATTATGTGGCCTGCGTTTCTAAGACGAATAAAAAGTCACGGTGTAATATAGAAATCAAGTTAGATGCGCATTACACATCTCCAATGATTTCAAGCATGAATAGCGTGATACAGTGACCTGTAATTTTCTTCGCCAATAAACAAACATACAAATGCTATTATAAGCATGTATCTTTATATATCCAACATTAATTAATCCATCAACACACCAATGAAAAATGCCCGATAAATCGTGAAAGTCAGTTCTGGCCGGCCAAACGTCATTCAACATGCACGTACGTATGATAATTATAACTTTTTCACTGTGAAATTAAAAATTCAGTATCAAGCAATTATTCATAGTCTGCAACTCGAGCATTATGGACACAGTAGATATAATTCTAATGTAGTATTTAGTCAATATTTATAGGCATTCAACCAGCATGAGCTTTGAATGTGGTTTAAGCAAAAATGGTTTTAATATTAACTGCTTAAGATTTAAACGGTACTAAAGTTAAACATACATCAGTAACGAAGCGGGAAATTAGATTTTTTTCGAGTTTTTATTTTATTTTACCTTCGTAGAACAATATGGATAGATATTTCAGTGATTCGCGACCATAGTGGTTTATTTAGCATATTGTAGAATTGATACTTTTTGTTTAAGATTAACTATTTTTGTACATTTCCCAAAATAGTAAGTTTTACGGTTTTTAGAGAAACTGTGAGAAACGTTCAAATATGGCTCATATTATACAAAAAATATTTATACCACAATGTGCCAAATGAACTTCTACTGTCGCTAATCACTGAAACATCTATCTATATTGTTCCACTAAGGTAAAAAAAAAAAAACTCGAAAAACAAACAAATTTCCCGCCTCGTTACTGATGTTTGCCCTTAATGTAAGAAAAGGAGTATATTTTTCAATAGTATATTTAACCACACTTACACCTACTACTAACATGACACCGAAATCAAGTTCTTGAGAAACTAACATTATTTGAATTTTACCATTTGCATTAGTTAACACAGAAGCTTCATTGACATTGATTCGTTAGGATGGGAATAGAATGTATGAAACATAATTAAAACCTATAATAAAATTAGGATGACTTACTGCTACATACTAACATAAACTGTGTCATTAACAGAATGCCACCTCACATTCAGTGCTTTCACCTCACATCACGTTTGGATGGATTAAAATATCGAAGATACGACATTCGCTCGTAAAAATATTTTTATTGTTTTTTTTTTACTCAGCGGCAAACGAAACGATTTGCATAAACTCCCAAGTAGCCGTCGGAACGACTCTTGGGATGGTGGTTCGCGCGTTGCCTCATAAAATGGAGGTCGTAAAAGGGACACCTTTTTGCTTATAAGATGTTTTTGTTTTGTATCCAGAGCTCAAAGTGTGATTGGCCGATCAAATCGGGCGATTGACTTACTATAAACTTATCATTCATTTTTCAAATTGAAGGATTCTCGCCCAATTTTTCCTTCTATATTTGAGAAGATGAAAGATCAGTGGACTCGAATTCTACACTAAGCTTGAGTTTTCAGTGAAGGTAAGCATTCGTAAGGAAAACATGGAGGTAGGGTACCAACAGTACCAACTTTATAGTACTCTGGCAAAAACCTCAAGTAAAAAATCAAAGCACCTACCGCGGCCGCGGTGTTCCGGCGATTGCACTTTGCACTGAAGATCGTTCTAGATTTTGTAAAGGTTGGCAATATCTTGGCAATCCCCCTATTCTGATAATATCCATGCAACGGTAGCCACTATCAAGTGGAACGCCTTCTTGCTAGGTAGCTTACTGATATATAAAAATAAATGATATCAAAAATATGATCAGTAGACAAACAGGAGTCCAGTTCCTCAACTTTAATTGGAAGAGAAAAAACACTAGTGCCATATATTTTGTATGTAGTATAATATAATCTTATGTACTTTAAAGCAATGTATTTATCTCTCTGCCAATCATAGCAATAAGTCCAATAACTTATTTTATCATAAGTTTACAATATATCCGTTTGTTGCGCCTGCGGTTGCCTCTAAATTGTGCGGTTTTATTCATCTCATCGAAAATGAAACAAGTTTTCATTATTATTATGGAAATTCTCCGCTAACTCATTATAAGGCGCCTCGTTTGATTTTTGCAATAAAATATCACTTTAAATACAGTGTCTTATGGAGCTTTGGCATAATTTTATACGTTTAATTTATGTAGTTTAGAGTTCCTAACTGATTTAAGTAGATAAAATCAGTAGAGCTTTTGGTGTGGGGTTTATAATGCAGACATAATCGATTTTGTTTAGAGTTTCTTGGCTAATGATTTGGATTTTTAACAAAACTCGTTTTTTGTTTAAAATGTTCATTAACATTTTAAAAACTTTACTGAAGTAGGTACCTTTAAACCAGAAGTATAATAAAATTAAATTCTATTGTTTGTTTTATGATTCCAATTTTCAAAGAGGTCTCGTTTCTTCTCATTGAGGCCTCTCGTGGCTTTTGGACCGTGCTACGGTTTCTGTATGATCTTTTCTTTCAGAAAGTTCAAGTTCATTATTGGATTGAACATTCGTAACTGCATTCGAAGTCACTACCTCTGAGCTATTATTGCCTTTAACTTTATAATTTTATCTTCTATCTTCTCTTCGATATAAATAACAATTAATTGCCACAAGTAACTATGTAAGAGCATCACTTGAGAACGACTGACCGATTTGGCTGATACCTCTTTTGTTGTGTTCCTAATTGTCAGGACAAGGTTTGTATGAATTTTTTTTTTTTGGAAACTACCCGTAAATTTTACCCGTGCGACGCCGTGCACAAACAGCTAGTTTTCAATAAACCCTAATTAAATTATTAATATACTTATGTGTAACTACCTAACTACAATCTTACCTTATTTTTATACTTACTCATTATAAGTACCTATACCTTTTTTGTAAGGGAATGCTTGACTCCCAGACACATTACTTATGTTAAGGCGTTATATACACAAATAATTGAAAGTTCCTTACACTCTGATCCCGCTTATCTGATATCAAACTAAACTAAGCAGAGCAAGTTTTATAGAACCCAGATAACTAATATACATAATATACTATGTACATACTTGTAAATATATCCCGTATGCACAACAAACAGACGTGTTCATGCAGACAAGTGTTTTTATCTGGATGGAAAGAGAACCTACTGCCCGTGGCATACATGACCGTCAAGGCAAGGCACATCCTAGTCACGTAATACAAGTGAGCAAGTGAGCTAATAATTACTTACACTTTGAATCACACACACACACACACCCCCCACACACGCAGCCAATGGTGAGGCTATTTGGCGAAGGAATACTATGGGTACTGTAACACCATTACGTTGCGGGTGACGACGGTGGAGTGGAGATCAATAAGTAGCCTGAAAATGAGTGTGTCTTCTATCGTAGTAATAGTTATTATTCTATGGTCAGGGTAGGTATATAAATATAGGTTCCAGTTTCGGCATACCAAAGTAGTAATTTTGTATTGGCAATAACATATTTTGCGAAATCTAATTCTGTTTGTTATTTGCAGACCTCCTATTGTTTAATAGCTACTCTCCATACCATTCCATAAAATACTTATTTGACGTTCTAAAGCTTTGCGGTGCTTAACTCAAACGAACTGTTTCATATTATTTCGAATTCCTACATTTAATTTAATTGAATTATAATTAACAACATCAAGAGTTAGTGAATTTGTATTTTTATGTAATAGATTTTTAGCTCATAGTTCGAAGAGTAAGTAAGCTGAAGTGGAAATGGGAAGGCTCATCCCTCGAAGAGCCGATAACCGATGGAGAAGAAGGTTCTCGAGTGGCGGCCACGTACAGGAACGACCTCCCACCAGGTGGACCAACGACGACCTGATAGTCTTTGGACACCGCTTGATGCAGACGACCCAAAATCGTTCGATGTGGAAGTCAATGGGGGAGGCCTATGTTCAGCGGTGGAAATCCTTGGGCTGATGTGATGATGTAATTAACTTTATTAACTTCTTGAAGTTTTTCTCGGTAGGTATATGTTGTGTGAGTTGTCTAGGCTGTTTTGAGTAACTGTTCTTAATCTATCTACAATAATACTTTGTGACATTTGTTTTTTTTTAATTCATACCTTTGTGATAAACGGAATATCATCGGGTAGCGTGGCATCATTACAAGGTTTTTTTACTGTGTGGAAAAAAGAAAATAAATACATGTAATCATAATTTATTAACATAAAAAAATACGAATTTACATACATTAGTTTACTTAATTAAATCTGAGCAACAGAATTGTACTTTCCCTATGAACAACATCAAGAATATGTATGCCAATAAAATTGCACTTTATCCTTATTATAAGTACCAACACAGTCAATAGTTTATGATGGATTCTCGTCATTTTGTTTAATTTTAATAGTTATCCAGATGATATTAACCCACATTTTTGCAAAAGTCACCAGAGACGATTAAAATATCGCTAATGACAAAGCATCAGCTAGACCAAGCATTAACAATAAAATTTACATTTTATTTCATATAATTTAATCACTTACTTTTAATTAAAACACGGCAAATTATAACAAATGTACCATTTGTTTGGATGTACCAATTAACTATTTAAAATGTGAACTTGACAATAATCATAATTAATATTTACACATTAGCATACTAATGCTTTAATTAGATCATAATTAACGGAAATCTTCTAATGTATTACCTACTTTAATTAAAATACCTAATCAAATACTATAAAATATCTAAATAATAAATAACAGGTGTTTTATCTTTAGAAGCAGTCACGTCTTAATTATCTTTATAGTAGAAACTTATTTTTATTATTTATAATTACGATCAGCACTGAAGGATTCAACCAAAAAAATCACGCAAACATTAATTGTTTTGTTCTCTTATTTTATCTCGAAATCCAACAATAACAAAGCGAATAAAAATATTATAGTATCGCCTAAATATCTGATATATTTTTTTTATTAAAATTTTGAGGTAAACAAAACACTGCACAAACAAACCGTATGAGATCTTTACGAAAACCAAAGCCACTTGCAAATACATACAAACATACCTCTAGGGATTTTACACGATGTTTTAAACGAAACTTGAACTAATAATACTTCTGATAAAAATAACACTAAACTTAAAGTTATTACAATTTAAAAATCTTCCTTGAAATGCACTGATACAACCGTTAACTTAACTGTAGATAAGATAACATCAGCGTCGCATTATATCTTCTATACTGAAGCCTTTCTTCGGTCCACTAGATTGGCTCGTTCCAGGTTTCGGGTTTGTATTAGGCTGTATACCAACTATGTTTTTAATTCCACTAGTAATAAAACTCGAACTTCCTTCCTCTGGGTCTTTAATGTTATCTTTGAAATTTGTTACACTGGTTGAAGTACACGGTGCTGTATCTTTTGGAGGAGCATTTTTCACTATCAAATCTTGTGCAACAGTTTGCTGCGGTCCTAATACAGTATGTGGTACGGAACCAAATGCGATTTGAGAATGAGGCGACGGTAATGGCAAACCAAATTTGTGGTAAGCTGCAGGCATTCCCATTATAGATGGTGGTATGCCTACTACAACTTCTCCGTTCCCAATGTGCTGTCGAGGCATTGACAAATTAGTTGGCTCAGGTGATCTACCCCTATAAACAGCGCCACAAGTTCGCACATTATCACCAATATCAGGTGGATGACTTCGTTTTCTAAACGAACTCAAATACATACCAGAAGGCCCAGGGTCTATCGTTGGACTTGCCATTTGACCAATTTTGGAAGGATCTGGTGGGACAACTTGGTGTAAGTCTCTTCGAATTTGTAATTGTGGATGTCTTACTAGCTGTTCAGCCATTTCTGTGTACCGCATCTCTTTTTCTATGATTTCATCGGATGTATACCGTCGTTTTTCATATAAATCAGACGATGGCATACGGTGTCTTTCTGGGTGTTGAGGGCGCATGGTGTATGGACTCGCTCTGTCTCTTTGTTCATTATGATGACAGTGAGTTCGTTCGACAGCGGAAGGAGATGGACGTCTTGGTCTTTCTTCACTTTGTTCTCTGCCAATACTTTCAATTGATGATGAACGTGCTCTTCTTACAGGTGAATGTTCAGGTGAAGACAACTCTGGATCTTCATCATCAAAACCAGGTTCAATAGGCGAACCCGGTCGTCCAATATCTTCTTCTCCTACATCAAGAACATCACCCGGAGGAACATCTCCAACTGCATGAGTCAATGCATGTCTTCGTAAATCACAGTTTCTTCGGAATACCTTTCCACATGAGTTACACTCGTATGGTTTATGATCAGTATGAGTAAGAAGATGTGTCTTGAGGTTTGAGCGTTGATTGAAGCTTCGACTACATACTGGACACTTGTGAGGAGACTCTTCCATGTGCAAAATTTTGTGGACAGCCAAAGTCCTGGATTGACAGAACCCTTTCCCGCATTCTGTACATTTGAATGGTTTCTCCTTAGAATGTATGTACCTGTAACAAAGAAAGTGAAATTAAATTCCTCTGCTATTTTTAATTCGATCGGGGATAAGGAGCTAATATGTTCTGTCTGACTTTATGAATATTCGCCGAGAACGATTTAATGATCATACCATAAAATATCGTGGTTTAATTAAATGTCTGCTGAGGGGCGGAGTAATAATCAAGCAACTTTTGCTTTGTATATTGGGTTATTTAGTTATGTTTGCAACATGTTGGTAAAAACAAGTATTGCTTAGAATTATACCTTTTTCATTTGTATTATTCATCTTACGTCACTCGCAAGCTAAATATTGGGATGTAGACAATACAGTAAGCGCATTTAAATTCATGTTTTGTTCATACAATTTAATCGTGAATTTTAACGTTAGCGGCCACCTTGAACGTGATCCGAGTAATATGAGCCTTTAGTCTCAAGGCGAGACCGACGTCGCATGCGCAAGTCTATGTACCGCCCTACCAATCTTTCAAGACCTCCGCTGATTCTTTTCACTGGCCTCTTTTATTAATTGATGGCGAACATCGAGACGTGATGGGAAGTTCAAATTGTGCTGGTTATGTTCCACAAGAGTTCCAGTTCATCCGAATCGAATTACGTTAAAAGCATTTTGTGGCCAATCGCTGCTTTTAATATATTATTAAAAGCATAATATAATATTGGATTACTGGTATATGAGTAACATTCTAAAAGGTGTTTTTCTACATGAATATTTCAGTATTTCTAATGCGTAGCTTAAATCTCCTTCATTACTTGTCAAACAAAACTATTTCTTTGATAATTACTATTCTTTACTTTGTAATGGGACTTCAAAATGGACTATGAGAAATGGCCGTTAAGTTTACACATTTCAATAACTTATAACGCATAAAGATCAACTTCTATTATAAATGAAGATAACGACTTTCATTATGAGAATTATTATAGTTTTCCTGAATTAAATTACTTTTTTTTACTCTAATAGCTTTGCGTTATAAAGTAAATTGGTTTTTTATAACTGATATTGTCAGTCAGTTAGTTTTTCAAATAACTCATATGGTATATTATCAGCCTATGATCTTTGATTACCGTTTTTTAAAGGAAATAAACTAAGCTGAAGGTTTTTGCAAATTAATAACTAAAGGAAGTATAGAAGAGTCGCTTGGCCAATGTAGTAATCTTGCTAATAACCAGTTTGAAACACACTAAATCATATTGTGAAGTTTCATTCATTGTGCTTCAAAAGTATACAAAAAAGTTTAGTAATTGTATTTCTTCTCATGAATTAAACATTTTAATACCTACAAAGTATTAAGTTAGTTACAGCTATTTCCAAAACGCTAAATTTTATTAATAAATTATTAAAATCTGGAATTTAATTTAATATATTTCTGTGTTAACATAATAAGTTTGGCTCCAAAGAAAAAATCTACGAGCAAGAACATTAGTAATCTTACAAAACATCGCTGCAAAATCTAAAGTAATCATGAGAACCTATATGCCTGACAAAAAATCTAATGAAGAACAACCGCCAACGTCGGAACTCATTTAATGATGATGACTCCAGAGATTCCTGTGCTTGTCATGCGAAGAATGCGTCACGTAAATAATATATAATTACACTAAGAAATAAAAAAGGAGTAACGACCTTTTCTCCTTCCATTATATTACACGCACAGTCTACGCGGTTTCATTCACGTCGTATTCTTGGAAAATATTCGGGACCCGTTTTAATTCTCATATAAATAACTTGTAACAGCACAGTATCTATCTTATACCAAGTTTATTGCCGACATGATTGACTGGTTCTACTGGATTGGTGAAGTCGTTTGTATCATCAACATCTTGTAATATGCATTCGAGTTGCCAAGATATTTTAGTTTTAATCTTTCCTCTTTAACTTGTTTTACATACTTTTTTAAATTGCTCAATTAAATCTCAGGCGGTTCGTCTCTAAATCAATATGTGTGCCACGCACATACGTCTCTGCAAAACGATTGACCTTATGTTTGATTTCACGGATAATTTACGCAGAAGTAGAACTATTCATGGAATTATAATTATATTTACTAGTCAAACATAGAATATTGAAAAATATTTGCTACGATTCAAAGCTAAATAAATATGTTTAATTAATACAAGGTATTATCGTTAGATTCTTTTATGAATACTCAATCAAAGATACTGATGAACTACGTATTTTTTATGTTCGGAGATGTACATTACTTGTTACATGTAGTAAACTTAATAAGATGTGACGTATGTACAAATAGTCATTAAATCATTCAAAAAACCTGGCATCATAACATGTAGGTAAAAATATTTAAATACTTAAGGAATTTATAGTCATAATAACAGAAAATTGTGACTGCCCACAAATTAATGGCCATAACAAAGCTATCATAGGACATAAAGAGAAAGTCCGATAAAACAACGGAAACCATGAATGAAATCTACTGGAAGGGTACGAACTTTGACTCGCCGAACATCACGCAAATATTATGACTGACAAACCAACCGGTTTTATTGTACACACAGGTTGCCTGTTTACTCGCGTTGTAGAAAAGATGTGGTTAAGCTTTTGAAGGTATTTTAAATTTTATAAATTAATATATAATAAGTGTCTAAGGCCGTTGGCAAGGTAGTTTAAGTATCAACTATTTCTATATTAGCTTCTAGAATTTTCCTTAAATTTGTGTGCGTATCAACTTTGGTTCTATCATCACTATAGTGAGATAAATCCGAAATAAGCCTAAACGAAATAATTGGTTAATAATAATTTTATACCAAAGGTCGACTAAAAGTCGATTATAAATCGAACCTAGAGAAAAAGTGTTCTAATTAAATGTAAAACCAGATATTAATAATAGAGTTTAAATTACTTCCAATAAATTTGAAATATCTAATGAAGCCGATATCTATATAACAAAATTAATCGAGAACCTCGATCGACATCGTCAGATGACGGATTCGGAAACACTCGTCAGACAACTTTGCTAAGAGATCAAAAGAGACCGCCACCTGATTCAAATTAACAAGGCAATTACCAGGTAACTTCTAAAATGTTTCACCAAAATTTTAAGGAACTATTAAAGTCACGAACTTTCAAACAGTTTGTTAGCATAAACAAATAAAAAATCACCATGTTCCAAAAATGTGACAAAAAGTCAAGTTTATAAATGTCATAATAATATTAAGGGCAACATTAATTCGGAAGTTTAAAATCGAGATTCTGAAGATTTTATCTTTCAAAAAAGGAATTAGGACAATCGTAAAGAATACACATAATTAATGACATAAACAAATCTTTCCTTCCCAGCTGCCTTATCACGCCACTTCGATCAATTCTGACGTTAAATAAAATATAAGTAACGTCTGTCTCTTCTTATTATGCTCGGAGATAAGGATCACGATGGACAGTTCGGTCAGAACCCCATCAAGAGACGGAGCGAAGATTAAAAAAAGTGAGACTCCAAATTACAGAGAGGGCTGAGGTCTCGCGCTAATGGGTTACATTAAAATATTTTCCATTACGGTTGCTGGACTTAAAATGTATTTTTGTGAAAGAAACACTTACACGAGATGGCGCCATTGAAAAAAACGGGTAAGTGACTCATGATCTCGAAACGAATAACACAAATTGATAACAGCGAAGTAACGCAAGTATATCGAAACTGTAATTGAATCAATGCATCGTTAACGTTTACTTAACAGTCTAACTTTATAGGTATTTCTAAAATTATTTTTGAAAATGTAATTGGTTGAACCAACAAACCATTTGCCAGTACAGAAACAGGTTCTTTAAAATGTCCTCGTTTCATTTTACAACTCGTATAGTAACAGTTGTGACAGAAATGCGAACGCAAAGTCAAACAGATTTCAGTAAGTTTTATTTGATTGCCTTAAATTCGAAACCTCAGTTCCAAAAGCCAGTCGGTCAGATACGAATGTAATAATATTTATAGAAAACTTTAAAACTAAAAATATCAAAGTGGTATTTCGTCTATCGATCCGGGTCGAAATGTATTTTTTTTCTTCAATTCAATCGTGTGTACGAGATTGCCTATCGACTGTTGATCAAGAGCTTGGTAACGGATATAGACTACATATAATCATAGAAGTGTCATAAATCGAGTTAGTTTTCAAGGCAAATACATGTATATCTATACTACTTTCAAAGTATATTTAGCCTTAGATGAAAATAAAAAAGAATATAATCAAAAATGTTCTATCTAATGAAAACGAGAGCTGAAATTTTCAAATTCACTATGGCGATTTAATATACCCATGTCTATCTGATATTCCAATAAGTCTACGTATTGAGCACCACGGATCGAATCAATTTCTCTCAGTAATTTATTTTTTCTTATTGTAAATCCTGCTTGAATGGTAGAGTCAGCCAACTGGTCACCAACACTTCGTTTACATATTCAAGTAACATGATATCCTTACATTTATTTTACTGCCTTAATTTTTGCTCATCATTAGCTCCCACCTTTATGGCTTTTTAAAGAACTTTGTTTCCATTTATTTCCATTATAAAGTTACCCACTTATTCCAAGTTACCCAATATTTGGTTTCAATCGTTTATTAAACTAGTTTTTAAAGATTTCAGTTACAAAGATGAAAATATCTAGTTAAAAGTAAAGAGAGCAGGTTCGAGCCAACCGACGTGCGCGTTGGAATGCGTGGGTCACTGTCCGTTCCCCCACTACCACTTCAACTCATCTACACCATCTAAGCCTTCTATCGCCAAGCTAGATCGATCGCACTAAAAGCTTTTTCTCATTAATTTTTTTAATTATCTCTGTTTACATACATTTTGGTAAAAAAAAAAAAATTATACATTAGGACATCCATTCTTTGGGTTATCTCAAACCAGACAAAACAAAACTAGTAATTAGCATACATGATAATATTAAAGATGTTTATTTTAATAATCAATGTAATAAAACAAAACTCAACAATAAAATAAAATAATGAGAATGATTGACGCAAATTAAATTAAGCCATTAAAAGCATAAATAACACAAATAAGACAATGCCACCGTATTTATGATAATGAGAAAAGCAAACTTAATTAGGTAGGTAGGTGTATTTGCAAAACCCACACTAATGCAGAACGGTAGCGAGAGATAATACATAAATTTATACTCAGAAACGGTTACATACCGCATGCTGGCATATAAGTAAATCAAAACTGCTTATAAATAGCTTTTATTAACATAATCTCGCGATTTGTATAATGAAGTAGCAGAATTTGTTATTCAAAATCATTTTAGTTTTCAGGGAGATGCATCGAAGCATAAATTTTATTGGCCGTTTTAAGTTTTCTATTGGTTTAATGACATTGAAACCAGCATTAAGACTAAAATCTCATGGTTTAACGATGGTTTTATCAATAGTTATTTAAAAGTTCCACTATTTATGTTTGACAATATCATGGAAAGCTTGAATAACACGTGAAATAGTAACAACAAATTATAATATTGCAAAGACATTATGGATCAAAGTTAAAAAATGTAACCTAAACCCGAAAATGTTTTTGCTTGAATTGAAAATAATATTTCATCAATTCCAGTTCAATATTTATTTATTCAATAGTCAATATTTAATTGTTTCTAAGGAGTCAAATTTTCCGTATTAGGGGGTACATAAAAGCTGTACTCAAGCAACTGTTCTTGACTTGCCTTGTCGTGTGAGCCCACGCAATGTTTTATCTCTTTACAACCAACTAAGCTGGTTTCCTTTAAGTCAATTTATTGTTATGCTACTAATATCTCAGCATCAGTAGTTACTTACGCCAACGCTCCTATGGCTTTCAACTAATTAACATCATAATAGAAGAAATTGTTCGTGGTGCTTGAAGGCTTACATAGCCAGATTATATAATATTTAGATTATTCATTGGACGAGATGTCAACATCTATCCTAGATTGTTTTATACACTACTAAGATAGCAAAATAATACAAAGCATATGGCCCGCATACCGTAGGTTGCTTATGGACTAGAGGTATCAAAAACGCGTTGTCGACCCTGCAAAAACTCTTCACACCTTAAACCTAAACGTCCGCGGAAGGAAACTTCTTTCAAACAGCACAGTGTGAGACCGTTTTGGTTCCAAAGTAAGAATACGGACTTGCCGTTGATGGCGAGAGGAGCGAAGGTAGCCATGAACATCAAGTCAAACAATTCCTCGGAATACTGTCCATTTTATAAGTAGCAGAACAGGCAAAGTCTACCCCTCAGACGAAGGTTAATTGGTTCTTACGATATGATGATAATATCAAATTGTATCCTTCTAACTTGACCAATACTAAATTGCAAATTTAGTAATTATATATGTCATTGCTGTAATTAAATACAATAGCTAATAAAACAACATAATAAATCTACACAAGTGAAAGGCAGTATACTATATGATGGGTATTCAACAAATGTATGAGGAAGTCAATCAAGTGATTGTTAAGTGGCTAAACAAAGATTGTGGCGTTGGAGAGGAAGCAAATAAAAAAGAAGTACTTTACGGTATTCCAAAGTACAAAACTAATTGGCAAGCAACGTGTTACTGTTGACGCCTAAGCGAAACCTAAGAAGACCAATTAGCATAAAGCCAACGAAGCTAATATTTCTAAAAACTGACCATCGGAACCCGTATTGGCAGTAGCTAAACATTTACATGGAGTATATGACATAATGCAAATGAGGCAGAGTGTTGTTCACATGAATATTTTCGCAACGACTTGAGCAAAATTAGCATTCTCATTAGACTGTTTTTGCACCTCTCTTTACAAAATGAGACGTCAATAAACGGAGCTGTCTTTTTTGTGACATTGCAATGGAATATGGTAATTATCTTTTTGACTATTATTCAAACTGTAGAGTAAAATAATAGCCTATTAGTATCTCACTACTGACAAAAAGATCTTGCTTTGAATGATGGAAGGAAAGTGCCGAGATTCTTAAGAACTAAATTAGTTTTCTGGTCAGTGTGTTATATCTTAAGAGTGCTTATGTTATGTTATAACTGATTAAGTAAGTATCTCATCTCATCTCATCATCGTTTTATCCACACATAATTTCATAAAACTTTAACAATTCCTTACAATTAAGGTTTTATCAACTCCTACTTCTTTGAAACCAAAAATATTACAAGTAAAATAAGTCGCTTTTGAAATGATACCCAAAATATAATAAGTCATTATCAAAGTTACGTTAAAGCTTAACGGATGCTACGTAGGCGTGCTTTCAATCACTGCTGATAGCACAATGACTCATTAACGTAGTTAGACGCTTGGTCTCCGGTAATGATCTAGCTAGACGCTACCTACGCACGAAAACCTTTCGCTATATTCATCTGTGACAATAGATAATGTCTTACTGTCAAAATGAGATTCGTTTGTAAAAAGATTAACGTGGCTTATAGGAATATCTTCGTTCTTAATACGCTCGCATGGTTGAGATTTATGAATAGTGTTACTAATTTATCATGTTCGTTTATTGTGATTAGATATTTTAATCAGCACTTTGGTTTGTTTTCATTTCGTATAGATTGATTTATTAGGAATAAGGTGTGTTTATTATGATTGTATCTTTTTAGTCACTTAGTTTTATTAATAGTCTGGTTATTGTATTTCGAAACGTCAATCATTTGTGATTTTTCAGTACAAAAAACTTTATTAGAAAATAATGTAGTTCTTTAACTGCATAGTTCCACGCAACATCATTTATTTTCCGTTGTATACCAAAGAAATGTTCTTACTAAATAAATTTTGTATTCGTCGCGCGGTCGGCGTTATAAAAAGTCAAATCCCCTAAAGTTGGACAGGTACGTGGACAAAAAATAAATGGAAAATACTAATGGAGCGAGGCAAAGAGGTTGGACCGCGGCGCTATGTGGTATGCTATAGCCAGATTTATGTTGATGGGATTTTTATTTAATCGTATAGTAATTTGTTGGTATAAGGTCATAGTCATAATTCATGGCTGCTAGTGCTGATATACAAGATAAACCCATACTTGAACTACAAAAAAGTGCTAGTTCTAAAGCTTTTCCCTAAAATGAGCATTATAATTCCTGAAAAAGTAGATGAAAAGAAAGAAAAGATGAAGAACAAGAGCGTTATTGTATATTAGAGTAGTATAATATTGATTTGGTTTAGTACTTTAAGTATCCCTAACAAACACTCCATTAGTTTTGTTGATTAATTAAATAGATTTCCAAATGCCTAGAAGCTATTTGATTTCAACAATATTTATTGAAGACTGTTTGAATTTTTAATGGAACGTCAAACAATTTATCAACAGCATGCATTTCACTAAATCAACGAAACGCGTGGCAATAGCATACTATATCGCGTCCGCAGCCGGTTTGGCGGCGCGTACGCAGTCCAAGCGACGTAATGGGAGCGACGGCTGGCCGCTGCCGCTTCACACACAATTTCACCTCTGACTGACACAAACATTCATTGTGCTGCGTACTTGAGTCGCTTTTCCATGTTCCAGCCAGTGCATCAGGTGTTTTGCCTGTTCTGCAAGCCTTTTTAGGAAACTAAACCAATGTTGGATGTCCTTAGATCATTTCATCCGTGACGTTATAGGCTTTATTGTAAACATATGGCTGATGTTTTTATAGATATACTTTCGAATTGAGCGTGTTTGTTTTAGTATCACTATTTGACTTTATGACTACGTGAAAGTTGAATGATAACAATAGTTTCTGCAATAATTTTACGATCTTTTTTTTTTTTTTCTTAAAGTAAACCTTAATTTTATACATGTACGTAGACATTGATTGTCAGATCTAAAAAGTTGGCGCCTCACAGACATCGAAGAAAAAACGGATAGATACTTGATACTTGTAGGTATCGAATATCTTCATTATGCTCTCGCATGAATAGTTCCAAAATACAATTTTTCATGGTTCATACATATTGTTTTTTGAAACCTGATTCTTATTTTGTTTTGTATTATTGTTATGATAGCTTATTTTAGAAATTGATTCTAACATAAATTTAAATAGTAGCAATAACTCGTTATTTCCTTTGGACGATTGCTTTTCAAGTTTGAAATAATTATAACTTCTATTAGAACATTTAACAGAATAATCTTTAATATGCACGTATATAATACAGGTAGGTAATATATTTTTATTGTTGCAAGTCCCGTTCTGTGTACTCATTAAATAAACTGATAAGATTAAAAATATCAAAGAGATAAAGCGAACACGGTTGGTGGTGTTTTAAATACAGCTCATGACACAAAAAGGAAATAAACTATCGAAAGGGGATCATCGGAGAAGCTCAGGAAGTTATATACAACTTGTTTCAAACAAGTTCCACTTATCAGATTTATTACACTGGCAGTTGATTCATGATGGTCTCTCGTCTGGCAATTATATTGAGGACCTCAGATATCATTAATCAAATCATATTGATAGGTCCGCTCTGTGTACAAATCCAATTAGATTTTGAATCCTTTACTACAATTTTCTTACGTCTAACCTGAGTTATATGATTTATGATTATGGTTAGAGATGCAATTAGGCCAATGGGATAGAGGAGTGTTAATTTGGTTTGGTCGTAAATCCAGTTTTAGTGCTGGATGTAATTGACTGTAATCGCCCGTAATCGTTTCTTAGATGTTTTATAGTATCAAATCTTGTAGGAATTATGAAACAAGATTTTTATTTGCTTACTACGTTTACTTGTGGTATACCACGTGTAAATTTAAGTATTAATAGCTATTTTTATAATCATATACATTCATCATTAGTAAAGATTGAAAGGTATTCAAGAATTTAATTAGGATTATATTTATTGTAATGTATAACTTACGTGAAATATTTTTCTTTATCAATGATATCGTTTTTACGTCGCATTGTTTTTCTTAGAAAACAATCGATAAAGTATTTATTATTTGTTTCAACATAACATTTATTACTACTGTAAAACGGTAAACTCAAACATCCGCTTTAAGAGATAAGCTAAAAAAACTGGACTAATTAGCAATTTATAATCCTGTAGATGTGTATCGGCAACGTGTTATAATACTTTGGGAACTTAATCAAGCGTTTTTAGATCGTCATAATTTACAATAGCGACGTAATTGGTTTCATTAAGTTTGAATCGAGTTTCAATCTCTGTCTCAACTAATAAATGTTTATTACTATCCGACAACTTTTCCAAAAGTCGATCAAAATGTTTTTAATCTCCCATAAAATCGGTCTGTACGTGCTTAGAACAGATTAAAGATGGTTGCTCTCAGACAGTGGTAATAAATAACGTGATTATTTCCTTTTGAAACTGGCTTCAGTCTACTTTAAGCCGACTTTTTTGAGTGAATATAACCGAAAAAGAATTTTGTTAACGGGATTAAGCTGAGGTGGAGGATTTTAGTTCTCAGTCGAAGCTTTTGAATAGTGAATTTGTAATGCTACCTACCTGTCATTCATATCATTTCAAAATACAATGACGCATTAATTCAGTTTTAAATTCTATGTTTTTTCGTAAGCTTTTTCATTTTACATAGAAGCTAGAGTTCGACCACAATCTCATTATCTTCATTATAATGTGTTATATACAGTTGTTTATATGTGTGTGACTGAATATTAATTGCAGCTGTTGGAATACAATTTATGTGTTCAGTGACAGATTTCAAACATGTATACCATTAAGTTAGGTTGACCCATAGCACAGAATAGATAATAGAGTACAAATGGTTAAACAAAGCTGATAAATCAATAGTAATATCAGTTTTACCGTACTTGATTTAGTTGGAAAACATAAATATTGATTCCTTAACCTAACTTACAATAAAATCAAAAGCTACGTAAAATTGCGTTAGCAGGTATTTACAATCATAAGAAATATTTTCTCGACTTCGGTTAACACTATAAAAAATACATGCGGGAAAGCCATGGCTGCGAGTCAAGGGTTCAACTTACCAAGGACAACCGGTCTTTAGACCAACCCAACCCTGTGGGTAGCAATCTACCTCTGTTCAGATACCATCAACTTCACTCATTTCTACAATTTTACCGTCTCCAACAGTGGTCACGTAGGATTCCAAAATATTTTGGAGGTTATCTTGATCTTTGATGTAAGCACATACGAGTTTTGCTGCGATAATGACAAATTATAAAATGTTACCTACGAAGACGTGAGAACTCGATGTATCTCCATAGTAAATGTTTTTACTAAAACCTACTTTACATTAATTGAAATAAGGATAACTTTTCATGTTCTTTGAAACGCTACCTGGTAAAGTATCCATTTGGACACGTACTCGTACAAATCTGCTAGCGGAATTTATGTAACTGAATATATGATTCGTAATTTAATTTTAATATATCTTATTTGGTTTTAGGTATTAAATAAGTATAAATTACAATTAAAAGGTTAAATTAATTCCATTGATTTTATTTTTAAGTGGTTGTATCACGGATACGAAGAAGCCAAAAGGAGAGGAATGGAGAAAAATAAGCCTAAAATCTTTGAGAAAAGATTTTAGTCTTCTTTTTCTGAGTTTACTCAATATATAGTATACGTAAAAATGGAAAAATACGATATCAACTAGCAACTTATTCACAACATATAAAAAAATACTTATTATGAAAAAATGAGATTTATAAACCGTAATTATAAATAAATATATATAAATTTATCTCTGTAATTTAAATTTAAAAAACTTAAAAAGTAGAGAAACATCCACTAAGTAACTGTTTTCAAATAAATAAGAATAATCTCTACCTGGTTCAAATATAATATGTTTGTGTGCGGTAACGTTTACATATATTCGTGTTAGTGTGGCTCTCCATGGATTTTATCTCAGGTTGACGTCGTCATATGATTAATGGTTATACAGAGAGTCGCCTGAGATACCTTTCTTCCAAGACTTGAACAATGGCATTTCGAATTTCCAAAACTTGTTTCCGAACGATTGCTTGTTTTTATTTTTGTCAGTCATATTACATATGAGAATTTAGAAAAATCATAGCTGAGTGGACAGGTAATTACAATATTCATATACAAATAGCTGAGGATGTCAATGTAAATACAAATATTCTTGTCGAGCGGTGTGGGCTTGGACTTAGAGGCCACAGCGTAGAGTGTAGGTAAAGCGACGGTAAAGACGTTGCGTTTGTTTGGATAAACGACCGGTCACTGTTTGCTCTCTGCGACTCCTCGAAACTACTCGGAAATATTTCAACCGAACAACTCTTGAGCAAGCGAGTTTTAAAGACACGTCTCGAGTTTGACTTTTAAAATATTCATGATGCGATTATATAAAAAGTTCTTAACTAGAGAAGTAAGTAAAATAGAATAAGTTAAAGCTTAATAGAAGTAAAAGAAAAGTGTATGATTCTAAAAGAAATCAAGTAGGTAATAGTAATTCATTGCATCTTGTCGACATAATGGGTAGTCACACAAAACAAGTAATACAGATTGCTACCTACAAGCTTAATGGCTTTTAAAAACTGGATTAAGTAGCAAAGAAATGCTAAATCGACGATAAGCATACGTCTTGTCAACCCACGCCTAACAAGCATAAACTTTACCGCCCACAATGCAATGTGTACTTTATTCTGATGCTGGTTAAGATGTATTTTACTAAAGTTATGGTAAAGCGGAGATTTTAACTTAAGTTTTGTACTTAACTGTTAAGATAAATTTCCTATTGTTTCTATGACAACGACTGTACTTTATTTCAAAAGGCTTGAAGTGGAAAACCAGGTTATTTATTTGAAGTTTTCAGTTGAGGAACACTCGATAAATATGTGGAATCCAGTCTTGGAGTACAAAAGGAATATCATGGGTTCTCTCACGCATCGGATTATAAAATACCAAAGAGGATTAGCACAATGAACCTCGATTTGAATAACTTCCATGCCGTTCCGTATATTTATTGTACGTAATTCACAACGGGATGTTAACTCCGATAGTAAGATACTCTCGTATTTCTTCTTCTTCTTTGTCCGTCCCTGTTCCCTTATTTGGGGTCGGGTCTCCTCACTCTTTTGCGCCAGGCAGGACATTCTGTCCTGGGTTGTCGGCTCTGGCAATTGGGCTTTACTGAGGTCTCTCTTGAGATACTCTCGTATTTAATAAAAAAAAAAATTATAGTAAACATGGGAAATGCTCGCGCAGTTTGAGATAAACAATTTAAAAAGTTTTAGTGAAGTTTAAATTATGAATAGAAAACCTAAATCCTCAATAACAGTTCACCTAAAAATAAGCTAGTAACCAACATTTCAACACTAACAGGTTCTTGGATTACGGACGAATTACTTTCAGTTTTTGCGATAGCCATATGATTAATAGAATTGATCAAAGGAATGTTAATTGAAAATCTACTTTTTAATACCGATTACATAAAATGTTAAAAGTTGAAATAGTTTCAATCTTGTTTTGCATTCGCATCTCATCGCATCGAAATATAAATAATTTATTGACTAACATTAAAAAAAAACAGAATCCTACAAGATACAATCTAAATCCGTATCACAGTTTTTTATTTTGTTTTATTGGTGAATCCGAATCACGCGAATACTGAAGTTAATTGGTCTAAAATAGCGACAAAAAGCGTTTTGCAACTTAACACGCAAACGACTAAAGTATAATTTAAATAATACGTTTACCTGTCTGAATCGATTCAACAATAATGGCATCTGAATAATCTAAAACAGATTAAAATGGAATCCGTTACCATATTTATATGTCTGAATCGATCGCCAGATGCGCAAATAAAATTTTGATTTGAAAGTTATGATTTAGCTATAACATTCTTGATAGCTTACGTCGTAGGTACGGCATATAAAGCAAAAAGTAACTACAATTTGTAATGATAAAAATTACTGTGTTGATCGATAAAATCTTTCGGTTAATATTTTGTACTTAAAACATATTTCGTAACCAAAGATCTCCAAAGATATCTTGTACCCAGCGGCACTGTTTTGACTTATTTCTTGATGAATAAACAACCGATTTTATTTCTGAGCTGCAGGTGTACAGGATACATATAAAATGCGTCCTTAACGTCAAAACGAATCGAATGTTCGAAAAAAAGTTGCGCAACAGTCACTGAGTACTGCCAGAAAGAACTTTCAAAAGCCAATAAGATACTGTGAAATCGACAAGCGGTTTGCCGCGTACCGCGTTTCTGGCTAATTATTCTACAACCTCGGTCACGATTATTTCAAACGCATGTTTATCTATATACGTATGTATAGAATAAACTAGTAAAATGTTTAGTTCAATCAACTTTAAGTCTTTCTTAACATTCGAGTGTTCGAAATAAACGGACTTGCTAAAGAGCTTTGGAAAATAATAAGATGCACTTTTAATGTATACAAATTGTTCACATCCGTTGGGACTAAGAGAATTAGGCATTTATTATGTCACAAGCGGGACTAATGTTTCTGATTGTTATTCAAAAATCGCGTGACAACTATACGGAATCACTCGGAGCGAAATCAAATAACATTCTGGAACAGATTCGAATATTGCAAATTCCAACCGCCAATTTAAAAATATTCAAGGGAAATAAAACCGTATGTCGTTATGATTGGTTTAGAGTCCAGGATGATAATTTCTAAAGTTGTCCGTAGGCGAATCTCTTGTTCATGCGACCGAGTCCACCTGCCTCTCTTTGATTTATTATGGATTCAGTATTAATTTGATATCCCTTTTTGCCGTGGCCCCTTGAGCGATCGGAACGAACGAGTGGAGGTTTACCCAGTCCCATTATATGTGGTCTTGAGACCGATCATAATTGCATATGAGCCTCGAGATAAAGTGATGTTCAATGCAAAAATAATTCTTGTAAAGGCATCGACAAATAAAGTTGAAATTAAAACGCAAAAGAAAGATCATACGGGACATAATGACAAAGGACTGGCGTTACAATTTAAAAGGATCTGTAGAGAAAGGCATCAACATACTATATTAATACTAGTTTCTCATAAGATCCGAGTCTACGAACCAGTTTTTCGTAAGAAATTGCTCAGCTTGCTGTGTAGAAAATTAATGATAGTTGATACGGTATGTCTACGTTTCTTAGGTACCTACGTGCACTGTGGTTATGCTTTTAAGTGCCTCAAGTAGAATATTTTTATATCTTTCAACTCCGGTACAGGTTTATGGTGTGAATGTTGTTGTTTGTACTGCTGCATGTTTGCTCATATCTTATTTCCGATGGGAATCTGTTATTGACTTTTTTATCTATGGTTAAAATTGTGTTAGCTCTCTTGATAGGAGCAGTTTGAAAATTACGTTTATAACAAAAAAATTTGATGCAAAATTTAAGTCTGTCCGACTTGATTTTGTTAAATGGTTATTCATTATTCATTTGTGGTGCAATGCTTATGTTAGATTCATGGTCTTGATTGATTGTTGACCCTGCAAAACTTGAAAGTTTCTCTACTGCCCCTAGCTGTGCATTCAACTGTATTATATGAAATAATTAGTAGCCCACTCTTATAGCAATGTTAATGGTTATTTATAAAAGTAAATAATGTACACATAAATTCAAAATAATTGGTTATCATCATAGCTTACGGTGCTTTAAAATATTATATTATATTCTCATTTGAAAATATTGACCATTATATTCAAGTTACTTTAGTGCTACGTATTATACCGAGGGTGGCATCTTACTTGAGATCAGGCACGTTATTTGTATGCGGTTTTTTATTCAAGTTTTTTGAGTCAAAAAATTCCGATCACGTTTCGATTTCTTCGATCGATCGTGGATAAGCCGCTGCTATTAAAAGTTATTTATATTTACGTAAGGCCGGTTAGTGATTTTCGCTAAATATTCATGAACAAAGTATCTGCCTTTTATATTTTTACTGGATAATATAATTATCGTTTAATAATGGCTGGTGGTTTCGGTCTCTAAGTTATTTCGTTATGGTTTTTGCGATATTCGGAGATTTTTCGGGGAATTAAAAAATAAACGTGCGTGTAGCGTGTCCTTGGCGGGTCAAAGGCGCCTGCGTTTTTCCTGAGGGGTTATTAATTACGCCTGAGGATAATAACCGGGTATTATGCAGTTTCGATGTGATGCATCTCGATTATAAAAGGCAATCATAACAAAATTACTACGTGCGACAAAAAACTCAAATGCAGCTAGTGATGTACCGTGGATCAGTGACTCAAATTACTTGCAAAATAATCGCTATATTAATCGAGTACAGTTATTGATTCTTACATGAATTGAGTAAAACTTAATAGTGCATTTCTTTGTTAAGTCTAATTGTTAAGTTATTACAAAAATACTAAAAAATATCAATAACTAAGCAAAACTTTGTCGGAACAAATAAATCATCACAAAACTGCACATAATAACAAATAACGATGATATCATGAATCCAATTTTGTTTCTTCTGCTAAACAATTATATGTTTTTAATAATTGGTAATATGAGCTACATTCAGTAAAATTTTGACCACATAGACGTAGTTTATTATTACCTCGTAGCTCAATGTAAACTTGGGCATTTTGTCTCTATCTATCGAATGCTTTTATCGACATTTTTAATGATAACAATTTCTAAGCAGTATTAAATTGCTTTACAAGTTGAAGGTATAACCTGTGCTATAACTTAGCCAGGTGTTCATACCGCCAGCAAAAAAGTTTTTTTATTTACTTTAAAAATTACACAGAGCAATTTTAACGCTCAAAAGTTAATTAGCAAATAAAAATAACTTTAATTTATAGGTGCGACAATAAAATTAATGAGTAGATATGAAATGTTACCTTACTACATTAGTCACAGAGACGAATATTAGTAGTTATATTAAAACGAGACAAGTCTATAAAACCTATTTTATGTATTTTAGTAGCTGTAATTCTTTGCGAATATAAATAATTAATGTCATCTTCCTCATTTCATGCCGCTGTGTCATAAAAAACATTTTAATATGTGAACTAGCTAATTATAAAATACTAGCTGTCTCGCGCGGTTTCACCCGCGTTCCCGTCATAAAAAGTAGGCTATGTCAACCGCGGATAGAGTAGCTTCCCAACAGTGAAAGAATTTTTCAAATCGGTTCATTAGATTTGGAGCCTATTCAATGCAAATAAACAAACAAACAATCAAATCTTTCCTCTTTATAATATTAGTTAGATTAGACTAGGTGGGTGGACACTAAACTTGGAGAAGGCATCTTTTACTGTGGAAACAACTTCTGAATTCCCGAAAAATAATTAACGATCAAAAGGTAAGAATAATAAAAGGTTTTTTTCGTGATTTTAGAGTTCGAACCTAACTTAGCTTTTCAAAAGATGCCAATTCAAAATGGTACCTAAATATTTGCAGATAAATTCTATTTCAAATAATGTAAATGTTAGCCAGAAACAATATTACCTATATCCGAAATTCCTACAAAGCGTGTGACTATTTGACTGACCCTACAAAATCCTGCCTTCCATTACGACAGAGCGCCAATAGAATCGGATGACTCATCAAAATTTAAACTAATTACCGGCCAAATGTATAAAAAAGTTACCTGATGTGAGACGAATATCGAAGTCGAGCGTTTGTATCCATCAAAAATCACTAAGTCCGTATTTTACGGTCGGTTTTGTAGTGTTTTTTGTCGATTTGGAACTTGGAAAATATCAAATTGTAATTGAAGTTGGTGCTCGATGCTATTTAAGTTACTCTAATAACTGTACTATTACGAGGCTTGAGAAGTACAAAAAATACTTTAGACTTACCTACACTAGATATTGAATAGGACTACTCGACGACATTTTATTAATATTTTAACGACAATTTATATTGTGTGGGATAGTTATAGTAATATTTACAGCAAGTTGATGCAAAATTTTATAAAAAAAACTAGTTGCGCCCCGCGGTTTCACCCGCGCACCCGAGGAATATCCTACCCTACCCTACCGTTCTTATTTTTTTTCCGTAAGTACCTTCCCCAGAGAATCTGAAAAAAATTGGGATGAAATCGGTAGAGTCGTTCTTAAGTTATGGCGTGTCCAAGGGAAATAGGGATTCATTTATATACAGGTCGTTGTTTTGGTCAGCGACGAGCGACTCAGGGTCGATAATACAATAGATACACCATCTAAAAAAAATATAAAAAATACTTTTATAATACTTTTTTTTAATAATAAAAATTAAAATTTTGAAAATCATGTAATAAGCTAAAGTGTAGACATAATACTCAACGGGAGTATGAGGGAGTAAAGGGGTGGGGCGATGGCGGCTTGTGCCTAGCTCTAGTCTGTGCACGTGCCTAGTAACCATACTTTGCGGTAATTTTATTTCAAATTGAATAAGGTATTTCTCAACATATTTACAGTATTTAATGGAATTAAGTCCATTTTTTGGGAATATATATTTTGTACTACCGCTCCTGGGTCGCTTGTCGCCGACCAAAACAACACCTGTATATAGAGATATGCTACTTGTATTTTATGAACACTTCTACAGCATATGCATACAAATGATACAAAGATAAACTTTACTAGTTTATATATAGTTTTAGTTCTAGTTTTTATAGATGTTTAGAAATCTTGTCAATAGGTTTGCTTGTTCAGATTAGGCTAAGACTTATTTGCAAATGTAGTATGGTTTTGAAACTATTTAGCTTCCGAAAAATTTGATCGAAAGTACCTAGCAGTTTTATGTTTAATTTTTCAATTGTGTATCCACGCGTATTTTTACGTTCAAAACAGCCGACGAAAATGATATTAAATTGTTATTTACGATCTGCATCATTAAAAAGATTCCGATCAAAACTTTGATGATAAATGATTAGATTGATAAATTTTTGATATAATATATCGTACTAGATATAACTATATAGTTTGATATTGGTTTTATTAAGCGTACCGAATTTATCGGTTTCTTTCTTGGAAATCATTATCATAATAATGATATAATAATGAGATAATTAATATTCATTTCGACACTGTTAATTACAAAGTAGTCCAGTTTAATATAACACTATAATTCAATTAAGTTTTAAATGTATATAACAACATAATTTGTTTTCATTTCTGTTAAGAGATCCACCCCCTTACTCATAAAACGTTATTTAATTAATAAGCTGATTAAGTGGTCACCTAAATAACGTCAAATTGTTTGACAATGACAGCAAGGTGACGTTATTTATTTGACCATTTATTCAGTAGATTTAGTTAAATAGCGTTTATGAGTAAGGCCGCCAAGGTTTATGCCTACAAAGTCTAATATAATTTAACCAAATTGTAGAAAAGTAAGTAAAAGTAGACGAGTAAAAGATAAGACTCATAAATAGTAAGTAGTAATAAGATGTCTATAAAAATAGATCAGTTGTTATAGTAGAGACTTGTAGGTACAATGTAGTACTAGTAATCTATGAATAAATTAAAGATATATTATTATTACCTGGCAATATATAATGTAAATACGTACAAATAAATTGCACATTTGAACGTGTTCAGATAATATCCGAGCTACTGCCTACGAACATGACATGAATTAGATACATTTCAGGAATACCATAAATATTAACTATAAGTTTTTTATTCGATATTTGATATAATGTTCAGACTAATAATAATAAAAACAACTAAAACAAACTAATATAAGAATAAAAATATGTACAATTACGGGGCGTCAAAAAATTCGTGCACATCGCTGTCAACAGGAAAAGTGCCCAGAAGGCTGGCAGCACTGCCACGTTGGATGGCAATGCTGATTCTTTGGCCAAAAAAAGGCCAGCCCTCTTGTCTCGTGAAGAGTCGACCAACCGCTCGGCGATATTCCGAAATAATAGGTGTGCACTATCATTTCGGGATTTATATATATTAACTAAAATAGAATTTTTTTTTCTATTTAAAGCTTGCTTTCAAAAAACCACTAATGCAGTTTATTTTATAACCAAAGTGCTACGAAACGGCTACGAGAGCTACAATATATAGTGTAGAAAACTTACTTCAAATAACCTTATTTATGGATTACCACGCAATGAGGACATTCGTAGGAGAACGAAAACGACGGACATAGTCGCTGTGGTCAACTTTTTATTTTCACTATTAAAAGGTAGCAAGTTTTGCCAACTTCCCCATATTTCGTTGAGATTTTAAAACAAGAGTTAAACTGTAGGAATGAGCGTGTCATAAAATGCTTGAAAGCACTCGTTCTTCAGTCCGACAAATCAACTGCATATCCAGTTTTTATAGCTTATAACTAATAAAATTATTTGATTCGCTCCATAAGGCGTCGACTTGTATAGCCTCGTATAGCCGAATATATATTTTAATGTGTTATATTTCATAGGATTGACGCTCAAATTATTTAAATCCGATTAGAAATATTACTTTGGGTTTACGTTTAACTTGAGTCACAAAAGTTTAAGCCATTCGTACGTAAACGATGAAAAACCTCAATAAAAATGTGTTAAAGTAAGCCATAAGAGTCATAAAATCTTCATGATATACATATAACTAAGAACTACTTCAGTGAAGCCATCTTGTTACTAAGTGTAAAGTGTTTTTGAGCCAAAAAACTGTTGACCTTTCCATATTTTTTTTCGTATTCTCAGAAAACACTGGTCCAAAGTTGTGTGGTATGTTTATTCCAGTTTTCAACTGTAAGTTCAACTGTACTTCAAGTATGATGAAGCTATATAATAAAATATTAATTATCTGTATTCATATATTAATATTTTGATTAAAAAAAAAACTAAGTAAGCTTCTAGGTCTACTTAAACACACATTATTGTACTCTAATAATAATATCCATCATGTGATTTGGTCTGTCATAAACGAACCAAGACAGCGATATATTACCTATTTGCGTTTTATCTCTAACTCTAATCACGAATGACCACTACTCAAAGAGTATGGTATGCGTTCGTTGTGTCTGCGCTATTTTTTCTAATCACGTCAGGATTATCCGTGGTCTTCTCGTCGGAAAGTATAATCTTTTATTTATAATTAATCAAGATAGAAAGACTTCCGAGAAACGAGCTACGATAGAGGATCTTTATAAATAATTCCGTTTCCAAGTAGCCGGGCGGATGCGGCCACAGTCGGCTTAACATCTGCAACTTGAGTTACACCGGCTGCTTGTTACGTGCATATAAATTAGGTCTTTATACAAACTATGATCAGCGTTGTGGAAAATTAAAATGCTCAAGAAAGCGGATGCGCCTTCAACAGGTACGAAATTACGCAGTAATTACTGGTTAATGGGTATATAAAAAATATCTTACCTGTGGTCTCGTAAGTGGTCTTGTCTTCGGAACGCCTTCCCGCAAATGTCACAGGAGTACGGACGCTCATCAGTATGGGTCCTTTCGTGAATAAGCAAATTGTACGATTTGGTAAACTGTCGGTTGCAGAATTTACAAATAAACTGTTTCTTGGGTCTGGAAGCTCGGCCCGGAGCTCGCAACAATCGTCGATCTAAATGTGGATGCATTTGATGAGGTCCGGCACCGGGTGGAAATAATCCAGCTCCAGGAAAAGTGAAACTGCCAGCTGCTGTCGGTGAAGGTCCTGGCGCACCAAGAAACGGACCAGGAGGTCCATAGATTGGAGGTTGTGATGATCCGTCAGACATCATACCCTCTATTGAAGCAGTTCTATGATGCGGCAAAAGCATGGCAGCTGCAGCCTCACGTAGAGCTACCTCCTTTCTTTTTTCGACCATCATAGCCATTAGATCAAAGGAGTTTCTTTTAGGAAAATTACTAGGCGCTCTATCTGGAGACCCTTTTGCTGGTTCAGATCTTTCTCTGTCCAACATTCTTTCTCTCTCAATGATCTCCGAAGGTATTAATGCTGGATGCATTTCATTAGGGTACATTACAGGGTGCATAGTTCTGGTAGGTACTACGGGAACAAATGCAGAAGTCTCTCGATGGGACGCTGTGAGTAAGGAACCAGTGGTTATCTGGCGATGATAAGGTAACGGAGGTGATTCAAAGCTCCCACTGGGGTTTCTGCCATTTGAAGATGGCCTTTGTTGAGCTCGTTCAGCTGAGCTAGCAAGGAATTGGTCATGTCTAGACCGTAACGGTGCATTGACCGGAGTTTCATTGGCTGGGCGTGGTGTAGATGCCCGGGATACAACTGCTCCAGTGTTTTCCGACATGACGCTTTGAATAACATCTGAAAGTACAAAAAATCTATTACGAAAAGTTGTTAAACAATGCGTACCATATATTAATTACTTGTTGACGTTTATGAAAAAATTGGGTAGGCTAATTAGGTTTTCATACTTTTGATGGATGTATTACCGTAATTTATTATAGGACAGTAAAAGTTTCATTTTGTCGAACCTTTACAGAGGCCAAGAGAGGAGTACGTAAGTATAAAATATAATTCAGAACCGTGGGTTGCTTATCTTCTTCTACTTAGTGGTGTTGAACATTCAGATTTATGGATCGAGAATCATGCTTAATTAAGTAGCTCTACATTGTTTCTGAGTATCAATTAGCATTAACACATAAATTCTCACGATGTCTGTCTAAATTATTGTAATTGGATCATTAGTTTTCATATCTCACCTCCATCTTTGAAGTCATAGTGTTTTAGATATCCATAAATTTCTTTCTTTAACAGCAAAATTTAAATTCATTCGCTTTAATATAAAACATTTTATCGAATTATATTTTTTGTTGAGGTCATTTATCTGTTGTATATTTTCCTTAGATTAATGCATATTACAATAGTTCTAAGATATTGAATCCGTACCTCATGCATCATTCAACAGTTTATTCTCAATCGTATCGATTCTTAGCTTCTGGTGATATCAGAAAATGTTAATGACGACCGGATTTGGATTTGAAACCAACATTAGTGTCGATTCTTGATATATTACTATGGCCCGCGTAAATTGCTTTGATTTGCTTTTTTAAATAAATTTTATACGCAATATACTTCAAAATTTATTATTATTACGCTTTTTGAGTGGATAACTGTGTTAACCTGTGCTTGTGGTACACGAAAATAACTGGTCACAAAGTTAAGTCTCATAAAGGCCTACATTTTATTATTTTTCATTTTACTTATTATTATCGATTGGTCTTGAATATAAGTAAACTAGCTATCTCCCGCGGTTTCGCCCGCGTTCCCGAGATAAAAAAGTAGCTTATGTCCTCCATACCATAGGCTATCTACATGACAAATTTTATGATGATCCGTTGAGTAGTTGAGGCGTGAGGGCGTCATAAACAAACTCACTTTCACATTTATAATAGTAAGTAAGGATATTAGTTAGGATTCTATATTTTATACAATATTATTAATGAAAGCGTAGTACCGGTGTCACAACATCATCAAGTTGTATTGCAATAATGGGAACATTTATAGCTCCATCTCGTTCTTGTATTTGTACAAGACTAATAACATCTCTGAAAAGATTGCTATCCAGAGATTTACGATTGGACTGACTATTTCCATCTGAAATGAGTATCATTGCTAGGGACAATAAAACTGACGCTTTGCTTTACTGCCTGTGTTGTGCGATGCGTATGTTTTCATAGGGTTTCCGGTGTCTGAAACTTGTGTGTCTGAAACGGTGACTTTGAAATTTTATGTTTGTAAGACTAAATTGATGCCATTGTCTGAACATTCTTATATAGATTTAGGCAGGTTTTAAGTTTTACTTCACTTATTAATTTATTTGTTTTTGCAACATCTAGCTGTAATTAATTTGCCTCATATGTTTAACTAATAGGTTTCCAGTGAATCATGATTTATTGAGCCAACTTGTTTACAGGTCATTTATTTTCAACATCACGTACATACATTAACTATGAAGACAAATTCTAAATCTTTTCTATCGTTTTTTAACACTGGTAATGAAAAAAATCTTGGCCGTCAGTTACAGCAACTACAAAAGATTAATCTTAGAATCAATTTATTCAAGCGAGATCGAAAAAGAAGGCGAGCGCGCCGAGCCCACATTTCACTGTTCGTTGCCCGTTCTACCGTAAAAGCCTTCTGATTTTATTTGCTTCTCGCCCGCACTCTGCAGGTTTACTATTCTCTCTCGCTCACTCTAAGGTTGTGGTTGATCGAGTTTCTACCATCTTACTTGCTCCGAAGCTGTAAAACTACTTTTATCTCTCTTTCGGTTTGAGAATTTAGAGGTATGAATATGTATGCAGGCACTGCAGTAAGTAATGGACTCTGGGATGTAATACCGGTCATTTCAATAACGTAAAGCTTTTAAAAGGAATATTTTAAAGCGATCTCCTTGGAAATTTAAATTTCTTGTCTTTTCAATGCAGGTGTATTTACAACGTGGTTAAGATAGTGTGACTGTCTCATAAAGAACTTATGCTGTACTGAATATCAGTACAATTATATATCCCTATGGAGTTCATATAAATAAAGTACATACTATACAATGATTGTAAGTGCCTTACGATAAACTCGAGGAAATTGATTACAAAGCCAATAATATTGAATCAATTTACCTAATGTATTACTGTGAATTTTGTATCATAAAAATTGGCAAAACTAATCAAGCAATCATTAAAAAGAAAGGCGACGCATGTTTCCTAAAACCAAGCTGTCATACAGTTACCAAAAGTGATAAAAGATTATTCAAATTTATGGATCAAGTTTTGTGCCTACTAAATAGACGGTTTTCTTTTCATGGTACCGCTAATTCACACTGAATATTTCATATTGATCTTCATATTATTCAAGTGGATGACCACATTTACATTTATTAATAATTAAATACAGTTACGAAAGTTCGAAAAATATCACATGCTTCATAATGTAGCGGTCAATTGTCAACTGAATATCTAAAGTTGAGAGTAGATCAATTTTAAAATATTAGTACTTTTCATTCTTCATTTTATCTGTTTTATTTATTCATCAGTTGATTAATTGTATCATCATAATAATAAACTTAGAAATGTACTTTGATTTGCAGTTCCCACGTTTTTCTCCAAAAAGTGGCAAGAACTTCCAAGCTTCAATTCAATGGAATTCCTGATGGCCTGTGCGCTTGGATTTCCGATTTCCTGAGTGAACGGTCTATACGAGTGGTCATAGACGGGTGCTCGTCGGACCTCTTGGCAATCAATGCCGGAGTTCCTCAGGGATCAGTTCTCTCTGCAACCTTATTTCTGCTGCATATCAACGATCTGCTAAAACCCGGTATCTTTGGGTACGCAGACGACAGTACTGTTGCAGAGAGATACGTTTCCAGCGCGCGAGCCACTAGTGACGAGATCCAATTGTTTCGGGAGGCCATGGTAGAGCGTTTGAACGTGACCTTGCAGGCAGTCTCTGATTGGGGCAAAGCCAATCTGGTCACATTTAACGCCACCAAGACACAGGCGTGTCTTTTCACCGCCAAACGGAGTCCTTACAACCAGGCTCCTACTTTCCAAAATATATCCTTGCCAATATGCGATCGCCTTGATCTCCTAGGCATAACATTAACAGCCAAACTAAACTTTGGCTGTTCTATTGAGTCGAAGGCAGAAACAGCTGCCAGAAAGCTGGGTATCCTCTCTAAGGTCAAGCGGTACTTCACGCCTGGGCAGTTGCTCCAACTATATAAAGCACAAGTCCGGTCGTGCATGGAGTACTGCTGCCATCTTTGGGATGGATCAGCTAAGTACCAGCTTGAGGCCCTCGACTCAATAGATCGCCGAGCCAGGAGACTAATTGGAGATGAGTCTTTAATTAAGGCGAAACTCACGAGCCTTGACCATCGAAGAAAGGTTGCTTGCTTATCGGTTTTCTACAGGATATATTTTGGAGAGTGTGCGCAGGAATTGTTCAACCTTATTCCACCATCCCCATTTTTACACCGAACCACAAGACGCCGGGAAAATTTTCACCCGTACGTTGTTGACATACCGAATATACGGACACAGCGTTTTGCATCCTCATTTTTAATGCGTACAGCAAGGGAGTGGAACTTGCTTCCGGCGTCTGTGTTCCCTGACGCTTACAATCTAGGTACTTTCAAGGCCAGAGTGAATAGGTTTCTTCTGGGTAAGCGTGTTTCATCTTAGGCTTCGTCATCGCCCCTTATGGGCGGGTCAGTGGCCAAACGCAAGCCCATCTAATTTAAAAAAAAAAAAAAAAAAAAAAAAGCTTCAAAGACTCTCTATAACTTGGCACTCTTCGGTAGTTGGTCTAGACTCAAGATACAATTTAAATGAATTCTTTTCATTAAGTCTTCTTATCTTTAATTTCGTTAATTATCTTAATTCCTTCCTAAAACTTTGTTTATCATTAGTAGATTCATATTAAATGTCAAAGGCATTACTATTATGGGACATATTTAATTTATCGTTAATTATATTATTTACTTGTCTCTATAAAACTATTTTAGTAATATCTCATTAGATATATTAGTATCATGGGATCTTTGCCATCAATTGCATCTTATCTTATGAGCGCATATACCTATTTAGGTACTATACTTAGTATTTGGTTATTTTTACATTTATTTCCATTTGATACTTCATGTATCTTCTAAAGCTATTAGCAAATTCAGAGTCTTCTCTTATCCGAACAATAATAGTCAGTCTTTCCAAGTTATAGGTGCACGGTGAGCCCCACGCTGTGTTTCTCTGTACGTGGTCTCCACTCAATAACTCGTTTCCACCATTGGTTATCGGTTTTGCGACAGATGTGGGCAGCCCATTGCCACTTCAACTTGCTAATCTTCTTACATCGATAGTTTCAAACATCACATCGATACTTAGTCTGTGGTTTTAACTTTCTTTATACATTTATAAAAAAAAAGTCCCAAATGTGAATTATCTATTTACATTATTTATTGAAAATAATAAAATGTCTATTGCAGGAATTTTACTCAGCGTTAATTTTTGGTGCCCGTAAGGTTCATGATAAACATCATTTCAAGCATGTTGTTAGATTAGATTGTTCTTATCAGTTGATGGTAAAGATTAACTACTATTTGCTGAACAATTAAAACCTTCAGTCTCTTCTACCGTATTACTATTACGTAATGTTGCTTTGTAGAGTTTAATTTGATTTAACTGTTGGTTGCTGACGAAATAATTAACAAATTTTTTATAGCAGCATTTATTATGTTTCGATGATTGGTTATTGCAAATTTTGCTGTCATGGCCAAATATAGACATTATAGGTGCTGGAAATGCTAATTTAGTTAGGTTTCATTTGGAAATATGTATTGTATTGAAATTATTGGTTCGGCAGGTAATGGCTTCAAATTATGATGGTTATGATCAGCCTACCCTTTTAAAGGTTGACTTATTATCGACTTTGGCTTCATTTTAGCTTTACTGGATAAATATTAAATACCAGCTTTTTATATATTATTATTTCAGTGTTTTTTAGACACTTAAAACCAAGATATAAAATTAACAAAAATGATTAGTATATTAACAGATTTACAACAAGACCTTATGCATCATACCAATTACAATAGCAAAATTTGAGATACTTTCTTATTTCCAAAGTTATCTATTGTAATTTGGCATGCGCTCAAAATAATGAAGTATTTATATCGCCCGCAAATGACTTAAACTCATAAATCTACAAAACACAATACAGATAATTACAGCTTAACACAGTGGCAGGAAATATTAAGTAAACGCCACTGTGAAACATTCAGAACAATGGCGCAAACCGCAGACCCGTTACTTCCCAGAATTGTAACGCTCAATACAACAACATCTGTGACTAAAACAATAATAAACATGCATAAAATAACCACACTCATCCATCAACCATATGACCATATAAAACAGGTAGCGACGATCAAGCGCACCCTGCCTACCCAATTTATTCCACATCCGCTGTATTAAATTACCAAAATTATAAAAAAAGTTGAGGACTCACAAGTCGACGGGTTGCCCGATCGATTGTCAGATGTACCCAATCCAACCCTCCAGAAGTCAGGTAGTTAGCCCGCAAAGTTTACAAACCATGGGTCTGCATGCGTACAATAGGCGATCATTGCAATTTTTTGTCACATTTCACGGTTCAACCGCAGTAGGTGGCGTTGAAACAGGTGAATAAGAGATTAGTGGAAGCGTACACAACAATAGACGCACTGTACAGGCCATAAAACAGTTAATAGACACGGTGGTTAACGAAAGAGTTACTGCGGTAACGTCTGGCGGGCTATAGCATATTAAGTTCACTGTTCCTTTGACACTGATACACTTAAGTCACAAAATTGTTCACTGTAATCCACTGATAAAGTTTGGCACTAATGTTGATGGTGCACTGAAGTTTTTTTAGTGTGGTATCACTGGCATTGGCGCGAAGGCTGCGTGTGCGCAGATGGCGCGCGACTGGTGGGAGTAGAGCGCGCGTACTACCGTCTCGTCAGAGGCAGTAGCGCTCCTGTGGCGTCCCCTCCCCGCGACCGCTCGCCGGCCAAAGCCTCCAACGATACTGTTTTTACTTTGGGAGCGATAAAAAAGGGAAGGATATCGCTGGATTGTTTATTTTTCGTGTTAGTAGCTTATAAGTCGTGTAAATTAACGCCGCCCTCAAACATTATATCGGAGATCATGAATTTCGACTGCAGTTGCTAATTGATAATGCACTTGAAGGGCTTTTTGACTTTTTTATTTTCTCATTGATGGCCTTTTGAAAAAAACTAAGAAAACTCTTAAAAGAAGAACCTTAATCATTTTAGTTTTATTATTTTTTTGTAAAAAGGCCATTTTTTATCTGAAATCAATTACTGAATAAGTATGTAGGTAGAAAACCTATTGAGAAGCAGTAGAAAAAAATAGTTACCTAACAATGATGGAGGAAAACAAAGATATTAATAATTTAACACTACCTATACACCATCAAATTCATTCATACGACAGTAGAGGTTACTGAAAGAACTTACAAAAAAAACTATGAAAATAATAAAACATATATTTTACTTTTTATCTTTATTACAACAAAATCTATTAATACAGTCACATATATTTAAAAAATTAACGTTACATCGTCCATTTCAATAACCAGTAGTTGAATCCTATTTGCAAGTTCACAAATCAAAACCTAGGTTTAGAAAAAAAATATTTGGCATTACTTATATTTGGCTGTGATTCTTTGGCAAGAAATCTATATTTTCCAAACAAATTGAATTCCCAATTCTCCCACTTTTTCTTCTCTTATTTACTGAACACATTACAATAACTATTTTATCTTTTACAATGCTGATAAATCTATGAATAAACTATATTTATTTAACGTGCATTTATAATTTTGCAGTAATCTTAAAAGAAAATTTGTTAAATCTTTATTTTATATCTATTTAAACACTCACTAGTTTACAAGGCTACCTCTATAAGCTTTTAACCAAATCTGTTTATAATCAAGTCTTTTTATTTATTATTTAATATACATATTTGAGCTTTTACATGATTATTTATATACATACCGTCAATATTGGATTTATTTTCCTTATTAATTATCAGTTTAATGCACAATTTTTAAGTCACCTAGTCTGGACCACATTCTAAAGGGAAATTAATATCTGAATCTTACACAATAACATTTAAATTACAAAATGTGATTTTAATAATGTTCATTTCTGTAACCCTTTTTACGACAATATAGCAATATTTACATCCTGTACGAAATTATATCTAACGTTCAAAATTAGAAAGCTAATTTATAGATACAAATAAAATTTTCAAAATTTCACAACACTGATATTAATCACAATATTTGAATAAATTTGGGTTACAGACGAAATAACATGTTAGTTTAATATAATATTTCAATGGATTGTATTTTCCATCGAATCAAAAATCGCTAACTACTGCTTAATATTGTAAGTATTCAACGAGGCTGTGGCACATCCATATTTTAATCATTTATCTACCGTATATTTAATTTCACTACGCTACACAGTTATGTGTTATAGCTATATATCGTGTATATATACTGTAATAGGAATACCATTTGACCTAATTTTAGCCTCTTATAAATGATTTTCTATAGTTGTTGTATATATCTTGAATATGTTGGTATTATAATTCTGAAATAGCAATATCTCTTCTCGGTTCAAATATATTTGACTGCCATTGATTTAACCATGCTCTCTGAGAAATAAGTGCAGTAAAAGATATTTAGGATTTTTTATCGAAATATATTTTTACACCATCTTGCATTAGTCTCAATTTGATCAGTCACATTTCAGAATAATATAAAAAGATCTCTTTTAATTTGATTTTTATTTGTTAACATCATTGATATAATTTATTTTAAATATCTATTTTAGAATTACATAGATTAAAGCTATGCATTTAATAAAACATTTATATCTTCGATGCCCCCGTTGCAGTGATATAACGTGTACATTTAATATCAATATTATAAAATTTTATTTGTAATAAATAATTGCAACTGATTGAAATAATAATAAATATATACAATCTGATTAACAAATATGGTTGATTTGAAATATAATCGATTACATAAATACAACATTTAATTCCAAATATATTTCTCTTACAAACTCTGAATGGATCCATAGGTACAATTATAGGACGGGAATTAACGTTGTAATAATTACAATACTTATAATGTATCTATAATTTCAATTTGTTAAGCATAATAAAATAATTATAAATTATTATCTGAATGATTCATGAAATTAATTAGACTGGAATATAATTTTCCCATCCAAATATTATTTTAACTATAAGAGGATATGTATGCCAGTATTTATATTCAAGTTTATTTTCATTTATAGTATCTATTTCGATATTGAATGGGTTTGAAAATAGGTAAAAATAAGATAACATTCGGATAATATATTTAATCAAACTAAATTATAAAAAGTCGAAGGAATCTTCTGGTAGAAGAAGTCGTCGTCAACCAGCTTTCATCCACCTGTCTATGGAGTACTCCAGGGCTGACATCCAACTGTAATAAATTTAGAAGAAATTAGTTTTAGTTTTTTTTTATTAGTACCATCTTATTCAATAATAAAAAAACCAGGCCAAGTCGGACTCGCACATGAAGGCTTTCGCTCAAAAAAATATCGATATTTTTTTTTATATGACCAATTCGGCAATCTAGCATAAGGGCCGCCTGATGGTAAACGGTTACCGTAGCCATATGGACGCTTGCAACACATGAAGTATTGCTCACGCGTTACCGACCTTTCCCTCTCCCCCATGAGCTCTGGCAACCTAAGTCACGCGCAGGAACACAACTTTACAAAACATAAAGTTATTTGGCTGCGGTATTCTGTAAGTTGGAGGTACTTCCCAAGTGGAGCTGCTCTCTTATTGTCTTTAAATTGGCATTCATATGTATTTAGACGTTCAAACTATGAACGCGCACCTCGTTTCAAGGCAGAGTTGCACGTACCCGTACTCACGGCACATACTCTAACACAATTGCTCTATTAATATTCTATCTCTATGCCTAATCCTTTGTCATCTGACGAACTGGATCAGTGTGACACAATTACTATCGGATAGAAAATAATTAAAATTACCGTTTTTTATCCATTTCAGATTCAGTGTGGAAGTAGAAATGTCTTTGTTTCGGCTCCGTGGGCATCACTTCAAATGCGTATTTCTTGCCACCCGGAGAACAAGTTTGTATTCTGTAGCCGTGAAGGCAAGCCATTCCTGGAAAAATATAATAATAATAATAAATGGCATATATTTAATGCCCTAACTATTAATTCCCTCTATTCGAACAAAATAATTCAAAACTAGAATCAAAAATACTGAATTGCACACTAAATACGCACACTATATAAATCAAACTGAGTATATCAGTTTTATGGTTTATGCAAAACAGTTTGAACTGAATGATCTAGCGCTCGCCGGCCGTTGGCGCGGGAACGCTCGCTTCGCTCGCTCGGCTCGCGCGCAGTATTGTCACAGTTCTAACCTAACTAACTGTATTTGGAGTGCTCCGAGTCGGGTCTGGGTGATAGAACATTTTTTGATGAATAGGAAGTTATTTGTAGAACAGTCATTTTTCTGATATGCAATAAGTAAATTAGAGGAGATTCTGAAGTTTACGTAATTTTTAAACAGACGTTCAATTAAAAATATCCCATAATAAATTTGGACAGTTTACATTCAAATACGAAAAAGGTAGAGAAAGAGAGGTAGAGCATAGATATATCTAGGTACTGACATCTATAAAATAATTACCAAAAGCACTTTTGCTGTTGCCATCATTGTAAAAGTATAGACATGCATCTTTGAGCACGCAGTACCGCTTGGCCCAGGACTTCCACTTGGAACCAAGCTTCATGAGGTATCCGAAGCAATCAGGTCGCGGTATTGAAGATGGCGGTAGCTTCATATTCCTCATTGTGACTTCTAACCAACCATCACGCTGTAATATCGAAGGATATAAGACATCTATAAATACCAGGAGTTGTTTGTACGTAGTATATTATTTACTCTGTGGTTGGAGCATTCTTATTTAAACGTTAGCACGCCATCTATTGTTAAGTACCTATACTTATTGTCTATAGAAGCAGTATTATAAACTTTAGTTCTTATTTTGAGTTTTATTAACGAGTGCTGACGCCCAAAAAAAACAAAATAGAAATGAGAGAGCTTACGAATTGTTTATTGGATAAACAACTTTTTTGCACTACATTTGCTGATTCCACTCGAGATGTTATCATTATCACCCAATCTAAGGCCTGTAGTATTGAACCAGATTAAGTCTCAAGAATAGATTGTGTTCATCGAAAATAAACCTAATATCATTGGTGCAGATTCCAAATTCAATTATTTAATAATGACTCAAAACTTGACTTGATTATTTATTGACGTTTTACGGACCTAAGTTTCTAAAAATGCAAAAATTTTAACCTTATATTGGATATTTATACCTGATTACTGGCATCAATCGCATGCGCAAGAACAGCCTGCCATCTAGCGGACGCTTCGGCCGAGTCAGCCGCAAGTTGCAGCCGCGTGCCGCCGCCGCGCTGCAGCCGGAACCCGTGAGGCCTCCCCGAGTCTTCCTCGTTCAGTTGGTAGTTCACCAACATTAGTGCTCCCACTGGGTGTATGCTCTGTCAAATTTAAACGTCACTTAGTTTCAAATGTTATGGATAGATGGCGTTGTACTATTACGGCTTCTGGCACACTGTTGGAATTCAGTTCAGAAAATATTCTCAACTCTTGACTTTGAGAAACCCTATGGCTTGTTTTGAGAAATATTAATCTAATCTATAAATACACTTGCGGAATAGACGATGTAAAAAACTTTACATCTTATGCCGTTTCTGTGATAGACTGGTCCATTTATTACCTCACTTGGTAGCTGGTAGATAGTGATTAAATACCTAGGTAGAACCATGGTAGAACTTAATATTTTATTAATATTATCATGACACAAACTCTAATGTACTGTACTAGGACCACCAGTTAAAATAATGCAATGTAGGTTCTTCATTCATTCTAATTAAGAGGACTCAATTCGTCATACTTTTCATACAAAACCCCTGTACTTATTATGGCGTTGTTAAACATTTTTCGTTAGATATTTTGAACAAATTAGTATCTTGTGTACTATATCTAGCCTTGTATCTTGGCGTAATTTAAAAAAAGTGTGAAACAAATTCAGTCAAAGCCTCCGAAAAACAGCGTTTTTGCCTGAACTTTGGCCATATCTAATGTACCTATAAATTGTAAAAGTAAAGAAAACGTTAAGATACCAGGCTTGCAAATGTATTGGAGATTCTAAATAACTAACTTTTTTTTTCACAAACTTGTAAGATTTTTTCTCAAGAAGTATACTCCTGGAACAAGTTTTATGAATGCGAAATCATGAATGACGACCTAGCGAAGCGGCCGCGAGTGATCAGCGGAATTTACCGACTGATAACCGACGGCTCTGATGCTATCTCTCTTTATTCGCAGTCAAACATTACGTTGGATGAAACAACAAGCTTTTAGACTATGCTCGCGTTGAAGTTGCGCCGGCCACAAAGGGCCGCCTTAAAGGTACATTACGTGGAAGATAAGACATTTTAGGTTGTAGTAGCTTCTTTCTACACTTGGCAGCCAGAACAATTGATAAACGTAGTAGAACAAATATAATTTATATATTTGGAACGAACATTGTAATACAAACAGAGTCACGAATCATGGTTCTTGCCGGAGTCTTCTCAGTTTAAGCCTATTTTGAACCAATAGAGTTGGTAGAGTCAATTTTAACCATCATAAGAACTTTCCTAATCAGGACCTAAAAATAAATTAGTTTTTGATTGCTTTTTCTTACCGAGTCCGTCTTGTAATAATAGAGGCAGTTGTCCCTCTTCAAGACGAACCATCGTCGCGTCCAACGAAGCGGATGATGAGGTCTGAGAGGAGCCGCCCTCCACAAGTACCCGGAGTACAGTGCTGCTGGCCCACCCTCGTGGGCTAACGATGCTACTACTTCACAGGTTCGGGCAACCTGTCATGGAGAAACTTTTGGTCATCATAAAATCTAGTTAGAAGCTCCAAAAAATAAAGACACTTATTGTTTCAATGCAGAAGAAAAGATAAACTAAAAAGCTATACTAATTCCGGCACTTATAATTAAATCTAAAACAATATTTGTGGTTGTAAATCTTGTTTGGTTTGCAGTAACCATCAGGCAACGAGGTCGTGTAAGTAGGTTGCGTATGTAAAAACTGTAACATCACATAAACTACTATCTAAATATTTATGTGTATTTAAAGATTTATAAGCTTTGTAAACTTTTTTGGACAAATATATCGTTCTTACCTCTTATAAGAGGTACAGTAGTACCCAACTGATATGGCTTACCGATGTACCTGCGCAGTATATACTTTTTGTACATTCACAAAGCGCGGAAAACCGCTATTGGTCGGCAGCTGCCGCCATGTTAGCGCGCGCCGTGCGGAGGGGCGTGACTTGCGAGTGAGACGGAACTAACAGCTGCAGTGGAACATTATATATAGTAGTGATCTATGGTTGATTGTAAGTTTTAAGCATTCTTTCGTTAATCTTCGGGCCATACTTTATTTTCTGTGCGAACGAAGATTCACGTCGCGCCTTATCAGTTGGGTAATACTTGTACCTATGTCGATCTTTTTAGGTGCATTAACCTGCATCAATGTTGTTTTACCTATCTCAGTAGGTCAATCCTTATTAGGTACTTTGGGGCCTTGAACGACATTCTAGATACTAACTTTATCAAAAGAAATACTATGAGATATATTATGTTTACCTCTAATTCCAGTATTTCCGACCCAGAATGTGCTATCTTCACTACTTCTGAATGAGTTTTATCTATAACACTGATTCCTGTAACGAAATAAATTAACATAAGTAGGTATAGCATGCTATAAATCATTCAAACGATCCATTATTATCCAGCCTTAAACTAGGTCTATAGAGTGGATAAACCATCATAAACCTAAATAATACTAAAATAATGATAGCCGATAAATTGAATGTGCTACTATTTATAAAAATAGAAAACGATTTTTAGAACACTTCATTTAGTCCAATTGACTCATCTAGGTTGATACCATAGCTTGTTTTTATGTTACCCTAAATAATTTCCAATTCAGTGAAATTTTAAATCATAAAGCAAATGAAAAATTTAATCGTCAATAAATTTAGGTAATATATACAGGATGCCCCAAGAAGTAGTGTCTCGGTCATCCAGCTAGAGGTTCCCGAATCACCCCCATATGTTCCGCGATTTTTGCAGGTTTCGAGTTACGTCAATTTTTCATATTATTTTCACGTTTTTGATCATAGCTACTTGAACAGTTGAGATAAATGGGTAATTTATTTTTCTAAAATTAAACTAAAAATTTTCAAGTTGAAAATCTGTCGCCAAGCACCGCTCGGTGTGTTCCGATAGCTGCACTTGAGAGCCAGTTCCTTCTAGGCTTTGTGTGCTTACCACCTTCGGCCGCATCATCACTTACCATGGTGAGATTGCGGTCAAACATAGGCCTATAAACAGTTAAAAAAAAACAGCTGAATAGTGAACATAGCAGATACATAAATATTTGCTATCATATATGTCAGATTTTCAGAATTTTATTTTTAAAACTCTTTAATCGAAATGTTACGAAAATAGTCATAACTCGAAAATTTAAAAAAGAACCGCTTATCTTAGGGGGTTCTTCGGGTAGGTCCTAGAGTGCTCTTCCTCTAGACTTCCGATTTACACTAATTCATGGAACACCTGTATAATAATACGTAAAGAGAGATCTTTACACCCTTTTAGTAACTATATTGCGAGATTGAGATTTGGCATAGGTATATAGGCGTGGAGAAGAAGTGCAGAATCCTAAAAGTTATTTATTTAGTTAATTTTTATGAAATACGGTTGAATTTAAACTAATTGGCGACCACAAAACAATAATACATGCAGGTGTATGTACTAGGTAATATTTGTACGTACCTAGTAGGGGAAGCCCGGGCAACGCGAATATGTTAAGGGAAAGGGTAAAAAAAATACACAAATTTCTAATCAACAACAGTCTTTTTATTACTAATTTGTACTTTAGTTAATAATCTTTGGAAAACGCTTCTAAAAACTTTGAAACTTAAACAACTTATACATACATTTTTGATTACAAAAAATAGTGCCTATTATCCGTTTTGCCCGACCCCCCCCGGGTAAAACGGATACACCCTCAGGGTAAAAAGGATACGTAAATCAATGGGAGTTTTCATCATCACAGTAGTAGCTGCCTATCCCTAAATAAGAAGTACAATAATTCTCGTGTGCCTCTTGCATTGGTTGCACTCTATCCAATCTTCGGTAGGCGGTTCAATATATAATTCTGAGCACACTAAACATAAACAACTTGTTCCTTCCTTCCGATTTTTATTGGTAGACTTCTTTGTAGTTTTATGTTTACTAAAACCGGCCAAATTGGATATATTAGTCTTTTTGCATGTAGATCTGCCAGGACCTGCCAACTTTTTTTATTTTTTTTATTTGCCTTTTTGCTTGGGCTGGCGATAGCTATCCGTTTTGCCCATATCCGTCTTGCCCAAAGCACTAATTATCAAAAGTTGTATTATATTATTGTAAAATTTCTTCCGACGAATAAAAAGTTTCAAACACAAATTAAACTTAAAAAACCTCGCAATCGGTTAAACAGATTCTATTCGTTAACACATAATATATAATACAAAAAATCAATACACATACCATGCCAAAAATCGTAACAAAACAGCAAAAAACTTTTATTTTTATTTTGACAACAAGTGCACGCTTCTATTGTTTTGGTTGAACTGTCATGGCGCGGATAAGTTGCTGTTTTACCGACCCGAGCTCGTCCAATAGTGCCTACTATTGTAGGTTTTTAATAAAATCGAGTATTCGTCTTACCGACACTATGCATCTTGCCCGGGCTTCCCCTATATTATTAACTCTGTAATAAGTAATGTGGAGACAATGGTAAAAAACTAAAATTCCAAAAGAGTCTCTTTTGGAGACTTTTCTTTTAAATAATATTGTCCATAATGTATCGAATAAGTTGTTTATCTAATTCAAACATATAATGAGGAATTGATGACTTACCATTGACAGCGATAACGATATCTCCAACTTCTAGTCCAGATGTTTCGGCCGGAGTATCAGGTTCAATCGCAGATACTACTACTGGTTTGCTTCCGTGAATTCGAAAACCAAACTCTTCGTTGCCACGCCTGACGACCACAGTTTTGTCGCTTTCTGCAAAGAAAATAACATTATCTATATCATATACTCAGTAAAGTTAGTTAGTTAATTAATTGTTTAAAAACGTTAGTAGAAAAAATTATCAGACTAGAAAGACCTTTTTTAATTAAAAAGTTTAGCTTTATTTTGGCTCTAGTATGTTTTATGATAGATTTCTTTTTTAAAATAAATAGGTATAAGTATTCCAATACTTAACAATTGAGTTCAAAGTACCTAAAGTCATCCCTGAACGAAACATTTGTTTTCTTATCTAAATAGCACAAATAGTGGCCTAGACACGGTAATAAGCTCTGGGAAACATGACCATGACACACATTATCCATTTGATGCCCGAAGTGAAGTAGGTATCCGCAGTTTAAATAATTCTACCTTTACTTTCGCCAAATATTTGGCAAACCACCAAAATGTCAATCACCCAACTCCATTCATTCATATTTGCAGTTGTAGAGATTACTCCAATGGAAATGAATTAATTGATAAACAAAAATAACAATAGAGAATTAAATAATAATTCAGAATGTAATTTTTTTGTATGTAAACCTCATTATTAGTTAAACTAATTCTTCAAATTTTATTTCATAATTAATGATTAGCGATAGTTACCGCTAGTAAATATACAACGTGTAAGGGAAAGGGGAAATATCTATCCGAAAGGGATGAAGATTACAATAAGGTATAGACTCTCTAAAAAAGTTACATCTCACAATAATTACTCAGAAATTCATAGGTACCAAATATTTGCTTCCAAGTTTATTGAATTTAAATCAGGACCAACGTGCCACCGCTCAATGAGGGTTATTATTTTTCACGTCTCTTGCTAATATTACTATAAATTTTCTCTTTAGCGATCTGTGCGCCTTTAAGGTACAAAATAAGTAGTGTAGGTATTTTTTTGAATATACCCTTTGCGTAACACGTTGTATAAATCAAAAAAAATCTTAATATAAATGAGCAAAGCGAGTGTAGATTATTTTGTTAGACATGGTACAATTATTCCAAACATGTGTTACCACAAGGTTCCGCAGCCACAAGCCTATTAACTTGAGATTGCCGACACCACAGCACCAACATCAATTTGAAAATCTCCTCCAATTTCTGCCTCACACTTCCTTTAGAACTCGTCAACACATCTTTAACTAAAATAAAATAAAAAACAAAAGGAATCTCTATATTACGATCAAAATAAATGTCGAATCACTAATATAGAAAACTAAATTGTACTCACAAGAATGCCCCATGTTGGCAAAGAAAACTTTGAAACTATATAACCGATCTTGAACTTCGTTTAGTGACCCCGTTTGTCACAAAACTTGCCTCGTCTACGCATGCACTGCACGAAAATTACGTCGTCGAGACATAAATTGCCGTCTGGAACAGTTCTCGATATAAAATCAATACACGCTGAATTTTCCAACGTCAGACGCACGTTAAAATACCATCTGGCTACAGTAGCGTGCAGTCAACAACTGAAATCTGACGTCTGAAACGCCACGAGAATTAAATTTAGTTCGGTTGAGCTCGGTCAGGTTTGATTCTGCATCACTTTCATCTGCTATAACGTTCAATATTATAATATCAATCAGTTAAAGCAAAAATGTATGACATTGTAAAACAAGGTCATGAATGGGAAGTTATATTTCGATAGTTAAATTTACTCTGAAGGTTAGCCATGGGTCACAGTTACATCAGAAGTAGCTATTTCACGTGCCAATAACGAAGATAAGCGAAAGAATTCAGGGGACACTCCTAAAATAATAGATGATGCTATTTAAACAGTGAGAGTACTAGAAATAGTCTACACGTCACTGTTTAGAAGTGGAGCAGTTAACTCACGTGTGTTAATAGTTGTGACGCAATGCTTTACTGAATAAAACAATAATGGATTGAATGATTCAGATCAAGCTTCTTTAAATAAAAAAGAGTCGCGTGAATGTTCAGCAATGTATTACAATTGATAACAAATACTAAAATTACCACTACATAATAAAGTTTTCTGTAAAGCTAACTTATATATTTGCTAGACCTAATTACTATTAAAATAAAAAAAATAAAAAATTAGCCTGTCCGTAGGTATTATTTAAATATTTTACTTGAGACGGTCGGTTCAATAAGCTCGAACACAACCTTACCAAATTCAAATCATTTTCTCAATCGGCCATCGATTTTGCTTCTGTAGGAGACTGCCGCCACCAGTCGACTGTCACTTCAGCTTACCAATGTCAACTTTTTACTTCAGATTTCAGACTAAATTATAGATAGCAACAAACTTACCAAATGTGTTATCTGTTATTCGCCTATTCAGCTCAATGCAGGCTCGCCTGTGTACCAGCCTGTGTGTTAGCGCAACGTATCGTTTGTTAAATTCTGTTTCTGACTCCGTTGGGTCATCTTCTCCCATGTCAGTGGTGTCTAAGCTATCTGTTTTCGAAAAAAGCTTGGGTTAAAATATACTTAATATATTAAAAGTACCTTTCAACATGTGCGCAAATCCCTGAGAAAAATTTCTTACCAGGAGGAATCCTAGTCCAATGATCATTATTCTCAGAGAGCATGATCCAATTACCACACCACCAGGGAGCCGCATAAACACCTTTTTCATCGCGACCTCCTTCAGCGCCTTCCGAACTTCCCGAGCATTCTTCATGTTCTGCATTTTAAAATTATATTTTTATGAGCCGTATGAAATTTACTAGCAACAAGTTCTTGTTAAGGAACTTTGGTTAATGATCTAACTAACCCTATGTTAGTAGTCTGTAGATCTGTTGTATATGACTAAGAGCTACGCATTCCAAATTCCTACATAATCTATGTTTTCATCCTTGTCGGGTCGGTCACCATTGAGGTTAGATACTCTAGCTGCAGCAACCCAACAGGTCATGAATTTGATTTCTATCCAGGGAAAACATTTATGTGTCTGAATATGTTTAAGAGTAGTGTAGTATATCAGTTATCTGCTGCACATAGTATAAGCTCTGCTTAGTATGTTATTAGATGGCCGTGTCTAAAGAATGTCCATGAATATTTAATTACCTTACGCCCTATTCATAATTTAAGGAACTGATAATTTAATGTAACATTCTCTGGTAAAAAAAATACCATTTGAGTATCATTAAACTGCAAATTATTTACCATCTGGATCCACACTTGCACTAGAACCACCCAATTTGTCTAAACTATTTCCGGCTGATCGTGCAATTCGTGTGTCTTGAGGTTTTTCACTAGAAGCATATTCTTCTTTACCTCTTTCTTCGGACTGTAAAAAATAAACCGTAATGTCACTGTCAATGTCTATACAATTACTAAGGGATGCTAAGGGTCTTTCGTCCACCGCGAAATATTCTGGTAAAATTTGGCAAAAAAGGAAGGACAGCGGTATTGCAGCCTCGACACACTAGTAGTGCGGTAGTACGACCTATTTGCGACAGCAGGGCGACAATAATAGTTGTGAGCGCAGGCCCTAAAGAGCAAGAAGAGCTTCAGAAAAAAAGTTCCTATTTAAGTAGCTTGCGAAAAATGATTTTGATTTTAGTTTTCTTTATAATGAGCAAAACAGTATGTAAGTGTGCAGATTTTATTGAAAGTAATGAAAATGATGTAACTACAAAAGTGATACTATCCACAGAACTTGTACGGGCCTCAACATTCCAAATGCCTGATGAAAAATGGATATCAATTGCTTTGAAAGACATAGCATATTTTTTACGTTATTACAAATTCAATGAATGGGATCGACGAAATATTTATGATAGACCACAAAAAGATTTAATTGGATATTTTCGCGCCTTTCCAAATCCTAGCTTGACCTCACTCCATTGGAAAGTATATGAAAATTGCAACAGTAATTTTTATAAATGTATAACTTATTTACATAGCATTTTAGAAACTTCACCTTTCACTAGAAGTGATGATCCAGCAGTAGTTTTTGATGAGAAACTATTGTCTGGTAATAAGACATTACTTAAACATTTGAATAATGAATGTAAAGCAGCATTATTGAATATAGAAAAAACTGGGATACCATTTGATGATCCTAAGGAAAAGTTTTTATGGCAGACAACGGCATCTTATTACATGTGTTGGTACACAATGTTAGGATTACCTGCATTGTCTATGATTGGGGAATCTTGTGATAATTTTGCAAATTGTCTAGATATTAACTTTGGAGTAAGAAATCGTGATCCAAGAGCTGATGATCGACTGTCATTTTCATGTGCTATGTATAGTTTTTGTCCTGACCCTTGTTGCCCATTCAAACATGTTACAGATTTAAATCAATGCTATAAAAATAAAGATAACCCGTGCTTCAATGAAAAATCACAAGGAGATTTAACAGAAACATTTTGCAAAATAGACCAAAAGGAAAATCAGAACTTAAAAGATATTGTGGCAAATAATTGGAATATTTCTTGTAAATGTAACATGAAAGGATTTAAATGGATATCACAATATGGAATGTGTGTAGATATCAATGAGTGTACAAGAGAAAATAAATGCAATAATGTAACTGAGGACTGCTTAAATTTACCTGGAACTTTTAGCTGTATTTGTAAATGGGGATTTACATTAGATGAAAAGACAAAACGGTGCGTAGCAGCAAAAAAATCTATTAATCCTAAAATAGGTATTGATAAACCATGCAGTGCGATAGATACGCTTACTTCAATTTTTAACTATCTTGGTTTTTAAAAATTTGCTAATTACCTTTGCTCGCACATCCGATCTATGACGATAATGATGTCTAGATTTGTCTTCAGATCGATATCGTTTATCTAACTTTTTATATAATCGGGCACCGCTTGTATGTTTTTTGGTTGATACACAAGATGGAGAATCTGCGAAGCCAGCTGGCGCTGGAACTATATCTGGTGTGGCATCAGCATATGACTCCTAGAATAAGGACAGATAATTATAAGGGTATCCCATAAGGTATATTTTGATCATTATAATTAATTTTATCTCTGTTAAAAGCATTACAGTTACTATGTTATTGAAATAAAAGTTTTTTTTATTTACGTCAGTATGTGAAGTCCTCGAAGCAACACTGTCATGTTCGTGAGTAGCAGTTATTATATGAACCTCCTTCCCGCAATGAAGACAATGAGCTTTCGCTTCACCATCAGCTCCAGCCAAACTGTGTTCTGTTTGTTCAGAGTAGAATACTGAGTCTGAACCTGGTGACACAGAACGAAGAGATTCTGCTGAAGCTGCTTTTGCAAATTTTTCGTCTGAAATAAAAGTTCCATAATCCACATTAGTTGGATGTATTTTGTTTTCAAAAATTGCTAAAAATCACTATGTACCTTTGTCTTGCTTTCGATGATGTCTAGGAGAAGTTGTTGGACTTCGAACATATCGCAATGGAGTCAATCGTGATCCAGCACTTGTGAGAGTTCTAGTTGTTTCGATATCTTCTGCTTCCATAGAACTCACACACGGTACTGTAGGTATTGATTGTTTTCTCCGCGGCAAACTACCAGGTAGTGATATGCTTTCATTAGATCCGCTTTTTCGCCTAGGCCTGCTACACAAAAATATCAAACGTAGCATTTATATTGGAAAACAGGATTTAATAGTATCTAAATATTTCATATAATTTTACCTATATCCTGAATGATTATTTACTGTAGTTGGGGATTTGACATTATTCGAATTAGTACCAGTTTTTCTTCTTGGGCTATCTCGTAAACGCCTGTGTTTTCTAGGAGATACATTTCCATTACTTGTACCTTTAACATAAAAGTAATAATTCAAGACTTTTTTCATCGGTTTTGATGTTTGGATTTTGACATTAATTAAAAGTTATTTGTAAGTACCTTCTTTTCTGTATTGTTCACTTGAATCATCTGAAGTAGGAATATTAAGATGTAACTTCATATTAGATCCCACACCTTCTCGTCTATCGTAATGAACAGGTCTGTAGCTATGACTCCCATCAATAGCTGCTTTACTTTGTATAGGACTTTTGGCTTTCAATTTTGTCCTCTTAACGTATCGCTCTCGCTCGGCTGGCCTTTTGACTTCAGCTTCTTTCTCTGTCAGTACTTTTTCTTTGATAGATTTTTCAATATCTTTAGGTTCTCGTGGAGAAGATTGTAAACTTTTATTTTTGTCAGCAAAATGTGTTTTCTTTTTTCTTACCTCAGGGCCTTTTTCTTCTGAAGGTGATTTGGAGGTTGAAGGCTTAAAAATACTTCTTTCTGATTTTTGACTGATACTATCAGGGTCTTTTGGATTCTTCCCCCAATCATCTTGCGATGTAGAAACAGAGTCATCGTAAGATTTTGAGAATTCTAAAGTGAATGCTTTCTTTTTCCTTCGCTTTTCATCGCTTAGCCAGGACTTTTGTCTGCCGGTGGATCTATATCTTTGCGAGTGTTTGTATGCTAGAAAGAAAAGTTATAAATTATTGATACATATTTGTTCACATTTAATGTGAAAAGTGCTAAGCATCTTAAAATATTGAAACTTTACTTAAACCTCCATCATCGTCATCATCAACAGGACTCTCGTAGTAGCCAGAAGATGAATAATGTACACTTCTTTCATCATCTGACTGCGATCCCTAAATAAAGAAACAAAAATTATAATTATATATTATGTGTAATTAAGTAGAGATAAAAATAAAAAGTATTTCTTCTTTAATACCATCATTTTTGGTACAAGCTGTTCCCTTTCATGCATAGGACTCGTGACTTTATCTTCTTTAGTTTTAGTTTCAACTTTTTCAGGTAATTCTTTTAACTTTTCTGTTGGCATTTTTTCATTATCCTCTGTAACATTAGGATGCGAGCCGCCTATGCTATAACTTCCACTTGAGCTACTTTTCCCACTTATAGTGTCGCGTGCACTCTGTAAAAGAAACGTTTATTACTATCTTTATTTATTTCATTTTCATATATTAAATAAATATCAGTGTAGATGTTTTAAAACCTTTGAGGCTTTCGGAATATCTTCTTTAAGCTTAATTTCAGTCTTATCTCTCTTGATGTGTTCTGTGCTGGGTGTGATATCAGCCTTTACTTCAATCTTTTCAATAATTGCTTTCGGTAATCTATCAGGTAATGGTAATGGAGGTGATGCTAAATCTGGAACTATAAAATCGTCGTTAATTTCTAGTGGTGGTGAAAAACTTGGCACAATCAAATCTTCGGCTATGTTATCTGTACGAGTCGATGAATATAGACTTGATGCACTTTCAAATGATGATCCATCTTGTGTTCTATTATTTTCTGGATCTGAAATTGAAAATTGATTATTATCATATTTTCTGGTATCAATCAACCATTATTTTTAGATTTAGTCACGATCGATTAATAAAAGTGTTGGAATAACTTACTTTGATTTGGATTTTTACAACTTTTTTTAGAACTATCTGAATTTGCAGTTACGTAATCTTCAGTTGTAGTCGTACTTTCTGAAACATCAGTAGTATTGATTTTACCAGAATCAGTTCTGGCCAAGCTTGTCTCACTGCTGGCAGATTTAGCAACTGCTGGTTCTGAAGGTGATTCGATAATTTGGTTCGGTATAGTTCCATTTGGCTCTTTTTGTTGAGCTTTTTTTTGTAAATCTCTTCTTCTAGATGGACTTAATGCTCTTTCTCGTTTTTTGTTTATAAAACTCGGGGTTCTCTTAAACGGAACATCTGCCAAATCTAAGCTTGGATGAGTGATGGCTATTGCTGGAGTGTAGTTTAGTTTTGGATGTGCTATGGGTGATATTGATTTTGATATTGTTGGCTGCTTGGTTATGGGTAATATTACACTTGGAACGACTGCAGGAGGTGACAGTGATGCCCTTGCTTGTATTGAACTTGAACTTGACGTGTCTAATTTATTTCTTGGTGATGTTGGTGATTGACTCTGTAAAATTTATAATTGAGAATGAAAAACGTATAAATAAAAAATAAAAAAAATCTGTTAAAGAACTTACCTGAGAAGCATCAAATTCTTCATCTAAAGCATCTGTATCTAAAGAAGATCTTTGTTGATGTTGTAACAATAATAGTTGTTTTCTCCTGGAAGTAGGAGTCAATAATGCAAGTGCACCCGGTGATGCTGCTAATGAACTTAGATCTGAAGAACTGAAATCCAACAAATATTGTGTATATTGTAGTTAGTAGGTCTTTGAAATATATTGCATTCAATATAATTGCTTGTGGGTGCATTGTTGATAGTTACATAGGTATCTTAAAGTTGTCCAAATGCAATAAAGTACAGTAGAACCCAACTCATAAGGCGCGTCGTGAATCTTCGTTCGCACAGAAAAGAAAGTATGGCCCCGAAGATTAACGAAAGAATGCTTAAAACTTACAATCAACCTAAGACTACTCTAAGGTTCATAATACACTGCAGCTGTTAATTCCGTCTCACTCGCAAGTCACGCCCCTCCACAAGGCGCGCGCTAACATGGCGGCAGCTGCCGACCAATAACATTTCCCGCGCGTTGAAAGTGTATCTTCTGCGCAGGTACATCGGTAAGCCATATCAGTTGGGTACTACTATACCTAATGTATTGTACCTTATAACAGTTCCATTTTCTGTTCCAGAATCTATTTGTAAAACAGTCGTTTGTGATTCATTCCACATACCATCAGAATGGTCCCTGAAAACAAAAATAAAACAGAGAAATTAAAAATATTCAAGTGGTCTCTTACTTCAAAATAACTTCAAATATTATATTACGTAATATACCTGCTAGGATCTACAGTAAGCGATTCATTCGATGCACAAGGTGAATTTTTTTCCAGAGGTTTTAAACTAGTAGTTACTGTATTAGGTTTAACTTTTTTGTTTGTTTTTTGGTCCGCTTCTAAGTCAATGCTAATTGGGTCTGGTGAGCTCGGACTTGATTTTGCAGTACTGTAAAGATATGATGCAAATATATAAATATTATACAATTTGCTTGAATAAAACATTATCAATCAATATTAATGATAATTTTCGTGTGTTATAATTTTTTTATTTGTTTTATTGCCAGGAGTAAAGAACAAATTGATTGCGCACTAAACTAGATTATCTATATAGAATAAATTAAAAAAGTGCTTCTACTCGTAATGCTTATTTTGCTCTAGCCCATTCTGCATAATGATTAATAATAAGTGTTTAAGCTTAATATGATTCATCTAGGTGAGTCGTGCGTACCTGGTTTCAAGAATTTCGTCTCTTTTATTGATAATTTCAGTTGGTTCTTCAAAACTTACGCTTCGATTTCTAAACGTTTCATGCTTGTAACTAATGTACTTTTCGTGAAAATCTTCATATGGTGCATTCCCGTCTGAAGAACTATGAAGAGAATTATATGAATGAATGAAAGCATAGCATCGAAATGAGCCTTAGAAAATAAAGATAAGAGTAAAAGAATGCGCTGTATAAATCACCAGTCAGTGGTAATGGCAGATTTTGTGCAGTACTCTTTATTTCTATATGCATTATTTGCCTACGAAAATTCAAAGTGCAGCTACATCCTACATTTACTATCTAACCTATAACATACCTAAATGATCCATCAGGTTCAAACCCAAATATGCCCTCGTCTTTAATTGGAGTTTGATTAAAATTATGACTAATGTATTGTCGATACATTGCTGCCTCGCGTTCGCGATCTTCTCTCGTCATGTTTTCTTGACTAGTAGACATAACGAGAGGAGCGTCTTTTATACCATCTCCACTTGATTGTATTTCAGTTTTCCTTCTATAAAATGTTATTTTTTTTATTTTATTATTTTATGAAAGTTGTTACGATTAGAATACTCAATATTTACTTACACATCTAAAAGGATTTCTCCTTCCGATAATGTTTTTTGGAGCATCCTTCTGTTTTTCTTTCGGAGTGACGTAAAAGGCATAGCTTCATCATCAGGCCGAGGTTCAAAATCTATGATGATTTCCTTTTCATTTTTCTCACTATCATCAGTCGTTGTAGCCGAAGTTTCCGTCGAAGGTTCAGATTGAAAAGTTGGAGTTTTTGAGAACTGATGTGATGAGTTGATAGTTTTTTGGGACGTGTCGCTCGTACTTTTTGATAGAATTGACCTAAGCGATCGATCGCTTTTGGATTGTTTGGCTATTTCTTGTTGTAGGTATTCCAAGTTTCTCCTATTTAGAGCCATACTTTTTTCAATAGTTTCAATATCGTCATCTATAGTGTCATCTCTATCACTTTCATGTATAAATTGGAAATTTTGTTGAAAGTACTCTTGTGCTTGCCTTTGTAAAGCGCTTAGTTCTGAAGATTTATCTACTTGTGATGACGCTACAGATTTAATTGATGAAGTGGTGACGTCATCAGAGTCTTCTCTCTGTAGTAAAGGTGATGATGGCATTATTGGTGTTGGTGATCTAGGTGACCTAGGTGGTTCTTCGGACTGAGTTCTATGTAGTTTTTCATGGTCATTGTTAATAAAGCTGCAAAAAGTAGTTCATATTTTTTACAAGCTTTTATTTAACTTGCAATGTATGTATGTATGTTTGTTCGTTCGGGTGGAATCTTGCAAGTCGAATTTCACCCACTTCCAGTGGTACGATTGACTTGATATTTGGTGTACATTAGTATATTGGAAGACAATGCAAGTACAGTCAACAAAAAGTACAGTCACCAAAAAAAGCTTATATTAAAAACTTATTTTTATGTAAAGTTAAGAATTTTTTTACGTGGTACTGTTAGCTATAAAATACCTTTCAACTGTAGCACTTATGTCACTTTGTTGATCTCGACTTGCTATCCGATCACCCCCTACTTCGGAGAATGATTTTGTTAGTCGTCTTACTCCAACTGTAAATCCATTTGTTTGTACTCCCGCTGCCACCATTTTTACCTGTAATTGATTTCAGATATTTTAATGTGATAAACATTAAATCTTAGCTAATTGAAAAAGTAATTTTAATAAGTACCCTTTTTATCGTTCGAGGACTCAAAGACAAATAGTTTGGTGGATGAGGTTTTCTCCCTAAGCAAACTTCTGTCTGTGTGGCCTGTGTCCTCATTACTCCTTTCTTTATTGAATCTGAAATACAAATAAAAAAAACAAGTCACATAACTCTTTACCATAATCATCTTCCTATTGCGAGAGTGGCATCGCTAGTAAGCTTAAGTTCTCAATAAGTCCCTTTATTTTTAAAACAGGTGCTGATTTGAATTATTGACATAATGTCCCAGTATATGATTATTTCACCAGCTTCTTATGATACAGATATATTTCATCCAAATTCGTTCTGCCATTAGGTCGTGATCATCATATTCACATAACCATACAAACTTTAGCATTTAAAATATTCGTAACTTTATTATTTTAATAATGTTTGAATTTGGAATGATCATTTCATAATATTATTATTGTATTTACCTAGTACAACAACTTTAGGTTGGTCCGTCTGCGTCGGTCGTGGCATAGATGGCGCTGGGTGTGTCGGGAGCGGCGTGATCGGCGGCGGGTAATGCATCGGCGCCGGCGCAGCCTGCGTGCTCATGAACTGAGGGTATGGCGGGAACGGTTGAAACATCACTGGCAGAGTTGAGTATGGTTTTGGTTCCGGCTGGAAAATAAAGGTGCGTATTAGTCACTTCTCAATGCAGTAACTAAATACATAGGTAGATATTTATAAATTGACTTTTATTAAGGAAGTAGGCAGGCAGGCCTAGCGAGGTGGAAAGAGAGAGGTGGATTGAAGCAGTGTCGGAGTGATAAAGAAGAACAGGCAATCTAGTCTGGAGGGCGGGTAAGTGGGTTTAAACTGATGCTAGATCGGGAATAGTGGCATGAAGGAGAAGGAACCATATTCCTGCTCAAGGAACCATATGCATATTTCATAAGTCCATCCAATATCCAGTTTTGCAATTATCTCTAACGACTTACACTATAAAGTTTATCTCTGTCTTGAGAACATAGTTTACCAAATATTCAAATGTAGATCTTAAAATGTCTGAAAGTTTAAATTCACTTGTCTTAACTTTACCTCACTTCACCTTTGACGTTGAATTCTTCAGAGAGAATTTATTATAGTGCATCGTAAACCACCAAACATGTAAGATATTTATGATAGCTACAAAACTTTCGTTTCTCATAAACTTGAAATGTGTGAGAGCTAGAGCGCTCTCAAAATGCTCCAAGGGGTTTATGCCAAGATGAAGAGTCCTGGACTACTCTAATGGTGCGTCCATGCTATGCAAACAGCACGAGCCGAGCACACGAGGTGCACTGATTCGCGTAGCGTGGGCGGGCTTGCGAGCCTAGAACGAGCATTCGGCTCGCGTTCGACTGCGCTCCACGCCGATTGTCAGTTTTTTCACGAATATAGGGATTCGCATCGCACTCATGAACGAATGAACGAATTCTTTTCATTCGTGGCTCGGCTCGTGCTCGGTTTGCGTAGCGTAGACGCACCATTAGATTGAAGCAATGTGTATAGTATAAGCATGCACTGTGTAAAGCTTTTATTACTATTTAATCCTTGGCTCACTCGATATGGCTACATATAAAGAAATAGAATTTTAGGAACTGCCATTCAAGTTTTTAAAACTTATTTGTCTCGTCTGTATTATAGAAGTTCGTAGGGCTATAGGCTATAAGTTTGAGAACCCCTGGGGTAAAGGAACCATCATTTATTACCAGTTTAGTCTACTATTTACATGAGAAAGCATATTTTAAAACCTTCCTAGGTTTACATTACTAGGTGCTGTAAACAAAACTTTAAGTACTGTCCTTACTACATATCATGGTTAACTATCTTAATATATAAAATGATAAACTGATTGTTGATATATCAGCCCACAGCCCAAACCGCTGGACCTAGAGATTTGAAATTTTGCACAAAGATACCTTATACAGTGGAGGCATCCACTAAGGAAGGATTTTTGGAAATTCCACCCCTAAGAGGGTAAAATAGGGGATGACAGTTTGTATGCAAGTCCGTCAGTTTTGAAGTTAGGATCTTCAAATTTTGTGTTTAGGCTGACGATTGAAAATTAATGTGTATTTATCTCAGCGTTTGTGATAATTCTACCACCGAAGGGAGGAAAAGGGGGATGAAGTTGGGTATGCAAGTCCTTCAATTTCAAAGTAAACTTCACTAAATGTATTATTATACGGTGTAGGCATCCACTAATGAAGGATTTTTGGAAATTTCACCCCTAAGGTGGTAAAATAAGGGATGAAAGTTTGTATGCAAGTTCGTCAGTTTTGAAGTTAGGATCTTCAAATTTTGTGTTTAGGCTGACGATTGAAAATTAATATAAAGTTATCTCAGCGTTTGTGATAATTCCACCACCGAAGGACGGAAAAGGGGGATGAAGTTGTGTATGCAAGTCCTTCAATTTCAAAGTAAACTTCACTAAATGTATAATTATACGGCGTAGGCATCCACTAAGGAAGGATTTTTGGAAATTCCACCCCTAACAGGGTAAAATAAGGGATGAAAGTTTGTATGCAAGTTCGTCAGTTTTGAAGTTAGGATATTCAAATTTTGTGTTTAAGCTGACGATTGAAAATTAATGTATAGTTGTCTCAGCGTTTGTGATAATTCCACCACCGAAGGGAGGAAAAGGGGAATGAAGTTGTGTATGCAAGTCCTTCAATTTCAAAGTAAACTTCACTAAATGTATTATTATACGGTGTAGTCATCAACTAAGGAAGGATTTTTGGAAATTCCATGCTTAAGAGGGTAAAATAGGGGATGACAGTTTGTATGCAAGTCCGTCAGTTTTGAAGTTAGGATCTTCAAATTTTGTGTTTAGGCTGACGATTGAAAATTAATATATAGTTATCACAACGTTTGTGATAATTCCACCACCGAAGGGAGGAAAAGGGGAATGAAGTTGTGTATGCAAGTCCTTCAATTTCAAAGTAAACTTCACTAAATGTATTATTATATGGTGTAGGCATCCAATAAGGAAGGATTTTTGGAAACTCCACCCCTAACAGGGTAAAATAAGGGATGAAAGTTTGTATGCAAGTCCGTCAGTTTTGAAATTAGGATCTTTAAATTTTGTGTTTAGGCTGACGATTGAAAATTAATATATAGTTATCTCAGCGTTTGTGATTATTCCACCACCGAAGGGAAGAAAATGGGGATGAAGTTGTGTATGCAAGTCCTTCAATTTCAAAGTAAACTTCACTAAATTTAATATTATACAGTGTAGGTATTCATTAAGGAAGGATTTTTAGAAATTCCACTCCTAGGGGGGTAAAATAGGGGATGAAAGTTTGTATGAAAGTTCGTCAGTTTTGAAGTTAGGATCTTCAAATTTAGTATTTAGGCTAACGATTGAAAATTAATTTATACATGTTTCAGCTTTTTTGACAATTCTACCCCCGATAGGGTGAAAAGGTATGGGATGTATGTAAGTTATTCAGTTTCAAAGTAAACGTCACTTAATATGTTATTACACAGTGTAGGTAACCACTAAGGATTTTTGGATATTCCATCCTTAAGGGGGTAAAATAGGGGATGCAAATTTATATGAAAGTCCATCAGTTTCGAAGTTAGGGCCTGTTTAGGCCAAAATACCTATAATAATATCTATAGTAAAACCTACTCATATTGAGTATCAATGACGAGCCTCTACTTCCCGATTCCTCTCCTTTTCCCACCTCATATGTGTAAGCGAGACAAGAGCTTCGGGAATATTCTACATACTTCGGCGACGCATCACAAAACGTAAGGCGCGCGCCCCGCAACGCCGCAAAAAGGCAGTACGAGATCCGCTACCGAACGGGAAACATCAAACTTTGTGATTTATAAATAAACAGTACGAAAACCGCTGCCGACCGGGAGGCGTTGATTTGTAAATTGAACTCAGTGAAACTCAGTGACTTGTGATTTGATGTGAGATAGTGGTGATAGTTGCTGTGTGCAGTGGATTGCCATAGGAGTTCCTGGTAAGTCCTTACCTTTATCCTAGGAGGCTCCTCGTTTTCCATATTGATATTTGTACGCAAAAACCCACCATTTTTTCTGGTACGCCTTCGAGCGGATTCATTTTGAGTCAGCCATTACAGCAATTTAATTTCATATCAAATCACGTATAATTTCCCGCTTTCTATAGGTTTTATGCCTCTAAATAGGTATATACCTCATAATACGCAAGTCTTATACCTCATAAATAGGTTTTAGACTATATAAATACGATATTTCGTACTCCCGCCATTTTTACCACGCCAATCGTGGAAAAAAGTAGTTAGGTATTCAATACCGCCGCCGCTCCTCCATATTTTTAGGACTTAGATTTTATAGGTACCGATTCGTATCTTATTATACGAAATCATATGGTGTACTAATAACCGCAATACGTACTTACTATTTGTACTATTACTACGCATATAATTGCATTCTATGAGCCTTGTCTGTCGACTTGAAATAAACTTTCATACCTATATAGGTAGGTGCCCAAACTGTTGGATATACCTACCTACTTACCTACGTCATTTTACTTTAATTAGGTAATTTTGCAATTTATTATTACGCAATCTTTCACAATGGAAGCTATTGAAACTAAAATTAAAATATTGGAAGCTAAAAATGAAGCTATTTTTGAACAATTATCGTTCTTATATGATTCTTCTAGGAATATTTCCACGTCCGCGAGTGCAGACCTTCGTTCCTCAGAGACATTCATGGCGGACACTGAAATTATTAGTACAATTCGTCATGAATTTAGTGCCAATTTAGATACAATTAACGCGTTAAATATGCAACTTGATCCAGAATATAAGATTGATTATAAAAAAATGATTTCCTTTGATACAGTGTACACCCGAATAGAAAGGGTTCGTTCTCTTATCGTCAGTAAGACAAATATTACGTCGAATGTGTCCACGCAGAATACTATTCCGTCCCAATATAAAGGTCGTATCAAACTACCACCAATTCAAATTCCGTCATTTGATGGAAAAATAGAAAATTGGCCCGTCTTCTTTGAATCTTTTAAATCTAATATACATTCAAATCCTGATCTTTCGAATTCTCAAAGAGTACAATATCTTGTAGGTAAATTAACAGGAAATGCTTTAAAAATCACGGCAGGTATTATACCGTCCGGTGATAATTATAATTCTATTTGGGACAGCTTAGTTCAAAAATATCAAGATAAAAGAGCATTAGGCTCACACTACATGTCTAATTTATTCAATATTAAACCCGCATTAAATAATTCCGCGTCTTTAAATACGTTCATTGAAACTTTCCACGCTTCTGTATCTGCTTTGGAACAGTTAGGTATTGAAGATATGAAAGATTTTATCTTACTTTCTTTAGCTTTAAAGAAGTTAGATCCCGCAACCGCTATTTCCTTTGAAATGTTTATGAGGAATAAAGAAATTCCTTCTTATAAGGATTTTGTTGATTTTATTAAATCGCAAGTAAAAATATTAGACCGCACTTCTACGCCAATTGCTGGCTCCGCGCGAACCGCCCCAGTCGGTAGCAACCTTAATAATCCGCCCGCTTCTCGTTCTCAACCGCGTAATTCACATACAGTCCACCATGCTTTCCTTGCACGCGATAATAATAATAAAAGCACTTGCTTATTTTGTAATAAATCTGATCACTATCAGATTTTTTATTGTTCCTCTTTTAAAGCACTTAATACTAAAGATCGTTTAGATTTTATTAAATCTAAAAGAGGCTGTGTAAACTGCCTCAGCCTTACGCATACTGCTTCTCAGTGTAAGTCGTCGTATAGTTGTAAAACTTGTAATAAACACCATCATTCTCTTTTGCATTTGGATAGCAATTCGCAATCGCAACAAATAGTTTCTGACACGCGTCCCTCTCACTCGGCGCGTCTTGATAATAGCGATAACCGCATCGCGCAGCTTTGCGCGCAGCCGTCCGCCGCCGCCCGCGCCGCGCCGCGACCGCTCCCGTGCGCAGCCTCGCCCGCGCATCCGACCGCGTCTCCTTCTAACGCTACGGACGCTCCTCAACCGGTGTCGCTATGCACCCGAGCGCGAGTTGATAAGAATAATGATAACGAACGCGATTCTTTTAATAAATTAAATCCTTCCCATACTACTGTACTTTTATCAACCGCTCAAGTTTATGCGTCTAATAAGGACAATAAATATATTTCAGTTAGATGTTTAATAGATAACGCGTCTCAAAACAACATAATTACAACTGCCTGTTGTAAACAACTAAATTTAAATATAATACCGCTTAGCAATTCTTTTATAAAGGGTGTAGGATCCACTTCGCGTCCTATTCACGGCTACGTTCAACTTAAAATAACCGCGAAAAATAAAAAATATTTTTATAATATTACCGCTCTTGTCGTTGATTGCATTACTGACAGGTTACCGACTGAATATGTTGAGCCTTCTATAGTGCAACATTTAGGTAACTTACCGCTCGCTGACCCTCTGTGGCACATCCCCGGAGAGGTCGAAGTAGTTCTCGGGGCACAATTGTTCCCATTTTTATTATTAGGTCAAAAAATTATTGCACCTCCCGCTCCTTCTGCCCTTGAAACCGTGTTCGGTTATATTCTTATGGGTGACGTTCCCGCTAACTCTAATATTAATAAAAATGCATCCACTTATTTTAATACCGCGACTTTTTTCATTTCTGGTCCCAATGACCTTACTATTTCTTTAGATGATTCCCTACTTAAGTTTTGGGAGCTCGAAGAAATTCCCGCGCAAAAATGTATGAGCTCGGCCGAAAAGGAGTGTGAACAGCTGTTCTCTCGTAACTTCTCACGGGACTCCGCAGGCAGATATTGCACCGCGTTACCTTTTCGTGAGGATCCTGACGTGTTAGGTGATTCCCGTTCCGTTGCTCACCGCCGTTTACTTGCTTTGGAGCGTGCCAAGCTACGCGATCCACAGCTACGCGCTAGTTATAATGAGACTTATAGTGCTCGAACCGCTATTGATAATATATTCGCATTCTCCGATTCTAAAATTACTCTGTCATGGATACATTCATCTCCACATAGATGGAATGTTTTCGTTAGTAACCGCATTGCTAAATGTCAAGAAAATCTTGACCCAAAACATTTCTACCACGTTAGTGGTATAGAAAATCCTAGCGACTGTCTCTCTAGAGGTATTTTACCTGAGCAGCTAGTGTCACATCACTTATGGTGGCACGGCCCGAAATGGTTAAAAGATCCAGTTTCAGAATGGCCTATCACTCCATTTAGTCCCGAATGCTGTGAGGACCTACCTGAATTTAATAGTAAAACGCTTGTTACTTGTACCGCGTCCGCTTCTGTTGAGCCTAATTTAATTTACGAGCTTGCTCTAAAATACTCATCATGGAATAAAATATTACGCATAATAGTATACATACTTAGATTTTCTCGCATTCTTTCTCGTGATCAAGGTCACAGCCGCATCACAGCTTCTGAGCTAAATAAAGCTGAAGTCTATTTAATACGCTCTGTACAACAAGTTCATTTTCAAAATTTATTTAATAATATTCAAAACGTTAAAGTATCTTCCCCGCTTAAAAAACTTGACCTCTTTATAGATCAAGATAAAATTATTAGAATTGGAGGTAGACTTTCAAATGCAAATCTTCCGTATGAAGCTCAGCATCCCGCTCTTTTACCTAAACATGACCACGTTACTCATCTTATTATAGACTATTTTCACCGTGCTCATTGCCATACTGGTGCCAATCTTCTGAGCTCACTGTTGCGCCAGAAATATTGGATACTGTCCGCTAGAAGTGTCATTAGACACAGAGTACATTCATGTAACTTTTGTTTTAAAAATTCCCCTTCATTTCTCAGCCCAAAAATGGCTGATTTACCCTCTTGCCGCGTTCAGGAGACCAAAGCGTTTGTGCATACGGGCGTTGACTATGCTGGACCCATTAAAGTAACATTATGTAGACGCAGAGGTCAAAAGAGCCAAAAGGCATATATTTGTTTGTTTATATGCTTAGTAACCAAAGCTGTACACATCGAATTGGCAACTGATGTGTCATCAGATACTTTTATTTCCGCTTTTAAGCGATTCATTTCCCGTCGAGGACCTGTTTCTTTTCTTTACTCCGATAACGGAACTAACTTTGTCGGAGCTAAAGCTCAATTACAAGAACTACTTACCGATCAGTACCGCATTGAATGGAAAATGATTCCACCCCGCGCCCCACATTTCGGAGGATTGTGGGAATCTAATATAAAATCGATTAAAACTCATTTATACCGTGTTATCGGTTCGCAGCTCCTCACATATGAAGAGCTCCTCACTGTTCTTACCCAAATTGAAACAGTCTTAAATTCTAGACCGCTTTGCATTTTATCTGAGGATCCCTACCCGGAGCCTCTTACTCCCGCTCACTTTATAATGGCTTCACCATTGACTTCATTGCCGCTTCAGAATGTGTCCGAGGAAACCATATCTTTACGTTGTCGGAAACAATTATTAGATCAGATGGTGTGTAGCTATTGGAAAAGATGGCGTATAGAATATTTACATAATCTTCAAGTTAGACAGAAATGGCTCATTGATAAAGATAACATTAAGATTGGTACTGTGGTTCTTATACATCAAGATGATATTCCCCCTTTACGTTGGCCGTTGGGCATAATATCACAAGTTTATCCTGGCAAGGATGGAAATATCCGCGTCGCTTTAGTAAAAACTTCAAATGGATCATTCAAAAGACCCATTGTCAAGTTATGTCCATTACCCTCACAATAAAAATTAATCATACCGCATCTTATATTCAGTATTTTAGTAATTATTATAATCTGTAATTAGTTCTTATAATTAATTATTTTTTCTTTCTTTTGAGAACACTACGTATTCTCAAGGCGGCGGAGGATGTTTAGGCCAAAATACCTATAATAATATCTATAGTAAAACCTACTCATATTGAGTATCAATGATGAGCCTCTACTTCCCGATTCCTCTCCTTTTCCCACCTCATATGTGTAAGCGAGACAAGAGCTTCGGGAATATTCTACATACTTCGGCGACGCATCACAAAACGTAAGGCGCGCGCCCCGCAACGCCGCAAAAAGGCAGTACGAGATCCGCTACCGAACGGGAAACATCAAACTTTGTGATTTATAAATAAACAGTACGAAAACCGCTGCCGACCGGGAGGCGTTGATTTGTAAATTGAACTCAGTGAAACTCAGTGACTTGTGATTTGATGTGAGATAGTGGTGATAGTTGCTGTGTGCAGTGGATTGCCATAGGAGTTCCTGGTAAGTCCTTACCTTTATCCTAGGAGGCTCCTCGTTTTCCATATTGATATTTGTACGCAAAAACCCACCAGGGCCTTCAAATTTTGTGTTTAGGTTGATGATTGGAAATTAATTTATATGTGCCTCAACGTTTTTGATAATTCCGATCCCGAAAGGGTAAAAAGGGGGATGAATTTGTGTATGGAAGTACACTAAATTTATTATTTAAGCTTATGGTTATAAACTAACGCAACGAATATCGGTGTTGTTGGAATTTGAACCCTTAAGGAGTGAAAAGGGGGATTAAATTTAGTATATGAAGTTCTTTATTTTCGGAGTGAAAATTTCAAAATTTATTATTTCGGCTTATGGTATTGGCGTATTGAAATGACTCGCCTCAACAACATCAGGAAAAAGAGAGGAATCGGTGTCAAAACAAAGATCCGGTTAATACGAGCATTGGTATTCCTCATTTTCATGTATGGAGTGGAAGCGTGGACTATACTGGCCCGAGAAAGAAAAAGGATTGATGCATTCGAGATGTGGTGCTGGAGACGGATGTTGGAAATACCTTGGACCGCTAAACGCAATAATGCATCAATCCTATCGCAGATCCAAATTAAAACACGATTGTCCACCATATGCCACCAACGTATTTTTTCGTATTTCGGCCACATGGTGCGCAAAGGCGATGAAAGTTTGGAAATCTGATCATAGTTGGGAACACGGAAGGAAAACGACTACGTGGTCGTTCACTAACAAGATGGTCCGATCAAGTAAAAGACTCATCGTCCTCCAAGTTTTACAGAAACCAGAAGACAGAAACCAGTGGAGGCAGATCATTCGCTCTAGAAGCAAACCCGATGTTGACCACGATCGTCAGACATGAGGGAAAGAGAGATAAGGCCCCCAAAATTGTGCTGTGGAACTAGACTACAAGTAACAGCTCTCCGCCGCAATGTTATTGAGGCCAAAATATTTACTGGTTCTGCCAGAGGAGAAACAGTCTTTTTGCCGCGTATACCATTGATCCCAAATCACCTTCCGTTTGAATTTAAAAGATAACAGTTCCTAATTAAGGTTTGTAGTCACAGGGAAGAACTCTGAAATTTGCTAGAGTTGATTTGCGGCAGGACTGTTTCAGTTTTATGTGGCATCCTCGCAAATGAGCTCTTAATCTACCTGAACTTTTGTCAATATCACACGTAGTGGCGGACAATAGCCATGAACAAAGCTCTATATTGTTACAATGATTCATATCTAGAAAAAATAAATAATCTACGCGGACGAAGTCGCGGGCGTAAAGCTAGTTAACTATAAAACTCTTGCTTCTGTAAAAGTATTTATCGCATATTGAATTGCTCTAGCTCCTAGAATGCGAAGTTTACGAGGGTTAGATGATAAAGACTATAAACAATGTAAGATTTACGTACGATGATCCAATGAATGTCTTCCACTCCACATACCTTAACGACACGTCCATCTATCAGTCTCTCGCAATCTCGTCTGAATCGGCTGCCGCTGACAGCAGCCGGCATTACGGAGTCATCGAATGTTGTCAGAGTGTGGGAACGAGCAAACGATACATGCTTTGTCCTGGAAAAGAGACAATTTTACTTTGTAGCGCAATTCACGAAAAGCCTTGACGATTTTATTAATGGATCATTTCAAGCGGAAAATTGCGTCAATAATGAAAACGTTGTTCTCGCTTGTAGCAGCAATTTGGTTTTGGAATATACATTATTAACTATTTTTTTATACTACTATGTTAGAAAACTGGCATTCGTCCTGCCTGATGGTAAGCAGTTACCGTAGCCTATGGATGCTTGCGATACAAGGGGTACCACTCGCGCGTTGGCAGCCCTGCAAAAATCTCTTCACACTCTTTTTGTAGAAAATGTGCTGTAATCCCTTGGGAATACCTCGGCGAGGAGCTCATTCTACAGCCTGAGCATCAGTGATAGGAAGCTCCTTTGAAACCGTACAGTAAGAGACCATTTTGGTAATTGACGTATCTGCAATATTAATGACAATAATTTTGCTAGCCCTTTTTACGCAGTGATTTAAATACTACCTATCTGATTACGGCTGCTATCATGATCCCATAACTCAATACTAAAAAAAAAACATTTTTTATAGCGCTTGAAAAATTTAATAAAAACCGGTAATAAAAATTTCATTACCTGTGCGGCGGTATTGTAAGTGGAGGTGGCGGGGGCGGTGGTGGTATCGGGGTATGTGCGGGACAGCTGAAAAAAGGTCATAGCTTTTTAATCTTCGCAAGGAGCTAACTACAATCACCTAAGTATCTCTCAGTGCAATCTTTATGAACAGAGCTATGTAGATGCTTTATCAAAATGGTGTATACTAACAGTCCTGCACTAATGACCACCTAGCTTGTTATTACTGGTGCATGCTCTTACTAGAACAATTTCGTTGCTAACATAATCCGCCAAGTATGTTTTTTACTTGTTGCCGGTGTTTGAACACAACGTCGCCATTGTAAGTGGTGATGTAAACAAAGGTAAAAAGGGAATCTAGCTCACTAATACAGCTGTTTAAACATATGGTTAGGTTCTTGCTGACAGACTATTCTTGAGGGTAGTAGGAGCCAGGCGAGTTCTACAAAATTCCGCAACATCATCATCATCTGCATTATCAGCCTATAATATCCCACTGCTGAGCGCAAACCTCGTTTCACAAAAGGGAATAGGCAGATACTCCACCATGCGTGCGCACTGCGGATCGGTGGAGGTAGGCTAGTGGTCAATCTACTGTTGGAGTTTTCAAGCCGCCTACTAGGCTTTCAACTAGCTTAACGACTATCACAATTAAGTGATAACCGGGACCAACGTCTTTACGTGTCTTCCGAAGCACAGAAACGCTCGATTTTAAATATCACTAGGCGGTCAACCATCCAGGTACTGACCACGACGGTGGTAGCTTAACTTTGCCGATCGATTAAGAGCAGCAAATCATGCTACACCACGAGCGCTTCCCTGTACCCTAAAAGCGTGCGAAAATGTGATAAAATACCATTGACTATAAGTTATTATATTTTTATTTTAAAAAATATACCTTTTGTCTTGTGTAACGCAAGTATACAACTGAAATCTCAACATGAGAAGAAACATGGTGATTAATTATAAAAATGTTCTGTAGCATAGAACTCTCAGCAGGGCCATTAGATGGAACAATATGACTCAATGTGGGATTGTAGTTACTGGGACAATGTCCGGAGTGGAATTAGAGGTAGACAATTAGACCTTAACATCTGAAGTATGATGAAGGACGAAAAATATTGTATAAAAATATATTTTTTATATAATAAGCTCGGTAACATGGTTGTCAAACACGAAAAGGCTATAACAAGTACTCACAAAGATGTTGAAAGAATTATCTACAAAAACGTTGGTACCTATTTGTATGATAGTGTTGTTTGAGAAAATAAACAAAAACCTACTACTAATGAAATAAACCTCTTCTATATGTGAAGTTACTATTATGAAAATGTCAAAAAAATCTAACTTTTCATTTTTGTGTCTGTATCAAAGTCATACACTTAGGATTTCGCTCGAGTCTGAGTCTGACTCGCTCCCTGAGGGTTCTGACCTTCCTTGGACTTATATTTTTTGGGTCAGAACTGTTGTGAAAAACCGGAACGGATAACTAAGTTTGTTTGTAAATTATTTTTTATGATTTCGAATATACCATGCTAGTTAGAAACGTTCTATTATTAAAGGACTGCCCAAAAAAGGAGTGTAATGTTTCAGGATTCATGTAGGTATGTATGTGAGTTTCTTTATGTCACCATAACTTTTAAATACCTGAACAGATTTGGATGTATGGGGAATCGTTAGAATCCATCATCCATAGTTAGTTTATCATCATGAGTTTATGGGAATGATATTTTTATCTAAGAAATAAACTAAGTACCTAGCGAATTTTTAGCAAAGGAGATAACAAAACTAGATATAATGCAACGCTGTCAACATGACAGTTATAATAAAAACCTATTGCTGGTTAAATTGGGGAGAGCGGGCGTAAATGCGTTCATAACTTATAACATAAAACCTAATAATATTTAATAATAAAATTTAGGCTGGCTTTCATAAATACCCTTCGAGGACCCAAACTGAATCAATGGTTCCGAATTCGACTTTGAACGTAAAAATTTACTCTACCATCGCTCTTCCGTCAAGAAACTCAGCACTGAATTTGTAAAAGTGTTCTCACGTATGCATCGTAAAGTTTTCTGACGAAAAAAACTTACTCTCGAGACAAAGTTTTATCTTAGATGAAAAATTCTAACTTATTTTTGTACATGGAGCTATCGTACGACTGTTATTTTATGATTCATATAGGTACTTGATATCAAAAGGTCTTTTAAAAGTTTTTCATGCATGTAGATCGAAAATACACATTCTTTAAATAACCTTTATGTAATGCCAACATGAAGGTCAAATTAGCTCGCATGATTGCCGATTGAGCTTTCTCTATTAATATATTCTAAGGTCACGCATTTTGCATTTGCAACCTATTAAAACATTGACAATAAAAATAAGTATACTTTACAATTACCTGCACATATTCGTTTTAAATTTGAAATAACGTTAGTAGGTACATAAGTACTACCTACAACTTTTTATAAATTACTAAAGCGTGTAAAAAACACGTGAAAAGTTTTAATCTGATTGCAAAAAAGCACTCAGACTAAAGGAAAAATTTCGTCGCCTTAATATAGAAATAAACACATTTTATTACGCGATTTTACGATTCAGCAGTCTAGGTCAAATAAAGGTCTAGGGGTTACCCTAGACCTTTCACAAATAAAGTTGTTTGTCAGTCTTTTACTGAGACAGAGAATGCTTCATCATTATTGGCAACTGTGATAAATTGTTAGATGAATTAAATATTACTAATCCATATACTAGGTTAAAGGGCGCCCGTTGGTTTTTTATTATATGTCAATAATAAAAAAAAGATTAATTTACTTACGGTATTATTGAAGGTGGTCGGGGTAACGAGCCCCCTCGGCTAACTGACGCGATTTGGTCCACATTATAATTCTGCGGCCACCCCGCGTTATCTTCTATTACCGATCTGAAAAAGAAATGAAAAGAAACATTCCAATAATTGGCTGGTTGGCGTAGAAGCTAGGAACCCTGAAGGCCTCGCCATAGGTCCATAGGTGCGATACTCGCATAACACCTATACTCGGTGGATAATATGAAATGGCACCTTTTCGAAACCCATGTTGAATTTGTCATGCTGAACAACTTTTACTCGATTTTAGAGTTCTTACAAATGTATTAAAAAACCGGCCAAGTGCGAGTCAGACTCGCACACGGAGGGTTCCATTCAATAGTAAATTTTTATTATTTGTTATTATAGCGGCAATAGAAATTACATATTCTCTGAAAATTTCAGCTATATAACTATTACGGTTCATGAGATACAACCCACTGACAGACAGACGGATGGCCAGCGGTCTTAGTAATAAGATGCCCCTTTGGGTACGGACCTCTAAAAATGGTGCGTGAATAATCTCCTGTTACCTCAATGTAAATACACCCACCAGTAATAGGTACTTTACACTAGAGTGTTTTTCTAAACAAATAGATATATGAATAACATTGTTCGCAATAGCATCTACTAATTTTGCCATGACAATATATGCTGGCCGATAGGTCATAGAGCATAGAGCGTCCATTTCGTACAGGCATTGGATACAATGCCTGTACGAAATGGACGCTCCTAGGGCTTGCAGCCAGGAATTAGGTAGGCCATCGGATTAGCAACCTGCGCGCTACGCTAACTAACATACCTAGACTACCTAGTCTGGCCGCTTAGTGTGAGTGTGTGTAAACAAAATGTAAGGAAAAAAACTATGTAGGTATGTTCAAAATATTCCTCTGAAGTGGAATTTATCAAAGCATATTTTATAGCAAACTAATGTAATGAAGTGTCTTCTTTCCGAAAATTGGAGGCAATTTATGCAAGCCCACAAGAGCCAAGGGTCTAAGGGCTTTTGACTATGCAAATTGGTAACAAACATTATAAATTGAAGTAAAATAATGGTATGTTTGGCATACTAATTACGAGTTTGCTTTTGTTATAAATTTACAGCTCGTTTTGTTTGGGATCATATTTTTAACGCCAGGCGGTATAATGGAATGAGATCCATCAGACCCTTGCCGCAAAATTGATTGTAAGACCCACTTAGGTATGACGGATTATGGATAACTTGTATGGGCCAAACCGCGTATTTCGTTATATTTTTCTGGTAAGACTAAACAGTTTTGATTTTCTGTAGAATGTATTCCTTATATACAGTAGTATTATTTGTTCCTTAGATAAATAAATAAAATACATACGACTCTATGAAAAAACCTTTATAACAGGTAAATTTATCATCTATTTTTGGAAATAAAGACAAAAATCAGAGAAAAGCAAAGATGAGAAGAAGCAAAAAAAATTCTAAAGGATTATAAAATCTTTTATATAAATATCTTTCCAGACAATTGAAAGGTTGTAGGTATTATTTTTAATTAATTTATTTTCTTGAGTCTACCGAAGATTTTAACGAGCACAAGCGTAACTTGAAATCAATTATGCGGTAAGAAAAGTTGTTCAGATAACGAACCTTTTTTTCTTCATGGTTATGTAAATTTCAGAGGTTGGTAGTACTTTATCGTCATTTGTAACCCAAAATAAGAGGTAGTATTTTATTGAGAGGTTCGTCGGCATGGATAGTCCTCGAGATTGAATTAAAATTGTTCCACTTCCATCGTACGAACGAAAGTAATGAAATTTACTGAAAAGTAGGCCTAATTATTAGAGTACCTTGAAAATGTCTTGGATGAGCCTTCTATTTAGTGATTGATAGAGATATACGAGAGTAGATAAGTATGTTGGTTATAAGCGTCTTAATAATTTATTTTAAACTAGCTTTATAGCCCGCGACTTCGTTCGCGTAGATTATTTCTTTTTTCAAGATATGAATCATTGTAACAATATAGAGCTTTGTTCATGGCTATTGTCCGCCACTACGTGTGATATTGATAAAAGTTCAGCTAGATTGAGAACTCACATGCGAGGATGCCACATAAAACTGAACCAGTCCTGCCGCAAATCAACTCTAGTAAATTTCAGAGTTTTTCCCTGTAATTTATTAATAGCCATCGCGAAACAAACCATATTTTTTTTTTTTTTTTTTTTTTATATTTAATGGGTTTACGCTTGACCGCAATCCCGCCTGATGGTAAGCGAAGATGTAGTCTAGGGTGGACCGCGCGTACCCATAAGATGCCTGTTCTCTCTGGCCTTGAATATACCCATGTTATAAGTGTCTGGAAACACGTTGTCCGGGAGAGCATTCCACAGCTTGGCCGTGCGTATAAGGTAAGAGGAAGCGAAACGCTTGGTACGGCAAGACGGAATGTCGACGACGAAGCGGTGGAGACCCTCCCGACGCCTAGTGGTCCGATAGAAGAACGGGGATGGGGGGACAAGATTATGGAGTTCCTTATCGCATTCTCCGTGGAACAATCTGTAGAATACCGTCAAACTTGCAACCTGACGCCGATGATCCAGGTTTTGCAGTTTCTTGCTCGTTAGGTCGCTATCGTCGATTATCCTTCGAGCGCGTCTATCTAACGAGTCCAAAGTTGCAAGTTGATATTTGGCTGAGCCATCCCACAGATGAGAACAGTACTCCATGCAAGGTCGTACTTGAGCTTTGTATAGATTTAGAAGCTGTTCCTTTGTGAAGTACCGTCTCACCTTATTCAGGATACCAAGTTTTTTGGCAACAGTCTTAGCCTTTGCCTCGATGGACCGTCCGAAATTGAGGTCGGAGGATAAATTGAGACCCAAAAGATCTAGGTGTTTGGATATCGGTACAGATACATCACGAAATGCGGGAGTCAGGTTGAAGAGACTCTTCTTGGCAGAAAAAATTAGGAACTGTTATCTTTTAAATTCAAACGGAAGGTGATTTGGGATCAATGGTATACGCGGCAAGAAGACTGTTTCTCGTCTGACAGAACCAGTAAATAATAGGTCTTTACCTATGAAATTGCCGTTCTGCAGTACTGGCCATTTCAAATCAAAATAATTTTTGTTTGGCTAAGAATTCTAATTTCAAATTAATTTTATTTTAAAAACATGGAATTCTTTTTCCAAAAGTAGTCATTTGTTTATTGATTAGTGTTACATTTTCACCGCATTTCAATCTTTTTCGTCATCATGGATACGTAAAAAATTCGAGTAATTATGGAATATGAGTACTGTCGTGGCAGCAACGCGGCACAAGCGGCACGCAACATCAACGACGTTTATGGAACTAACACTACAAACCAACGCACCACCTGTTATTGGTTTGCTCGCTTCCGTTCTGGGAATTTCGACCTGAAAAATGAACCTCGCGGTCGTCCGAAGAAAAACAATATTGGTCCATTTGCATCAAATTGGCAAGGTAAAAAAGCTTGACAAATGGGTGTCCCACGAACTCAATGATCGCCAGCGCGAAGTACGCGTCGAAACGTGCCTTGCACTGCTCAACAGACACACAAATGAAGGAATTTTGTACCGCATTGTTACCTGCGATGAAAAATGGATTCTGTTTGATAACCGCAAGCGCTCAGCAAGTTGGTTGGATCCTGGTTCAGCACCTAAACAATGCCCTAAACCAGTTTAGCGGTCCAAGGTATTTTCAACATCCGTCTCCAACACCACATCTCGAATGCATCAATCCTTTTTCTTTCTCCAGTACCTATAGTCAACGCTTCCATTCCATACATAAAAATGAGGAATACCAATGCTCGTATTAATCGGATCTTTGTTTTAATACCAATTCCTCTCTTTTTCCTGATGTTGTTTAGGTGAGTCATTGCATCCTATGCTATTTCAATACGCCAATACCATAAGCCAAAATAATAAATTTTGAAATTTTCACTCCAAAAATAAAGAACTTCATATACTAAATTGAATCCCCCTTTTCACTCCTTAAGGGTTCAAATTCCAACAACACCGATATTAGTTGCGTTAGTTTATAACCATAAGCTTAAATAATAAATTGAGTGTACTTCCATACACAAATTATCCCCCTTTTTACCCTTTCGGCATCGCAATTATCAAAAACGTTGAGGCACATATAAATTAAATTTCAATCATCAGCCTAAACACAAAATTTTAAGGTCCTAACTTCGAAACTGATGGACTTTCATATAAACTTGCATCCCCTATTTTACCCCCTTAAGGATGGAATATCCAAAAATCCTTCCTTAGTGGATGCATACATCGTATAATAATATATTTAGTGAAGTTTACTTTGAATTTGAAGAACTTGCATACACAACTTCATCCCCCTTTTCCTCCCTTCGGTGGTGGAATAATCACAAACGCTGAGATAACTATATATTAATTTTCAATGGTCAGCCTAAACACAAAATTTGAAGATCCTAACTTCAAAACTGACGAACTTGCATACAAACTTTCATCCCTTATTTTACCCCCTTAGGGGAGGAATTTCCAAAAATCCTTCCTTAGTGGATGCCTACACCGTATAATAATACATTTAGTGAAGTTTACTTTGAAATTGAAGGACTTGCATACCCAACTTCATCCCCCTTTTCCTCCCTTCGGTGGTGGAATTATCACAAACCCTGAGATAACTACACATTAATTTTCAATCGTCAGCCTAAACACCAAATTTGAAGATCCTAACTTCAAAACTGACGGACTTGCATACAAACTGTCATCCCCTATTTTACCCTCTTAGGGGTGGAATTTCCAAAAATCCTTCCTTAGTGGATGCCTCCACTATATAAGGTATCTTTGTGCAAAATTTCAAATCTCTAGGTCCAGCGGTTTGGGCTGTGGGCTGATATATCAACAATCAGTTTATCATTTTATATATTAAGATTAATTGAGTAGCAATTTCTATTATATTAAATATCGTTTAAAAATAAGGGAGGCCGAATCTTCTTCTCTTGATCTTTTGTAATCTTTAGATTCTCCATTATGAACAGTAGATGAGTTAAATGGAGCAGTAATCCTTGTTTTACTGGTAATCAGAAGCGGCAAAAGCGTTTGCTAAGTACAGATATGCAGTAAAGGGAATACGGAGTTGAACATCAAGTGGTAAAATGGTATATGTTTACTAGACGAAAATTGTGCGTCAACATTTGTGTTTACCATTGCTTGATTTGGGTTAGGTACATTAGTGTTTCTTTATAAGATATCAATGAATAAATTACCTACATTAAAATAGTACATAGTGTGCGTATATATGCTGTTATTTTTGTGTTTATGAAAATATGATCGTGACTTCAAATTAGTCATATTACTTTGATCTTCTTGAGTAAAATTCTTACCAAAAGAATATGATATTCTATTAGTGTTTATCAGTTCTTGAATGTCCTACCTATCGTCTCGCATATAAAATATAATCAGGTACTGCAGAAATAACTCACTGTGGCCATTCCATCCGGGTGAAGTCTTCATCCTCTGGCATCCATGTGTACCGCTTCGGGTCAGGTTGGCTGCATACAGACCGTGGACGTCTCCGGAAGTATGAGCATTCGAGGTCAGCATCGTAGGCGCATAGCTCAGGCGGAGCCGGGGTGGGTTGGCCAAACCTGTCACCAATATTTGAACAATCTTGGTACCACTATTACGAGCATTAGGGTGTATTTTGGCATGCATTGTATACTTGATGTTTATTTTTAGTATCGTGCAGATACATACTGTGTCAAAATAATACCTGGGATAACGCTGTATTGGTGCATAATCGGTGTTGAGATTCTCATCTGAGGGCACCCGACGACGGACACACACGGATAGAAATGATGCTCTGAAGACAATAAATAATGTGACTAATTACTCCAACCACATCATGGCTCACTACAGTGAGTTATAGATAATTCTGTTCCGTGGATAAACCTATAACTTTACTATGTAGTAAAAAAACATATAATACAGACCAACAAATTCTTGTCACCAAAAAGGTTCAAAACCTAAAAGTAGCCCAACAAACAGAATAAAAATACTTAGTAAATGAAAGTGAACGTTGAAAATATTCAAGTAGCCATTCACCCTCACTTGAGCCTTAACACGATTACAAGGGTGCAGAATAATAAAATGGGCAATTTGTTACCTTTACCTTCTCCAAGAGATCCGCATTTATCGTTGAAATCTACTTAGGAGCTCACTGTTCGGCAATTAGAACCACATTTATATTGTGTCCCAATGAAATTATGACTAGGTACATATTTTAATTTAAGGATTATTTAATAGTTTGTTGATTTTTTCATTTTCTTCTAAAAAATATTGCATATGATATCGTCACATATAACAAACATCATTGAAAAATGGACAAAAAATATATTTATAAAGTGGGATGAAAAAAGTGTGATTTGAATTATCCATTGTGCCGTCTTAAAGGAAGTCATGAATATGAAATACAAACAATTTAATGATAATATTAATTTCATAGAAAGCGATCAAAACCCTTAAGGTTAGTTATCGGTGATTGACTATGGCTTTAGTAAAAGAAAAGATTTTATTCTGAATGAAAGAAAGAAAGAAAGAAAATACATTTATTCACCAAAAATTTACGCATAGGTATAATATAAAAATATAGTTAAAATTAAAGTAATAAACAAAAAAACAAACGCTTAAATTAAAAACTTCTGATATATTAATTACGCGAATACAATCGAAGATAAAATACAAAATCGTATAACGGTTCACCTACCCTGGACAAATTCAACCCAAGCCATCTCAAATTAATTTAAATTGCTTCAGAGGCAAATTTTATGTGAATACAAAGAGGACCGAAATGGACTTAACTAGGCGAGTATCAAGATTGAGGCATTATTACTTGAAGCGTAGTGGCAGTACCTTAGTTTTAGTCAAAGAAAAATCTCTACATATCTATTCAAATTTTGATTACAATCTACTTATGTTAGGATAATTACAGAAGTCAAGTAAGTAAGTACAATAATAAACATCATTTTCCATTTTTTTTTTTTTTGGCAAACATGTATACGGCCCGCCTGATGGTAAGCGGTTACCGTAGCCTATGAACGCTTGCAACACCAGAGGTGTCACTCGCGCGTTGCCGACCCTGAAGAAACCTCTTCACACCCTTCTTGAAGAACCCCATGCTGTACTGCATTGGGAAAACCACGGCGGGGAGCTCATTCCACAGTCTGAGCGTCCGCGGAAGAAAACTCCTTTGAGCCCGCACAGTTCGAAACAATTCTGGTTTCAATGTGTGAGGATGGATATATTGAACTCCATAGCATTTCTCTGACATTTGTGACATTCTATGAACGGAAGACGTATGAATAATAATTTATTTACTTTTATGTTATGATTATTATATAATACTAAGGTATTAGGTAATGCTAAGGTATTACAAAAACATAATCTTGTCTTCTGATTTTATCTTCTCATCGATAGATGATAATAGAAAGATTTCTTTCTTTCTTTCTATAATTCTGAATGATGAGCAAAAACCAGAATACTCTGAGAGACAAATAAAAAAATCTGGGATATAAATGAAATTTAGTATTTTTCTTCAAATGAATGAATTCGCAAATATGAAAGGATAGGTAGTTCCTTTCATTTTTGCGAAGCCTATCGATATCGAGGTCGCATAATTTAGGTTCCTAGTCAGGTACTGGTATAGCTGCGAATATAAAACAAAGGGTGCCCTTTTGTTATACCTAGTTATACCCAATAACCAAACATGTCTGTTCTACGGGCTAAGGTAGCCCGGTATAATAATATCGATAAGCGAATGTTATCGGCATTTTCAAGATGATTGATTGAAAAACACTAATAGAAAAAAATCACGAATCCCTTAATGTATTTAGACGATTAGAAATTGGTATAAAATAATTTACGCAGTTTTGTTGTATATTTTTCTTTACATTCAAGTTTAATTTGGGCTATAGACTTGCACAAAAACATGAATTAAACAGTAAAAGAAACAAATAAACAGATAACTAGCCGATTGTTAAAACGGCCGGTGAAAAAGAGAGAATCTTAGAAAACTCCCTTCATATGTATGTCATTTTTAAAGTATTGTCCATAACAATGGGAAATCAGAAAATTAACTACCTAACGTGATCCAGTATTTTAAAAAAAAACTGGTAAATAGACCACTGATAATATTCTCCGCTAAATATGAAGCTATAGAGAGATTTAGTAGTATATAAATCTTTGCTAGCTGTCCTGGCTTTTAATGTTTCAGTAGGACACGCCACTAGTACGTTGATATTCGGCCTAATCCTGTTACATTTTCCCGAATAGAAAATCGACACATTGTCGCTTTCAACATTGCGTATATTAGGTATCTATACCTAATATTCAGATCCAGCCACGTTTGGATTCTTTGATGTCACATCCAGATGTGCTTTATGTAGTTTAAGGGTATTTTTCTTTATCTTTACTTCCAACAGTTTTCTTAAGCGAAATCAGAAGTTGAAGATCTTCGGACTCATTTCAATCCCCAATTGAAGACAATTCAAAATCATTTCCGATCTTTTGTCCTCAAACTTTTGACAGGGACTTTGGGTAGTCTAGGGAACAATATTTTCGGGAATACACACATTCTAATGGGAATAACTTCGCTCATATCTTATGCATGAAAGAAGACATCCTGATAGCTCTCATGGGAGTAACCGAGGTTCGCAAACACGAAGCTTTATGTCATACATATAACTTGTCCTCCTCTAAGTTTTTGTCGAGTTACGTGCGTATATTTCCAAAGTTTTGGTCATAAAATGTAAGATAATGTTTCTGGAGGGAACAAACTGACCGACAGGAAATTTAAAAGTAGAAACTTTGAGATTAACTGAGAAAGACTGCGTCCCTTATTCTATCTTTATGTCAAACGATGTTTAAAATTGTATACATATTCCTTTGATATTCAAGACATAAATCATAATTAATGAAACAGGTCACTGAATGTACCCACCAATTGTACCGTTCAATTTTGATTAAATATTTGATCATTCATTCATTATCATACTGTGTACATATTAAATAAATGTAGATAAAGGTGAAAATTTAATTTATAATTTGCTAATTCATCGTTAAATGTAAACAGCCTTCGAATATAATTGAAAAACTTGTCCTTGTGTTAATTTTGGATATTCATTTGAATACCTGATTTAATTTTCTCAGATTCATTTCTTGAATTTTAATGTTAACTTACCTATTGGTCCTTGAGCAGGGACTCTCGATGTGGTATTGTGAGAGACATCCGAGAAATCTGTCCTTTTTGGACTTCTCCAGTTCCAGCAGGTCCAGTTGTTTGTTGCTGATGCAGTACTGCTCTCGGAATTCCTGGTAAAAATACGTTTTGTTAATGTCACACTGAAAAAAATTGACAACAAGTGACTACAAAATTTTATTTAACAGTAACACAAAATTTGACGACCAATAACCTAAACAGAGTGACTTGCGAACTAAACTTACCAGTAACAAAACTAGTTTTTGTTCGTTACTAAATTATTTGATTAAATGTAACTAAAGTTAGCTTCCCGACAACCAAAGTTAGTTTCCCGACAACAAAACGTCAACTTACATAACTAGTTTCGTAGATTATTTTTTTCAGTGCACTTTTGTTATGTATCATTGGATGACTCGTATTATAGAAGCTTCAGCGTCACTACAATGCCTTGTCAAATTACGCAATACATAGTAATCATACAAACTGTCAAAAGGATGTCAATAGTATAAAAAAATAGATTATTATGGGGTACCAAAGTGATCACCTACTTTTGAAACTGACTGTACAACTTTACCCCTCAATACTACCATATAAGGAAATACTTTTTTTTTTAATAAATTAAACTTTATTTGATTAAAATAAGTACCTACGTGTTTTTAACTCATCCATCAAATAAGCACAATAAACTCCACTTAACAAATTGGCAATATTCATCAATTTGTTTTTATGGTTATAGCTGAACGTTAAAGTTTTTGTTATCTTTTTACTCGTATTTGCTGACAGATTAAACAGAATAATGGCAGTAGGTATTTTAATTAGAATTTTAGTAAAACAATTATTGGATAATATTTAAAACTCATATTAATTCATAGAATTAAGCTTAGGTCCAATAAACCCGAAATTAATTGTTCAACACACTCGCTCGTAAAGTGACATTTACTGCAAAATACAAGTCTGTTTTTTCCTCGCAAGTGTGTTGAAAAACGTCGTACGCATGTGCATTGATTTATTACACTCTCGGCTCACTTATCGCGATCGCAACTTTGCGCACATGTATCATAATGTACTATTAACATTCCGATTATTAAATAAATAACTGAAACTATTATGTAAACGATGTTTTTTTTTATTGTAATATTATAATTCCATTTATTCTTGTATTAACAGAAGCACATAACTAATAAATTCAAAAAAGCTTACCTGCTTCGAGTACATGGTGGTCTTACTGGCTGGCCGTTCGTCGCTGGCCCTCTGCCACTTTCTTCCCGCGTTCTCATCCTCTGACTCGTAGCCTTTGGCCGAATGTGCTATGTCTGCCTGTTGAATAAAAATTTACTTTATTTTTATTGCAGGTGAGTTTCATTTTCAGAGAATCATATTTTTAATGAGTTAACAGTCTAGGGAAAGAAATACAAAACTTAGTTAAGTTAATCAGTTTGAAGTAGTCAATCGATGTTGCTTGCAGACGATTCTCCGCCGTAGGCAATGGTTATAATGTTGCCACATAATACAAAGTAAAACTAACAGAACAAGTAAGTTTTATAGTTGTTCACAAACAAAGTCGATGAGCACACGATCATCCAAAGTTCTCAGCATTAATTGCAAGTTCTGAAGTTCTATCATTTGCATTTCGGATAGCATCTATTGAAACTTAAGAAACGATTCAATACTAAAGTTTCCAAAGAGCTTAAAAGATACATCTTTGAAAATGAATCTGCTTGTCTCATGTTAATCGAAAGTTTTAACTGAATCGAGTCTGAGATAATATTTGATAAGAAACGTAATAAAAAAGAGTCACTAAAGGCATTTTCATATGACTTTTTAATAGATTCGAGCTATTCTATGATAAAAATAGGCCTTAAAAGTAGTACAGTAGTACCCAACTGATATGGCTTACTGATGTACCTGCGCAGAAGATACTTTTTGTACATTTTCAAAGCGCGGGAAACCCCTATTGTAAAACTAATAAAGAGCTTTAATCAATTCTATTAGCATGTAAAACAACTACTATATAAGTTCCTGAAGCGAAAGCAGTAAAACTAAACAAAAGCTATATTCAAGTGCACTTTCCAGCTATCAGATAGGTGAACGACTTCACAGTTAAAAACGGTTAATGAGCTACAGTGAGATTACTTCTGCTTATATTAGTATTTATATAGTTACGTAGAAGTTTGTGATCCTTGAATATTTTTGTGAAATAAGCATTAAAAAAAAACGACATCATCAATAATAAGTGATGATTTACTAAAGGTCAAACAAAGTCTAGAACACAGATATAGATATAGTTAGATAACGCAAGAGCACCTACTTCGCGTGCCAGATTTAGTGCCCGACTTAAGCATAAAATGCTTAACGTGGCCACTGTCGCACCCACATTGCATCGGTGTACTTGAATTGATTTGGTTTTTTCTATCACTAAATAGTGTTTGTGACGTGATAGTAGATAGTCAAAAAATGGCACGTTTGTTGAGTTGGTTTTTCGTCACTAAATAGTGCTTGTCACGAAATAGTAGGTAGTCAAAAAATGGCACGCTCGTGATACTTGCGTTTTCTAACTATATCTATATCTGTGGTCTAGAAGGAAGGATCTCAAAACCCCGAGTGTGATCACCAAATATGCTATGATTTCTTAGTGATAGCAAAAACTCAGGCTTATTGTAAGATTCGAATATACTTTTCGAAACAGAATAGAACTGATAAATAATTCTATTATTTCATAAATAAAAGGAAACAAAATAATAATTCTTTGGGATCATTATTGGAAGACGGAAAATACAACTATAAGAAATTCAATTTTAGTAAACCACCTATTTCGTTCAGCTGCAGAAAGGATCAAGTAACCGAACACCAGTACTAGAAGTACCAGATTGCGTTTTGGACAAACAAACATGACACACATATACAACTTGACTGTCTTACATCTTCGAAATGAATTTACAGCATACAGTAATGAAAAACATATGTAATGTACCTAACTGTTTAATAGTTTATCTAAATCAACATAGTATGTACCCTAAATTGTTTTATTTTTAAAAATGATAAATTTGTACAAATTATTTTAGTTACCGACTTCAAAATAAAAAATATATATTTATAAGTGTGAGCTACAGAAAAGCCTCGTAACATCCATATTTGAAATCTTTTAGATTTTGGTAAAAACAAACACAAGCACCTTACAGTCGTGGGAATCTTTCTGGCACTGGCAAGATGCCAAGCTCTTCCACCACTTTTTACATCATATTACATTTAAGTTAAAACATAGGTGGACTGTTTCATACTGTTAAGTTTTAAGTAGTTAACTGTTGAATAAAACAGATATAAAATCCTAACTAACTTTATAAATGCGAAAGTGAGTTTGTTCGTTACGCCTTCACGCCTCAACTACTCAACGGATCATCACGAAATTTGCCATGCAGATAGCCTATGGTATGGAAAAGGACACGGGAATCCCGGGAACGCGGGTGAAATCGCTGGGGCAGGCAGTTTGAAAATAAATCCCTATCGACAAAAAAATCAAGGAGTTTTCGTAGTGATAATAACTTTGTTAATATAGATAGACGTCAGGCGAATTTTATAAATAAATATCCTGGGACATTCCTCACACACGGTCATCTGATCCCAAACCAAGCAGAGCTTGTACTATGGAAACCAGATAACTGATATAATACATATACTACTTTTTGTTTGTAAATACATTCTTAATATACATAATTACACCCAGACTCAGGACATACAGACATGTTCATGCACACAAATGCATGTCCTGTGTGGGAATCGGACCCATGACCTGCGGCGCGTAAAGCCAACTGCGCCAACTGGCCCGTCGAAAAGCTTATGCTTTCTCTGAAAGAGTATTTTTTTGTAGTCCAGCACCTAAATGACTTTCACGGTCCGCTCTCAGATTGAACCTTTTATATACAAAGCATGTACCAGCTTCTTCTAGCAGATGCACACTTCTTAGGTAAGGATTGTGGTCTATCAAAAGAGTTAAATGTAAATGCTTCCAAATAAACCCATCTTATCATAAATACAATTAGGAACTCATTTGTTGATTGGATGTTTAAATTCTGCAAATGCAAAAGCGCAAAATATATTTCCTAAGCAAAATTAAGCACTCTAATATATTCGATATAGAAACGTGTTAGTGAGAGAATGTTTTATTAGCCATCTTAATTTCTATTTACGTTACAGATACCGTGTACAAACTATTATAAAACCTAAGCCTTTGTAATACGGGTTGTATGAAGTGTCTATTTATTTTGTAAGAGTTGAAGCAGATTTAAGCGTGTCATTATTTACCTCAAGGCTTAGTTGCCAGAATTAGTAAGCTGTACCGTTAATCCTTTCTAAATTTAAAAGGGAGTTATATCTTTATTAAAATACTAATTACCTTGCTGGTTTTATCTTGAAAAATTTGTTTATATTGTTTTTCCTCCTAAAGGAAATTATCTCACAATTTTCATTGAATATATCTATTAAAATCTCGTTTAAAATATTTACGTTAGGTTTAGGTTAGCTTCTTCCTGTAAGAAAATATTTCTGATCCAACTTTTTCAATCTTTGGTTTTTCTCAGAACATATTTTGGAGTATTCAATAAGTAATAAATAAAATACATCATACGCAAAAATCATCAACTTTTTATGTAACTACAACAATTCTAAGATTGTTAAACAAACCAAATAATATTGTACCCCTACAGTGAGCAAAGAATCTGAAAATAGGTCATTCGTTACGGAAAGAGTAATGGCTATTTTTGTCCTACGGCGATGAAATTGCTTTTCTCGTTGAAGTTATTAATGCCACGCTTTAGTTTTTTTGCTACATAATTACCAGGTCCGCGTCTGTACAGCCGGGATCGTATTCGGGTGTAAAGAACAATTAAAAACTTGCTAGTCATGCGAGAGAGTAACTAAAAACGGGTAATGTGCCGTTAAAAATACTTAGTACAAAAAAATGAAAATTGCATTTTAAGAAACCCTTTTAATTATTGAAAATGCTACAGCTTTATTTTGTTACTTTAATGCTTGTCAAAAAATCTTTCTTGTGATACATAAGAGGCCTCTCCCCTATGTAGATATTGTTACCATTTTGACTACAAAGTACCCTCCCACCGTGCTATGGTTTCCTCACGATGTTTTCCTTCACCGAAAGCTCAATCATAGGATTCGAACCCAGCCCTTCGTATCGGCATCCGACGTCGAATACAATCGCCTTAAAATACATCTCTTATTTTATGTAGAAACACATATTTAATGAAGCTTAAAATATTATAATTTCCATTTCCAACAATACTCCAGCGCTAACATTTACTAACTGCTATATTTATACAAAACGTGACTAGTCCAATCAAAACTTCTATAATAATTATCATAGTTGTTGACTGTAACCAAAACACCAAAACAGTTTGAGACTGCATCGAATTGGAGCACTGTTGAACTTATTCCGTTGTTTGATAACTCTTGAACTCAATAATTGTGGAGTGGATTGCATTGAACTTAAATACAGATGAGTTGGATTGGACGTTTATCTCAGTTATTTTTATTGTTTGTTTAATTTTTGTGGCAATTGTTGGGGCTGTCCAACCTCCGTGGCCGTGACATGACTGACTGGTTGATTAGACGAGATATAACTATTTGAATTACAGACTGACATTGAAGACAAAATGTCATCATCAGTCATGAGATGACTGGACAGGCGGAAACCAAACCCTGGAGTGTTATACGACGACAAAACACCTTTAAAGACTTCCAATACCGTTCAGGCAATCAAACGTTTTATTTTATTGTAGTGTTGATTTTTTCATGTGGTATTCATGAATACCCTGAGATTCTTCACACACGGCTATCCGATCCCAAACTAAGCAGAGCTTATACTATGGAAATCAGATAACTGATATACCACATTTACTACTTTTTGTTTGTAAATATGTACATATACAGATTGAATGTTCTGGGTGGGAAAAGAACCCACGACCTGCACGACTTGTTAGATGGAATCAACCACGCAAAGTATTTTTTCGTAATAAAAGTATATATTATTCATGCTTGCTAGCTTGCCAGCTGATTGAACACCGACAATTCGGTTTGTAGTTTCGATAAAATCGGTAATGTATAAGTATAAATCTTAAATTATAAATAACGCTACCGATTATCGAACATCCAATATCAGAAATTGTATGAAATCATTACCTTATGATTTCGATAAGAGACAAAAGCCGAAATAGCATTTCGGTTCCAGGCTTATAATCTAAATTCAGACGGACACTAACTACCATTTTTGTATGTATCATAAATTAATTTTTAATGGAAAATGTCAGAAGAAAAAAAAACTGTAGCCATGAGAATATATACAAAGGGGGCTATTAAAAAAATAAGAATCCAAAATTAATCCAATCCAAAACCAATTGAGAAAATCTAAGCACATGATGCTTTTTTTTTTTTTTTTTTTATACCACTAAGGTGGCAAACAAGCATACGGCCCGCCTGATGGTAAGCGGTTACCGTAGCCTATGGACGCTTGCAACACCAGGGGTATCACTCGCGCGTTGCCGACCCTGAAGAAACCTCTTCACACCCTTCTTGAAGAACCCCATGCTGTACTCCTTTGGGAAAACCACGGCGGGGAGCTCATTCCACAATCTGAGCGTCCGCGGAAGAAAACTCCTTTGAGCCCGCACAGTTCGAAACAATTCTGGTTTCAATGTGTGAGGATGGATTCCCCGTCGATGGCGAGAGTTGCGATGGTAGAAGGTAGCCGTGGGCATCAAGTCGAACAATTCCTTGGAACACTCCCCGTTGTACAAGCGGTAGAACACACATAAAGAGGCAAAGTCTCTCCTCAGACTGAGGGGCTCTAAACCGTTTGTGAGCTCGGGATCGTCGACAATTCTAGCGGCACGTCGCTGAACCGAGTCTAAAGGCCCAAGCTGGTATCCAGGTGCCCCCGCCCACAGATGACAACAGTACTCCATATGAGGCCGGACTTGCGACTTATAAAGTTGCAGCCTTTGCCCCGATGTGAAGTACTGCCTCGCTCTGTTGAGCACTCCAAGCTTTTTGGATGCCAGCTTAACCTTGTCTTCCAAGTGACTTCGGAACAAAACGTCGCTAGAAATGTCGACGCCAAGGATCCCGATGCTTTGACTGATGTTCAAGGAAGTGTTCTGGAATTGTGGAGCCACAGACCATGGGGTTTTCTTAGCGGTGAACGCGCAGGCTTGAGTCTTGGTGGGGTTGAAATGGACTAGGTTTAGTCGACCCCAATCGGAGACACTAGTTAGTGTACTCTCGATTTCAGACACCAGCCGTTCGCGGCTTTCCTCCACCTCGGAACGAGGGATATTTGCACGGCCCACGTATTGAGCGTCCCCTGTACTGTCGTCCGCATAGCAATGAATGCCGTCAATAGACAGCATATCATTGATATGCAGAAGAAATAGTGTTGGGGACAGCACAGAGCCTTGCGGGACGCCGGCATTTATGTCCATGCTATTGGAGCAGCTACCATCGACGACGGCTCTTATGCATCTGCTGGACAGAAAGCTGGCAACCCATTTGCATAATCCCTCGGGAAGCCCGTATGCTGGTAACTTCGTGAGAAGACCCCTGTGCCAGACCCGATCGAACGCCTTCGCCACATCTAGGCTTACTGCCAATGCCTCACCTTGACTCTCGATGGCGAGTGACCAACGGTGCGTGAGATACACAAGGAGGTCACCAGCTGAGCGACTGTGGCGGAAGCCATATTATCGGTCGCTCAACAACTCGTGATCCTCCAGGTATCTCAAAAGCTGCGTGTTGATCACACGCTCCATGACTTTGGAGAGAAGGGAGGTGATGGCGATAGGCCTGTAATTCGCCGGGTCTGATCTGTCGCCCTTTTTGGGTACTGGATGCACGTGGGCAGTTTTCCACGAAGACGGGACTTCCTTTTTGGTGTAGGAAAGTGCGAAAAGACGCGTCAATACTGGACACAATTCAGGAGCACACCGCTTCAGCACCACTGCCGGTATGCCGTCTGGCCCACTCGACTTATGGATGTCCAGAGAAAGCAATTCCCGCCGGACCTCCCGTTGGGTAATGCTTATCTCTGGCATGGAGCTGGCACACTGCCAAATCAATATTTTCAATCAAATGCACAATGGTTATTGAACGGTTAACTTAGATTGCCCTTGCCTCAATTGATTTCACCTCAATCATTTTGCAAAAGTTAGATCTTCTCAGTTCTCCATGCTTTTTTTTAAAACTAAACTTTCACACGAGAGATACAACTTCTTCTTTTGTTTCCCATTCATTAAAACATAATTCATCTACTTAATTCTCGGTAATGTAAATCATTAAAAAGTCTCCACTTTCCTTTTATGATAACTTTTTTAATAAAGACACTCCTGCGGCAGTTTTTTTAACTTAAAATACATTAATGAAATGAAAAACTAACTGTTATTAATGTTCATTGTTTTAGCAACGGTGTTCATTAGTTTTTAATTACTAATATAGTTTGGTCAGAGCTTATTTTAGTTGAAATATTTTATTTATTAATGTACTTTCAGCGAACAAAAAGATAATTTGACGCATCGATTGGAGTAACTTATATTTCATGCATTTTGCGTTCGAGACCATGGGACCGTGGGGGTCCGAAGCTCGCCGTTTTGCTCGTAATTTTTCATCAAAATTAATCGAGAACTCCAGGGACCAGCAGGCGGGGAGGATTTTCCGCCAACGCATCTGCTTGGCTATCCAAACAGGAAACGCTGCCAGTCTGCTGGGAACCTTGCCGTCAATCGGAAGCAGCGGCAGACTTGAGCAAATTTTCTACAAATAGATTGTAATTTGTACATATTTGCTGTTATTTATTTACATTTGTCGTAAAAAAATCGTAAATAAAATGATAGATCACCATAAAAATAAAATAAATAAAAAAGATACAAAAAGTTAAAAGGTTTGTCCATGTCTGAGCGTATCAGATCCTAGCAACTATCTGAGATTCAAAACTTTAAGAAACTTTCACAGTATCTGAAACTCCATCTCAAACAAACTGTAGGCTATAAAGACGACTTTTGCATTTGTAATTCATTTTAAAATTGCGTCCTCGACTTCCACTTTATCGGCAAAGTGATAAGTATTTCATTTTATTTATCTGCTGTTTATAACACGGTGAAATGAGGTGAGCTTTCTTGAAAATGGAGTTACGAAGAGTTTCATTAAAAGCGTTAGTGAGTTGCATAATATTTTACCAGGAATTAAAAAGTTTGACGAGAGGTAGACAAAGGGGTTTATTCGCTCAAAGAGCAGCTCGACGGAAGTACCTTATGGAATGCCGCAGCCAAATGTTTAAACTTTATGTTGTGTTCCTGCACATGAGTCCAGAGTTCATTGGGGAGGGGGGAAGGGCCGGTAACGGGCGAGTGATGCCCCGTGTATTGAAAGCGTCCATATGGCTACGGTAACCGCTTACTATCAGGCGGGCCGTACACTTCGTTTACCGACGTCGTATAAAAACAAAAACAAACGTTGTTATTTATATTATTCTAAGAATTTCAACGTTTACACGTAATAATATATGATAACGAAGTAGAGAAAAAAGAAAATGGTCGGGAAAAATTACCTTATACATTGCCCACACTGGCTAGAAATAAAAATTCGTCCTGTATATTTTACTGTCTCCCGCGGTTTTACCCGCGTTTCCAGTAAGAAAAGTAAATTAACACTCTGGGACACTGCAACTTTCTGTCAGTGAAGGAATTTTTAGAATTGAACTGGTTTTCCAGAGATAAGCGCCTATATACAAGCAAACTCTTCAGATTATTTGTATTAGTATAGATGTTTTTTTTTTCAGTCTCCTGTATTCATGGACTGAACATAACCTAATTTTTTATAGTATTGTTGCAGGTCAGTCATCGTCCTTTGTGAACTGTAAAAAGGCTCGTAAAAGGCACAAATAAAATGTGCATGTAATAAAATCTAGGCCAGTGCAGTATAACACACGTGCAATTGATGTCACACAATAAAAATATTGCGGCACGTGCACCCCTCTATCTTTTGTTCACGATTTTAACCATCTCATTATGTGAATGCAATGTTTATATTCGAATCTAAAAAGCATTATTTGAGAACAATTTTCGTTCATTCGTTGAAAATTTTACTGTTTTTTTAACTAAAAGAAATGAATATGTCGCAAGATTTTGCGATGACTGTAACAAATTATGCCAAAAACCTTAATTTTCATACATTTTCCTACATATAAGAAAACTGATCCTGGATTAATCCAAAGATTTAAAAAATGCATAATAATACAAGTATTCAGCACGAACTTTTAATGGCACTTCAGAGAATCGCTTTAAGTTTTTCATTTCAGCGTTCTTGTGTCCGTAAATTAGTAGACTCCATTTTAAATTTAAATAAAACGTTTCATATTAAAATAATGGCAGGCAATTATATTATTTCTTGGAGAAAATGAATGCACGCCTAAAAGCATTGGTCTCGGGTATTAATTCTCAAATATGCCTTAATTCAAAAGTGTAAGCGAATAAAAGTAAAATATTCATGACAGCACGAACAAAGAGCAAAGACTGATGAAAGATGCACTTAGCATAGTATTAAGGGAATTAATTAAAGTGAAAACCCTTGCTGTGCGGTAACTTGTGGTCCATGAAAAAGACTTAAAGTACTTTTCAGATGCACTCAAGAGGTCTAAATATTGAATGAGTATTTTAACTATTTTTTTCTACTAGGAATAATGTTATTAATAAAATCATGAAAGAATATCTTATAATTAAAAATATAATATATGAGGAAATTCTTACAGATATTATTACTACAGTTACACGCTATTAATTTAGGAAATCCATACGCGGGTCTATCACCTGAGCTTTTATGTAAACGCTTTGATATGAGGGCAATTTTATGTACAGTTGAGGACATAGGTAAATATGCAATTTTTCAACATTTATTGAATATACAGTGCGAGAAAATTTCCTTTGAATTTCACAAAGAGTTTACCGATTTATGTCCTCGACTCTACATAAAATTGCCTTTTTGTTACTCAAAGATACAAACTATAATAAACTTGTCTAAGAAGAGATAGATAGAGTTCATAACAATTGAAGGGATATGTTTTATCATAATTACGTGCTTAGCTTATTTTTTAGGGTTCCGTTTCGTACTTCAAAAGGAAAAAGGGAATCCTTATAGGACCACTATAATGTGCCTGTCTGTTCGTCATCGTCACAGTAGAACACAGATTAGCTTCGAGTCTACTAGACCAACTAAGGCCTGTACCGATGAGGCGGGAAATATATTTTTTTTCGCGTTTTTTTTTAATCTTCGTAGAACAATATGGATAGATATTTTAGTGATTAGCGACCGTAGTAGTTCATTTAGCATATTGTAGAATTGAGACTTTTTGTTTAAGATTAACTATTTTTGTACATTTCCCAAAATAGTCAGTTTTACAGTTTCTAGAGAAACCTTGATAAACGTTCAAATATGGCTCATATTATACAAAAACATTCATAACCTAATGTGCCATATGAATTTCTACATTTTGTTCTACGAAGATAAAAAAAAATCGAGAAAATTCAAATATTCCGCCTCGGTACTGATGTTTTAAGTTAAAATTTTGTAAACGTATGAATATGGAATAAGGGGGTGTCACTTTCAGAAACAAATCAGAAAATAAAAAAAAGGAATAATAATGTGCATAAATAATTTTTACATTTGCAGTTTGAATGTATGAAAGAACATGTCTATCAACTACATTAAGTTTGTACGGAACCCTCTCCACGAGAGTTACACTCGCATTGTGCGCTTTTTTACTATTAACATTGAGTTGGTCGCTAGCCACTAATAAATTGTACCACAACGTTAGGACAGCCACCTGGAGTCTTGAAATAAAGGGTTTTCACGAGTCTTTATGATCCAGACGGAATTTCATTACGGGAAAATCGTATTTTAAATGAGTTCCAGTAATGGCATTATAAAGAAAACACCACTGAGAAAATTGGGCGAGAAATATTGGGGACAACATTTTTGGAATTTGGTTGTATCACAATATCTTTTAAATTCACATTTATTTTAAATAATTGGAAAGTCTAGGAAACAAAGACACATTATTCGCTAGAACGGTACAGTATCACCCAACTAATATGGCTTACCGATGTACCTGCGCAGAAGATACATTTTCATAGCGCGGGAAACGCTATTGGTCGGTAGCTGCCGCCATGTTAGCGCGTGCCGTGCGGAGAGGCGTGACTTGCGAGTGAGACGGAACTAACGGCTGCAGTGTAATATGAACCTTATAGTAACCTTTCGTTAATCTTCGGGATCATACTTTCTTTTCTTTGCGAACAAAGATTCACGACGCGCCATATCAGTCGGGTACTACTGTACTATTAGACTGAGTTTTGTTTAAATCTCTATCTATTGAATTCATACAATACTTTGAAAACGAGAACTCGGCCAGTTGGCGCAGTTCGTTAAAGTTCACCTTACGCGCCGCAGGTCGTGGGTTCGATTCTCACACAGGACATGCATTTGTGTGCATGAACATGTCTGTATATCCTGAGTCTGGGTGTAATTATGTATATTAAGTGTGATATTAAGTATGTATTTACAAACAAAAAGTAGTATATGTATTATATCAGTTATCTGGTTTCCATAGTACAAGCTCTGCTTAGTTTAGGATCAGATAAGCGTGTGTGAGGAATGTCCCAGGATATTTTATTTTTATTTTTTTGAAAGGTATTGGAACTTTGTGTCCATGACTGTTGTTTAGCTGATATAAATTGGGACAACTTGGGATATATTACTAGATATATTTCGTACTAGCTGTCCCCGCGGTTTTTCCCGCGTTCCCGGGATAACAATAACACTATAATACTTGATATAATACCTACTAGGGGATAATGTAGCTTTATATTAGTGAAAGAATTTATCGGATCGGACTGGTAGTTCCAGAGATTAGCTCGTTTAATAAACAAACATAAAAAAGACTCTTCCGATTTATTACATTAGTATGGATAGATAAATTACCTACGTAATTATATTCATACTAGCGGATAAATGTACATTTTAATAAATAAAATAAAATGGGACCCCATAACTTATTTGTGTACTTACGGCAGAACCCTTGACAACCCAAATGCGACTCCCAGAATTTAATTTTGCCGTCAATTTTTTCGGAGGAAAGATTTGTTTTCCTTGCCTTAAAAGGCTTGGAAGACAGCTTTTCAGAGCCAATTTTTTTTCACATACATTTTTAATTCCCGTACAGGAAAATATTGTGAAAAAACTGAACGCCTGAGTGTATTTTAATATATAAGGGAGTAGTCCACTTATTTACATTTGAGAATTTCATTTCCCTCTCTACTCGAACAACGAAAAATATCATTTTTAGCTTTTCGAATAAAAAACATGTACCCATCCAATATTGAAAATATAAAAAGAAGGTTAATTCCGAAAATATGATATTCAATAACAAAAATTTGGGGCTCCAAATGTCCCATTTAGTAAACCGAGCCATCCCGATTTATACGTCCCATGCGGATAACGGATATTGGAAAAAATATGAATAAAATGACATAATTAACGAATTAAATTTCAGTGACACAGCAATGAGCAGTAAAAAGGAATTTATTGAACAAATAAAAAGTAAAAACAAAAATTAACACCTTTTATTTTTCCGATCCGGAAGGGAACAAATTGTTCAGACATATAAATTTTGTTTGACAGATTCGCAATGAAAACCAACTGTGGAAAAGAAGAGAACTTTTTTTTTGAACCCACCATCCATCGTTTACAATAAACCATGAATAAAACAATTAAAAAAAGCTCGAAATTAAAGAAAACTTCAAGTAAACGTATTTGTATGTAACAAACACGTTTACTTAAATAAGATAAAGATAAGATAAAAAATTATTTGAGGCACAATACACTATTACACATTACATTTGAAACGATGACATCTACAATCGGTAAAATTCTAAATCTATGTCTACACAAGTATAGAACTGTGTCGCAGACTTGAAAAACAAATTTAAGTTAATTTACACCCCTCAAAAAGAAAGAATTATAAGTAAGCTAAACCGTACATCAGTTTCCATACGACAGGTAAAGTTTCTAATAAGAGTAAAGTAAACTGCTCAGAGGTAAACTAAGTAAACGTAAAGGAGCACACGTGGAGTATGAATTCGCGTTGCGTAGATGTGGCGTAGACAGCCTTGCGACCCTCAAACGAGCGTTGGTCTCGCGCTCGACAGCGCTGCTACTGCCAATTGTCAGTATTTTTATGAACACAGGGAATCGCATGATGACATCGTAAGCGACAAACGAATAGAGGTTCGGCTCGAGCTCGGTTCGCGTAGCGTAGACGGCACCATTACATTTACCAACATTTCAATCGAATCTAGTAATACGTAAGTATTCCAGCATCATAGTGAATACCCAAACATCTTACCGAGCATCACTGTAATAATATATTATTTTATTTGATCGTAACAGAGAGCACACGCGTTTCTAATTACAAAGAGATCTTACCAGATTATAAGTAAGCCTGCCGACGTAATCATTTACGAACGAATTGCTTCATTCGCGAAAACAAAGGTACAGTTACGGACATATACATACACGCCTACACGAGTTTACCACCGCCATAATGAATGTTTAAATCGGGCTTGAGATTCTACATAACTTATTTATGATAACTTGATTTTGAGACCCTAGCTACCTAATTAAAAATAACTTACATATCAATTCCGACGAAAAATTAAGGCGCAATATAAAATTAAGTTGAACCACTAAAAAATAAAAAGGCTGAGAAATGGCTACATCATAAGATGCGAAATTATTTTTTAATATTGTTACTCATTCTTTTAGTTGTAAACTAAGCCAAAATTGTATACAATTATCTTATACGACTGAATTTTATTATTTTTGTTATATCTCTGCAAACAATAGTCACTATAAATTTCGCTATAATACGTGTATCAAAGTAAAATGCTGTAGCCAGTAATCCTCTGAGGGAATAATATTTACAAATAATTTTGAGCTCACCTGCGTCGATACTGATACGCCGGAGCCACCCAATCCACCTGGAACAAAAACATTGTATAATTATTATCTGGTCAACCTGTATTGAATACAGAATAATACGAAGCCGAGAATTGGGTCTGAACAAAGGCTTTTAGGACTTAGTGTAAATCCCTGTGTACCTAGTCAAGTCCGTACCAAATAATTGTGTAGAGTACCGCATAGAATAATGATGAATCAAAAAGGTTGTTTAAGGCGATGATAGCTCAGTGGTAGTGACGTCGGATACCGAGACGAAGGTCCTAGGTTCGAATCCTACAATAAGTTTGAGCTTTCGGTGAAAGAAAACATCGTGAGGACCATAGCATGGTCACGCACGGTGGTAGGGTACTTTGTAGTACCCATCTGCCTGGCTACCACCCTCAAGTTGAAAATCTGTCACCAAGCACCTATCGGTGTATTCCGACATCTGCACTTGAGAGCCAGTTCCTTATCTAGGCTTTGTGTGCTTACCATATTCGGCCACATCATCACTTACCATGGTGAGATTGTGGTCAAACACAGGCCTATACACAGTAAATAAAAAATAAAAACGTCCCCTAAACCCCCTATTTAGGGGATGTTAAAGTGTAGTTTAAAGGGGTAGTTTTGAAAAACGAATGAAAAGAATTTTTATTATTTATTTAAATAATCATGTTAAGAGGCCGTATGCAAAATTTTGTCGATTTGGCTGATTTACGTGATTTTACAGACGTGAATTTACGGTTAAAATACTGTATTTTTATAACTTTTAATAGACAACATGAAAGATCATTTCAATTATTATCTAATAAACAAACTACTTTTTTAATTTTATGATTTAATTTTGATTAATCGACCTCAAACAGGCGGCTGTTTTTGAATTTTTACTATAGAGGTTTAGAATATCACATATTTACGAATCGTTTTGCAGTCTAAATGGTATGAAAAAAATACAGTGTATTGTTATGAAAGTCATCTATAAAATAAACGGAGCACTTTTACGGACCATATTAATATAATAATTTTGAGTAAAAAAATAATTATTAACTTAGTCAATTTTTAGAAAAAATGGGCGTGGAATTGCTTTTGATTTCGGCTACTTAGAACTCTCGATCATTAAAATTATAACAACATAAATAAGGTTAATAAACAATCCAATTCCTGAAAAAAAAAATTGAAAAAGTTCAATAGTTTTGCAATAAAAAATCTTTTAAAACAACCTAAATCTCGTAATAAATAAAATAATAAAAATGAAAAGGTAGCTCATTCATTAGATCATAATTAAAATGATATTTTAGGTTGTGAATTAAAACTTGTAGAAATACAGTATTTTAACTGTAAAATCTCGATTGTTAAATCACGTAAATCAGCGAAATCGGCAAAATTTGGCATACGGCCTCTTAAGTTTCATGTTTATAAACCCAAGGAATAAGATTTTTCATATAAACAAATTTTTCACTCCCTTTAAGGTTGACTTTCAAAAAACTCCTTAGTTGTATGCCTACGTTACAAAAGGAACCTGTTTGCAAAATTTCATGTTTGTAGCCCCAATGATTTAGGCTCTGCGTCATTGAATCAGTCAGTCAGTAAGGACTAGTAATTATGTATAGATTTCAAAGCACAAATAGACAGAGAAGGAAAGTAATGGTCGGATACGAAAGTAATGGACACGTTTGATATGGAACCTTAATTACTACATGTCAGTGCAATTAACAAGTCACAAAGTTCGGGCTAATGTTACGTCAGAATAACAAGTACACTTAAATGCAGTTACACGCTTTGAAGTTACGGAAGTTACCCGGTAAAATAACACGTAGGGTTATATTGTCTGACACAGGAGTGGAAATACAAATCCCCAGTTACTTAGTTCCGTACTTTACTCCTAAGTTAATTAGGAGACTTGAGGTAGTGCTGTGGATTGAAGCTTAACAGATAAAGTATTCAAATAAATAAATAAATATCCTGGGACATTCCTCACACACGGTCATCTGGGGCCAAATTCTCACTTCCCTCGAACTAGCCTTCGAATCGAACTTACGGTTCGAGTCCTATTCGACTGTAAAATTTCGAGGGGCGGAGTCAATTCGAACGGTCCCGACCAATCAACGCTCTAGCTGACTGGTTTCCCTTCTAAATATGCCGGCCTTGAAATTGGCAGAATAACGTAACGTTCGTAAAAGTTAGAATTCGTACTTTTTTCGATCGAGCGATCAGTTTCGATTGGGTGAGAATTGGGCCCCTGATCCCAAACTAGGAACATAGCTTGTACTATGGAAACCAGACAACTGATATAATACATATACTACTTTTTATTTGTAAATACATACTTTATATACATTATTACACCCAGACTCAGGACATACAGACATGTTCATGCACACAAATGTATGTCCTGTGTGGGAATCGAACCCACGACCTGCAGCGCGTAAGGTGAACTTTAACCAACTGCGCCAACTGGCCCGTCAGTACCAGTAAATAAAAATTAGAGAAGAAGAAGAAGAAGAAAATGAATTTATTTCCCAGAAACACACAAATAACAACAAAAATAACAGAACAGCAAAATTAAAATATAAATAAATATCCTATCTGTGCGTGTCTGAAGAAAAAGGCGGCCGACTCAGCCTAATGTTGAGGTGGGGTACCTCAACGCTGATATTCTGTCGTCGCCTCGCGAGTGTGCGTCACGAATATCAGTGGGAAACGACCAGTGATAGTGTTTTAGACTTAACTTACTTAGACTTACTTAAGTACATATTTAATTGTGACACCCAAGATGGAATACGATTGCCTAGTGAGGTGTTTCTGTACGTTACGCCGGCTCTTCAAAGAATTTTGTTTTTGAAAATAGGCTAAAAACCTGTCGCTTTGAAAATCTCTAGATTGTAACAACCAACGTGATTGATTATTATTAACCAAAGACAAACGACCGCCACTAAAAAAACTTTTTTTTTTACTGTTTATACACAGACCGTGTTTGACCGCAATCTCACCATGGTAAGTGACGATGCGGCCGAAGGTGGTAAGCACACAAAGCCTAGAAGGAACTGGCTCTCAAGTGCAGCTATCGGAGCACACCGAAAGGTGCTTGGCGACAGATTTCAACTTGAGGGTGGTAGCCAGCCAGGCGGGTACTACAAAGTACCCTACCACCGTGCTATGGTTACCTCACGATGTTTTCCTTCACCGAAAGCTCAAGCTCATTGTAGGATTCGAACCCGGGACCTTCATCTCGGTATCCGACGTCACTACCACTGAGCTATCATCGCATTTATATATTTTAACATATGTTTATTATCTTGAAAGAAAATGCCAGGACACGTCACACATATGTTTCCCCAACCACACGTCATACACAACAAGTCTAAAGTCACGTTCTATGTACATTGAATTTCCAGGACATAAAAGCGTAGTTCCTTCTTTGCTTTACACTAAGTAAACTTAAAGCTCGGACTGTAGTAGCTTATCTAATTACATTTCCTACGTGTTTTGAGACTGGAGATGTTTAGAAACGAAGAACTAACTTAGAATTGTTTATCATTTGACTCTAGGCAAAATACGTGGGCAGGATTAACCTTCGTTCTCATAATATGATATTCTCGAGAATTCACGAGAAATCTCTATTTCTGAAAAAATAAGGTAGATTTGAAATTAAAATCTGTCGCCAAGTATCGGTGTGTTTCGACAGCTGCACGTGAGAGCCAGTTCCTTCTAGGCTTTGTGTGCTTACCACCTTCGGCCACATCATCACTCACCATGGTGAGATTGTGGTCAAACGCCTATACGAAGTAAAAAAAAACTGACTGAGCTTCCTCTGTAGAAATAAATATTCTAGAACGTTAATGCTTAAGTCAAGTTTTGAGTCGAGATTAAAACAATTGAATTTGGAACATGCATCAGTGACATTAGCATCCTGGTGAAACTTGTAATCAAAAAATTGCAGTTACCAAGAAATTTCTTTCAATTTAACGAAACAACACATCTTTTTCGGCACCATAAAATGTATTTGTATTATAATGGAATGTTTCGATTTAATATTCTCATTTATATTCGATAGGTTGGAGATATTATGCGGGCGGAGGTCGTGGCAAGGAATTTCTATAGTATGTTTAAAAAGTGTTTTACGGTTATATTCTTCCAAAGTATTTTGAACCTCGAAAACCACGTTGTTCTGAGAATAATATGTACAAAACAAGTTCTTTGTTAAAAAAAATCATTTTTAGTACAAGCTTTTTTTGAGTGACTGTACTTGCGATAAAGTACTCATCAAGACGAATCAAACGAGCCCGAACTCGATGGGGTTATGTGGTTTTATTACGGAGTTCTTATGGCCACCATCCAGCTCCATCATCAGATCAGCTCCACATCATCATAATATTGCATTGTCACGTGATTTGCATATTCGTGCAAAATTTCAGCTCAATCGGAAACCGGAAAGTGGGTCAAATTTAACTAGCAAAATTCCATTACAAGCAACGGGACAGGTGAAACTAAATAAAAGCTTGTAATAAAGGTAAAATAAGATAAGTAGCTATTTGGACCCCAAACGATTCGGAACAGGGGAGGTAGATGAAGAGTCATATGTCAAGAGTCATTTAATAAATATAATTCAAACACAAATGAACTGTTTCATAATATATTTTATACAAAATTACGGGATACTTATACTTTACACTTAGTGCACAAAGTTATATTTTGCTGCAAGGTTAAACTCATTTGTTCAAGAACTAGCAAACTCTAAAGCGAAACATATACCAATCAAGTACCTACGTTATTTATTATTGAAAATATTGCATTCGCTGCGCCTGACTCTAAACTCCCGAAATGGATTATTGTAAGTTCACTGGAAAATAGGACGGTATTTTCTCGAGATGCGACATAAATTGTGGAATCGAATCGATTTACTGCCATTCCATAAAACATTTAGGGAAGATTTGTCCAGTAATAGTCGAATAAATTGTTACTACGAATAGTTAGACTATGTTTATTATAATAAGCTATCTTATATTTTAAATGCCGCCGGGTAGCTACAGGAAGGTGCATTGTGACTACGTGACTCTTGAAAATACGAAGGGAAATGGAGGAAATTTCCGGGAATAAATGCTGCATTTCAAGCACTAAAGTGTCTTCTGGAAGTATACTTAGGTATATATATATTAAATACTTCGTGTTTTCTTGGAATTTTCTTTCTTCTAATATTATATAATGCATGGATTTGGACTAGCCTTATGCAAGGTGTGGCAAAAGTAAATGCCATAATTTAATTTGACTGGCATTTTGTTAAAAATGAAAAATATTAAAAAAAAAAGTTTTCACAGGAATAGAAATTTATTTCTTTGTTTCTCTTAATCAGCTAACTCGCGGTTCCTGAAATTTGTAATAAGGACGCGCATCTGGTTCGCGTTTTGGGCGTGTTTGGCGGTGTTCCGTTTCCGCGCTTTTGGGCAGACAATTCGTTAGTTACTAGACCATCCGTTACCATCTCCATGGTAAGGACCTGAAGTAAGGAAATATGATAAGCGAACTAACTATTCAACTTATTCTGTTGACACTGCTGCACTGGAGAAGCTGAAGCACTTTTTTCTGATTGTATTACTATAATATATAGGTACTTTTTTGGTCCGCATTTATCCTAACGTTATATATCAAAGCAGCCTTTGGTAGAGTCAACTGTAATTTTCATAAATGCCTTATGGCCTAAACTAGATGAATGGCTTTTTTATTTTTATTTGAACCTTTATGCTACCTACTACTATTAAAATAGGAGCTAATTGCCTTCATAAGCTAAACATTTATATGGGCTACAATCCGAGACCAGCGTGGACTGACTATTTCTCCTGGGCAACTGATTTCAATAACGATCTTATAAGCGCAACGATAACCGCAGGGATAGATGTTTATTTGTAAATGCCTACATTGTGCATTGACGCTCCAGGAGAAAATGCCAATAAAAGAATTCCGAAGATCAGTGGCACAAGGCCTTATGTCGAAGAAAGTACCTGTATCGTCAAGAATAGATCGTCAAGAGACATTATTCCAAGCCCCAGTCTGTCGAAGCGACGTAAATCTACAAACAGAAATATTCATTGGCCTAGTTTGTAGCACGAAATATATTTGTGCTGAAATATATAAGACACGCTAATAATATACGAGTAACTATAAAGTTGGCTTATTTATACTGTCTCAAAACATGCCAAAACAACAATATGATCAGCGAATCATTTTTCATTTATTCCCCTGGAAAGTAACTTTAGTAAGTAATTTAGGTGACTACTGTGCGTCAAAACTTTGATGAAATGAAACATGTTTTGAGTATTACCAAACTCAAAACTTTTGTAAAACAATTGTAAATATGATGTTGTGATGGACGCTTATAATTCCACGGGTGAATTTTGCATCATCATAAGGGACGCTTGTAACACCCAGGGCACCTCTCATGCATTACCGAACTGTCCCCTTCCCCAATGAGCTCTGGCAACCTTACTCACGCAGGAATACAGGATTGTTATTTGGCTGCAGTATTCTTTATGGAGGTGGTACTTCCCCAGTTGAAGTCTCTTAAAAATAGTTTTTTATTACTTATAAAAAAGATTAAAATAACATACGTAGGATAAATGAAAATATCACCGTGGTAAGTAATGATGTAGCCGAAGGTGGTAAGCATAAGCGAAAGAACTTGCTCTCAATTGCAAGTGCCGGAAAAAACCCAAGTGCTTTGCGACAGATTTTCATCTTGAGGGTGGTAGTGGCAATTGGGTTCTACAAAATACCCCCGTGCCTTACTATGCTTCCTCACAATGTTTTCCTTTTGCTTTAAAATCTTAGGTTATTATGGGATTTGATGCCGCGGGAGCAGATAAACCGTGGGACGTAACTAGTGTATCACACAAAAGAAGCGCACAATATAAAAGAGAAGATAATAATTAAGGTCCATGTCCGAAACATCGTTAAAAGTAAAGAACCTTCAGATAATAATCCTGATAAACACAACGTTCAAAATGTTTCAAAATAATAACTCCACTAATAAAGACATGGCTTTGTGAAAATGAAATCAAAACAACAAAATTCGAAGTTAAATTAGCGAAAGTTTAAATTTCGGAAAGCGTAAACTGCTCCCAAAGAAACGAAATGCAAGATTAACTGACTAAACATTGAAGTGGTTTTGAGAAAATTGGGTTTTGATACTTAATTTGAGGTTGTTTGTTACACTGAATTGAATTTAATTGAGTCTATAGAGTTTTTTAACGCTCTTACTTTATACCTGTGTGAAGGCTAAGATGGAATTATAGTTTCCTTCTACTTTTGTATGCTTACCTACCACATTCGGCCACATAATCATCTGGTGAGATGTATAGCGCGTCTAGTATGTACATGTACAATATGCATATCATTGAGTTCAGTAATACTTCTAAAAATGAGTTTTCAATCGCAAAGTTTATCGACACTCGTGAACTAGAGGACTCTCACAGGGCGTAATAGTTTTCCTTGTAAATTGAGATCTTGAATTTCCCAATTTTGAAAAAGTCAACGACATAAAACAGCCCGTGTTTATTTACACAAACCCAGCTGAAAGCCAATTGGAAAAATATTTGATTTCAAATCATTGTCAATTGAAAAGCATAACCAGATTTTTCCTATATGTTACTTGAGATATTCAATAACGAAAACGATTTCACTCATCCACAACGTATCCTGTTCATAACATACCAGAACACAAACTATCCACGCTCCGTAATATTAATGTATTCTGCAAAGTAAATATCAAAGTATGGCGTAGGTAGTACGTTAAATTGGTCCCGCCTCCGCTACCGACTTGTAATATCCGGCATGGGGACTCATTTTGATCGCACATTTGATATAAACCCTTAATAGCTTTGCCTGCATACTGATATTGAAGATACGTATGATTGATTGCTGTGTCAGTTTCAGACTAATCGAAAACTTATAACGAGGTACTTACTATATAAGTTTTTGGTTTATTCTAATACTAGAACTCTAACAGAGACACCTCCTTTTAAGGAAAAATAACTACATCATACTGAAAAAAATTGCTATGCTATCTGTTTTTGTTTTTTTCTGATGATCAGATATCAGTACAATTTGATACATCTCCATCAAGTAGAATGCTGAGTCTTCCATTGTGATACCTATTACTGTACTCTATATGTAATTAGTTGAATCATTTGTTCTAGAACGCATGCCGTCATCGCGTAAGTCTCAGCCATTCGCAGCACAGGAACTCATTCGGGTGAAGGGGTAGTCAAAGTAAAAAAAATGCATGGATGAAAAATTAATGAGCATGGATGAAAAAATGAATGGGCATTGATGGCCAAATCCTGAAGTATAGGTAATAGGGAAAAATGATCGAAGGGTTCTCGAGGCCGATTTTCATAAAAACTGAAACTGTATAATTGGATTTTGAAAGAAAAAAATCCTGAGTCGGGAATCGAAAGGGTTGATTTTGAAAAAAAAAACACATTCTATATTATTGCACCATCCCATTGCATAGTGTATCTTATGAGGATTAAGAAATTTTAGATAAAACACTAAAGACAATTTTTAAGAAAATACTTTTTTATTTTTCTTATATTTATTTAACTTTAACTAATTCCCATAGATCGAAGATTATTCTTTTTTGAAAATCCAAAATACGTTTTTTGTTGTATCAAAATCGGCTTTTATAATTTTTCGCTCTTCCCATACGGATTGGGCCAAATGCGGGACGTAATTTACGTATTCATAAAGTGTACTTAGGTTCTTAAATAATTTATAAGCAATGCATTTTTTTATAGTATAGACAGTTTGTGTTTACGAATCAATATAATGATTAGATTGATAAAGTTATACCCAGTCAGTATCTGTAAACGATTTTCAATTAAGTACAAGAACGAGTTCTCTCGTGTTTTCGATTTCCGACCTGTCAATGACTAATTACACGTTGAAATTGCCCTGTTAGTTACTTAATAAGTTAGAAATAATTTGTAAGACATTCTAAGAATCTCAATCCAATACCTAATTGAAAGTTAAACAAAGAAAAAATTATTCAATGGTAGGAATTCAAATCAATCTTATAATTGTCTTAGAATATTCAAGTACAGTTCTTTCAATAGGATCTTATAAATTTACAAGAAACTGATTTAACCTTCTTAATAAGAACTTATTCAATCAGGTAGGTACTTCATGTACAAATTTGTTTTATAAAAGCTTTACTGATGTCCATGAATAGATAATAATCATTTTAATGAATAATCATTGTTGTTACCGTAATGAATTCCAAATTTTACGTTTCACGGTTATAAACTTTTCATGTCCGCATTTACGATTGAAAGTAAAATGGCAATAAAAGCAGGCAACGTAAGAGATTGTCGTCCAGAAACTTTGTTTTCATTGTCACGTATAAAACAAGGTGTTTTGATCAGCTTTGCTAAATTATAGTTTATTTTCAATGTAAGATATTGTGGCATGACCTGGTTGATACGTCCTCGCAGTTTTTGAATAAGTTTTGATAGAAATGACAAATTAAAACGAAGAAGTGTTTAGATTAGCAAATGGGATTACCAATGATATCTCATCTCGCTAATATTATATTTATTATAAAATATATGAAAGAATGTATGGATGAGGATGTGATTTGTGAAGATGTTTGTTACTGTTTTACGCAAAAACTACTTAAAGGATTTATATGAAATTTGGCACACAGATAGAATATATTCTAGATTAATACATAGGATACTTTTTATCCCGGTAGAAAATAGGTCCCCTGAAAATGCGGGTTAATTCACCAGGTGGAAACTAGTTGAGTAATATTTTGGTAAAGTTCACATATCAAGGTGCTGATTTATTATACCTGCTATCTTAGATAACATGTATTCTGTATTCTTCCATTAGCATTCTACGCTTCCCCCAAGTCATCATTCAATCTTACATAGTAGGAAGGATCCCAAGCATCCATTATGCAATCTTCATACGAGAGTCAATCTAATGCATTGGTCTACAAAGGCTGTGCAAATTTCCATTAGCTACATCCATATTTGTTCTTCCGTTTGATTTATTGCTTAGAATATCTAAATAAAGAAGCTGCCTAGACTTGTTTCACTGGCTATTTCCATTTCATTCGATTGATGAAACATTTTCTAGGATTTGTGTTTAAAATCTTAACAGGGAACTCAGTTATGATCAAGTTTTTAGGGTCGGCAACGCGCAAGTGATACCCCTGGTGTTGCAAGCGTCCATAGGCTACGGTAACCGCTTAACATCAGGCCGGCAGTATGCTTGTTTGCCACTTAGTAGTATAAAAAGTTTCATTGAAATTACCTGCAAATAAGCTTCAGAAAAGAAATGGTTTAATTAGTTGTATAGTCTGACACGACGCTGTACAGTGTACCACCCATCACCTAACTCGTAAAGGCGCGGTACAGCACTAGCGGTCAAACTACACTGTAATTTATATTCAAATCTATCACCAAACTTGGTTGTATGTTTCAGCAGCTACACTTGCTAATCCGTTCCCTTATAGGCAACCCCCCTTATTCATAATCGCTTTTTAACTAAATCAGTGTAATAGTGTGCCCCGTCTCACTTTTCGATCACCAAATGTCACTTGTCAGATAAAGACCGGAATTTTAGCTAATCAACGTTTGATAACTTTATGTATTTACCATCTTCTGCGATCATGTTTTTATTACTTTGTAATATCTTATCATCTTACTTTTTTCTGCAAAAATCATTCTTCAGTATTCTTCACTCTTGTGAAATATATTATGTAGAAAGTATAGCAAATTTATGAGACGTGGCACTTTATGTAATTTATATTTCCAACGCAATATCGGGCCTTTCTCTTTATAGTAAGGTTTAAAATGAAAATTTCTCCTTTGAGTGATATTACTCATATGAAACAAGACACTATGAGACTGCAGTATTTCAATATGCTGCCCTGTGGATGCCGATGTCTAAAATATAAACACACATACTACAAAGCTGGGGCACAAAATGTTTCTATCATTAGTTGATATCTGTTGAAAATAATACTATATGAAGGTGTGAAAAAGAGTTGCTGTGAGAGTTGCCGTATTGCTTGACCAATATCAAAATTTTCCCATCAAAGTCAAAGTCAAAGCCATTTATTCAATCTAGGCCCCAGAAGGGCACTTATGAAGGTCACATTTACTGAAGTTACCACCGGTTCGGAACTCGGCCTTCAACTGAGAAGAATCCGGCAAGAAACTCAGCAAGGTTACATTTTTTAAATATTTCTTGGACAATCTGACTATGTTTGACATTTTTTCCAAATAATTAACAATAAAAAAGATCATAGTGTTAAAAAAATCTTGAACAAAAAATTACAGTAGTATGATATTTCATACCCAATAAGTTGTACGCTAAGTCAGCTGACGTTGTATGTAAAATATAACATAAAGAACGATAGCTCGTAGAAAATTATTACATTCGAATTTTCAATAGAAACCAACAGATAATAAATGAACATTCAGAAGCATTGCAAACATTTTAAACAGTATGAGGTTGATACACAAATTAATTACTCAGCTGAAAGCATGTACTTTACCAAGGACATGGCTAGCGGATCCATTAGTCCGAGGTTGGGAGACTAATCGAACGGAAGTAGTGCAATATCCGGTACACGGATTTCAGTCTGTCGCAATTTGTGTCTAGATTTTATGATCATTATTCACTTTGAGATTTTCTGATTATACTTTTACATAATATATTTTCCGGAGTAAAGCAACAAGTATTCACACATCTCAGTCCACTAGCCATCCTGAGATATGATGACCTCTTTGTATAGGTAATATGCTTTTCAGAAGTGCAGCTCGACTGGGATAGCTGTACCTTAGAGAATTCCTGTGTTCCTAAGTGTGGTGTGAGTAAGGTCGCCAGAGCTCATAGGGGAGAGGGAAAGGATAGTTAGTACATGAGTGATGGCCCGGATATTGTAAGTATATGGATATAGTGACTGTTTACCACTACGGAGGCGGAATGCTTAGGCGGTTAACACACTACCACGCACCATTATGTGTGTTGGACTGTGCGTCTTTTCTATACAAACGGAGATACTTACAAACAACGTTAAAACACGCTTTCATGCGCTACACTGCGTGGTGCGTGGCAATGTGTTAACCGCCTTATTTGTAGACTTAAAAAAAGGTATTTAATGTAATACTTGTCATCACAAAGTTGACCTCTAAATTGTCTATACAGTTCAAGCATGTATAATCATCAATCATGTATAACAATTGTACATCGACAGCTTACATCAGTTTCAATGTCAGGTGTTCCTGGAATATGACATGTTCAGTGAAATGTAGCGTATCGGAAAATTAGTGAGGAGAATATTTTATACAAAATTAGTAATGTCAAAGATTATTCTGGTTATGCATAATTTGTAAAAGATAGACATTGGTGGTGATTCAGTTGGTTACAACTAAACTAATTTAGTCTCACTATATCTCTTTCAAACAAAGAACAAGATGTAATAAATTTAGTCCTGTCAAATTAGTCCAATGCTTGTTTTTAATATGAATTTAGTCGCCATCTATCGCGGTTACGTCTAAATACCCGCAAATGAAGACGGCAAATACTAATTTGACAGCTTTATATATGTTCTATCCTTTTTCAATAATGTTTGAAAGAAAGAGATGTGATGTTAATAAAATTAGTTTAGTGCGATTTACAACAGAATCGGCACCATTACTAATAAAATAAAGATAGATAAATAAATCTTTACTCATTGATCAAAGGTATGAAAATGACAATCCCAGATTACGAAGCAGCTTTACACATACAACGTGTAATGAAAAGGGTATAATATAATAAGAAAATGAATAAAAATATGAATATATCCATAAAAGTACACGACTTCTTGTTGGTACTAGCGCACAGATCGCGAAAGAGAAAATTTTATAATAATAGCAAGGGACGTAAAAAGATAATGGCATTGAGAGGTGATGATACAGTAGTACCCAACTGATAAGGCGCGTCGTGAATCTTCGTTCGCCAGGAAAAGAAAGTATGGCCCCGAAGATTAACGAAAGAATGCTTAAAACTTACAATCAACCTTAGATCACTACTATATATAAGGTTCATTCATAATACACTGCAGCTGTTAGTTTCGTCTCACTCGCAAGTCACGCCCCTCCGCACGTCGCGCGCTAAGATGGCGGCAGCTGCCGACCAATAACATTTCCCGCGCTTTGAAAATGTATCTTCTGCGCAGGTACATCGGTAAGCCATTACATTTGGGTACTACTGTACGTTGGTTATGATTTTAATTCAATAAACTTGGAAGCATACATTTGGTATGAATTTTTGAGTATTTTAGTTAGAGCTGAAACTTTTTATAGAGAGTCTATACCTGATGACTACATCACCCCTTTTGGATAGATATACGCTTTCCATTACACATTGTATAGGTACTAAAAATCGCTTTTCTGAGAGCAAGTTAGTTCACCCTGGTGAAGTAAAGCGAGAATTCTCCATTCAAAAGACGGCAAGGCATATATTCATTACCAACAAACTCACGCACTACAAGTAACCAAGCCCACATAATAGATTGAATTGGGAACTGTGCAAATTGAGCAATTCATCCATTACATACCTACAAGCGAGAAGGTAACTCCTAACAATTGTGTGGTTAGCCGCGAACTCAGACGTAACATTTACAAGAAGGGGTTAGTAATAAGCATTAAGGTTTAAAATAGAAATTCAGTTTTATTTAAATATGAAAGGATGTATAAATTCAGAACATCTATTTCTATAGTAGTGCAGATTTCAGACCCATAATCACACGAACGGCTATCAAAATCCCATTATTCAAATCACGTTCATCTAAACTTCTAATCTAAGACCAAAAGCGACCTTAAGAAGGCGTTTTCCGTCTAAATCCAGCAAAAGTATACGTAAATTCTAAGAGGTGCTTACCTGCGAAATTGGAGGGATTTGTCTAAGCTGAGAAATTTATATCCTCAGTCTAATTGGTAGGGTTTTAATTAAAAGAATAAATTCCCTAAACAATGAAATGACACACTTTGTTTAAGTTTTAACTGTGCTGACCTTTGTATCAATATTTGAATTATAAACTTCTTTGTTTTTTTTTTTAATAGAATTAATCCCCCTTATTCATAATAAAGTTATCAAACGTTGATCAGCTAAAATTCCGAAGTCTTTATCTGAAAGGTGACATTTGGTGATCGAAAGAGTGAGATGAGGCACACTATTACATTGATTTAGTTAAAAAGCGATTATGAATAAGGGGGTATATATTTAAAATTTTACTCGAGATTTCTAAAAATCTGCTTCGCTTTTCCATGTAAAAGAGTACAACTTTTTTACACGGATAAGCGTGCATTGAGTGCGTTTTTTTTACGCTAGTATAAAATAATACGATACACGTGACTTAAGTCATTTTTTCTCGGCGCAATTTCACGCCTGTGCAGAAATAGACTACAAATAAGTCACACGTATCATTATATACTATTGTTCGAGTCTATATAACTTACAAAATAAAAGCAATAAATATTTTTGATACACATGAATTTGTAAGCAAATAAAACAATGAAATTAACAAAGTGCCAACTGTTCACTTCAGAAGAAATCGCAAATTTTTGAAAGAGGTTATTAGAAACCTGGATGAGGTGATGCGAGTAAAAGATTTAATCTTCACCGCTCACACTTGCATCATAAATATTTATGATAACGCGACACATATTGGAAAATACTAAATATACTTGTAAAGCCAGTTTATATGAAAATTTTCACTTGGTTTTTATTACAAATCTTTTCATATCACTCCAAAATTTCAAATAGATTTTAGCTTAGTAATAAAAATTTTCTTTTAGTGTTATCTATCGGTACTGAGTTTTTCCCTGAAAAAATAATGGCAGGTATAACTAAGCTAAAAGCTAAAAGATTTTTTTACGGCAAAAAATCTTTGTAACATACTGAGATAGAAACAGATGGTGTTTGTACTGAAATGTTAAATAAAAGTTTGGACTTCAAATTTCCCAGAGGATAACCTACTATTTTAGTTGTGACTACGAACTTTATTATTTAGAGTTTGTTACTACATTAATATTAATAAAAAAGATAGTCTAGTTAGTTTTGAAGTAGAGAATCAACTTTCATACAATGTTAAATAGATTAATACTATTATGAATCAAAATACCAGTGACTGAGACGCTCATTACAAAAGTTCGAAACCAAATCAAATCGATAAAACCTTCATTCTTTCCTCCATGGATAAAACCTACCTTAAATCCCAGGCATCTACTAAGAAAAGATATAACGACTCCCACGCAGTTGAAACTGCGGTGAAAATATAGTGATTTTGAAAACTCATTATAAATTTAATAAATAATGGAATCTAACGAAATTTTTCAAGACCACTGAACTTGAAATCTTAATCTTGAAAAATTTCATAAGTTCAAATTAGATAAGGAAAAAATCTAATGAAATCCTCAAATCAACAAACCGTAATGTCGCGTCCCGACTTCAAATTTGCCGTCATCAATCACGGTCACTAGCTATTACTTAAACCGACTTTTTGCGGTTTTTCCGGCAAAATAGGGTACTCGTAAATAAAAGCGCTTTCGACATTTAACGGTTCATAAACCTCGGTGAAACTCGCCGGTGCTTGAACTACGAGCTACGGATCTCTATGCATTTAGTACCTACCCGCTATACCCATAGGTCATCGAAACTAAAATGGTAATCCTATTTTTAGTTACAGAATTTCGAAGTACCTACTCGCTTTTTATGTGATGATAATTCTCCTTTATGATTTCTTTGGATTAAGAGTGCGTACTAAGCCAGAAAAATATGGCAATGTCAGATGAAACAAACTTATGTCTAATCTTCGCGTGGAGATGTAGTAGATGGAGTAATATTAAATGGGTTTATTTAACCAAACTAAACACAAGCAAACTTGACGAATAATTAATATGAATTGTTGGTAGCATATTAATACATAAAATTTAATCATTTTAATAGTCATTATACAGAGTAAATTATAAGCTGACCATAGCGGTTTCACTCACGTTCCAGGGATTATAACTAGCCTATGTATAGCCTATATAAACGCAATACTTCTGTGTACAGCTCTCTCTATACATAAGCGAACTCCCGTCGCGCTCGGTTCAGCGGTTTAATTGAAAAGTAAATAAAACTAGTCAAGAGTCTGAGTCAGACTCATGCACAGTGGGTTTATACCTTCCTTAGATATTTCATGATTTGGGCCATAACTGTAGAAAAAAACCGAAACGCATAACTAAATTTGTTTGTGAAGGAATTTTAATGATTTCGAAAATCTATGGTAGTAAGGAACACCGTTCTATTTTTCCTGTAATATTTACATCAATGTCTATCTACTGTAATTATTTCAGATTTTGGCTTTGCGAATTTGAGGGTATATGTCAAAAACTACGCAATACTATAGAAAATAAAAACATGTTTTGGGATTCATTGCATATGATACCCCATTTAAACTTGTAGCGTCTCTATGAAATTTCGGTCCCCCTTTTGCAAAGACATTTTTTTTTTAATTTTCCTTTATTTACAAGAATGGGCAAGCAATATTTATAACTATTTTAAATTAATAGCATCAGTGGTTGCTGAAATATAGCACTGTGACAGACGAATGGAGATCACTATAAGGGTTCCTTTTAACTTTTTTTGTTTTGGAACCCTAAAAACAGGCAGCGTTACTTTCGCATTTATAATATTATTTATGAGATGACAAAGTTATAAAAAAGATTCCACTTTAGAAGCAATATTAAGGAAGTAACATTTTTAATATCAGTCATATTTTCCGAGAATGTAATAAATCCTTACTCTGCAACAGTAAATGGAAGATTGTTTCAAACGATGCATTTTCCTTGTCGTTTCATGATCATTTCCAGAATGAACTAATGGCATTCTCTCAATTCGGCCTTTGTCATTTGCGCGGAAAATGAAAATACACGACGTTACACGAACTGCTACTCACAGAAATCTAATTTAGGTCGGAAACGTGAATGTTAGTCACGCGTAAGTGTGATAACTTTTTTTTAAGATAATTTTGATGTAGTTTTAAAAACTAATTGCATTTTTTACGTTCGATTTTTCAATCTCTAGATTAACTTCTGATGAGTTTTTCTTTTATTGTTTGTGAGATGAAATAAATGATAAAGCTTTGACACATTGCAAGATCAAGATTATTAAATTAGCACATAAAAAATATTTAATAAACGTTATACGACGTAGTAAATTTAATGTCAACTTAAAGTGTGAGCTTCATAACACTCTAAACGCTTTAATGTCAGTCTCAAAAAACAGTCTCGTATTTATTAAACTTTTACGTTTAATAGGTATAAACTTTGTGGTACGAATACATGGTGATTTCCATTATTGTATTTTTATTCGTTACGCAAAGTCTGCAAATAAAATAAAAAGAAAAATATACTTAGAAATCCCGGCACATTGGTAGGTTTTATACAGAAATTATTTTTTCTTACAAATTGAGGTCCTGACTCTCTGTGTCCGTAACGTTACATGAACCTCGAACAGATTTATACAGAATTTGTAAATTCAAATTCAAAAAGTATTTATTCAATTTAGGCCCTGATTACTTATGACTTATGAACGTTAACAAAATGACTCTACACCTAGGCATATTTATAAGTTATTTTTACGAGCCAACATAATCAACTAAAAGCATCATTTAAAGTACATATTATTCCAATATTTAATGTATGATTGTCATCATGTCATCTCACTCAATATAAAATGAGAGAATTCGGGGCGTCCACAATTTGCAATAAATATTTATGACTATATTTCTACTGTTTTGTATCCCAAATAACAATGTAGAGCAAGAGTTCCGATTGGTTCATAAAAACCCAGTAGGTAGGTAATAATATTGAATTGAACACAAATATATTTGCTGGCAATCATAACATTTTATAGGGCGTCATAAAATTGTACAGATTTTTTCTTCCTGTGTGTATTATATTTGTGAATAAGCAAGTTATTATCTCTTCGAATATTAATGTTTTATTTAAGAATACTTGCCACCACGTGTTTCACGTCTGATTTCTTTGATGATAACTTTTGTTTAGCGGTATGTGGTCTGGGCCAGTAGACAAGATGGTTATCGTTAGTAAACAATCAACCTATGTATGGGATTGACATTTCAAATCGAGATATGACGTGATTTTTAACAATCTCTTTTTTTTCTGTTTATTTTGGCAACAAACAGTCATTACAAAGATTTTTTTACATGAGATCATATTACATTAAAACGTGTCAACTCAATGATATATCTTGGTGTTATAATTGATAATAATTTAAACTTCAGAGAACATATAGATGTCTTATGTGGAAGAATACGCAAACTCATTTATGTATTTAAGAATCTCAGACATGTCACCGAACCAAAAATTCTTAAAAAAATATACCTAGCCCTTTGCCAATCTTTAATTACTTATTGCATTTCTACATGGGGAGGAGCACCAAAATCAACATTAAAAAAATTAGAGATTGCTCAACGGACAGTGTTGAAAGTTGCACATTTTCACTCCTTTTTATATCCTACTGAGCAATTATATAGGGAATGTGAGGTCCTTTCTGTCCGCAAACTTTTCATTTTAAAAACAGTTATGAATCAGCACAGCCATATGGCATATGACCCATTAATTCTTAAAAAACGTAGAAAGTATGCCGTTTGTAAAATAATGCAGGAAAACAATACAGCATTCATACAAAAATTCTTTTCATTTTTAGGACCCTTCTTATACAATAAAATTAATAAAATACTTAATATTTACAGTCTTAATAAAACACTTTGTAAAAAGAAAATTATATCTTACCTGGAAAACATTTCATACAATGAAACTGAGGATCTTCTTAAAATTTAACAATAAAATGCTTTATTATATCCTAAAAAAAAAAAAATCTTTAGCATCAAAATCATCCCCTCTCACACACAGACATACACAACACACACACTCCGTCAGACACACAGAACTCACACAAAGTGAGAGTAACTCTTGGTAGGTACACTATACACAATAACACTAGGCATAATATTTTATTTCAAAATTCAAAACTTTAAGTTATTTTTCCAAATTGTCATTATATAAGTTTTAATATACTTATTAGCAACGATATTATAAAGATAGGCTAGCAACTTATTTTATAAATTCTCGAGGGGATTCGGCACTGCTTGTCGAAATACAGGAATTTTATTCTTAGTTCGGCAACAGATGCTTCTTAATATAGCAATCAATGTATCTAGCCTTACTTATCTATAAGAAAATTGTGAACTCATTTTTTGGAAATAAACAATTATTATTATTATTATTACATAGAAAATAGACAACGAGTGCCGAAAATGAACAACGACTGCCGAAAATGTCAATACAAAAGTTGATCGATAACGATTGTCGACAACCATCTTGTCTAGGGGGGCTGAAGCGGGAAGGGACCGGGCGTCATTATATACCGCTAAAGAGAAGTCATCATCAGCGACGTCAGACGTCAAACACGTGGTACGTTAATTCGCATCTTTAGTGGCATGTATTACTTATTTATAACACATGACTAGTTTAATTTTATACATTCATTATCGTCGCATTTCGATCTGTCTTTGTTTATCTTGGACAATTAGATCTTTCTAAGTGACATATTTTATAATAAATTGACAGATTTTCTTTGTATTCAGGCTTATGATTGACCGCAATCTTGCTTTCTCTCATAATATTATAATGAGTTTTAGCTTTCGATTCATTAATTAAACAGGCGAAGATAACAATAGGGTAATTACCCTGTTGTTTTACACAATATACCACCGGTAAATATATCAATGTAGTAAGGTATTATGTACTATAAATACACCATATCAGAGTATCTTATGTTTCAAAGTGGTCCGAAATAAAGAATAGTTTACTTTTAATAGGGTACTATGTCCGTAGTAGGTACCCTTAAATTTACTGCCCAGGCTTTGAAATACCAGCTGCAGTAATATTTTACTCAGCGTACGTTACAAAATAAGCCCCTCGAGTCATTGCACAACATAGGCTACCAACACAAACAACTATGACCGTTCGCTTCAAACAAAAACACAATATAAACCGTTTCAGATATGTGAAGAGTAACACAAATAGCTTGCATATCTATAAAGCTATTGAATAAAGGAAACGCTACTCAAAAGCAATAAATCCTTTGATAAACACTTCTTACTTGTACCTCTGAAATACAGCGCCCCCAATGATCTAGAAACAATTCCGCTGAAAAAAATCATGGCCCGATTTTTTCAACGTCTAAAAGGTACGGAACAGTTTGGTATTTCATGCTTTATTTTGCTCGTTAGCGCCAGTTCAGTTGGACCAATTGGCACCTCGTTTATAAACTTGAAATTCAGTTCGGGCTGAAATCGATTTCTGTAGTTATTGATGTTGACAACTCCGTTTGTTTTGAATAGCGAGAACATTTACGTTTGTTGGTGCTATGATCACAAAACTATATGTAGGTCAACTAGTAGGTTTATGTATCGTAGCGTATTAAATTGGTATTGTTTTACATTATTATGCTCCAGTAGGATATTTTATTGGGTCAGTGAACAAAATGTCCTACAATAATTTGATTCCATTTCTAGTGGTCAATAATTGTGTGCATACATAGACATGAACACCTGATGAATGGTGATGAATGAGCTGAATTACTGATTATTTATAATACCAGAAAACCACCTACTACCATAGCCTCCTAATAGACATGATACTTATTATTTGAATGATGCAGAATTGAACATGACATAGTGATCCAATATAGAACGAAACCTCAAGAAAGCCCAATTGCCCGAACCGACAACCCAAGATCATTTGACTTGGCGCAAGAATGTGAGGAGACCCGACCCCAAATAACGAGACCATGGGTAGAAAAAAAGAAGATGCAGAATTGAACACGAAAGGTCTTTTAATGGAACTACAATATAAAATGACTGCAATAGGTTTTCTGCTTTGATGATTTACATACAATTGAAGGCTCTTGATACTAATTTATAAACCCTTCTCAGTAATAAAAGTATTCAATGTGTAACGGTATTTTACGTCTGATCTCTCTCGACCTTTAAACCTTTTTGAAATGGTTTAAGTTTTCGTTTCTTTTTCCTCACCTATGTAAATATACTCGTATGGTAATCTGTGTGTAATTTTGCGTATTTTACTGGCACTTTATTGTTAGATTGGCTAAAGGTCCAGTTGGATGAACGTTGGATTGCGATCTAACTCATACTAAACTGTATGGATTTTGTGTCGAATAGCGTTAGAATGTATGGAAAACGATGGAAAAAATTACATTTGACTGAAAAACAATTATTGTTTAGGTAAATAGCAGATTTATACATAAAGGAGTGCACATAAGGGCAAAAGCGATAACTCGAATATCCCATTACATGTACATACATACATGAGTCTAGCTTCTATTTATGATAACTTTACTCGTAAACATAATTTCAAAACTATGTATTAGAATAATTATTATTACAATATTCATGAATTTTAAAGTTCCATTTTTTTTAAGTGATATATAATGGATTCTTACACAGGTGGTCAAAAGCTTTATAGTATATATTTTAGCTCGGGAATGTGTAAGGTTGGAACGGATAATGTATTTTACCCGCTCGGATGAAAATGACCCAATTTGACTGGTAAAGTTACTCTATGATTCAGCTAAAACTACACTCTAAAAAGTGGTCTAAAAAGGACAAGCTAATGAGAAACTTTCAATGACATGTTATAAATATGGTATAAAGATTTTAGTCTCAACTTTTTCAGTCGCTGTTTTTGATTATATCTCAGAAATTGCAACTACTCTTTATTTTGGGTATTTCCCTGGGTAAAAAATATATAATTCAATTTAGTCCGTCAGTTAGATTATCAGAAAATATTGGACTCGTATATTTCTTCATCAATCAAAACTTTAACGGGCTATATCTTCATAATTTTTTGTTTGATTAATAAAAAAAAATACGAGTTAAAATCGAAGCTCAAACTATAATAAATCACATAGTAACGAATAAAGTATAGTAATTAATGTTAATTTGATTCTAGAACTTGGAGGTAAGTACCTAATGTACATTGACAATAAGGTACGAGAGTCGTCGGACGCCCACCTTAGTTTAAAACTGTTTCCATGGTACTCGTTAAGTTTCCTTTCACTAGGCTGTATCCTTTTTTGTGCAGTCTAGGAATTGTCACTTATCAGTGGTTTATATAAGCTCATGTTTAACCTTGAGAGATTTTCAACTCAAAAGTAATTATGCCTTGCCACAACGATGACTGATATTTCCCACCACGGAATGGTTAAGCTCATTTTAGGATTCAACCCCATGCTTTTGACGTCACTACCACATCTGTCATCGCCTTTTCATCATTGAATTTAATTATTATTTCTCATCCGTTGATTTTACATACGATATTTACCCGTCTTTTGATGATTGAAGATTAATGAGTTTTTGATCGACTAAGCTAAAAATCAAGCACTGACCCAGATTAGCTTAGACTTTTTAAACTCATGCCAGATGGATGAATATTTTTGAAGATACGTAGAGCATAGCGTTTATTCGCTCAAAGAGCAGCTTGAATGGGGAAGAAGGGGAAGAACCTCCACCTTACAGAATACCGCAGCCAAATAACTTATATTGTGTTCCGTGTGTGTAAGGTCGCCAGAGCTCATTGGGAAGGGGGACGGGTCGGTAACGCGTGAGTGATGCCCCAAGTGTTGCAAGCGTCAATATGCCTACGGTAACCGCTTACCATCAAGTGGGCCATACGCTTGTTTACCGACTCAGTCGTATAAAAAAAAATTACCTAATTCAGTAATTCTGTCCCGTAAGTTTTAAATAAATGGAGTCTCTACCTACCATGAACTTCATATATACAGTGCTAATTAGTTGTGAAACTTCTCTAATAGTCTAGTAATTTTCACACTAGCATTTCAGGGTTATTCATATGCAGTGATGTGGTGGGAAATTATTAATGGGTACTTTACTGAAAGTAGGTAACAATATTAAGAGTCAGTTCCTTCTGAGACTGAATGCTATATTAGTAATAACTATAGTTTTATGGTTAACAAAGGTTAAATTATAATGACGATAAATATTAAAAAAATATAAGAGTAACGAGTTCCCACCACCTACATAAATCAACAAGGGATATCGTTCTAGATCGAGAACAGGATCAAGTTACAAGGAAAACTATCACGCCCAATGAGAGTCTTTGAGTTCTCTATCTACAATCGATCGAAGTATATGTTGCCGGTAACAAACTCCGTCCTCCAAATAAATTGTCCGAGACGTAGGTACTGATTTCTGCCAAGGCAAACAAGTATCTACTTCAGAACCTAAGAACTAATTATATGAACCAGATACAGAAACAATCGTTTCGTGGGTATATTTTATATTGAGTTAAATTATTGTGTTTATGTATTTACTGGTGCCGATTCTGTTGTAAATCGCACTAAACTAATTTTAGTCACATCTCATCTCTTTCTTACGAACATTATTGAAAAAGGATAGAACATATTTTAAGTTGTCAAATTAATCTTTGCCGTCGTATTTTGCGTGTATTTAGGCGTAACCGCGATAGATGGCGACTCAATTTATATTGAAAACAAGCATTGGACTAATTTGACAGGACTAAATTTCTTACATCCTTTTCTTATGTTCTTTGTTAGAAAGAGACATAGTGAGATTAAAATTAGTTTAGTTGTGAACAACAGAATCAGGGCCACTGTCCATTAATTGTAACTTAATAACAAAACACCAAATGCTGTAGAAGGCAAGTGAAATATTCTCTAACATTCGGATGCCAAACAACTAGCTTTTTGGCTCAGCAAAAACTTTCTCTTTGAAATGAACTCGAACAGGGAAACAATAAATGAGATTGCTGGCGTAAAGTCGTACATAATTTAGGTTATAAACTCCTATCCGAGCACTGGCTTATACTCCGCTTCCATTTCACGTGTCCACTTAGTTATATACCGGCCGTATATCTCTTGGACACTGCACAAAATAAATGCATGGACTTTGTTTATTGCGGTTTATCAGTAGAATGCAATGGTAGTGAAAATTCAGAGAGTTAAAAGTTTAGATACAATAATAATTTATCTGCAAGTCTTAGTACTGAATTTGCTCCCGGATAATCCAAATTGAAATGAGCGCTAGTTACATAAATCTGCCTCTTCTCCAAATTACTCATTGTTATTCATTGCTTACTTTATGTATTACAATTATCGCCCCGTGGTTTTGCCCGCGTTTCCTGGGGGTTATATTGTTTTCCAGGCTATGATCTACTTGCGTGCAAAATTTCTATACGATGGATTTTGCGTTTTAGCATCATGAGGTAACAAAGAAATACTTAAATCAACTAATTTGCTAATAAATAAATAATATAATTAATATAGTAAGATTTACATGTACGAAAAAGTGTAATTAGGTTATAAAAATACAGGGATGTCAATAGTCAAGAATTCAGAAAGAGCAGCTTTGGAAGACCTTTAGGTCTTGGAGTGGACTGTGGAAGGTCCTGATGATAACGATAATCATGCATTCAAAAAAGCAATAACAATTATTTTGTTGACATAAAAAATGTATTTACTACTATTATCTATTAACATACCGAACATAATAAAAAAACAGCAACAGGCAATACTGTTATATATGTCCTATAGTATGTTTATTACTGGCATCTTTTGTTTTAGACCTAACTTCTTTGTATTATCATTTAAGTTAATAAGAATACAATATTATACGTTTCATTGTCTAACAGCCCATTTATTCTACAACTATTTGGACCGAAGTAACATTACGCGTAGGTGTACTAAATTGTTATCATTTCGGAGGCTCTAATGTGAATTGTATGCCTACATCAATCATCGTGGAATCCATTTGTGAGTTCACACGCTTGGTGCTGCTACTATCTGTCACAAAGAGGGTCACGTCCTTTATTGTTCAATGATACAATGAAATATTCCATAGGTAAATGGCTGTTAAATAGGCACAGAAAAAAAATGTTCTCTTTCTTTTATATATTATTCAACACACCTGCTCGTAAAGTGACTCATATTGCATCGCTTTTAGTATCATAATGCAGCTTATTACACTAGTACTTTTTTACTTTACATTACCGCTCAGTTTTATGATAGGTATAATCCCGATTATGTTATGTTTGTACCTCACTGCAAGTGATATGTGTGTAGACGAAGCATTCTTAATTTAAACGGGTAAAACAGTTTTTATTTTATACCAACAACAAAGAATTTAAAACGTCCACGATGTCGTATGAAAATCTTTGACCAACAAAGAGTTTTTATGCGTCTAAAATAGTATACACATTTTCTTGAATAAATATATCCCACCAAAAACATTTTTATGTAAAATATTGCCAAGACATATGGCTCGCACTGTCAAAAAGTTATCAGATCTCATGTAGAGCCAAGCTTATAACTCTACATGCACTTACTCTACAAGCCCTAACTTCACAAACTCTACACACCGTAGTCAAAATATGTGCCTTGCCGTTTCGCTACCGTCACATGAGAGTAAGGTGAAAAATGTATTCACTGTTCATTACTTTTTTTGTTATTTTTTGGATAGCAATAAAATCTAAAGCATAAGAGCTATAATATTGAAACTTTATATGTTTAATAAGTTCACTATTGACATCATATCCTGAGAATTTTGTTTATCTGGTATAATCCAAACCCAAGTTATGAGGGTTCAAAAAAACGTGCTTCGAGAAAAGGTAGGTAGTGCCCTTTCGCTTCGCTTGGCTGTCTTGGCGGGGGGCACTTCTGTGCCCCCAGATATTTAATTTTATCAAATTATTCACAAAAATTATTATGTTATGAATACGAAAATATTGGCTTTATTATATTTTCAATAACTTTTATCTTCGATCAATATTAACTATAAGATCGATTCATTTAAAGGTAGATTTGATGATATAGTAGTTAATCGAGAAAAACCGGGGAGAATTGCCAGTATTAATATAAAAGCTAGCTGGAAAGTAACTCAACTATAGAAAAAGGGTAGCCAATCACACGAAAGTAAGATAGATACGAATTTATCTCGAATGTACGCACGGTTGGTTCTATTTTTCAATCTACTAGATCACGTTTTACACTGGATGAGTTCAAACAATTCAGTACCACATTGTTTAGTGTAAGGGATTAAATGAAAATATATAGCTGGGTGTAGGTGTATTGTAATTTATAAGCGTTTAGCTTGTTAGTCTAGCTAGCAGATATAACCAAAAAAGATTCAATTGTTCGCTATTAGTGATTTTTTAACAAAATTATGATATTATATAAAGTCGCTGACCAAAAAAACACCTGTATAATGTTTCTGACATTGGTTGACTCTTGTCAATTCATTCAAAGGATTCTAATAAACACCCACCAGAATGATAATACCCTGTTCACAGCTTCTGCAAGTACGATCTAACGAATAGATAGCAATTAACAAATTAAAACAAAAACGTTAAGACACACATTGTAAAAATTCAGGTACCTATTGAATATTAATTTTACCGAACATTCCTAATCACCTACGCTAGAAATCATATTAAACTGAGAAATAATTCTATATTCGCTACCGCTTATATCTCAAACCTTTAACTTTGTATCTTTGAATGGGTACATGGACTCGAGAGGTGAACGTACGTATACGTAGCCATTCTCTAAAACTGAATAAGCTTCGGTACAAACTCACACCACACATCATTATATTACTATACTAGCTAAATAAAACGATTGCGATGTTCTGAAATAGACCAAACGTAGAGCTGTCATTATAATACTAGCCCCTTTATTCATAAATCAGTGTAATAGTGTGCCCCGTCTCATTCTTTCGGTCACCAAATGTCACCTGTCAGATAAAGACTTCGGAATTTTAGCTAATCAACGTTTGATAACTTTATTATGAATAAACTATATTGGAAATTAAGTACGTAGATGTTTTTGAACTAACTTTGATACTTATTTATTATTTACTTCCAGAAAAAGCGATGACGGCTGTATTTGTTGTATAACCAATGATCAAAATTGTACAAAACGTACATTCGTTATTTTTATTTGGAAAATTCTAGACGAACCTCATCACTGATAGTGAGGTAGTGGTCAAATATAATAAGCTACATAGATACCTACTCAATATTATAGATTCTTTATCAAATTTTCGCGTAGTGTAAAAATGTAGGTAGAAAAATGACAGCATTCATTACGTTCAAGGTAAACTTTAGTCCAACAAATATTTTTAAGCTCTACAACTTCGTGTAATAATGACTAATGACCCTTATTAGCCTAACATTTTCTTTTTAGGCCCCGAAAAATGGCCGAAGATTCTCTTTTGTAAAAGTTTTTTTTATAACAAAATTTACTGGCACTGTGAGACATCATTTGTATTCTGCCTATGCGACTTTTATAGTTTTTTTTTTTTTGTTTTTCCTCTGAGCTGTAAATTAATAACATTATTTAAAAAAGGAATATTTATGTACCCATAAATATTCCTTCATCGTCTTCACACATTGAAACCAAAATGGTTTCGTACTACGCGGTCTCAAAGGAGTTTCTTTCCGCGGACGCTCAGGCTGTAGAATGAGCTCCCCGCCGTGGTTTTCCCAGGGGAGTACAGCATGCGGGTCTTCAAAAAGGGTGTGAAGAGATTTCTGCAGGAGGATTTTTATATAAGAAATTGATTAGTGTTGAAAAAAGAAAACTATTTTAGAATTTGTAATAAAAAAACTAGTAGAATCGTTCTTACAAGCACTAAAAAGGCATATAACTTTGGCATATCGGAGTTCCTAACGTACGCCATTTACCGGAGTATTCTGCGAAGCTTTCAAAGTCTCTTTTTCAAGTCAGCACTTTTTTCTTCAAAGGCTGTTTTACTCACGCCCCAATAGTAGGCTTATATCACCTTCGAGGGATAAATCACTAAGTTTTCCTTGGATATGTGACTCCAAACTTTATATACGTAATAAAAAAGGGGAGAATTCTCATTTGAATTTCTTCACGTGTGCTATAAGTAATTGAGATAAATCCAAAAACTGAAGAGAGCATAAGTATAGCTATCACATTATATTTATATTGTTGAGATACTGTAAATACGTAATCTTAATTACTATTTTAAAAACAAAAGTAAGTTGGATGTTTGTTACATTTTCACGGCTAATTTACCAATCCGATTTTAATAATAAAACAAAAAACCGGCCAAGTGCGAGTCGGACTCGCACAAGGAGGGTTCCGTGTAATATTAACTAAATTAAATTTGCAATGAAAAAAAAACGCCAAAAATATTGAATGAAAGGTAAATTGCGGTTTACGATTTATGACGTAATAAAAAAAAATACTTACTAGATCTCGTTCAAACCAATTTTCGGTGGAAGTTTGCATGGTAATGTACATCATATATTTTTAGCCCCTTTATTCATAATCGCTTTTTAACTAAATCAGTGTAATAGTGTGCCCCGTCTCATTCTTTCGGTCACCAAATGTCACCTGTCAGATAAAGACTTCGGAATTTTAGCTAATCAACGTTTGATAACTTTATTATGAATAAACTATATTGGAAATTAAGTACGTAGATGTTTTTGAACTAACTTTGATACTTATTTATTATTTACTTCCAGAAAAAGCGATGACGGCTGTATTTGTTGTATAACCAATGATCAAAATTGTACAAAACGTACATTCGTTATTTTTATTTGGAAAATTCTAGACGAACCTCATCACTGATAGTGAGGTAGTGGTCAAATATAATAAGCTACATAGATACCTACTCAATATTATAGATTCTTTATCAAATTTTCGCGTAGTGTAAAAATGTAGGTAGAAAAATGACAGCATTCATTACGTTCAAGGTAAACTTTAGTCCAACAAATATTTTTAAGCTCTACAACTTCGTGTAATAATGACTAATGACCCTTATTAGCCTAACATTTTCTTTTTAGGCCCCGAAAAATGGCCGAAGATTCTCTTTTGTAAAAGTTTTTTTTATAACAAAATTTACTGGCACTGTGAGACATCATTTGTATTCTGCCTATGCGACTTTTATAGTTTTTTTTTTTTTGTTTTTCCTCTGAGCTGTAAATTAATAACATTATTTAAAAAAGGAATATTTATGTACCCATAAATATTCCTTCATCGTCTTCACACATTGAAACCAAAATGGTTTCGTACTACGCGGTCTCAAAGGAGTTTCTTTCCGCGGACGCTCAGGCTGTAGAATGAGCTCCCCGCCGTGGTTTTCCCAGGGGAGTACAGCATGCGGGTCTTCAAAAAGGGTGTGAAGAGATTTCTGCAGGAGGATTTTTATATAAGAAATTGATTAGTGTTGAAAAAAGAAAACTATTTTAGAATTTGTAATAAAAAAACTAGTAGAATCGTTCTTACAAGCACTAAAAAGGCATATAACTTTGGCATATCGGAGTTCCTAACGTACGCCATTTACCGGAGTATTCTGCGAAGCTTTCAAAGTCTCTTTTTCAAGTCAGCACTTTTTTCTTCAAAGGCTGTTTTACTCACGCCCCAATAGTAGGCTTATATCACCTTCGAGGGATAAATCACTAAGTTTTCCTTGGATATGTGACTCCAAACTTTATATACGTAATAAAAAAGGGGAGAATTCTCATTTGAATTTCTTCACGTGTGCTATAAGTAATTGAGATAAATCCAAAAACTGAAGAGAGCATAAGTATAGCTATCACATTATATTTATATTGTTGAGATACTGTAAATACGTAATCTTAATTACTATTTTAAAAACAAAAGTAAGTTGGATGTTTGTTACATTTTCACGGCTAATTTACCAATCCGATTTTAATAATAAAACAAAAAACCGGCCAAGTGCGAGTCGGACTCGCACAAGGAGGGTTCCGTGTAATATTAACTAAATTAAATTTGCAATGAAAAAAAAACGCCAAAAATATTGAATGAAAGGTAAATTGCGGTTTACGATTTATGACGTAATAAAAAAAAATACTTACTAGATCTCGTTCAAACCAATTTTCGGTGGAAGTTTGCATGGTAATGTACATCATATATTTTTTTTTTAGTTTTATCATTCTCTTATTTTAGAAGTTACAGGGGGGGGCACATTTTACCACTTTGGAAGTGTCTCTCGCGCAAACTATTCAGTTTAGAAAAAAATGATATTAGAAACCTCAATATCATTTTTAAAGACCTGTCCATACACGTATGGGTTTGATGAAAAAAAAAATGTTGAGTTTCAATTCTAAGTATGGGGAACCCCCAAAACTTTTTGTTTTTTTTTTCTATTTTTGTGTGAAAATCTTAATGCGGTTCACAGAATACATCTACTTACCAAGTTTCAACAGTATAGTTCTTACAGATTCGGAAAAAAGTTGCTGTGACATACGGGCGGGCGGACAGACAGATATGACGAATCTATAAGGGTTCCGTTTTTTGCCATTTAGCTACGGAACCCTAAAAAGGACCGAGACGTAGTTTTAACCCTCGGAATGCGGATAAATGCACAAGAGACAGCTATATGTAATATAATCCCTCTATTGACATATAATTTCACGGATATTTGTCAAACGTCTCCAATACTTACAATATCGCGGAGTAGAGAGATATTGACATGCGAGACTAATATAAGGTAGGTATTGGACAATATCCCTAGGGCTTAGACTATTCAATTTTTTGCTTACTGAGGACTATACTTAGGTGACTCCACGTAGCTATTATGCTAATACAAACAAGTTTAAGTCTAACATCTACAATTCTACAATATAGTTTCCAAAGCGTACTTCAAAAAACACACAGTTGCTCCTGCGTTTGCCGCGTCACTCCCAAAGCGCTACCCACATTCACGCCAGCGTGACACGTAGCCCAAGGCTCGACGCCCGCGCTTTGAGTGTCCTTTGCGACTCTTTTAAAGAACATATGTACCGCAATCGTAGGTGGTTCCTTTTTGTTGCATTGCTTCTTTTGCTGATGCTACATTTTGTTGAGTCTTTGCCATGTTTTTGTTTAGCTAATTAGTTACCGCTTCCGTAGGTATTTATAGTGTATTGTACGTACCTGAAACAATTAAAATTTTGCGATTAGAATGATCATAAACTTAGGCGCCGATCCCACAGAGAGAGTTCTAGAGTTCCGAGTTCTGCATTCCGTGTTGACTATTGTGCACTCAGCAAACAGTCTAGAGTTCTAGAGTTCTGCAATATTCGCTACTGATCGCACATCATACACTTTTTTACTTTCAAAGGCCCCACATAGCTCACAGTCAACGCGGAACTCTAGAACCCTTTTCTGTGGGATCGGCGCCTTATTTAGATAACCTAAATTTTCCTATCGCGCTTTTTGCCTTTACCATCAATTTCTAACCTAACCAAATAAGATGTGAACAAATTCCCACTGCATAGAGTGAACGTGGTACCGCATAATGAGGTTACACGAGGAAACCTGGTGACACCGTGGCATAGTGCCAAAATGCTTTATTGGACCTTTTATACAGCGAACTGTCTACCAGATGTCTTGGGATGCAGACTTGAAAACGATAAAGGTGTTTTATTTGCTGTGCTGGAAACGATTTGGTAGTTAGTAATCGCTGTACATAAGGTAGATTTAGTTTATTCCTAGTAATGATTGCTTGCTTTCATACTAATGCACTGAAAAAATGGACTACAAAACTTTACTTAACAGTAACACAAAATTAACGGACTTTTATGTAGAGATTTTTAAGATACACAATTCCGTAGTACATCACTTTGATACATCTCGTGAAGTTTAGTCAGCGTTAGCAAAGAAAGCTCAAAAAATTCTGTGTTTACGAAAAATTTACTTTTTTTATATGTTCTGTATATATAACATGCATGTATTATACATATATCTAACTCATAATGAACACCACATCAAAATCCTTTGAGTGGTTTAGAAGAAGTTAGCGGATAAACAGACAGACAGACGCGGAAAGCGACTTCATTTTCATAATCAAAATCAAAAAGTAATTTATTCAGTTTAAGCCCTGGTAAAACGTTAAGTTATTACATGTTTTATACCTCGTAGTGTATATATAGTGTATGTATGTAGTGCATACAGTGATGACTAGTTACGTCCCGTGATTTCACCCGCGTCTCCGAGGGACAAATTGCTTTCTCGGGATAAAATTACCTTATGTGTTAATCCAGAACATATTCTATCAGCGTGCCAAATTTCATCCAAATCCGTTCAGTTGTTGAAGCGTGATTGAGTAAAATACATACGTACATCAATCCAAACTTTCGCATTTATAATATTAGTGAGATAGTGAGATTGGAACAGGCTAATGTTTTTTTTTAATAATTTATTTCATAATTGCTATATGAATCACTAATGAGTAAGTCATACACAACACTATACTCCACGCTTGCAACATTAAAAGAACAAAAGGTCGCACTGAATATTTTTTTTACTTAACAGTAACACAAAGTTTGACTACCAATAACCTAAACAGAGTGACTTGCGAACTAAAACTTACCAGTAACAAAACTAATTTGGTTAATTACTAATTTATTTCATGAAATGTAACTAAAGTTAGTTTCCCGACAACAAAACGTCAACTTACATAACTAGTTTTGTAGAATCTTTTTTTCAGTGCGCATCCGTAATTTTAGTCCACGGAATGAAAAATCAGACTATACAAAATAATAGCTCTATAAGAACCTGATTACAGACAGTAATTCACAGCAAGAATCTGCAGACTTCAGCAGAGCTCAAATCCTTTTAATCAAGACATTGCCTACTTCCACGGTTCATTCATGAACACAATGCCTCCAAAAGGGCACCTACACAAAAGTAAAATATTAACTCTAACAACAGAGGTCTCAAAAGACTCGTGAAAAATGAATAAGCAAGCGTAATGTAAATTCCAGTATAATTTTGTTATGTAACAGTATAATAGAGGAAACGCTCCTGGAAAGGCATCTTGACATAGGAATTATTTTAGTATAATGTATTTTGCCTCTGGTATTCCAACGCTAAGAAGTTTCTGAGAATGCTAATAGAATCACTATCCAACTAATAATATAAAAACGAAGGTTCTTGTATGAATTTTCATGAAATACCTATATTATATCCCAAGAAAGCGGAAGAAACTGCGACAAGCCATAAGACGCGTTATATCTTATTACGTCTAATATTAAAATCATGAGGGTAGCAGAAAAAAATACACGCAGACTATAGGCACAGTCTGGGTATATTTGATTAAATTTACGTTTTAACCCTCATGTTTCTAAAAGTCTGATAAGTTTTAACACTACTTGATAGCCAAAAAGAGACAAACATAGCGAGACAAAGAGTGTTCCTCTAGTTTAATCCTTTGGATCGCGGTTAAAAAAATAACAATGGCATCAAATTATTATAGGACGGGCGTCCCTCGCGAGAAACTACGGGTTAACGTGCTTTTTAGGGTTCTGTACCCATAGGGTAACCAACGGGACCCTATTACTAAGCCTCTGCTATCCGTCCGTATGTCCGTCCGTCTGTCTGTCAGTGGGCTGTATCTCATGAACCATAATAGGTAAACAGCTGAAAACGGCCAAGCCACATATTTTGACTAAGGTGTAGAGTTTGTGAAGTTAGGGCTTGTAGAGTGAGTGCATGTAGAATTATAAGCTTGGCTCTACATGAGATCTGTACGTGGATTACGTAACTTTATTTCTATGAAATTCAGATTGAAATAACCTCTGAATCGGTAGAAATATTACAAAATCGGAAATGGTTCCATTTCTAATGAACCACTGTTTGTATTTGCAGTTATCAGAACGTAAAAAAGTTATCAGAAAACCGCTATATTGAACCGATTTCAATTCGAAAATGATTGAAATTTAGTTACGTAATCACCCCACTGATAACTTTTTTGACAGTGCGAGCCATGTCTTGGCAACATTTTACATGAAAATGTTTTTGGTGGGATTAATAAGTTTTCTAAAATATGTTAGCAAAACCTTAAACTTTTGAAATTAGCATTTAAATTATTCGTCTACTTAGATTATTTAACAAAGAAAACTAATTTTCACTATGACAGTACCTAAGTTTCGAAAAATAGTTCAAAAAGTATTTACATTAACCCACAGACAACCTTGTGCATAGACCGCAATGTTGCCATAATAGTTCATTAAACTTTTAAATAAACCTATTATCTTGCACATTAAATTAAGCATAGCTAGGAGAATTAATTGTTAATATTTATACGATAAAAAAATATAGTCTTATCTACTACAAGTTTCAGCGTAGAACCTAACTGAATTTACTGTGAATGTTAACAACCACTTCGGCAACATTTTATAGAGGTCGTAAATCGTAAAGAAGACTTTAATGAGATAAATAATGTATTTCTGGTTCAGATTGTTGTTTTCCATTACAAAACAGTGTAGCAGTCATAACTATATAACTATGCAACTATTAACAAACAATATTATATGTTCGAGTGTACAACAATGTAACTTATTAAATTGTATGGTTAATTATACTTTATTTGTTTAATCATGAGATTGTTTTTATACCTGTTTACGGGCTAGATGGCGTTGGTGCAGGTCGTGGGTTCGATTCCTACCCCAAACATGTTTATGAACATGAACATGTCTGCGAGTCCTTTGAGTCTGGTTGTCCAGCCCGACCAGCGGGCGGGGAGCTTTTTCCGCCAACGCGTCAGCTTGGCTATCCAAAGAGGAAACACTGCCAGCCTTCTGGGAACCTTGCCGTTAATCGGAAGCAGCGGCAGGCTTGAGGAAATTTTCTATATATAGATTGTATTTTGTACATATTTGTTGTAAATAAAGATGTTATCACTCCCATAATTGTAATATATTGTTCAGATATCAAAACAAGGCATTATGTTATCATAACATTACTCAATAAATAAAATAAATAATAAAACTCTAATGTGTCCTGTGTCTATACTTACATTACAATTATTTAGTTAAAATATTACGTACTATAAACATTCATGTATTTTAAATTCTCCCACATTTTGATAAAAAGTTAATATAAATAATATAGCAAAATTGTTAAGCTTTTGACTGTAGGTGGTTTACTGGTGTTAGGTTTCATAAAATAATTCAAGCGCGTTATTATGTGCGGAAAATAGGATGTCAAGTTTCAATTTCATTAGAATTTTAAAATCTTTAAAATATATTATAATCTAGAGACGGCGCTGAGCATAAAATGTCGCAATTATGAACATAAATATTCACTACAAAAGATTTAGAGCTACTTCCAGCGGCTCTTACCAAGCTCCATCCACCTGATGGCAGGCCATTATGCCAAACAATAATTATTGACTAAACATTTACATTTAGATACATCTAAAGTCTTTAATTAACAAAAACAAATATAGGGGATTTAGTGTTTACAATTACGTTTAATTACCAGAAAATCGAGTGAAGTCGTAAATAACCGAGGAGCGGCGTTGTTAACATTAATATTATTAGAGTAAGTAAATTTTGGCGTAATTTATACCAAAATATAATAAGCATTTGTGACAGCAATTCCTTCATAAGTTTAAACCGATCTTCTCACGGCGTCTCTAAATTTCCTAAGTATGTACCCAAGTCAGTAATTCCTTCTGGGCTTTGGATATGACCGTGCCATGGCTTATTTTTTGCGCTTGTCACGATTGGGATGGGATTTGGATACTGATGTAGAATATGGGAAATCTAGTTCTAGTATAATTATTTACAGAGCGCAGGGAAGAATAAACATAGAGTAAGAGTAGTACTGTATTTTTTTTTTTTTTCAAAAATTCATTCTCGCCACACGAAACCTGTTGCGAGATAAAAAAATAATTATTTCCTACAAAAGAGAATATCAAATGTTTGTGATGTTGAATCAGTACAGTATAACAAACAGCATGTCACAGGATCTTCATGGTCACAAGTCTACATCTATTTAAATGCGCAAAAAAAAACTGGTCAAGGAAAGATAAGGATTTGAATTAATTTCTTTAAAGCTATTATTTCCCTTTGTTGGATATCTGTACCTAATTATTTTAGTTTATGCGCTTTTCTTTTTAATCTTAATGTTGTACTGTCCAAAGGAATTCCATATAAGTCTTCATAGTTCTATGTCTCTAGCTCGTTATATACAGAGTGATACAAAATATTTACGATACTAATTAACACGCTCTAAGAAATTTTAATCCTATTGTTTAATTAAACTTTGCTTGTTTTTGGAATAATTGCGCCAGCTATGTTATTGCAGTTGGGAATTCATATTTAACGTTAAACGATGACAATGACTAAAAGAGGACATTCGTAGTAGGACTAAAGCTACATAGTTAAGTGTTTTGGGATACCCAAAATAAGCGAAACTTGCTATCGAATCACATTTTGTGAGTTAAGTCTCTCTCCTGAACGTGTCATAAGAATTTTCCGTTCAAAAACGAAAAGCTGAAGTGATCTTCTACGAAATGCGAGGCCTATCAGCAATGGACATCCTCGTTCCTCCTAGGCAGAATATGATGGATAGACAAAGCCAAAGAAAAGATAGATTCTATGAAGGATGATATATTTGAGGACGTTATCCATTCGATAAACCCTTTGGAATCAAAGCTAGGCAGCAAAATACCATTACCAATTAAATCTAATTGCTACTGATTATACAAAAAAAAACACAAAATTCTATACAAATACTCGCTAAGCTTATGATTTATGTATACTTAGGTAGTACAATTCTGGCAGCTTACTATGGTTATGTAGCCTCCGTTCTTAGGTATGGATTGCTAGTATGGGGAAACTCTAATCATTTGAATAGAGCTTTCCTAGTACAAAAGAAATGTATTCGTGCGATGGTCGGGATACCCCCCTTCGAATCATGTAAACCAGTTTTTAAAGAACTTGGAATTCTACAGCTACCCAGCATGTACATTTATGAACTTTCAATATTTGTTAAAAGACTAGCTTTATAGCCCGCGACTTCGTCCGCGTAGATTATTTCTTTTTTCTAGATATTAATCATTGTAACAATATAGAGCTTTGTTCATGGCTATTGTCCGCCACTACGTGTGATATTGACAAAAGTTCAGGTAGATTAAAAGCTCATATGCGAGGATGTCACATAAAACTGAAACAGTCCTGCCGCAAATCAACTCTAGCAAATTTTAGAGTTTTTCCCTGTGACTACAAACCTTAATTAGGAACTGTTATCTTTTAAATTCAAACGGAAGGTGATTTGGAATCAATGGTATACGCGGCAAGAAGACTGTTTCTCCTCTGGCAGAACCAGTAAATATTTTGGCCTCAATAACATTGCGGCGGAGAACTGTTACTTGTAGTCTAGTTCCACAGCACAATTTTGGAGGCCTTATCTCTCTTTCCCTCATGTCTGAGGATCGTGGTCAACATCGGGTTTGCTTCTAGAGTGAATGATCTGCCTCCACTGGTTTCTGTCTTCTGGTTTCTGTAAAACTTGGAGGACGATGAGTCTTTTACTTGATCGGACCATCTTGTTGGTGAACGACCACGTAGTCGTTTTCCTTCCGTGTTCCCAACTATGATCAGATTTCCAAACTTTCATCGCCTTTGCGCACCATGTGGCCGAAATACGAAAAAATACGTTGGTGGCATATGGTGGAATCGTGTTTTAATTTTGAGCTGCGATAGGATTGATGCATTGTTGTGTTTAGCGGACCAAGGTATTTCCAACATCCGTCTCCAGCAACACATCTCGAATGCATCAATCCTTTTTCTTTCTCGGGCCAGTATAGTCCACGCTTCTACTCCATACATGAAAATGAGGAATACCAATGCTCGTATTAACCGGATCTTTGTCTTAATACCGATTCCTCTCTTTTTCTTGATGTTGTTTAGGCGAGTCATTTCAATACGCCAATACCATAAGCCGAAATAATAAATTTTGAAATTTTCACTCCGAAAATAAATAACTTCATATACTAAATTTAATCCCCCTTTTCACTCCTTAAGGGTTCAAATTCCAAAAACACCGATATTCGTTGCGTTAGTTTATAACTATAAGCTTAAATAATAAATTTAGTGTACTTCCATACACAAATTCATCCCCCTTTTTACCCTTTCGGGATCGGAATCATCAAAAACGTTGAGGCACATATAAATTAATTTTCAATTGCCAACCTAAACACAAAATTTGAAGGTCCTAACTTCGAAACTGATGGACTTTCATATAAACTTGCATCCCCTATTTTACCCCATAAGGATGGAATATCCAAAAATCCTTAGTGGTTGCCTACACTGTGTAATAATATATTAAGTGACGTTTACTTTGAAACTGAATGACTTACATACATCCCATACCTTTTCACCCTGTCGGGGGTGGAATTCTCAAAAAAGCTGAAACATATATAAATTAATTTTCAATCGTTAGCCTAAATACAAAATTTGGTGATCCTAACTTCAAAACTGACGAACTTTCATACAAACTTTCATCCCCTATTTTACCCCCCTAGGAGTGAAATTTCCAAAAATCCTTCCTTACTGAATACCTACAATGTATAATAATACATTTAGTGAAGTTTACTTTGAAATTGAAGGACTTGCATACACAACTTCATCCCACTTTTCCTCCCTTCGGTGGTGGAATAATCACAATCGCTGAGATAACTATACATTAATTTCCAATCGTCAGCCTAAACACAAAATTTGAAGATCCTAACATCAAAACTGACGGACTTGCATACTAACTTTCATCCCTTATTTTACCCTGTTAGGGGTGGAGTTTCCAAAAATCCTTCCTTTGTGGATGCCTACACCGTATAATAATACATTTAGTGAAGTTTACTTTGAAATTGAAGGACTTGCATACCCAACTTCATCCCCCTTTTCCTTCCTTCGGTGGTGGAATTATCACAAACGCTGAGATAACTACACATTAATTTTCAATCGTCAGCCTAAACACAAAATTTGAAGATCCTAACTTCAAAACTGACGGACTTGCATACAAACTGTCATCCCCTATTTTACCCTCTTAGGGGTGAAATTTCCAAAAATCCTTCCTTAGTGGATGCCTCCACTGTATAAGGTATCTTTGTGCAAAATTTCAAATCTCTAGGTCCATCAGTTTGGGCTGTGGGCTGATATATCAACAATCAGTTTATCATTTTATATATTAAGATACCCAATGTTTTTTAAAAAAGCCTCGGTTCTTTGTCCTAGAAACACAAGGAATGGCGATAGATTGGTTCTGGACAGAATTCCCAGAACAGCTTTATATAATAAAAACTGTGTCGTAATGGGAACCAGGGTTTTCAACGCAATTCCCGATAAATTAAAATGCTTACCCATTAATCGTTTTAAATATGAGCTACGTAAATGGTTGTTGGAACGTAGTTTCTACGATGTTAGGGAATTGCTCAAAACATAAAGAAGTATTCCAAACAAATCTATTATTAGTACTGTATTATGGGATTATGTAAAATTGAATAAATTATTGGTTTCTTTGTGATATTTTTATATTTTGACATTGTTATTTATGAATTGTGATTTTGATTTGGATTTTTAAATGTTGTTTTGTTTTTTTTTATATTTAATTTTGTATTTCATATGTAATGTTAATTTTATATAATGTAAATGTTTTGCATGTCAGCTATTGACAAAGTGTACGGTCTATATACAGCTACTTACACCTTGTGGAATGTACTACACTTTATGGCAAATAAATGAATTTGAATTTGAATTTGAATTTAAATACTATGAATTTTAACTATAAATATTAAATTGAATATTCCTAGGAAAACTAATTAAGTCTTGCAAGAGGCTGTTTCTATGACGAAATTCAAAATATTACTAAGTTATTTGAGATTCTTCGAAACAAACAATTTTGAAGGTAAAAAAATCTTCGTAGGTACCATTATTATAACCAAAACTTAGTGATAGATTAAAATATCTCCATCACAGTTTTTTTCTTTTTTTTTTTCCAAATTTGGAAAGCTTTCAATAGGAGCCATATCAAAAATCGTTTCCCACCAATACTGAAGCAGTAGATAATCTGCAATACCAACATTGAATCTCCAATGGCTATGCACCGCATTTGCCATTCACAAACCGTCCATGCCATGTTTACCGACGTAAGTTCAGCCCAATTGGGTCAAAGCTACAATAGCTAAAATATTCAGCCACCGTTCCAACCAATTTGGTGGTTTAGAGATTTTAGTTTGGTATGAATTTTTAAGTAATTTATTTGAGCTAAAACTATTTAGAGACAGTCTGTTTCTGATGTAAACTTCACCCCTTTTGGATGTATATACCCTTTTTGTACCAGTATATTCGGAAATTCCTCACTAAAGTGGAAATAAAATAAGGACTTTCAATAAATCAAACAACTAAAAAATTCTTATTTGAAAACTTTCCATGATGAGACCGAGTTATTGAGTTATGACTAAAATCCACTTAACACTAAGAAAGTTTAAAATTAGAATACCACGAATTACCTCTTTTACTTTGTTTATACTTACGTACGTAGCCTTATTTATAGCCCAAAATTCCCAGAATTTACTATAAGCCAAAGAAGATAATCGCGTGACTGACTCCAAATTATATGGGCCAACAATGAAATTCCGTTCCATAAAAGATTAGGGCCCTGTCATGTATTATCATTAGGACCATCATACGTCGTTGTGATAAAATTAATTTAATACCCATCCACGGTTAGTCCTGTCATACGAGATTTTGTGAAACAATGTTAAATGAATATGCAAATACGTTCTTTTGTACGTTGAGCCTTAGTATTTAATTTAATTTTGTGATCTTTATGCTTGTTTTTAGACGCAATTCAATTTTACCATGGTGTGTGGTGTACCAAAAGAAAAAACTGTGTGATACCTAAAATATGTTTTCTGTTTCAAATATTTACCTGATCGATACCCATTATGATTTATATGATACTGTTCTATCCTTCAAGAATTAATTAGTTAAGATTATTATGGTTACTATTTTACATAAAGATAATTTTATTTGTTTTTTACGTGTTTCATTGGATGGTATAAAATGTATTATGAATCAGGATGTTGTACCAATCTTGGCTTATACATGATAATATTATTTAGAGATAGTTCCATTTCAAAAAAACAAAATACAAAAATTCAAAACAATAATCAATAAAAATTATTGGACATACACTATTAAAAAGCGAGCAAAAACCTTTCTAGGGTTATCTGTCACTTTAATGTCGTCCCTTGAAAAAAAAAATAACAATATAAATAAATATTGTATTGTAACAATAGTTGTCGGATGGATGATGGAAGAGTATATAAAAGTGTAATAAATATGCATAAATGCTATACTACAACTAACATCGTTCTCATGTGTGTGTATAAGGATAAGAATAAAATGATAATTCTGTTTTTAATGCACAAATAAATTTTACCTAATTTATTAATTTTGTCAAATAATAAATAAAAGAGCAAATTAAACTTAAAAGTAAGAATATAAATTCTTAACCTTTAAAACTCAAGTGATTTAAAATCAGATAGAGTAGTCGTAATTTTAGATACAAATCTACGAATTTGTAAATGTAGACCAATAAAATTGTTTATGAAAGCAGCTGCGACACAAAGTTCAAAACTAACTCAATTAGACCCAAAGCCTGGAATAGTAACTTGGGGCAAGTACTTATTTATTTACAATACTAAAGATAAACAGAGTAACTATTGAGGCCATCATTTTAGTTTCCAATAACTTTCAAAGTTTATTTGGGATTGTATTATTTAACTTCAAAATTTCGAATATACTGTCATAGTTCTAAAACTTATAGTTTTAATGACTTAAGACTTATTTATTTGGTGAGATATAAACCACCTACGCCATGGCTGACCTCAGGGAAATTAGAACCCTACAAAAATCTTGAGTTTTTGTTTTGTAAAAAGTTAAAACCCGCCTCTGCTTTGATTTGAAAGAACGGAAGCTCACAAGAGGAATATCATTTAATATTAAAAAAAAAGTATTTCAAAACAACATTTCCCATTTTTTATTCAAGAAAATAGTCCATCAATATTATATAATATCGATCAAGTAAAATATTATTATTATATTTAATTTTCTCCACTTATAATAAGCTTAGAACTGATTAAAACGAAAAAACAGGCCCTGACAGTCACTTTTCCCGAACCAAATCATCACGATGGGCGCAGCTGACGCGTAAATGCTAACGTGGCACTTGTATACAGAGCAAAAATTCCCAACGGTATGAAGACGTGAATATAGGAACCGTTAACGTGGCGAAAAAACCATCTATCAAGCTGGATTTCAGGATGGTATTAAACTTCACACAAGACGAGAGCGATACGATAACGGGGATTTTTTACAAGAATAAAGAAAATGTTTTACCTACGCGTTTTATTTAATAATGCTATTTCAATTATGTACAAACTTAGATGCTAAGTTTAAAAAAATATAGCGTGAGGCAGAATTGTGCCGAAAACTTTGCCTACACTATTTAATAATTCGATATGAAAAGATTTTTTTTCTCAACAAAAATATCTATATGATTCGGCATGAATAATAAAAATAGTAACAGATTATCACGCTCGTATCGTAATATTATCGCTACGCTGTAATCGCTACATATAAAGCTCTCTATAGAGACAGCAAAATCCTCTTACGTGCCAATACTTTGACGCTATGAATAAAAGCCGATATGATAGTTCCCACGCTTATATAAAGTAAGATTTATCAACGTATGTTACAGCTATCTAGCTATGAGGGTATCTCCCTGTCCCACAATGCGTATCGCCTTTTTGCTTCAGCATACGATGGGTCTGTCAAAACGGCCACTATGTCTAATTTAGTTCATAAGAAACATTAATATTTTATACTTTGACATTATACATCGGGAAATGAATATTTATTAATAATATACCTTCATTTATTAATATCAACCAAAAAGATATAAAAATGTAATAATAAAAATATCAATTTCAAAATACACTAAAAAGTATGAAATAACATGCCTGTGGAAATAACTCTAATCTGACACTGATTTCAAGTCAGCGAAAGAGCACGACGTATTCCATTGAACATATTTCGCTGACTTCAAATCAGTGTCAGATTAGTGATTTCATACTTTTTAGTGTATATTGCAGTCGATTTAATTTAATAATGGTTCCAATTCGATTAATATCTTCGGAGATATTGCGTGGACAAACATACATACACCTATTTATTTTTATTTATATTTACCTATGCTTTTTTTTTTATTTGGAAGCCCTAATGTATATCTCATATGTTCATTATTTTACAGTTCCAATAATATTACAAACATACGTGTCGAATTGATAATCTCCTTTTGAAGTCGATAAAAAAATATATGAAAACTACTTGATACTTTCACGATATACTTTCCGTTATTGTATTTGCATCATTAATCCTTATTGAAATAACAACAAGGGATTTTTGCAATCGTGAAATTCAAACAAAGAATTTCTTTTCCGCAATAGTAATGTAAGCAAATAGCAATGCGGATAAAGTTTCGCAAATAATGTAAGCGCGTAAGTTGTTCTGTCACTATATACTGTACTAGCTTTATAGCCCGCGACTTCGTCCGCGTAGATTATTTCTTTTTTCAAGATATGAATCATTGTAACAATATAGAGCTTTGTTCATGGCTATTTTCCGCCACTACGTGTGATATTGATAAAAGTTCAGCTAGAATGAGAACTCACATGCGAGGATGCCACATAAAACTGAACCAGTCCTGCCGCAAATCAACTCTAGTAAATTTCAGAGTTTTTCCCTGTAATTTATTAATAGCCATCGCGAAACAAACCATAATTAGGAACTGTTATCTTTTAAATTCAAACGGAAGGTGATTTGGGATCAATGGTGTTTAGTTTTATAAAATAGCTTTATTTATCAAAATAATGTTAACAATAATATGCATAGGTAATGAGTAAAACACAAAACATCCGACATTTTACACAGAGTCCAATTCCTGGTGTTGCCATATGAGGTACGTTCCGAAACATCCCTCTTCCATTGGAGAAGTGGAGGCCATCACGTAGACATTTCGTAGTCCTCGAAATGAGCTGGTCTGGTTCTCACTCGGGCGCTGCGTCGTGGTTCGGTGGATATGATTCTTCCAGTATCTACTATTTGGCTATGCTCCGGAACTGTCTCAGGGTTCCAAGAAGGAATCGCATGTTCTGTACCTGAAAAGGAAGACTCAAGATATGGCTGCTCATGTGCCACTTTTGAAAGATCTTCTGTATTCGTTGGTAGTATATGAGTGGAAATAAGATCCTCGGGACATGGTCTAATATGAATTCTGTTCCTTCTATATTCCTTTCCATTCACATTCACAATATATGATCTGTCATTTATAATTTTAGATATTTTACCTTGAAACCATTTATTGTTCTGGGTTTAATTTTACTACTATGCTTTGACCTATTTTTAGATCTGAAATATTCTTAGCTCTTCTATCAAACTTTCTTTTGTAGTTTTCTTTCCTTTCCTTGATTAATTTAGGTAAATATTGAATTACTTTAGGTTTTAAATGTTTTAATAAATAAGGAAGTCCAGCTCTTGTTCTTCTTGAAAATATTTTTTGTACTGGACTAGCCATATCATCCTCATTAGGCACATTTCTCAGATGTAATAAAGTGTACCATAGGTCTTGTTTAGTTTCTAAGCTGTGCAACACTATTCTTTTAGCAATTTTAACTGTTATTTCTGCCTTTCCATTAGATTGAGGATAGTGTGGTGAGGATGTAACATGTTCAAAATTCCAGTTTAAAGTAAATTTTTTGAAGTCTTCATTAATAAAATTGGTAGCATTGTCAGTACAGACTCTTTGGGGTATACCATGTCTAGAAAAATTTCTTTTACATATCTGTATAATCTCATTTGCTGCTAGCGATTTTAATTCATCTAATTCAAAATAATCTGAATAATGATCAACCGTTACCAAATATTTTGCTTGACCTACAGAAAACACATCCATAGATACATATTGGAATGGATATAGGGGAACATCATGAGCTTTTAGAGGCATCTTTTGCTGTGCTGTAGCGCTCTTCACACAAAACTTACATTTTTCAATAAAGTCTTTTATATCCTTTGACATTCCTGGCCAAAACATATTGGTTCTCGCTAACCGTAATGTTGCTGCAATGCCATTATGACTTGTATGTACTTTTATCATAAAGTCTTTTCTAATTGAGTCTGGTATAAGCACTTGATCTTTTCTTAGTATAAGTCCATCGGTTGTAGACAACTCATGTCTAAATTTGTAATAAACTTGAAGATGAAATGGCATGTCTGATAAGTAGTTAGGAAAACCATTAATTATAAATTCAATTAGTTTTTGTAAATGTAAATCCTTCTTTGTTTCCAGTTTTATGTTTTCCATGAGGTTATCTGATATTTTTAGGTATTTTATTGCTGAAATTTTGTTTATTATCTTAAAAATTTTTCTTTCACTTTTTCTGTTTTCTATGTCTAATAATTCATCATTTTCATTTATAGGTGCCCGTGACAATGTATCAGAAACTATATTATCTTTACCCTGTATATACTGTAGATCTATATTATATTTTTGCAAATTGAGTAGCATCATTTGTAACCTTTTTGGGGCCTCTATCAGTGGTTTACTAATAATATTTATTAGAGGTTTATGATCTGTCTTGACTATTATTCTTGGATTTCCAACTAAATATTGATGAAATCTTGTGCATGCGAAAACCACTGCCAACATCTCTTTTTCAATTTGTGCATACCTTTTTTGAGTAGGTGTTAGACAGCGGGATGCAAAACTAATAACGCAGCCATCTTGATATAAAGCAGCACCCAATCCAAATTCACTGGCATCACACTCTATTAGAACATCCTTGTTTAATTCAAAATATTTCAATGTAGGCAAATCAGCTAAGAGTTCTTTTAAATGATTAAACTCTTTCTCTTCAATCTTAGTCCACTTGAAATCAACATCCTTTCTAGTTAGTCTTCTTAGATTATGAGCTTCAAAACTGAGATTTTTAATAAATTTACTGAGGTAACTCACCATGCCTAAAAATCTTAAGACATCTTTGCTTGATGTGGGCGTGGGCATGTTTTTGATAGCATCTACTTTTGATTTATCTACTTGAAGACCCTTATTTGTCAGATAATGTCCATAAAATTTAACAGATGTCTGTAGAAAATTTGCTTTACTTATATTCAATTTACAATTAATTTTTAGAAGTCTTATGAACAACTGTTCTAGCTTTTCATTATGATACTTCACTGCCTCCTCTAAAGTATCACCCACACCATAAATCAAAATGTCATCAGCTATAATTTCAATACCTTTAAGATCTTGTAGCAGACTGGTCAATTTTTGTTGAAAAATTTCAGGCGATGATGTTAATCCAAATGGTAGACGCAACCACCTGTAACGGCCAAAAGGAGTCCAAAATGTAGTTAACTTGCTACTCTCCTCATCAAGACTAACTTGCCAAAAGCCTTTTTTTGCATCAACAGTACTAAAAACCTTGGCTTTGCTTAATTCTGGCAACATTTCATCAAGTGTACTGAATTGATAATTGGGCCTTTTTAAGGCTTTATTTAAAGGAATTGGGTCCAAACAAATTCTAAATTTAGTATCTTTTTTAACAACTAGAATATTGTTTACCCACTTTGTGTGACAAGATTCTTTTATAATAATACCATCTCTTTCTAAATTTACTAATTCAGATTTTAAGTTGTCACGCAGAGCTATAGGAATTCTTCTAGGAGGCTGTATTTTTGGTGGCACAGTATTATCAATTTCTAAAATCGCCTCACCTGGAAGACAGCCATATCCCTCAAATACATCTTGATACTTTTGTACCAACTTCTGGCACTCTCCATTGTTGATTACTGGACATGTAATTGACTTGCAATATTTAATAAATCCAAGTGCCAAGCATGCTTTCTCAGACAGTAATGGTTTATGGTTAACATCTACAACATGGAATTTTATGACATATTTCTTCTGGTCACTTATACATTCAAATTTGGCAGTTCCATAATCTAGAATCTCTGTATTATTAAAACATCGCAGCTTATGCTTAGATGGATTCAACTTAGAAAGTTTCTCATTTCCAGTAATCTTCTTATAATAGTTGACACCCATCGTACACACTTGTGAGCCTGTATCTAAAATGCAATACAATTTAATAGCTTCTTTTCCATTTTTAAATAAAAGTGGAACCTCTCTGTGTCCTGTTTTTTTATTCTTTTTGATTTCTGAAATGCAGATGCTGTCGTCAGTGTCCTCTGAAGTAGATTCTGCATTTACTTCTCGTATATACTTTTTCTTTTTACACACCTTCTTAAAATGGTTCCTGCCCTGGCAATTCTCACACCTCTGTCCATAGGCCGGGCATATTTTCTTATCAAAGATATGTTTTTCTCCGCAGAACTTGCATAATCTTGCTTCTTTTATATTTTTGTTTGTAGTTTTACTCTCCTTGATTTTATTTATTGTTGTTGTCTCATATTCTTCACTTTTTTGTAATTCTGATAATTGTCTGATTGCTGTCTCTGCAGACCTGCATATATTTATTGCCATATCTAGGTCCAGGTCTGGTTTTCTTAACAGCTCTTTCTTAGTATCGCCATTCAAAATACCAACCACTATTCTATCTCGTAGAATTTCATTTTCCATATTTCCATACTGACAAGGTTTAATCAATTTCCTTAGAGCAAGAAGATATTCGGAAAAATCTTCACTTTGCAACTGACTTCTTGCATTGAACATGTATCTGGAGTAGATAATATTAGTCTCTTTTATTATGAATTGTTCAATTTTTTTAAATATCAACTTTTCCTCTTTCTTTTCTTTTTCTGAGAGACCAAATTCCATATATTTTTTCATCGCAGCAGCACCTATCGCGCTTATCAACAATCCTGCTTTAACCTCTGCTTTCTCTGCCGGCCACTTGTCGATACCTGATGCCAGACAGTAATTTCTCCACCCATTTTTAAACAGTTCTAAATTCTCGTATTTATTTCCTGTTTCTACCTCTAGGGCTTGCGGCCAAGGGACATTGACTCTGGTAGAGCTACACTCACCCTTTTTGCCACTGTCGGCTATAATTTGCTGCTGTAGCAACGAAATTTGGCTTTGCATTGTTGCGAGCATTTGCGCTTGTTGCTCAAACAATCTTTTAAAGTCCTCGCTTGCCGACATGTTTTTTGCAACAATGGTTCACTTCACGCACTTCTTACACCATGTTTAGTTTTATAAAATAGCTTTATTTATCAAAATAATGTTAACAATAATATGCATAGGTAATGAGTAAAACACAAAACATCCGACATTTTACACAGAGTCCAATTCCTGGTGTTGCCATATGAGGTACGTTCCGAAACAAATGGTATACGCGGCAAGAAGACTGTTTCTCGTCTGACAGAACCAGTAAATATTTTGGCCTCAATAACATTGCGGCGGAGAGCTGTTACTTGTAGTCTAGTTCCACAGCACAATTTTGGAGGCCTTATCTCTCTTTCTCTCTATAGTCTTTCCCTGATGTCTGAGGATCGTGGTCAGCATCGGGTTTGCTTCTAGAGCGGATGATCTGCCTCCACCGGTTTCTGTCCAACCCGTCCCTTACGACGGTGTAAAACTTGGAGGACGATGAGTCTTTTACTTGATCGGACCATCTAGTTGGTGAACGACCACGTAGTCGTTTTCCTTCCGTGTTCCCAACTATGATCAGTTTTTCCAAACTTTCATCGCCTTTGCGCACCATGTGGCCGAAATACGAAAGAATACGTTGGTGACATATGGTGGACAATCGAGTTTTAATTTACAGTTGTGATAGGATTGATGCATTGTTGCGTTTAGCGGTCCAAGGTATTTTCAACATCCGTTTCCAGCACCACATATCGAATGCATCAATCCTTTTTCTTTCTCCAGTACCTATAGTCCACGCTTCCACTCCATACATGAAAATGAGGAATACCAATGTCGGATCTTTGTTTTAATACCAATTCCTCTCTTTTTCCTGATGTTGTTTAGGTGAGTCATTGCATCCTGTGCTATTTCAATACGCCAATACCATAAGCCAAAATAATAAAATTTGTAATTTTCACTCCAAAAATAAAGAACTTCATATACTAAATTTAATCCCCCTTTTCACTCCTTAAGGGTTCAAATTCCAACAACATCGATATTAGTTGCGTTAGTTTATAACCATAAGCTTAAATAATAAATTGAGTGTACTTCCATACACAAATTCATCCCCCTTTTTACCCTTTCGGCATCGGAATTATCATCAGCCTAAACACAAAATTTGAAGGTCGAAGGTTCGAAACTGATGGTCTTTCATATAAACTTGCATCCCCTATTTTACCCCCTTAAGGATGGAATATCCAAAAATCCTTCCTTAGTGGTTGCCTACACTGTGTAATAATATATTAATTGACGTTTACTTTGAAACTGAACGACTTACATACATCCCATACCTTTTCACCCTGTCGGGGATGGAATTTTCAAAAAAGCTGAAACATGTATAAATTTATTTTCAATCGTCAGCCTAAATACAAAATTTGAAGATCCTAACTTCAAAACCGACGGACTTTCATACAAACTTTCATCCCTTATTCACCCTGTTAGGGGTGGAATTTCCAAAAATCCTTCCTTAGTGGATGCCTACACCGTATAATAATATATTTAGTGAAGTTTACTTTGAAATTGAAGGACTTGCATACACAACTTCATCCCCCTTTTCCTCCTTTCGGCGGTGGAATTATCATAAACGCTGAGATAACTATATATTAATTTTCAATGGTCAGACTAAACATAAAATTTGAAGATCCTAACTTCAAAACTGACGAACTTGCATACAAACTTTCATCCCTTATTTTACCCTGTTAGAACCAACTGGCAGAACCAGTAAATATTTTGGCCTTAATAACATTGCGATGGAGAGCTGTTACTTGTAGTCTAGTTCCACAGCACAATTTTGGAGGCCTTATCTCTCTTTCCCTCATGTCTGAGGATCGTGGTCAACATCGGGTTTGCTTCTAGAGCGAATGATCTGCCTCCACTGGTTTCTGTCTTCTGGTTTCTGTAAAACTTGGAGGACGATGAGTCTTTTACTTGATCGGACCATCTTGTTGGTGAACGACCACGTAGTCGTTTTCCTTCTGTGTTCCCAACTATGATCAGATTTCCAAACTTTCATCGCCTTTGCGCACCATGTGGCCGAAATACGAAAAAATACATTGGTGGCATATGGTGGACAATCGTGTTTAAATTTTGAGCTGCGATAGGATTGATGCATTGTTGCGTTTAGCGGTCCAAGGTATTTCCAACATCCGTCTCCAGCACCACATCTCGAATGCATCAATCCTTTTTCTTTCTCGGGCCAGTATAGTCCACGCTTCCACTCCATACATGAAAATGAGGAATACTAATGCTCGTATTAACCGGATCTTTGTTTTAATACCGATTCCTCTCTTTTTCCTGATGTTGTTTAGGCGAGTCATTTCAATACGCCAATACCATAAGCCGAAATAATAAATTTTGAAATTTTCACTCCGAAAATAAAGAACTTCATATACTAAATTTAATCCCCTTTTCACTCCTTAAGGGTTCAAATTCCAACAACACCGATATTCGTTGCGTTAGTTTATAACCATAAGCTTAAATAATAAATTTAGTGTACTTCCATACACAAATTCATCCCCCTTTTTACCCTTTCGGGATCGGAATTATCAAAAACGTTGAGGCACATATAAATTAATTTTCAATTGTCAACCTAAACACAAAATTTGAAGGTCCTAACTTCGAAACTGATGGACTTTCATATAAACTTGCATCCCCTATTTTACCCCCTTAAGGATGGAATATCCAAAAATCCTTAGTGGTTGCCTACACTGTGTAATAATATATTAAGTGACGTTTACTTTGAAACTGAATGACTTACATACATCCCATACCTTTTCACCCTGTCGAGGGTGGAATTGTCAAAAAAGCTGAAACATGTATACATTAATTTTCAATCGTCAGCCTAAACACAAAATTTGAAGATCCTAACTTCAAAACTGACGGACTTGCATACAAACTTTCATCCCTTATTTTACCCTGTTAGGGGTGGAGTTTCCAAAAATCCTTCCTTAGTGGATGCCTACACCGTTTAATAATACATTTAGTGAAGTTTACTTTGAAATTGAAGGACTTGCATACACAACTTCATCCCCCTTTTCCTCCCTTCGGTGGTGGAATTATTACAAACGCTGAGATAACTATATATTAATTTTCAATCGTCAGCCTAAACACAAAATTTGAAGATCCTAACTTCAAAACTGACGGACTTGCATACAAACTTTCATCCCTTATTTTACCCTGTTAGGGGTGGAATTTCCAAAAATCCTTCCTTAGTGAATGCCTACACCGTATAATAATACATTTAGTGAAGTTTACTTTGAAATTGAAGGACTTGCATACCCAACTTCATCCCCCTTTTCCTCCCTTCGGTGGTGGAATTATCACAAATGCTGAGATAACTACACATTAATTTTCAATCGTCAGCCTAAACACAAAATTTGAAGATCCTAACTTCAAAACTGACGGACTTGCATACAAACTGTCATCCCCTATTTTACCCTCTTAGGGGTGGAATTTCCAAAAATCCTTCCTTAGTGGATGCCTACACTGTATAAGGTATCTTTGTGCAAAATTTCAAATCTCTAGGTCCAGCGGTTTGGGCTGTGGGCTGATATATCAACAATCAGTTTATCATTTTATATATTAAGATGTACACGGTAACTTTACGGTTTCAATATACAGTAAGCCTTCTTTACACTGCGAGCGATATTACATAGATGATAAAAATACAAAAAAAAAATTAGGTAAAAAAATACAGCCAGGAAATATTACGGTAAGAAGATGTAATAAAGGTTTTTCTCAGCTGGATAGATTTTCTCTGCTACCCTTTAACTCAGTAGTTATCGGTATGATGCAGTGAACTTTGTAGAAGTGCAATTCATCATGAACTAAATATCATTCGTTCAACGTAGTTCTCGAAGTGAGGTCAAAAGTTTGATGAAAATTGGAATGGTACTCAATCACACACGTTCCTATATTATGTGGCCTTTATTTTGAATGTAGTTGTGATAAAACGCACCTTATCTTTACTACGCGTTATATAATAAAACTAAAGTGTTTGACTGTTTGTTCTTCCCTAGAACCATCGGTTGGATTAGTATTTTTTTCACATTATGCCCGAGTATTTAGGCTCCTTATTTTTCGGGAACGCGTGTCCACACGGTTCTGTATACAATTTTTAATGTTCACAAAACATTTTTAAAGCTTTATAGCTACGCTCACAGTAGCATACAAGTTTATAGTATAATATAGAATATAGAACACATAGCACCCAACTATATCCAAGCAGAAAAGTGTTACATTGTCATAGTCATCTGAGGATACATTCCAATTTCGATGTCCACACATTGAAGTTACTTTACGTTACTTTAACTTGTGAAGACATATTACAATATAAATTATAGACAAGTTAAGTGTAGAGAAAACTTTGTTCATTAACTTATAAAATATTAATATTATAATTAGGATGAAATAAAAACCGGCCAAGAGTCTGAGTCTGACTCGCGCATGGTGGGTACCGACCTTCCAAGACGTATAATTTTTTTATTTGGGCTACAAAAATTGTTTTATTGTTCAAAAACCGGACGGCATTAATTGTACGTAGTATTTATATACTCTGAGGCATTACTAAATTTGTTTGTGAAGGAATTTTAATGATTTCCAAAAACTATGCTAGATAGAAACATCGTTCTATTTTTCCTGTAATATTTACATCACGGTCTACCTGCTGTAATTATTTCAGTTTTTTTTTTTACTGTTTATAAACAGTAAAAAAAAAAACTGAAACACGGCCTGTGTTTGACCACAATGTCACCATGGTATATGATGATGTAGCCGAAGGTGGTAAGCACACAAAGCCTAGAAGGAACTGGCTCTCAAGTGCAACTGTCGGAACACACCGAAAGCTGCTTGGCGACAGATTTTCAACATGAGGGTGGTAGCCAGCCAGGCGGGTACTGCAAAGTACCACCGTGCTATGGTTTCCTCACGATGTATTCCTTCACCGAAAGCTCAAGCTCATTGTAGGATTCGAACCCGGGACCTTAGTCTCGGTATCCGACGTCACTACCACTGAGTTATCATCGAAGATATTTTTATATTTAAGATATTTGGTTTTGCGAACTTCGGAGATAAGGAAATTGTAGATATATTTATTTGTTGTAATTTTTCATTATAACTCGGTTTTTCGGTCCCCCATTGCGGCCCCTTTTGCAAAGAAAATAAAATAATTTCTTAAAATGTTCATATTGCAAACGAAATATTTTAAGAAATTTTTAATTTGCAATATGTTTGGGCCAGCAATATTGAAAACTAGACCAAATGTCAAAGCAATATAGCGCTGTGTCAGATGGACGAAGTGGCACCATAAGGGTTCCTTTTTACCTTTTTGGTTCGGAACCCTAAAAACAGTTCGTAGGACTAAATAAACGAAAATATTTTAACATTAGACTAAAATTTTCAAAGATAACAAACTTGAAATTCACAAAATTAAAACGTGCCAACAAACCTAAAACACTTCGTAAAAGTTCCTAAATGAGAAAATAATATCATTGAGTACCTTACTTAAACGTAAATGTTTGAAATATAGGCATAATATTTTCAGTGAGCAGAATAAATTTTGCGGAATGACTAAAAGGTACTAAGAACAGCTTATTTGTAAATTAACTTTGTCTATTACGGAGAAAATGTTAACACAACATCACTAATGTTACATACATTCTTCATGTAACAATGAAAGCACATTATGATACAAGTATGCAAAGTTGGTTATTACACACGAGGCGGTATTGAGCCGGAGTATAATGATCAATGCACACGCGTATCATATGAAATTTTTAAACACACTTGCGAGGAAAAAAATGATTTTCTATAATAAAATACACAGCGAAAACGTTAACAAAATATTTATGGAAAATGGGGATTTTTTTTAACAGCGATGCGCTATCATGCTAAGTTTTACCCGGTTAAATTAAGAACGCTTCGTCTACACAGACACTCACATCACTTGCAGTAAGATCATACAACTATGCGGTAATGTAATGTAAATGAAAAAGCACTAGTGCGTAAGAACCTGCATTATGAAACTAAAAGCGGTGCAATAAGAATCACTTTACGAGCAAATGTGATGAAAAATAAATAAATCAACTTAAAATACCATTTAAAATTATAACCAGAACTTGATAAAGCACTTTATATTACGTCGCGACAGTACAAGAGCTAATCGATCTTGTTCATCAAACAAAGCCCGTTGATATTGAACGTAATTTCGTAAACGCATCCGTAGCTACTGCCATCTATCTTATAAATGGGGTAGTAAACAAAATCATCACTTATCCGCCATGACAGTTTGCTGCCATAGATCAGTCAATGCGAATCCTCGAAGTTGTACGTAATATACATTTAATCCATTATAAAATAAACAAAAATCCCCCCTATTTTCGTTGTGGGATGATCAGGTGGACTGAGGACTCTTGAGACAATTCATTTTAAAAATCAATTAGAAAAGTGTCAATTCAGTAGTGGAAACCCTTGGGAAATCCCTATTATGAAAGGACCACAAACAGCAGACGTAAAAATAACTATCTATGCATGAAAGAATTTTCGGAATCGTATTAGTAGGTCCGTAGATTACCTCCTAAATCCAAATTTTACTTCTGTATAATATGAAGAGATAATTAGATTGTGAGTTCAGAATTTCAGTAATAACTCGGGGCTCAAACACACTACTCAGGTCTACAGTTGTACGACTGAAGACACAATCTTTAGGCATAGACATTGTCTAATAGTAAATAAATCCTTTGCTTCTAGTCCTTTTATTAATTTAGTTAAGATTTTATTAATATCACAGAGATAATTTTGAATACGGCTCTAGCAATTTGGAGACGGAAATTAACTTAGAACAAAGTAATACCAAATAACCAAGGTCAAAATATACTAAATTTTATTCTCCAGTAACATCATTACAGCTTTGTCGCGAACTAGAAAATACGTCAACATGACAGCAAAATAGCTCAATTGAATCCGCTGACAAGATTCCCGATAGATAAATGGGCAATTCCAGAGACAATTTATCTTCGAGATATAGCATTGGTTGGTTACGATTCGTTATTAATTGAATGGCATCGCTTTATTTTTATTTTGGAAGGTTTGGGCGGTGACTGGCAGGTTTAATTGCTTGACTGCCTCCTTCTCCCCGCACGTAATGCATTTAAGTTACTATGAGATATAAAACGAAGCTATGGCCATGATAAGAAAAAAAAATATTTGACAAGAGGGTGTCTCTCCTTGCTGCACTATGTTTGTCTCTTTTTGACACATGGATGTACATGGGCTTTAAAAGGTACCTAATAGGAAGGCCCTAGTATAGGTCATCTAGTATTTAGCAGCATCAACTCAGATGTACACCTGTTTTTCGATAATTGATAAGTAAATTAATAAGATACAAACAATTACTCATCGAGGAGAGACTCAGGAGACCTGTGGTTGGAGAGCTTTTTCAACTAACGCATTAACTTGGCCATCCAAAGAGAAAAACCCTGCTGGGAATCTTGCCGATGACCGGCAGCGGCGGCAGCCTTGATAAAACTTTTTATAAATTGTATTTTGTTGTAAATATGGAATAAAGAATTTAATTACATATTCTTCCTGGACAAAAAATATATAAAAACATCTTGTTCAAAGCGTGACAGCGGATGAGCTAGCTGCAAATGGGTCTTGGTGCGGTTACGTCCAACCATGCGCATTTTGCAAAAACACGTCTTCTGTAAAAGACACAATCGTGGTGCTAGGGCACATATCATACTTTTTGTTAGCCCGATTCTGTACCCAACTCAATCGTCAGAGTAAAAACGCGTTTCATTTTATTCCGTATAGACGTTGTAGTTTTAAATAAAGCAATGTAAAGTAGAATATTACTTTAGTTTTAACACGCTTTTATTAGCTTCACATGTATATAACTATGTGAGAAAATTTTGGACATTTATTGCAACTAACTTTTATTTATCGTATCATTTTGATACCTTGCAAGTGTATGTAGTTCTGATGACAGTACAGTACCATCGAGCTGATCTGATGATGGAACTGGAAGGTAGGTCAGTACCTACCTTACATTAGGTCAGCACCGAACTCTCGAAATTTAAATAAATAATATATCTTGACAGGTATTTACCAACCACTAAAACTTATTAAAAACCTCAATAGCGCTTTAAACAAAAGTATAGCACCGTTCTTCAACCCTTCGCAAAACTTTTTCCATTTCGCATTCCTTCCGCGATCAGAAATGATAAAACTTTCCTAAGTAATTAAAAGACAAACAGAATTTTGGAACTTTGTAAATTTATTAAAAAAAGTCAGTCACTTGTGCGATTTAATTTCGTACGCAAACATTAAATGAAAAATATTTAATTAAATGATGTTATCTATTAAAAATCTTACTTTAAAATTATAAAAATCTATTTAAAATTATAAAAAACTCTTACGGAGTGTATTTTTTTCAAGGGTGAAAATTTTGTAAGATATTCCCACTTAACAGGTTCGAATAGTGTTATACAAGAGTACACTAGTTATTACGCGGAAAGGATTATATTTAGCAAATCTTTTCAACATATTGATACCTACTTAATTTTACAGGCTCTAGTCCAGTATGCACTGACGTGTATTCGATTATAGCCTTCGATACGAAATATATCACTCACGACCGGAATAACAATACTTTTCTTTTATTTATTGAGGATGGGCACAAAGAAGAAATATATTGAAAGAAGTTATTATTATTTTAGTGGCGTATTTCGCGGCTGTGTCATAGATACTATATTTTTGCATCTACGTTTAGCTTTGAATACAATGTTAGATAAATATATGTATAAGATGAGAAACCCGAAGACGTGTTAATAGGTATAGGTATTGATAATGTAAAGAATCAGTATAAAAGTAATGAATGAAAGAATGAAGCAATTAATGGAAGATGTGTAGGTATGTGTTGTGTGACCCCAAATGATTGAGAATGGGATATGTGTTTTGTATAATATATAAAGACTGAAATAAAATGTCTTCCACTGTCGAAAATATTTCAATGTTAAATTATATATGAAAGGCAAATCTGATCTAATTAACCGCATCAGAAGAAACTCCGTTTACTCGTATACTTTTTACTTTTCTCATCGGAATCATATTTTTCTCCCTTTCACCTTAATTGAATGCCTTCGAATAATAAATAATTCGTAGCCTCAATATTTCTCAGAAATCCTTGACAGGAATTTCAAAGACATCAATGTATGATAATAACGTATGGTTTTACGTAACTTTTTTTGAACTTGTTACTAAATCACATATTTTTCCACATAATGTCTCAAATATATCTCCACTAACCCCTGATAGACCCAAATACAACAAAAACTGGACGTTAAACGAACTAGAAAGGGACTCCCTAAATGCCGAAATTGGTCGAAACCATTTTCCTGCACTATAAAATAAATCACTGTCTCTACTCCATTTTTTCAGTCAAATAGAAACATGTATTTTCCCGGAGTCCCGAATAATGGAGTGACAACCGTTACCCTTAATTGTAATCACACAAAGCTTTGTATCGCGTTTAGCAGAATTGTAAAATAGAATGGCAATATCTTATATCTTAATATATAAAATGATAAACTGATTGTTGATATATCAGCCCACAGCCCAAACCGCTGGACCTAGAGATTTGAAATTTTGCACAAAGATACCTTATACAGTGGAGGCATCCACTAAGGAAGGATTTTTGGAAATTCCACCCCTAAGAGGGTAAAATAGGGGATGACAGTTTGTATGCAAGTCCGTCAGTTTTGAAGTTAGGATCTTCAAATTTTGTGTTTAGGCTGACGATTGAAAATTAATGTGTAGTTATCTCAGCGTTTGTGATAATTCCACCACCGAAGGGAGGAAAAGGGGGATGAAGTTGGGTATGCAAGACCTTCAATTTCAAAGTAAACTTCACTAAATGTATTATTATATGGTGTAGGCATCCACTAAGGAAGGATTTTTGGAAATTCCACCCCTAAGGTGGTAAAATAAGGGATGAAAGTTTGTATGCAAGTTCGTCAGTTTTGAAGTTAGGATCTTCAAATTTTGTGTTTAGGCTGACGATTGAAAATTAATATATAGTTATCTCAGCGTTTGTGATAATTCCACCACCGAAGGACGGAAAAGGGGGATGAAGTTGTGTGTGCAAGTCCTTCAATTTCAAAGTAAACTTCACTGAATGTATTATTAAACGGGGTAGGCATCCACTAAGGAAGGATTTTTGGAAATTCTACCCCTAACAGGTTTTAATAAAGGATGAAAGTTTTGTATGCAAGTTCGTCAGTTTTGAAGTTAGGATCTTCAAATTTTGTGTTTAGGCTGACGATTGAAAATTAATGTATAGTTATCTCAGCGTTTGTGATAATTCCACCATCGAAGGGAGAAAAAGGGGGATGAAGTTGTATATGCAAGTCCTTCAATTTCAAAGTAAACTTCACTAAATGTATTATTATACGGTGTAGGCATCGACTAAGGAAGGATTTTTGGTAATTCCACCCCTAAGAGGGTAATGTTAATAATAATCTTAATTTATAAAATGATAAACTGATTGTTGATATATCGACGCACAGCCCAAACCGCTGGATCTAGAGATTTGAAATTTTGCACAAAGATACCTTATATAGTGGAGGCATCCACTAAGGAAGGATTTGTGGAAATTCCACCCCTAAGAGGGTAAAATAGGGGATGACAGTTTGTATGCAAGTCCGTCAGTTTTGAAGTTAGGTTCTTCAAATTTTGTGTTTAGGCTGACGATTGAAAATGTATATATAGCTATCTCAGCGTTTGTAATAATTCCACCACCGAAGGGAGGAAAAGGGGAATGAAGTTGTGTATGCAAGTCCTTCAATTTCAAAGTAAACTTCACTATATGTATTATTATACGATGTAGGCATCCACTAAGGAAGGATTTTTGAAAATTCTACCCCTAACAGGGTAAAATAAGGGATGACAGTTTGTATGCAAGTCCGTCAGTTTTGAAGTTAGGACCTTCAAATTTTGTGTTTAGGTTGACGATTGAAAATTAATTTATATGTGCCTCAACGTTTTTGATAATTCCGATCCCGAAAGGGTAAAAAGGGGATGAATATGTGTATGGAAGTACACTAAATTTATTATTTAAGCTTATGGTTATAAACTAACGCAACGAATATCGGTGTTGTTGGAATTTGAACCCTTAAGGAGTGAAATAATAATTTTAATAAATTTAGTATATGATGTTCTTTATTTTCGGAGTGAACATTTCAAAATTTATTATTTCGGCTTATGTTATTGGCGTATTGAAATGACTCGCCTAAACAACATCAGGAAAAAGAGAGGAATCGGTATTAAAACAAAGATCCGGTTATATGAGCATTGGTATTCCTTATTTTCATGTATTGAGTGGAAGCGTGGACTATACTGGCCCGAGAAAGAAAAAGGATTGATGCATTCGAGATGTGGTGCTGGAGACGGATGTTGGAAATACCTTGGACGGCTAAACGCAATAATGCATCAATCCTATCGCAGCTCCAAATTAAAACACGATTGTCCACCATATGCCACCAACGTATTTTTTCGTATTTCGGCCACATGGTGCGCAAAGGCGATGAAAGTTTGGAAATCTGATCATAGTTGGGAACACGGAAGGAAAACGACTACGTGGTCATTCACCAACAAGATGGTCCGATCAAGTAAAAGACTCATCGTCCTCCAAGTTTTACAGAAACCAGAAGACAGAAACCAGTGGAGGCAGATCATTCGCTCTAGAAGCAAAACCGATGTTGACCACGATCCTAAGACATGAGGGAAAGAGAGATAAGGCCTCCAAAATTGTGCTGTGGAACTAGACTACAAGTAACAGCTCTCCGCCGCAATGTTATTGAGGCCAAAATATTTACTGGTTCTGCCAGAGGAGAAACAGTCTTCTTGCCGCGTATACCATTGATCCCAAATCACCTTCCGTTTGAATTTAAAAGATAACAGTTCCTAATTAAGGTTTGTAGTCACAGGGAAAAACTCTGAAATTTGCTAGAGTTGATTTGCGGCAGGACTGTTTCAGTTTTATGTGGCATCCTCGCATATGAGCTCTTAATCTACCTGAACTTTTGTCAATATCACACCTAGTGGCGGACAATAGCCATGAACAAAGCTCTATATTGTTACAATGATTCATATCTAGAAAAAAGAAATAATCTACGCGGACGAAGTCGCGGGCTATAAAGCTAGTAATATATAAAATGATAAACTGATTGTTGATATATCAGCCCACAGCCCAAACCGCCGGACCTAGAGATTTGAAATTTTGCACAAAGATACCTTATACAGTGGAGGCATCCACTAAGGAAGGATTTTTGGAAATTCCACCCCTAAGAGGTTAAAATAGGGGATGACAGTTTGTATGCAAGTCCGTCAGTTTTGAAGTTAGGATATTGAAATTTAGTGTTTAGGCTGACGATTGAAAATTAATGTGTAGTTATCTCAGCGTTTGTGATAATTCCACCACCGAAGGGAGGAAAAGGGGGATGAAGTTGGGTATGCAAGACCTTCAATTTCAAAGTAAACTTCACTAAATGTATTATTATACGGTGTAGGTATCCACTAAGGAAGGATTTTTGGAAAATCCACCCCTAACAGGGTAAAATAAGGGATGAAAGTTTGTATGCAAGTCCGTCAGTTTTGAAGTTAGGATCTTCAAATTTTGTGTTTAGGCTGACGATTGAAAATTAATATAGAGTTATCTCAGCGTTTGTAATAATTCCACCACCGAAGGGAGGAAAAGGGAGATGAAGTTGTGTATGCAAGTCCTTCAATTTCAAAGTAAACTTCACTAAATGTATTATTATACGGTGTAGGCATCTACTAAGGAAGGATTTTTGGAAATTACACCCCTAACAGGGTAAAATAAGGGATGAAAGTTTGTATGCAAGTCCGTCAGTTTTGAAGTTAGGATCTTCAAATTTTGTGTTTAGGCTGACGATTGAAAATTAATATAGAGTTATCTCAGCGTTTGTAATAATTCCACCACCGAAAGGAGGAAAAGGGAGATGAAGTAGTGTATGCAAGTCCTTCAATTTCAAAGTAAACTTCACTAAATGTATTATTATACGGTGTAGGCATCTACTAAGGAAGGATTTTTGGAAATTCCACCCCTAACAGGGTAAAATAAGGGATGAAAGTTTGTATGCAAGTCCGTCAGTTTTGAAGTTAGGATCTTAAAATTTTGTGTTTAGGCTGACGATTAAAAATTAATGTATAGTTATCTCAGCGTTTGTGATTATTCCACCACCGAAGGGAGGAAAAGGGGGATGAAGTTGTGTATGCAAGTCCTTCAATTTCAAAGTAAACTTCACTAAATTTAATATTATACAGTGTAGGTATTCAGTAAGGAAGGATTTTTGGAAATTCCACTCCTCGGGGGGTAAAATAGGGGATGAAAGTTTGTATGAAAGTTCGTCAGTTTTGAAGTTAGGATCTTCAAATTTTGTATTTAGGCTAACGATTGAAAATTAATTTATACATGTTTCAGCTTTTTTGACAATTCCACCCCCGACAGGGTGAAAAGGTATGGGATGTATGTAAGTCATTCAGTTTCAAAGTAAACGTCACTTATTATTACACGGTGAAGGCAACCACTAAGGATTTTTGGATATTCCATCCTTAAGGGGGTAAAATAGGGGATGCAAGTTTATATGAAAGTCCATCAGTTTCGAAGTTAGGACCTTCAAATTTTGTGTTTAGGTTGACAATTGCAAATTAATTTATATGTGCCTGAACATTTTTGATAATTCCGATCCCGAAAGGTAAAAAGGGGGATGAATTTGAGTATGGAAGTTCACTAAATTTATTATTTAAGCTTATGGTTATAAACTAACGCAACGAATATCGGTGTTGTAGGAATTTGAACCCTTAAGGAGTGAAAAGGGGGATTAAATTTAGTATATGAAGTTCTTTATTTTCGAAGTGAACATTTCAAAATTTATAATTTCGGCTTATGGTATTGGCGTATTGAAATGACTCGCCTAAACAACATCAGGAAAAAGAGAGGAATCGGTATTAAAACAATGATCCGGTTAATACGAGCATTGGTATTCTTCATTTTCATGTATGGTGTGGAAGCGTGGACTATACTGGCCCGAGAAAGAAAAAGGATTGATGCATTCGAGATGTGGTGCTGGAGACGGATGTTGGAAATACCCTGGACCGCTAAACGCAACAATACATCAATCCTATCGCAGCTCAAAGTTAAAACACAATTGTCCACCAAATGCCACCAACGTATTTTTTCGTATTTCGGCCACATGGTGCGCAAAGGCGATGAAACTTTGGAAATCTGATCATAGTTGGGAACACGGAAGGAAAACGACTATGTGGTCGTTCACCAACAAGATGGTCCGATCAAGTAAAAGACTCATTGTCCTCCAAGTTTTACAGAAACCAGAAGACAGAAACCAGTGAAGGCAGATCATTCGCTCTAGAAGCAAACCCGATGTTGACCACGATCCTCAGACATGAGGGAAAGAGAGATAAGGCCTCCAAAATTGTGCTGTGGAACTAGACTACAAGTAACAGCTTTCCGCCGCAATGTTATTGAGGCCAAAATATTTACTGGTTCTGCCAGAGGAGAAACAGTCTTCTTGCCGCGTATACCATTGATCCCAAATCACCTTCCGTTTGAATTTAAAAGATAACAGTTCCTAATTAAGGTTTGTAGTCACAGGGAAAACCTCTGAAATTTGCTAGAGTTGATTTGCGGCAGGACTGTTTCAGTTTTATGTGGCATTCTCGCATGTGAGCTCTTAATCTACCTGAACTTTTGTCAATATCACACGTAGTGGCGGACAATAGCCATGAACAAAGCTCTATATTGTTACAATGATGAATATCTAGAAAAAAGAAATAATCTACGCGGACGAAGTCGCGGGCTATAAAGCTAGTATGGTATAAACTGCTAATTTCCCTTTGTGAAAGGTTTCATAAACATATACAGATTTCCATACCTTTTTATTTTTTTACCCATAAATGATAGCAACGATCACTTTGAAAACTGTTTCGACTATATCTCCTGGAAATTTCAAATTTACCGACATTCGATTAAACAGGTATTATTAATCCTTATGTCCAGTAAAAACCACACATTAATTGACGATAATAATACGTTTTATTTATAGTTTATAATAAATTTTGTGAATTTATTACCGGCCGTACAGGTAAATCAATAGGCCGAAAATTAATTAAGCACAGCCTCCATTACACATTGAATATTCCCTGTGTAATTCTGAAAGTTGCCGTTGTCGCTCGGTAAATCCTGTATAAAATTACGTTAAAAACCTCCTACATCAGCGTGATAAAGATAAATTGTGGCGAGCTACGTACGAGCCACTCACGGGGTGGAAAAATGCCGATTCACTTTTATAAAGCCTCCATGGAAATGAATAAAAGTGTACGCTGAATGTGGCGATATTTTTTCCGCGATTTTCGCTTCACACGATAAAGAATAATTTATGAAATCTTTAATTTCGAATTCTTTTCACTGACGTCTTTTTGAACTTACGTTGTGAAATAACAATGAGTATTTTGAATTGCAAATGTGTGTGGATTTATTCACTGAAGGGGACAAAGAGAATTTTAGAAACATTTCGCCATAAAAAATCTAGTCATACTATCTAACAAATAAACCTGAAAAGATACATAGAATAGTATCATAATATCCGAACCTCATATAAGGCTACGCTACCAACCTTCAGCGTACTTATGAAATTCCTCGACAGACAAGTGGCAGATGGTGGCACAAAGTGGCAGGTCGACGGAGTTAAGGCACTTACTGAAAGTTACCACAGTTTCGTGGCAGTTGCGTGAGGTAATTGTAATACAATTTCATATGGATACAACGAAATAAAACGTGAAACTCTGCGTTGAAAATTGTTGGAGTGAACTGCACTAGCCACATAAAAGTTCGAGTACTGAGTTTGTTTTACGCAGAAAGGTTAAAATGAATGGTTTGGTGATTATTTCTTTTTGTTCAAAATAAATGAAGAATTTACAACGAATCAAATGACAATAAAACAGATCTTGGCTTTAAACTAGCGCTCGCTTGAACCGCGTTAAATTCTCATTAGATCAATCGAATCCAATGAAATTGTTTCCAATCGAAACGACTTGTAAGTGAAATTCAAACATTTTAATCAATCGAGGTCGCAACACAAGCTTTAATTGCGTTCCTTGGTGTTGCCCTAGCAATTGCCTTAACCGAGTTTGAGGTTTGGTCGTGTGGGAGGTGAAGCAATGTTGATGTAATTATCGGTATTTGAATCCTGTATAAGAATGGGAATAAAATGGTCGTTGTAAATGTAGAATAAAAATAAATAAATCATGAAGAACCTAACATAAGTGTTTTTACCTTGCAACTCAGATTACAGAACAAAAGGCAGATAGAGCGAGCGGAACACGGGAGTGAGGCCAAAAAAGCAAATAAAAATTGAACACATACCTGGTATTCGCTTTTGAATTTGTATTTGCTTCGTTTAAACAAAGTTTATTAAAAAGAAAGTATTTTTTTTAAAATAAAGTTACTAAGTATTTCCTTTTTTGCCTTGTTCTGTAATCTGTGCCTTGCAACGTAGAACCCCAATTATAATATAGCGTAGTAAGCCTCAGTAAGAAAGATTGTACAGAGTTGCGTTGATCATTATCCAACACTTCAGCTGATGATCACTTCTTTTCAACACCGCGTGTACAATCTAGACTAATCTAGAGCCATAATGAATGCAGCGTCACCTTGTTAACTGCAGATTCGTTATGCAAACTCGATTTATGACGTGCAAACAAGCACAATACATAGATGGAAAGCATCTGTTTCAGGTGGTTAGGTGTAAGCATAATATAAATTGCTTCAACAGATGCTTAATACAGTTTACGCTGGAATATCTAGGTTACAAACAAGAGGGAGAAGCGAAATTTGAATTGAAACATGTTATTTTGGCTTAGTTTATTAACATAGCGTTTTGGGTCATGTCTTAATTATTCGCTATTTTATTATCAGTACTTTATTTAATATATAATTACATACTCGAATTTTAAGTTAACGTTAATTTAGATAATAAAAGTCGATAATTAGCTTATCCAACTCCATAAAAAAATGCTACGACAGTTTATTTTACCCCCTTATTCATAATGAAGTTATCAAACGTTGATTAGCTAAAATTCCGAAGTCTTTATCTGACAGGTGACATTTGGTGATCGAAAGAGTGAGACGGGGCACAATATTACACTGATTTAGTTAAAAAGCGATTATGAATAAGGGGGTTAGACGGTAGTTTTTATGCTATTGTTAATAAGTCAAATTTAAATAAAGATAAAGCTTCCAAATTCCATTTCACTTCACTTCATATCGGACCTATCAAATTTACGAAATCAGTTCACGAAAATCGAGTAGGTATTTGATCTTTTACCCCTATTGCTGTTAATTGAAAAAGTTCTCAAACTGTTCGACGGGCTTCGAGTCCAACTTTAAGCTAAACTGACCCTAGTTAACTGGTAAAAGACGAATTTCAGCGCCGAACGCCGAAACGCCAAAATTACCTAACAACTTTTAATTATGTAGTTTTAGATAGACATGTACCGTAAAACCTTTAAACTAATTTGTTACTTCAAATATACATAATTATAAAACAAAATGCACGGTAATTGTGTTACTGTATTTGTTTATCCCTTTTAGGCATTTAATACTTATCACCTTTAAACACCATCATAGCTTACCACAGTAAGCACAAGCCTATCCGATGAAAAAAACCTGCCTTTAAAAAATAAACCATGTTATATAAAAATAATAGCCTAAGTCTTTGTAGAAGGCCTACAACGTGGAGTAGACTGTTCTAGTTTCATCAAAGCTATTTAAGTCCTATCGTGACAGGTGCAGAAGCCTATCACCGTCCTCCGCCACATCACTAAGCCCGGGCTATTATACTTATATGAGCTTATTTGAGTACTATATCAACATTTTTTAAAGGTATAATGCTCTTATACGATGAATTCGGTAAATAAGCATACGGCCCACCTGATAGTAAGCGGTTACCGCAGCCATATGGACGCTTGCAACAGACGAGGTATCACTCACGCGTTACCGACCTTTCCCCGCTTCCCAATGAGCTCTGGCGACCTTACTCATGCGCAGGAACACAACATAAAGTTATTTGGCTGCGGTATTCTGTAAGGTAAAGGTACTTCCCAAGTCAAGCTGCTCTAATAATGCTTTATAATTTAAATATATAATAGTTGATGATTAAGAAGATACAGTAGTTTCAAAGATTGTGGAATGAGCTCCCCGTCGTGGTTTTCACAATGGAGTCCCGTATGTTCTTCAAAAAGGGTGTGAAGAGATTTCTGCAGCGTCGGCAACGCGCGAGTGATACCCCTGTTGTTGCAAGCGCCCATAGGCTACAGTAATTGCTTACCATCAGGCGGGCCGTATGCTTGTTTGTTACTTAAGTATTATAAAAAGTCGCTATTTACAGTCAAAAAATTTGGACAGTTTTCTCACAAAATAACATGGCAGAAAACATTTGATTTCTGGAATATGATTATACACATTGAGAATTGCATTCTAACATATGCATTTGGATGAGAAACTAAACTTCTCTATATCTAAGCGTAGGTTTTTTTTGTATGTTTTTTGCTTTCAAAACTCTGTGGAAAATGTTCATAATGAGCACTAAATTCCCTCAGCTCTCTGTACATTTTCCCTCAAAAATAAAACGGATTTAAACCTGTTTATGACACTTACAGTTCCAGAAACCGTTAAATGATACAGATGCCAGTAGTAACGTCTTTGTGCCGAGGTTCTCAAAGAGTCACAGCATATTTAATGAGTTTCGACACAGCTGGGCCCTCTAGTTAATATCTTATTCTGTTTGACGATACTAAAATATGACACCCGTTTGTGTATTGGATGACCTTTTTAAATATTTCAATTGAAGGGTTGTACAAGAATTACGGAAAGATAAAATTAGAATTCTTGTTCTTAAAATGGATTCCATTACTAATAAGTAATGTAGTATTTATTAAATGTAAATATACAAAGGGATGAATACTACATCAAGTATAGTCTCTGTATAAAAAGTTTCAGTTCAGAATACATTACTCAAAAATTCATACCAATTCTTTTGCTTCCAAGTTTATTGTATTCAAATCATAACCAACGTGTTACCGCTCTATATGGGGGTCATCTTTTCATGTTAATCATAATATTTATGTTCTCTTTCGCGATCTGTGCTCCTAGTACCAAAGTCGTGTAATTTTATGGATATACCCTTTCCGTTACACGTTATATATCCTCGAACATTTTTCAGTCAACGACGAGCGAACCAGGGGGCGGTAGTACAAAAAATAAATTTTCCAAAAATGGCCTTAATTCCATTAAATACTGTAAATACATTGAGAAATACCTTATTCAATTTGAACTACAATTACCGCAACGTATGGTCCTTAGGCACGTGCGTCGTGCACAGACTAGAGCTAGGCGCAAGCCGCCGTTCGCCCCACCCTTTAATCCCTCGCACCCCCGTTGAGTATTACGAATACACTTTAACTTATTATATATTTTCCAATTCATATATTCTTTATTATTATTAAAAAAATAAAGCATTTTTTTATATATTTTTAGCACCAGTATTATTTATATTATCAACCCTGAGTCGCTCGTCGCTGACCAAAACAACGACCTGTATACACATATACATCGAGAGTCAGCTTCTCAACTGACACAACTAAGCAGCTCAACAGATTAACAACAGCTTCTAACCAAATTCCTTCTAAAATACTGACTACACGTTCGCCACACATTCGAGTTTTATTTTCGCTGTAAAATATTGAACCTCGTCATTCAAAATCTTAAAACCGAAGTCAAGTCAAAATATACACAATTTTATAAAAGGCATGTTAAAATACATCGTGAAATAAATGTACAATATTTAGTACACATATATACGGTTCACTCTAAACCCTCAAAATCCATGTACATAAAGAAGCGATGTAAAAACGTCTAAGCATTTGACATCGCCACCGAATAAGTAAAATGGGGGTTTACACTCAAACATGAATGGACCAGACTAATGGCTTGAACAAAAACACGTAGTAAAGAGGGACTGAATGCTAATGGCTTATAAGAAAAATTACGAGCTTTTTCGTGAATATTATAGTAGGTTATTTCCACTTTATGACGAATGTGTAGAGGTACGATAGGTAGAGCATAGCGTTTATTCGCACAAAAAGCAGCTCGACTGGGGAAGTACTTCCACCTTACAGAATACTGCAGCCAAATACCTTTATGTTGTGTTCCTGCGCGTGAGCAAGGTCACCAGAGCTCATAGATAGGGTCGAGGGAAGAATTGGTAACGCGTGAATGATGCCTAGTGTGTTGAGTGTCCATAATAGTCCGCGGTAACCGCTTACCTTCAGGTGGGTAGTATGCTTGTGTAAAAATGTTTTATTTTTGTCAAAAATTTCATTTTTAATATACAAGATTTTTTGGTGACTGTACTTTTTGTTGACTGTACTTGCATTGTCATCCAATATACTAATGTATACCAAATATCAAGTCAATCCGATCACTGGAAGTGGGTGAAATACATGCTTGTAAAAAACGACGAAGTCGGTAAGACTTCGTAGTATTTTTTTTTCGTAGTGTTTTTACAATACTAACGAGAATACTCTTCAACTATTTAAGAGGCTATATATATACTATAGATGCTATATATATACTATAGAGGCTATATATAAGAGGCTATTTATATATGTGACTAGCTGTCCCCCATGGTGTCCCGCATTCCCGGGATAAAAAATAACATATATTACACTCAGGAATAACGTAGCATCATATTAGTTTAATAATTTTTCGAATCCGATCGGTACCTCGTTCCAGAGATAAGCCCATTTTAACAAACAACCAAAATAACTCTTCCGCTTTATTATATTATTATTAGCATATATTTATAGATTTCTGGAGCAAAACTTGTACCTGGCATTAGATATTTCACAAGGATAATTTTAAATGAAGCTGTTTCTGAACAAAAAACATCATAGCTAAAATTAAAAAAGAAAAAGTCTAACGGCCTTACTCATAAACGCTATTTAACTAAATCTACTGAATAAATGGTCAAATATATAACGTCACCTTGCTGTCATTGTCAAACAATTTGACGTTATTTAGGTGACCACTTAATCAGCTTATTAGTTAAATAACGTTTTATGAGTAAGGGGGTAAGTAATTCGAATCGTTGAAATTCCTCTCTGTCTACGTTCCCTAATAAATACCTCGTACCATCCGTAGCAAAGTGTAGTGTTAACTATAAATTACTTGCGCCGGTAAATTTCTAAGCAGGGCGTACGGAAAGCCCTTGTTACTGACACGGGCGAATGCAATTTCCCGTCAGCTTCGTACTTACAGCTACGTAAATTAATCGCTTTATTTATAGTTAATTCTTTCATGTTACTTAATTCAATGTGATAATTTAACGTCGTGGTGGGTGCCTGGATGGGTGACCGCCTATACATATAGTGGTATTTCAAATCGAGCGTTTCATTGCTTCGGAAGGCACGTAAAGCCGTTGGTCCCGGTTATCAATTAAATGTGATAGTCGTTAAGCTAGTTGGATGCCTCCTAGGCGGCTTGAAAAATTCCAACAGTAGGTTGAACACTAGCCTACCTCCACCGATCCGCAGTGGGCACGCGTGGTGGAGTATTGCCCATTCCCTTTCACCCTCATTTGTGAAAGGAGGACTGTGCTCAGCAGTGGGACATTACAGGCTGATAATGATGATGATGATGAGGTATTAAGGACTGTCAAAAATGTTGGTTAGACTTTTATATACATTATGTAAATGTATATGGGCGACCGACCTTTGCTCGAAAACTCAGAAAAACGCGTTTTTCCAGAGATGAGACCTTACTAGACCGATGTTTTTCGCAAAACCCCCATAGCAAATTTTATCGAAATCATTAGAGCTACTTCGAGATCTCAAAACACATAGGTATATTTTATGCAAATAATAATAGTATTATAAGATAAAAAATAAACTATGATCTATAACGTGACTTACTGACCGACAGATATAACATATTAGAGGCTGAACCTGGGAAGAGCGTCAATATTCAAACCATAAGCCCTATTTTGCACATTATAAGAAAATTTCTTGTGTCTTATGAGAAATGTCTTATAAGAAATTCAGTCACATTGGTTGCTACATACATATTACAAGAAATGTCGGATTAGACAGGCGCTGCATACATTTTATTTCTTGTCTCTATAAATATTCTTATAATGCGCAAAATAGGCCTAAAGGGATAAAATATAGGATTGCAAGTGTAAGCAGAAATTAATTTAAATTAAAATGCCAGACATTATTTTGCTTTTGTTTTGAATTTAAACATTTCCCCCCTTATTCATAATCGCTTTTTAACTAAATCAGTGTAATAGTGTGCCCCGTCTCACTTTTTCGATCACTAAATGTCACTTGTCAGATAAAGACTTCGGAATTTTAGCTAATCAACGTTTGATAACTTTATTATGAATAAGGGGGTTTAAATCTAATATTTTTACGGCCTAAATATAATAAATGTATTAAACTTTTTTAATCATAGAAATAAGTATTTAAATACAATATTATATCGTCCTTATTTCAAGTATCGACTAGATAGTAAGCAAATAAAGGATGCTCTGAATTCCGTCCTTTTGTCTACAATCTCCGATACCAACACAACACCTCTACAAAACCTGCATTTTGCTTTTCTGCGCTCAGTTCCGTCTTTACCATAAGGACACACGGGGCCCGGGCCCAGGGCTCCCACACTCACAGGGCCCCGAAAGGCATATTCGCTTACACGAGATAGTAAAATTACCTTTAACGTTCTAAATTAAAATGTTAATCGGACACCAGATCAGATTTCATTTGAACCATTTTTAAATCATAGCAGAAAAATGATATCTGTTATTCACATTTTTACTAATAGGGCCCCAAATTCTTGTGTGCCCAAGGGCCCTGGAATGGCTTAAGAGGGCGCTGCCTGCGCTTTAAAGCTAGTCTCAAAATCACTTAACTTGATATTGTTAAGTAAACCGGTTTGAGCCAGTTACGCTAGCTAACAAAGTTTTCTTAGGATAAGAATTGTTTAATATTGACGGGCCAGTTGGCGCAGTTGGGTAAGGTTCACCTTACGCGCCGCAGGTCGTGGGTTCGATTCCCACACAGGACATGCATTTGTGTGCATGAACATGTCTGTATAATAATAATAATAATAATAATAATAATTTATTGTTCACAAAAAAACGATATTACATTAATACATGAAGCCCTGTCGTCTGTGCTAGTTATATAATAACTGTGTTACAGGCGACAGTGTCTTCCCCCCTAAAGCTAATAATATTAATATATATGAACAATTGATTTAATAATTTATAAAACAAAAAGAATAGTAATTACCATATAATTAAATAAAAGGATAATTAGTCATTAATGTGTGTTTGTGTATATGTGTGTGTGTGGGCGTGCATATTTGTGTTGGGTATGTTTGTGTGTGGGGTGTGTGTATGTGTGTTTGTGGGGTGTGAGTGTGTTTGTGGGGTGTGTGTGAGTGTGTGTTCATTTTTATTTTTATTGCAGCCTAACGAAAATGTCTTCTGTTGCAGCGTAATCTAGATCACTAAGCCAATCAATAACTCTCTTTTGAAATTCATGAGAATTACATGGCTTATGTTTTAGTTTCATATTAATTTTGTTATACAGAAGCGTGGCATTATAGCTGTAGTGTCTTTTGGCAAATTGGCTTTTACAAATTGGCATGGGAACTCTATGAAGTCTCTTTTTTGAAGGTGGAAGTGCGGGGACATTGATGCGGTGAAACCTTTGTAGACACTGCAGAATATAGAGTTTTCTTACCGATAGAACGTTGGATAATTTATACAGGTCAGTTGTCGGGTATAAGTAAGGCAGTCTCTTTATTACTTTTAGAAGGCTACGTTGTGCTCTCTCTACTTTAATAAGGTATGTTTTTGCGGCTCCTCCCCATGATCTTATACAATATGTCAGTAAACATTCGGCTAAAGCCTTATATATTCGCATAAGTAGCTCGCCTTGCATATTGTCTCTTAGGCTCTTAAAGACGTAGATAAGTTTACGGATTCGACTTGCTACATTTGTTATTTGCAAACCCCAGGTTAACTTATCATCTAGTATGACACCCAAGTATTTAACTTCATTCGCATTTTGCAGTGAATCACAATTGCAGTTTGACAAGTTATTGGGATTTCTATTGCATGGGTAAGTATGCATTTTCAAATTTAGTTTGTGTGGTTTACTAACGTTTGTTTTACAGAATGTAAGGTATTTGGTTTTGCCAATATTCAGTGAAAGCAAACTGTCCTCCAACCAAGCAGAAATTGTTGCAAGACCCATTTCAGAGATTTTAAAAACCGATTCCCAGCTTCTTGCGCGAAAGAGTAGAACCGTGTCATCAGCAAACATTATGAGATCAGTTCCGTCAAGTTTTTGGCTACATAGGCTATTGATATACATTAAAAATAGGGTGGGCCCTAAGGTGCTACCTTGTGGGACGCCATAAGTACACAAGGAGCTATTACTAAGGTGACCATCGACTCTGACGCTTTGATTTCGGTTGGTAAGATAATCTTTAAACCATGTATGAGGTGTTCCTCTGATGCCACAGCTCTCCATACGTGCCAGTAATATCGGAATAGATACAGTATCAAATGCTTTCTGGAGATCTAGAAAAACCCCCAGACATTTGAGCCCTTGGTCTAGATACTGTACTATTCTGGAAGTAAGATGGAGAACTGCGTCATCAGTGGATCTACCTTTCCGAAAGCCGTATTGGTTGTCGGATAAAAGATTTTTTGTTTCTAGATACGAGACAAGTCTCTTGTTAACCAACTTTTCCATAATTTTAGAGAGCGTGGTGAGCAATGATATTGGCCTATAGTTAGTTGGAAGTGTTTTATCTCCAGCCTTGTGGATTGGTGTAACAATTCCAGGTTTAAAAAGTGAAGGAAATACGCCTGTTGAAAAACTTAGGTTGCAGAGATGTGCTATTGGCTGAGCAAGGACATGTTTGCATTCGTTTAGTATTCTGGTAGGAATGTTATCCCAGCCAGGGGCACTGTTTTGTTTTAGACTACCAATAGTGCTGCTAACCTCATACGGATCAACTGGGTACAAAGAAAAAGAAAAACTAGGAGAATCAGAAGACAGCGCCTTGGTCGCTAGTTTAGTATCAGTAGTATTTAGTTTTATTAGTAAATTATTTGCAAGTGACTTTCCTACATTAGTAAAATAGTGATTTACTTCGTCAAGGGACTCTATTTTGGAACCTTTGATATTCAGTAGGGCTTCAGCCGGCTCATTCGTTATTTTTAGGTTACCTATATCCTTTATGAGTTTCCATGTCAATTTACTATTACCAGAACATTTAACAAATTGTAATTTATAGTATTCAGATTTTAGATTTTTAATAATTTTATTGCACAGGTTTCTGTATTTATTGTAAGTAGTTTTTAAAAGATTGTCATCAGGAGAAGATTTGAGTTTTTTATGCATTTTATTTCTGTTTCTTATAGATCTTACCACTCCAACTGTGATCCACGGTTTTAATGTTTTTTTTCGGCAGGACATTATGGAAGATTTTGTGTGAGAATTTATTGTTGTCTGTATTTTATGTATCAGTGTTTCAGCGGCAAGGTTAGTGTCTTCTATCAAGCAATAATCATTCCAATTAGTTAATGCAAGTGATTCTCTTATTGCACTATAGTCAGTTTTTATTTTTATATGGCAGTTATTCTGAGTTGGTGGCATATTAATAATATCAATTAAAAGTAGTATCGGTGCATGGTCTGTTAATTCTTCGAAAGTAAAAGAACAGCAGCGTTGCCGTGTTTTTACCATAAAGTGGTCTATACAAGTTTTTTGTCTGGTGGGTCTATCAATTGCAGGCAGCAGACCACAGTAGGCCATTTGTGACAAATAGTTCTCGGCGTGGTTATTTAGTTGGCCAGGTAAAATATCGATGTTAAGGTCCCCTGTTAGAATAATATTAGTTGATTTGGTTGTTTGAAGAAGATTATTCAGTGATTCAATAAAGTTGGAAGGGTTCGAGAAGCTGGGTGGTCGGTAGGTGCATACTATAGACAAGTCCTTGCCAACTCTTAAGACAAGACAGTTTCCATCTCGTAGACACTCTTCATGAGCCGAGCATTTGAGCTCATTACGTGCATAGACCACTACGCCATCATTTTGGTTTAGTTTTCTTTTCGTGTAGTAAACTCTATAATTGGTTAAGCTAGGAGGTTTTTTAAATTCACTTGTCCAGCATTCTGTTAGAACAATTATATCTATAGTTTCGCCGAGTTCAGTAACGAAAACTAGGAATTTGTCAATATTACAGCTAATACTACGTATATTGAGGGTTAATATTGATAGTGGTTTAGAAAAGTTAATTTCTTTAAGAACTGAGGAGTATTGAGCTGTATCCTCTAAGAACCTGCATGATGGGTTTTTTGAACTATCTATTTCATTTAAGTAATTGGGTGTGAATTTTAAAACGGATTATAATAAAGTGGCTGATCAGTGAGTTTAGTGTGTAAGAGTTAGTAATGTTCACTAAGTGTGTTATATGTGTATGACAGTAGTGTGTTTGTGTAGATGACTTAATGTAATGTGTGATGTATGTGTAGATTTTACAATTAATCAGAAAAAGTTCAACTGACTTATATTGGGCCGAGTAAAGTCTGGCTAGTCACATTTTTGTACCGGAGAGATTATGGACGTCTTGTTCCGTGTTTATGCGGATTAGGGCTGCGCCATCTTCCTTGCGTATGAACACTTTGCCTGCTGATGTCCAACAATATTTAAATTGGTTGCTTGTGGCGAAGTCTCTTGCTAGGAAGAGAAGACGCCTATTCTTCGATGTTAGATTTTCAGAAATGAAAATCGGTTGAGTTGGGACATCTTTGATATTCAAATGCTGTGTATTTAGTTTGTCATCTTTATGTTCCTTGTTGAATTGTTTCGTGGAGCGTAGGAAATTATCCTTTGAAATAACAGACTTTAACTCAACGATAATTGGTTTCTGTTTTAGGTTCGGGCCAACTCGGAAAACATCCCTTATATCAGATGGTTGAATAGGAGCCTTGATGACGTTGCTCAGCTTAACTACAGTTTCAACAAGGTCTTTCTTAGTTTCTGTTGGTTTTCTAGGTACATTTTTAAGTTCTATACTAGATGACCGAATTTGTCTTTCCAGCTGTTCCACTCTATCTTCCAGAATTTGGATATTTTTACGGTCTTCTTTTTTTCCTTTTTCAAGGTCATCAATTTTTTTCATAAACTCATCATATTTACTAGCCGTAAATTCAACAGAGATTTTTAGTTCATGATTTTGTGTCATTAGCTCTTCCATCTTTGTATTAATCGATGTGAAATGGAGGACTTGTTCATTTTGAAGCGCCTTAATCATATCCCTTATATCCGAATTGTCGCCTTCAGAATCATCGCCACGCTTCCTTTTTTGCCGATAGCTCATATTAACCGAGTTGTCAGCGTTGTCATCGCGAGTTGGGATGTTTGGCTCGGATTGATGATGCACTAGTGGCGCCAATGTAGTATTTTTGGGCGGCGTACGCTTCGTAGACATCGCTTTATTTGAATAATGTACCAGGAGATAATAATCACAAGTAAGTAATGCAAGCGACTCGATAAGATGTAATCGTATATGTCCAGGGGTCTTGTTATCTGGTCGTCGATCGATGAAATTATACGATTCTGCTTTCCGTCCAGTTATGATTGACCTTTCATGTATTGGACGTTGATACGTTGACAAGTATATTTATCTCTGTCTAATCTATCGGCTTTGCATGTACAATGAGAGACAGATAATACGGTGACTGAGGTACAAAAAGAAAGGAGTGCACTCACACAGATATGATGCGTGCTTCGCTGTGGTTGTAGTAATGAATCCAATACAACTAGCTCCTGGTGCTTCTTGCGCTCCTATTATTTTGCAGTTATTAATTATTGAAATGTTGAATTTTAATATGCTTTAATTTTGAAAATAAAAATGACACGGTTTCTATATGGATACGTCTGATCACCTCAGAGGTCCGGGGGGAGAGGTATGTATGTCCTGAGTCTGGGTGTAATTATGTATATTAAGTATGTATTTACAAACAAAAAAGTAGTATATGTATTATATCAGTTATCTGGTTTCCATAGTACACACGGCTACAGATCAAGCTATACATTTCCAATATAAGCTGGCCTCTCATTGTACGGAAATCCTATACAATGCGAGATCAGCTTATACTGGAAATGTATAGCTTGATGTGTTGCCGTGTGTACAAGCTCTGCTTAGTTTGGGATCAGATAACCGTGTGTGAAGAATGTCCCAGGATATTTATTTATTTATTTATTTATTTAATATGTAACATAAGATAGTGATTTAATCGAAATTTTCTTTCTTAGACGGCCATCTAATTCCAAACTAAACAGAGCTTTTACAATCGAAACCAGATAACTGATATACTACTTGTAAAAATAACTGCTCCTGAACTCAAAACAAGCACACATAATTATATGTCTGCTTGTTATGGATGGGAGTTGAACCCACTGTGGCAAACAGGGTACCTCTATGCCAAATGACCAAAAATAAAATGATGTATTTTAAAACCAGAATATTATAGAAACCATACACCATACACAAACATAATATACATTTCGGTCTCGCGCTCTATGGATCACCCCTCGCAACTTGCCGTCGTAAAACACACGAGAGTAGAAAAAATATGTCACAATTTTTTTTTTTTTTTTTACTTGTGGACCTAAACTGCTTAAAAGAATTGCTATCACTCCACTGTCTGTCCGACTCTGATCTATTTATTTTCTGTGATAATTGTGGCTAACTGACCTACTTCGATATTTTCCTTTTTTTATTATTTTGTCATTCTATTGTTTTTTATATGAATTTTTGTCTGTCTGTCATAAAGCTAGTTTGGTTCAAGTTGTGTATGAATCGTTTCTTTTCTGGTTTCCTGAATTACCTACCCTAGTTTTCCCTAAATCGAGCTATCAGTAACAATAATAGATAAAGTCAATGTAGCTATATCTATATTTAGTAACAGTTTCTAAGTTGCTGCACACAGCTGCTTCCCTGTGAATAATGCATTCATGTGAGTGAAAGCCCCGCTCCCGACACAATGCCTGCCCGCAGCCCGTGTATGAAATTTCCGTTTAATATTATTGTGAGGAAATTATTTAATATAGCGCACAAACATGACACAGACACTTTTGAAACATTCTGAAAGTAATGTTATATGAAATTAATTGTATTTCCACTTGAAAGTGTTTGAAACTTTTTAGTATTTGATGAAAGTTTTGTTTTCAATACAATAAATTAAGTTTTAAATGAACATTGTTATTTACCTCAAATAATTATGTCTCGTTCGTCATATCATTTTAAAGTCACTTATCCTATAAGTTCACAATAAATCAATTTACCACTAAATATAGTTTCACCACAAATGTAATAATACTTTTTAGAAATCGTTATTAAAATTTAAAAATCCTTAATTAAAAACACTACAAAAATCCACTAATAAATAGACACAAATACAATTCTAAAAACACTTCTAAATTCAAATTTAAATATAGTTCGATATTTTTTTTTATTTAGCCCGCCATTCACTTTTATTCTCAATTTGAAATTTTCATTGCGTAGTGCACGGTACGTTCGGGCCGCGGTCGTCGAGCGACTAACGTTGTCAACGCAAGCCCCAACAATGGACGGCAACAGCCTACTTCATACTTGCACAGTATACATACCTACAAACATATCAACATCAAATGTGCAACGCGAAACTGGGTTACTCTAAATTAGTGGAAATTTTTACCCTTTCTCTATCCGAGTGTAAGAAAATGCGGACTCAACTTTTTAATGATGAGATTTGAGGATTGCAGGAATTTTACACCCGTAACGTAAAAGCTTTCTTGGTTTCTTAATATGATAAAATAAATGACGCGTAATTTATAGGTCTGAGTTTGATAATGTTTTTAATAACGATTATATTAACAAATAAAAATTCAAATTGTTCCCAGAATGTTAAAATTTTACGCTGATTTATATAACACATGGAATAGAAAACAAAATATTAGATATGAAACACAAAAATTATTTTCAACTCGCAACAAAACTTCTGCTACGGCAAATAATTTCCCGGAAATTTTCCGCACCGTTATTCTATCTCGCGTACCTATTACCGAAACCGAATGCAATATTTCATTCTAAATTGCTTATCGGTATCGATTCGATATAACGGTGTGGTAGCGTTGTCCCAGTTGGATTTATGGACATCTTTCAAGACAATGGACGATGGCCGATTCCCGAACGGAATGAAATGATCAACGCCGACGTTTCATTGAACAATGGATTGCAATTTTAGAATGGCCCGCTGACGTGGAGTAATTCCACTGTCAATATTAATGACTTTGAAATTAATGAGATCTATTATAAGTTTACTCTTTACACATTAAGTTGTAAGGCAATGATAGCTCAGGGGTAATGACGTCGGATACCGAGACGAAGGTTCCGGGTTCGAATCCTACAATGAGCTTGAGCTTTCGGTGAAGGAAAACCACGCGAGTATATCATAGCACGGTGGTACTTTGTAGTACCCATCCGGCTGGCTACCACCCTCAAGTTGAAAATCTGTCGTCAAGCACCTGTCGGTATGTTCCGACAGCTGTAGTTTAGTTCCTTCTAGGTTTTGTGTGCTTACCACCTTCGGCCACATCATCACTTACCATGGTGAGATGGTCAAACACAGGCTTATACACACAAAAAAAAGTTTGCTGTATAATTAACACTATTTTATTAAAGAGACTTTTAATAAAATAGCTATGTATATTCTTAATAATAAATTATATAGTAGCTACAAATTAATTGGAAACTCTTAGAGTAATTTCAAACAGTTTATTCGAGGTATTTATTTAATGTTGTGTTTTTTAGTCTCTACTTAACTAGAGTTTATCATATAGTCTGGAGAGGATTTATCAGAAATATCATAAAACTATTTCGAAAAATATAGTTTCCTTTCTCTATTTGTGAACTATACACATAATGAACTAGCCTGGAAGTTCGATCGTATTTCATATTTACAGCTGAAAATTGCTTCAGGCACATTTTATTTCACTGCGCAGTTTTGTGGCTTACTAGGAAATTGAAAACGTAAAAATGCATCGTAAGGTATGATTGATACTAGGTATAACATTTTAAAGCAGAGCTAAAATATGCACGATTTATTATAAATTAAACTAGCGACCAGCCCTGACTTCTCACGTGATGTTGCTGTTTTTTATAGTTTAATTATATTTTGCATACTAAGGTAGCAAACATGCATAATGTTTTTTTTTATGTTGCGTAATATATTTACTTAACAATTTTATCAAAATAGCATAGTCGAAGAAGTCGAGACTTTTTTCCGTATTCGTAAATATTCTTCGTGAATCATCATATTTTACGGACAATATTTGTGATTAATAAAAAAAACTTGTAAGAAAATCGGTATAACATCAGTTACAGTACAGTAATCACGGAGAACATTGAGCACAGACAGACATGCATAATATATTGTCGTTCTTTTATTGGTTAAAACATTTCTTAGTAACATCATGTTTAAATAAACTTAAAAAATCTGTTAATTAATATCAAGATCACTTTGATGATGAGCATGACTACTCCCGAACCCCTCATTCATCCTTCATTCAAATTTGAATTTGGAACCTAGCTAGATGACATAAGTTTTATTTTCGATAAACACAATCTATTCAAGATACTTAAGATTTGAATGTCATTGTATAATACAGACTTAAATCTAATTACTGTGAAACCGAACGGATTTAACATAATTAATTCAGTCTCCGGAAACACATCGAGCACACACATTGAAACAAAGCAGGAAGTGACAACCCTTAACGTTCGGGACCAATAATTGCTGATGACTTAACGGGGTGAACCCGTCGGATATTATTACGACAAATGGAAATGCGGAACTGTGAGAAATAGCTCTACGAACTCTGTTTTGACTTAGTTAATCCGTGTTTATTAGTAAACTCAAGAAACTAGCGATGCGAAACTAGCTATTACTAAACTCACGGTCATTTCCATTTTTAAATTGGGTGCTTACTACTAATAGGCTTTAGGTACGTTTTAGCTTAAAATAGTAGGTTGTAAGTTTTTTTCTGTTTTATGTTTAAATGTATGATGCTAGTGAGCCAAATAAATTAAATTAGGATAGACAATGTGACAATCTATTGCGGATCGTATGTTATACCGGGATAAAAGTATTCTATATGTTAATACTACTCATTTGATAAATTCGGATGTGTTACGATATGATCACGCCTGAGTGTTACAGCCATAGACTAACCCCCTTATTCATACTAAAGTTATCAAACGTTGATTAGCTAAAATTCTGAAGTCTTTATCTGACAGGTGACATTTTGTGATCGAAAGAGGGAGACGGGGCAAACTATTACACTGATTTAGTTAAAATGCGATTATATTTTTACACCGAACCACAAGACGCCGGGAAAATTTTCACCCGTACTTTGTTGACATACCGAATATACGGACACAGCGTTTTGCATCCTCATTTATAATGCGGACAGCAAGGTAGTGGACCTTGCTTTCGGCGTCTGTGTTTCCTGACGCTTACAATCTAAGTACTTCAAGGCCAGAGTGAATAGGTTTCTTCTGGGTAAGCGTGTTTCATCTTAGGCTTCGTCATCGCCCCTTACGGGAGGGTCAGTGGCCAAACGCAAGCCCATTAAATTAAAAAAAAAAACAGGGCGTTATGATTTCGTTACGCTTACAATTTCTTTGGTTACAGCCGATCGTGATGAGACATTCAGATAGATTGTAACCTAGAATAGGACAAAACAAAAGATCTCCGGGGAATGCAGGTAAGAACTAGGCCAGAATATAGTCTGTCTGTGTCAAATTGTCATCCAAATCCAATTTTTATGTGATTGAGTCACAAATGCCTTAAAGTGAGATAGACATGCATGGGGTGCTTCAAAAAGGGCGTGAAGAGATTTTTTCAGGGTCGGCAACGCGCGAGTGATGCCCCTGGTGTTGCAAGCGTCCATAGGCTACGGTAACTGCTTACCATCAGGCGGGCCGTATGCTTGTTTGCCACCTTAGTGGTATAAAAAAAAAAAAAAAAAGATATGTTACGTATAAATTCAAACATTTGTAAAACAATATAATAGGTACTGAAAAAAAAAATGATTGGTTGATGAGAAAATAAACTATTATTTTTTATTGAACTGCGTGATTATGTAAATAAGCTAATATCCACCAGCGATATGAAGCGAGGAATAACATCAAAACCTACAGATCTCTAGTGGATATCCACCCTAAAAGGACCATCTCCAGTCTTTAAGTACAGCACCATAGTCACCAAAAACTCCAAGGTCGTAAAGAGACTTTTATTCTATATAAACTTAAGTACTTTTTGAAAACAAGTAAGTAATCAGTTATCATTTTGTATTTCATCAATATTACCAATTAAATAACATAATAGATAAAATTATAATAAAACTAGGTTCATTATTTTTTGAATTCATCATGTAGATACTAATACCTGCATACGAAGTAGGTACGATCACCGTATCCAATCTGTGTATAATACAAGAGTAAAATATTAATTCAACACAGACAGCCCGTGACGTCGCTGTCCCAACTTTTAATGATAAGGGTCGAAAACGAGAATAATTTTGAGACATTCCACCGTGTGCTGTGGCACAAAACAAAGGCAAATATGTTGTCGTATCTACTTATTTAATGGAATAATCATCAGCCTATCTCGTTTCCAAACCTAGTACAGTAATACCCAACTAATCTGGGGGCACGGAAGTGCCCCCCGCCAAGACAGCCAAGCGAAGCGAAAGGGCACTACCTACCTTTTCTCGAAGCGCTTCGTCGTTTTTTTGAACCCTCATAACTAGGGTTTGGATTATACCAGATAAACAAAATTCTCAGGACATGATGTCAATAGTAAACTTATTAAACATATTAAGTTTCAATAACATAGCTCTTATACTATAGATTTTATTGATATCTAAAAAACCCCGATTTCGTCACTGACTCACTGATGATCATCAAAACTCATAGGGTACTTCCTGAAGTTCTAGAAAGCTGAAATTTGGTATTTAAGCTTGTATTAGTACACAAACAACAAAAAAATTATAAAACTTGGAAATTTCAAACAAAAAAAAAATGTAAGCAACTTACAAAAAGAAGTGAAATCCCACCAAAAACATTTCTATGTAAAATGTTGCCGCCAAGACATATGGCTCGTACTGTCAAAAAGTTATCAGATCTCATGTAGAGCCAAGCTTATAACTCTACATGCACTTACTCTACACGCCCTAACTTCATAAACTCTACACACCGTAGTCAAAATATGTGGCTTGGCCGTTTCAATAGTACAAGAACTGTTGAATAACAAAAAGTAATTAACAGTGAATACATTTTTTACCTTACTCCCATGTGACGGTAGCTAAACGGCCAAGCCACACATTTTGACTACGGTGTGTAGAGTTTATGAAGTTAGGGCGTGTAGAGTAAGTGCATGTAGAGTTATAAGCTTGGCTCTACATGAGATCTGATAACTTTTTGACAGTACGAGCCATATGTCTTGGCGGCAACATTTTACATAGAAATGTTTTTGGTGGGATATGGCTTACCGATGTACCTGCGCAGAAGATAATCAAAAAAATCAAAATCAAAAAGTCATTTATTCAGTTTAGGCCTTAGTAAGGCACTTATGAACGTTATGTACATACAGTTGAATTTACCACCGGTTCGGAATACACTTAAACTGAGAAGACTCTCAGTTTAAGTGTATTTCCGAGATACATTTTCAAAGCACGGGAAACGCTATTGGTCGGCAGCTGCGGCCATGTTAGCGCGCGCCGTGCGGAGGGGCATGACTTGCGAGTAACAGCTGCAGTGTATTATGAACCTTATAGTAGTGATCTAAGGTTGATTGTAAGTTTTAAGTAATCTTTCGTTAATCTTCGGGGCCATACTTTCCTTACTGTGCGAACGAAGATTCACGACGCGCCATATCAGTTGCGTACTACTGTACACGCCTATATACAATACATACACAGACTAGTCTAAGAAATGTATTTACATTACATTTTAAATGCATTCGCACTAGCGCGATTTTTGGGGAGAATATAATTAAGATAATATTATTAACCCTGTTCTTTTTTTATATTACTACACTAGGACTAGTATTTGCCCAATCATTGTTAAATATAATAATGTTCTCCACATTAGGCTTTCAAATCTGACTATAAATTTCATTAAGTTAAAATAAATTAAATATCTGAGGATATTCTTCTTCCAATCGGCTCGTCACTGCATCATATATGTACAAGCTATACTGAATAGATAATTTTTATAAAATATAATTTTATTCTACTAACGCTTCAGCTTATGTTTTGCAACAGTACCAACCTTCGCGAATTCTGATGAATATCCAAAACAATTTGTTCAGACGCAAATTTCTCTTACTTTTTGTATATGTATCTAACATCGTACAGCACTTTTGAATTATGTACCTTACATTGTACTCCCACTTTTCTGTATCCATTATTATATAAAAAATATAGGTATTCTGTTGTTCCATGAATGTTAAAATATTTTATGTAGCTTTTATTCCAATTTAACTTACCCATACTCGATTTTAACCCGATTTTATTTGGTAAGTGGTATCTGATATTAGAACTGATTTTGTACACAATTTTATTTATATTTTATAAAAAAAAATGTATTTCCATCTACATCAGAAATAAGTTTTTGTTAAAAATTTCATTTTTAATACAAGCTTTTTGGTGATTGTACTTTTTGTTGACTGTACTTGCATTGTCTTCCAATATACTAATGTACACCAAATATCAAGTCAATCCGACCACTGGAAGTGGGTGAAATACGACTTGCAAGATTCCACCCGGAACGAACAAACACAAAAACAAATACTTGGATAATTGTGTCATGTAAAGATAAGCTAATATGAAAATTCCTTTTTAGAAAAAAACGCTGTGGAAAAACGCATTTTACCGAGTTTTCACATTTCGCTGCAGTATGATACATAACATAAGCGATCGCCCAGTGGTCAAAGCGCTAGAATCTCGTAGGTCGTGGATTCGATCCCCGATCCGGTTGAATCTTTTTGAGCCTTTTTTTATACACCGAGCAAAATTATTTTAAAGGATATTATTTTCACAGCTCTTAATTGAGATTTAGACTCCATTCATTTATTATTGAAGATATTCGTAACATAACGTCTTATTTAACTTTCCCACTTATCGTACAGAAACTCTCAAACTTTTATTTTATTGAAATTCAAATGAGTATCGTTTATTTCTGAATAAATTTAATTATTTGGTCAGGGAATGAAATTTTTTGGCAGCCTCTTAAGATTATGGGGAAAGTTTCCTCATCCGTTTCAAGTTATTTTAGCGATAATTTTGGTTATAATGTAAAAGTTACGCTTTATCAGTTCTTAAAGGACTTTCTAAAGTATTAATAAGTCGAACATGTCAATTATTATTAAATTATTAGTGATATAAAAGTATCCACTAACAACTTTTAATAAGCTAACTTGATTTTATGTCATTAAAATCTGTTTTTTCAATCCAAATATTATGTTTCGAAGGTTTTCTATAATGATTATAACTTGAGTTCGGCTCGACTATTTTTCTTGTATTTTTAATGATCAGAATAAGGTTGTTACGAACAGAAAAATTTGAAAGTTGACCAGACAATTGGAAATACTGCTTTTTAATGGGATTCTTGACAGTACTTCGTCGGATAAACAAAATCGCTCATAATCAGTAAAATTCATGAATCAAACTTAAATAATGAAATTATCTCAGGAACAGTGTTCAGCGTACTACCTCAAAGCGCTGAAGTTTGCATGAAGTTCACGGATGCAGTAAGTTCACGGTTACTTGATAGATTACAACATCCTTGTTGATTATTCCAATGAGAGATCTATTATTATTTGTGTACATAGTATTATGAACTCTGTGCTTATAACAAATTAATTTGAAATCGCGACATCGTTTTTATTTTTTATGCTTTTGCTAAACTCTTACATTAAGGCGCTTATCCCATGGAGAGAGTTCTAGAGTTTTGCGTTCAGAATTTTGCATTTCGCATTCACTGTACTATATGCGGCGCCTTTAAAAGTAAAAAAAGTCTATTGCGTGTGTGCACAATAGTCAATGCGGAACGCAGAACTCTAGAACTCTCTCTGTGGGATCGCGCCTAAACATTCGTTTCATAATAATTTTCATGCGGAAAAGTATTTACATACATATAATTTAATACTAATCTGATACTTAAAACGTCTTGTAGCCTGTAATGACTACTCCGTAATCGCTTAGCTATCTGTCAGCCACAAGAAAGACAAAGGCGATAAGAAGAATCTCCTGAATGTAGGTCAACCATAATCTAAAGTTAACTTCGGATAAATCCTCGAACGAAAGGATACAAGAATTCATGATACATGACGATGTAGGTATGTACATTTGATGTAGTCAAAGATTTCTATTTGCTTGTTTCTGTAGTCAGCTTTTTATGTTTATTCATGGTTTATGCTTACGGTTGGTCATTGATTCACTCTAGAAGGAGTTATGACGAGGCCTAGGATGCTTGCCCAGAAAACGACTAGGTATTATCATGGACAAAATAGGATTCTTTACGCCATGGTATTATACTCTTAACTTGGGGTAATACAGAAGCTGGAAGTGCGTTCTCTTACTGTTCAAATTAAAAACGATGAACAATGCATTGTAAACCATAATCTTGTCCCTCCATCCCCGTTCTTCTAACGGACTACTAGGCGTCGGAGGGTATCCACCGCTTCGACGTCGAAATTCCGTCTTGCTGTACCAATCGTTTCGATTCCTTTTTCCTTATACGCACGGCCAAGTTGTGGAGTGCTCTACGTGTTTCCAGACGCATACAACATGGATTATTCAGCACAGAATGAACAGGCACCTTATGGGCACGCGCAGTCCACCCTATAGACTACATCTTAGCCTACCATCAGGCGGGATTGCCGTCAAGCGCAAGCCCACCAAATATAAAAAAAACATGCGATTCTTATTAAAACTCCATAAAATAAATACTAGGTATACATTTTAATGTACCTAGAAATAAAAAGTCGACAATATTTAGTTAATTCCTAATTTAGGAGCCAGTGACCCTGTTACTTCTTATAATTGTGCTTTTGTAATAAATATCCTGGGACATTCCTCACACACGGTCATCTGATCCCAATCTAAGCAGAGCTTATACTATGGAAACCAGATAACTGATATAATACATATAATACTTTATGTTTGTAAATACATACTTAATATACATAATTACACCCAGACTCAGGACATACAGATATGTTCATGCACACAAATGCATGTCCTGTGTGGGAATCGAACCCACGACCTGCGGCGCGTAAGGTGAACCTTAACCAACTGCGCCAACTGGCCCGTCAGATATTGCCTCCGTATGGGGGTGACGTCGATAAGGTATGCGTGGAAATTTTCTCAGCAGCGTCTTGTGACAAAGGGGATAAAGGAATCATATTTTACAATTCTTGTGCACACACTCTACAAAATATACCTTGCAGTATATAGAAAAGCGAAAAACATACAACTTTACTTCAAGTCATCGTAACGTATTTACGTCCATTTGTCGCAATGGAGGTGCTAAATTATATTATTGATCGTGAAAATACACAATGAATATTGACTACAGTTATCATTTCTATTGGTTTAATCATTAATTAACGAGAAGCGCTCGTGGTGTAGCATGATTAGCCGTTCTTAATCGATCGGCAAAGTTAACCTACCACCGTCGTGGTCGGTACCTGGATGGGTGACCGCCTAGTGGTATTTCAAATCGAGCGTTTCCGTGCTTCGGAAGGCACGTAAAGCCGTTGGTCCCGGTTATCACTTAATTGTGATAGTCGTTAAGCTAGTTGGATGCCTCCTAGGCGGCTTGGAGTTTCCAACAGTAGGTTGACCACTAGCCTACCTCCATCAATCCGCAGTGGGCACGCGTGGTGGAGTATTGCCCATTATCTTTCACCCTCATTTGTGAAAGGAGGTCTGTGCTCAGCAGTGGGACATTATAGGCTGATGATGATGATGATGATGATGAATCATTAATTTCATACTGGGTCCCGAATATAGGTACATTTATCATCCAAAACTAATTTAATAAGTTCAACATTGAATGTAACTCATATAGAGTTCAATATTGAATGCACCTTTTGAGTTTCTATAGTGTTGTTCCATTTTCAGCCTCATCAATCAGTTATGCCCGTTAGTTTCCACTTTGAACTTCAATATTAAGACCAGCTGAGCGAATCGTGGTCGATTAACCAAACAGATTGTAAAGCGATTGATCACTTATTTGAAACTTTAAAAGTAGTAGATTTATTAATAAATGGTAGTCGGAGTGAGTTCTCAAAAACGTCGACAACAGTTTAATACATACTTTTGTAATTATTTAAACGTGTACCATCTCGATCACGTATTGCAATTATTAAAGTTTGCATGCTCTCAAAATTATTATGTTTTGGGTTGATTTTTTTTATGGCTATTTTGTAAATAAATGCCGCTTAAACAACTGACTCTTGCAGAGTCAACTGAAAGAGCAACGGGAACAATTTCTTATAAGTATCGATTCGGAGAAAAAATTACCTCCAATATTGCTCGTACCCTATGGGAAAGAAAAATCGCGAGTGTCGTTATACAGATGGAACAGCAAGGAGGTTGGTGTTCTGTTCAGTCACTGAGAGCCGCTAAATGCAACTGTTGTGTAAGAACATTGGAATCCTCTGGTACCATATGTACCAATTGTCAGGTACCAGAGGATGGTGGACATACCTATTATTATTATGACAGCGTTTAAATACAGAATAAGAATAGGTATCCTAATTCCTACTATCATACCTGCCTGTTTGTTTGTCAGTTACCTCCTGACGCCTTAACGGCAACCAATTATGAAATTTGGAACACAGGTTGATCGTGATCTGGAATAACACATAGGGATTTTATCCCCGAAAAAAAATTATCCTTGGGGAACGTGAACAAAATTACGGCGCAAAAACTAGTATACAATAATTTTATCACTATATAAATAACCATACCAATAATATCAGTTATCAAAACTTAAACCAATTATATTAGGGCTTAGATGATCCTAAACCATCAGTATATCCTCACCTTTTGCGAGCATATCACACTTATCAATGAACGACCCTTTAGTGAAGTAACCATTAAGCTGCATAGAGCTTGCCCTTAAGCCTGGCTTTTGAAGGTATACACGTGTTTCTGATACCGTACCTATTAATATAGGTAGTAATGCGTTTGTTTATAAGAGTATTGTTTTAAATAAATTCAATTATCTACATACTTTGTGAAGGGGTATATTTAACAAAAAAATGTTAGGGAAGGTTAAACACCATGTTAATTTTTTTCAGCTGATTCTTAATTCAAAGAAACCCTTTCACATAAGGTAAGAGTATTCTTATTTTTAATGAGCAGCTTCAAACTATGTCACAAATCCTCACATATTTTTGGAAGTGTATTTTAATGACTTTTCTTTGCTAGAGCATCACACATAAGACAAGAGTAGGGTGGCAAGAAACCTATACTTGTAGTAGTAGAACTGATTTCATTATATGCACTATACAAGGTGACTGGTAATTAGTAAACGATACTTAGACACATGATTGTATTTATCCCTATTTGTTTCTTTGGAAAAGTTGTTTGTTATCATGAGTACAATCATGTGTCTAAGTATCGTTTACTAATTACCAGTCACCCTATAAATATATTCAATAGTTTCTTGATAGAGTTGTGTAACTATCTTTATTTTTATATTATATATTTTAACTTGAGTAACTATTTCCTGTAAAATTTAGACAGAAGTTTTTGCTTTGGAAAATAGGAAATAAAATTTTCGCAGAACTCCCACATGAACTCCGCCTCATTCACACATTCCAATAGATCGGTCTGTTTTCTACGTTAAATTAAAACTGCTACAATATACGAGTATATCTATGGTCATGTATATCTTTATATATAAAATTCTTCTGCACGTGTGTATGTCACTGAACTCCTAAACGGCTCGACCGATTGGAATGAATTTTTTGTATGCGTTTGGGTTGCGTCCTGGATGGTTTAGATTCACAAATCAGCCCGGCAGATGGTGCTGCAGTCGGTATATAGGTTATATTATACACACGTACAGTAAAATTAACTCCCTGGATGGTTTAGATAGGGTAGGTTAGGGTAGCACCACATGGTAGGGTAGCACCACGCGAACACACACAAGTCATCGTATAATATCCCATGTATGTAGGTTAAATAAATTACTATTAGGTTTTGGTATTAAAATACCCCTGAATGTAAATTACTTGCACTTGTTCATTTCCATTCGATTTGATTCAATGCGTGCTGGAAAAAGGAATTCCTATTAAGGCGGCCCTCTGTGGCCGGCGCAACTTCAACGCAAGCATAGTCTAAAAGCTTTTTGTTTCATCCAACGTAATGTTTGACTGCGAAAAAAGAGAGACAGCATCAGAGCCGTCGGTTATCAGTCGGTAAATTTCGCTGATCACTCGCGGCCGCTTCGCTAGGTCGTCATTCATGATTTCGCATTCATAAAACTTGTTCCAGGAGTATACTTCTTGTGAAAAAATCTTACAAGTTTGTGAAATAAAGTTAGTTATTTAGAATCTCCAATACATTTGCAAGCCTGGTATCTAAATGTTTTCTTTACTTTTACAAATTATTTTACATTAGATATGGCCAAAGTTCAGGCAAAAACGCTGTTTTTCGGAGGCTTTGACTGAATTTGTTTCACACTTTTTTTTAATTACGCCTAGATACACGGCTAGATATAGTGTACAATATACTTATTTGTTCAAAACATCTAACGAAAAATGTTTAACAACGCCATAATAAGTACAGAGGTTTTGTATGAAAAGTATGACGAATTGAGTCCTCTTAATGAGAAAGTAGTAATGAATCTGAATTGTTGAAGCTGCTACGCTGACCATTGTAACCGCTAAAAGAACTGTTATATATTTGAATAGTAAATCAGTCCATTTAAAACCTTAAAATAATGCTTTTATATATCCTATTAAATATTATAAATGAGAAAGTTTGTGGATATATTAGTTACTCAATGACAGTAATGGCATAACGGGTTTTGGGTTTAGTTAACTCTGAAATTAATCAAAGAATACTTTTTTAATCATAAAAACATATCAGATAACTCGGTATTTCGGGTAAAATCGCGGGTAAGAAACGAGTAATGTATCATTTTAATAAGACGCAACAATTTTATTTATTTCCTGTTTTTTTCTCGCTAAAATATTTTGTTTATAACCAACAAAAAGTGAAATATAAACCACGCGGTCTGAAAATGTATTAATGTCACAGGAACAACTCTTCAGTTTTACGATTTCTCTCAGTCTCATTTATTACGATTTCTCATTAACTACAGTAACATTAATAAATAATAGTCCAGATATATCCCAGTATTATTCATATGGTAATGTGTCTTTAACAGTTTACAAAATTTTCCTACAGTTTTTGTACCCAAATATTATTTATTTATTTTTAGTTGGAAGACCCCCAGCTTACAAAATGAATAGCTTAAAAAATTTGTGAGCCATTTAGAGGCCCTCACTAATAAACACGTTTTAATGCGAAAGTAGGCTGAATAGTTTTGAATGAAATTAGATTTAACCCTACATTCCAAGTCCCATAATACATATGAAATCTAAAGAAAAACAACAAACTACGGCTGTAAGGCCGAGCATACAATTACGTAGGCTCACGTGCAAGCACCACACTCGACTGGTCGAGAGCCCTTATTATTATAGTTCCTCTTCCATCAAAGGGCTCCACAGGGCACTTGTGAATATTGTAATACTCGCGGGTAAACCTTAGCGAATAAGGGCGGGTAATATAGCGGGCTTTAGGGTAATCTGGTTAGTATTTCTTGGTACCAGAGAAATGTACATGTTCTGTAGAACAGGAAAAGGAGAATGCTCACTTTAAAAATGGTTTATATGGAAATACTTCTTGCATTATGTGCGTTAATAAAAAGATGTTTGCAAATTATCTACAGCAGTATTGGTTTAAAATTTCTGGACCCAATATTTAGGGTAAACACATAATTACAATGCTCAATAAAAGTAGATTCGGAATCGGTTCAATTGCATGTTAGTTTATAAAGAGCAGCTCGACTGGGGAAGTACCTCCACCTTTAGGGTACTTTTTAGGGTACTTTGTAGTACCCGCCTGGCTGGCTACCACCCTCAAGTTGAAAATCTGTTGCCAAGCACCTTTCGGTGTGTTCCGATAGCTGCACTTGAGAGCCAGTTCCTTCTAGGCTTTGTGTGCTTACCACCTTCGGCCGCATCATCACTTACCATGGTGAGATTGCGGTCAAACACAGGCCTATAAACAGTAAAAAAAAAAAAAAAAAACCTTACAGAATACCGCAGCCTAATAACTTTATGTTGTGTAAAGTTGTGTTCCTGCGCGTGAGTAAGGTCGCCAGAGCTCATAGGGGAGGGGGGAAAGGTCGGTAATGCGTGAGCGATGCTTCGTGTGTTGCAAGCGTCCATATGGCTACGGTAACCGCTTACCATCAGGCGGGCCGTATGCTTGTTTACCGACTTAGTCGTATAAAAAAAAACATGATTCAAAATTAATAAAAAGTGACACAGAAATGTTGAATCACACAAGAAGTTAATCTCAAACATGCAATATTTACCAAAACACAGTTTCTCAGTGTTTTCCGGTGCTTTAAACGCCCATTCAGAGTAGAATGCAAAAAGGGGAAGCTTGTCCAAAGAATTCCAATGGAGTCAATAAAAACAGTTGCATTTATCGAACTCAACAAGCTGGATGGGGGGACGAACAAAATGGGCCAAGTTTTCGAGTCAAGTGAACTGTCAACACAAACTGTGGACCGGACGGGTGAACTAAAACAATTTCGAATATATTTTCTGAAGAAGGAGGGGTGTTCGTGTTTACTTTCTCAAGAATAATTTACTGTCTTCAATCCTTTCATGTAGATTTTCATACATACAAATGCCATAATTATTCAAAAGCCGATAATACAGAAAAAAAGAAAAATAAACTTATATAAACACACCAAAAGATGCAACATTAATTCACAATGAAACAGAGTTACATACGGCCATAGCATAGCATATAATATGCAAATTTCAAACAGAGAGGTGAGAATGCTATGAATCATTCCTAGTTGCACGATCCTTTTGAATCCAAAGCAGTCCAGTAAAGGTGTCCGATGTTCCAGATTATTTGCAATACTTAGTTGTGAATCTGCAATCGTCGTTATGTTCAATGGCATTGCGTTATTACATTTCTAATGAAGAATTTCAACCAATAGGATTGTTGGAATGTTCTACCAGATATGCAATTTAATCGATAACTATTATTAATTTTGCATACAGTGGTTTACAATTTCAACTGGTATAAATTGTAATTTGTGGGCATAATATAATTTGATTTTAGTGGTTCGAATTCAGTTTATTATTTACGTTTCACAATTTAATATTAATTTCGCGTTTTAATCTTATTACCTAACTAGCTGTCCCACGCGGTTTCATCCGCATTCCCGAGTGATCGTATGTTTTTTCGGGATAAAAAGTATCCTATGTGTTAATCCAGAACATATTCTAAGTATCTGTGTGCCAAATTTTATCCAAATCCGTTCAGTAGATTTTGCGTGAAAGAGTAACGAACATACATCCATACTCACAAACTTTCGCATTTATAATATTACTAGCTGTCCCCCGCGGTTTCACTAGCGTTGAGTAGTTGACGCGTGAAGGCGTAACAAACAAACTCACTTACGCATTTATAATATTAGTTAGTATATTAGTAGGATGGGAACATTAATTATTTTCTGAAACTCTGGCAGCTTAAATACAATGACGAGCAATATAAAAAAGTCACTTAAAAAATGCCTAAAGAAGTCAAAATCACCCAAATTAGTTTCATGAAGTTAAAAAATCTTGAAAATAGTATTATTTTGCACATTTCATTTAAACCACCTTTTGCACATTTTATTTGTACATACAGTACAAAGTCATGGTTAGAAAACAGTAAAAACGAAAATGTCACGTTTTCTAATTTTGAGTTACCTACATTTTATTTTCACGTTGTATTTTTTTATAGCACGCAGAAGCAATACGAAATATTGAACGTTATTTTTTTGTTTCAATTTCGTTTTTTTTTAAATCCAAATGTATCTATCTTGCGTGGTTTCAGAAACTATAGTGGACTATCAGTGTTATTCACAAAACACAACGGCGATACAAAAAGAATATAGAACCAACATAGAACCAATATAAGAGCTAAAGTGATACGTCCATTTGCAATAGTATGTTGTTGTCAAACACACCCGATACGATATCACTTGAAATTCCTAACGTTTCGTATCGATGCACATTGTAATATTTGACAAAAATACAGGCTCATATTTGTGCGAAGCGTGAATTTCGGTGGAAAACTGATTTTTGACTCAAATATATGTGCGGGTGTTACACCCGATGTTAAAACAGTCAATTTCATGAAATTCCTTCAAAAACAAACATGACTGAATAATTTAAATAATAAATACCTACTACTATAATAAAGCGGAAGAGTTTTTGTTTATTATTTTTTTTGTTTAAAAGGGCTAATCTCAGGAGAGAAAAAAAAATGAAATGTACATAATAAAGCGTGCACGAAAACAGCCACATTAGTTTAACTGTGTCGCATTCAAATATAATTTTTATATTTTAGTATTATAGGCTACTTTTTATCCCAGAAATACGGGTGAAACCACGGGGGACAGCTAGTCAAATATAATCATTAAAAATGGTGGACTCTATAAAATCAGACATCATCAGTTATGTGAATAAATACTCAGTATTCACCTAAAATATATTTTAGGCTCCAATTTACGTATGTTGGATAACTTTTAGCCATTTAGGCCGAATATTCGGCAGAATCTCTATACAAATTCTGTAACACAGCCACATTTATCTCCAACATTGGTAAAAATGGACCAAAGTGTATATTTGTACATAATATAGGCTTATAATAATAGCTTAAGCGATTATAGATATTATATAATTATTATGAAATGTATGGTAAAGGCATTCTCAATAATAGCTATTGATTTCCGATACAACGAGACGCACTAGATAATACAAACGTAATTAACAATCTACTGGTGACTATTCAATTTATTTCAATAGAATAGTAATAAATTGCTTTCTAGAAAGCACAACATATTGAATTTCGTTATTATCTTCATTATTTAGGGTAGGTAATAACTATTGATAGTTTTTAATATCTGTTATTCTATTACTATTCTTCGACATACGTTCCCGAGGGTCTACTATAGCTATAAAAAACTAAAAATACTGTCTTTCTTCACGATAACTGATCTTGCTAAAAGAAATGATATTTTATACAAATAATCCGGCTAAGTTTGATAGATTTTTATCTCCCTTAATATATATATTTCGTCAGTATCTTATAAGCTATATATTATTATTATCTAATACATACAGTACCTTAAATCAACATTAAAGTAGAGAAATTTTTTGCTGAAAACACCTCCTTTTTATGAAATTTCGAGTTTGGGCCACATTCAATGCCGGTGAAAGTAGAAAAATCAATATGTATGTTAGTAACGTACATTGAGCTATTATTATTACGTATAGAGAAGACGCCACACATCACAACTATGTTCCGTTCAGGTCATCCGGCCACACGTTTTGTTGTAAAACGATGAACGAAACGCGTAAGCGCCTTGAAAATCACGGTGTTTGTGAGAGAAATACTGCTAAAAGCGTTCTGATAGCGCTACTGTCTGCTTAGACGACTAATTATTGTTTCAGCGCTAAAGAGAACTTTCGCTCCTCTATACGTATGTATATGATATGATGAAAGATTAATATTTAATCTATCAACAAATATGTTGACATAATCACCTAGCCACTAAACACAACAGTAATTTAGAGCACACATTTTCTATACGTGCATACTGTTAGCGCTAGCACGTTTGCCCAATTCCACAAACCGAGGCACGTTTGCATAATGTATTTACAATGCTCCGTGCAACGGTGCTCTGTCCGTACGTATTGCGGGACTATATTTGTTTTATGCGATGCTAATAAATTAATATCAAATTTGAAGCATTTTGTATACAAAAAATAAGACAGTTTAATAAAAAAAAACTATTATATTTTTATTTGAACCTTATGAATCTTCTAAAGTAAAAAAATTTTTTTTTTTATTGATCTTCTTTCATTTAAAGCATACATTAATATTTTTTGTTGAGCAAAGTAAGTAAGACATACCTCCATGTAATTGTAGCTCCAAACTCACTAGGTATAGGACAAGCGATGTAGAAACAGAGGATGTTACACGAAAACGCTTATTAACTTTAGCTTTGAGATGACCAAATTTTTAAGTGTAAGGAAAGAAGCAAAAATACATGTCCAATATTAGATGTTTACAGCATACGCGACGTCCATGCAAACGCGTGAAAATTCATGTGAGAATTTTACATAAAAATCTTGAACTAAAAACTGCAGAGAAAAGTTAAGTTTTTATATAAAATAACATGCTCCATACAATTACTTGACCTCCATAAAGGACATTTGTTTCATTCCTTCTATTCTCGGTTCACAATTCTTTATATTTTATTGTACAAAGTAAGATTGCAAGTGGTTTCATAACTTCGTCTCGAACCAGCGAACTGTCAACTAGGCCATTACATAACAAGACAAGCCACTGGAATGCCCTCCACTCCAAATTGGTGTGACTAACTATCTTAACATAGTTATATGTTTCCGACTCCTTACGAATAGCCGTTGCTACCACTCATGAATAGCTTTCAAAGTTCAGAATGAACTCATCTAGTCCTATTCATTGATATATTGATACTTGATTTATTCGCAGTTTTATTTCATTCAATATATTTGTTTAATATTTTTATTCTTAGGCGGTTATCACACTGCCACGCACCACGCAGTGTAGTGCGTCAATGCGTCTCTTAACGTTGCTTGTAAGTATCTCCGTTTGTATAGAAAAGACGCACAGTCCAACACATAGAAAATGCATCTACGCGCGTTCATACAGATCACGCACCTACACGCGGCGAGACGCAAGGCATGGCACACCGAGTCTCATAGTGCCGTGAGTGATTTTGTATGGAATGAGTCAGAGCCACCGTGAATCCACAGAACGCAACTACGCGCGTAGGTGCGTAAAAAACCCGCACGGTGATGCAGATCTGTACTCCCGCAAGTACGCGCGTAGGCGCGGGGCAGTGTGATAATAGCCTTAATGATTACATAATAATTGATGATTCTGAGAGAGGTATTGCATGGGAAAGTACCTCTACCTTAAAGAATACCGCGCAGCTTTATGTTGTATTCCTCCGTGTGAGTAAGGTCACCAGAGCTCATTGGGGAGGGGGGAAAGGTCAGTAACCGCTTACCATCACGCGGACCGTATGTTTATTGACTTCGTCGTATAGAAAACAAACATATCTGAAGTCATAAATTTATTAGACAAGAGCTTATTCTTCGTACATTAATTTAAATAGGACTAAATTAAATGCAGCAAATATGTAACTAAATAGAGGCAATATGCTAGAATAATATTGTGTTAGTTGGTTGTCCAATCTGGTTGTGTGGGTTGACACAAATGTCTGGACAAATAGATAACACCCACAGACTTTGCATACATTACACAGGTTTGATTTACAACGTACGCAATTGTGGTACTTTGTTAATTATGTTTAATATTTGACTCGTTTAATTGTTTGAACTAAGCAAATATTGGCAATGAAAACAGAAAAAAGAAAACATCTCGACAAATGTACACAACAATATACTGAAAAAAATGGTTCTATGAAACTAGTTATGTAAGTGGAAGTTTTGTTGTCGGGAAACTAACTTTAGATACATTTAATCAAATAATTTTGTAATTAACCAACACTAGTTTTGTTACTGGTAAGTTTTAGTTCGCAAGTCACTTTGTTTAGGTTATTAGTAGTTAAATTTTGTGTTACTGTTAAATAAAAAAAAAACAGACAGAATAATACATGTCAACAAAAATAAATCAAACATTACATACTACAATAAATTCAGTTACATTGTGTGATTTTAAAAAGGATAACAATTAGTAAGTAAATTTTACTCCGAGGTACGTACACGGTAAGAGTATCCGTACGTACCTCAATACTGATTTTTAGTCGAATTCTGTTAGGATATCACGAATACTCAGATATCAAAAGTACAAAAGTAAAAAGAAAGTAATCCTATACATTTACAACTCAAAATATTTTCACCAAACCAATACGTAGATTTGATATGCTTTTTCCCGGATTTTCTACTCACAGCGTCATCGATCCCAAACTAAGCAGATCTTGTAAAATAGAAACCAAATAATATGCAACACTACTACACACTACACTGAAATACACTTAATTTCATAAATGTATACATAGATAATCACAGACTACAAGAGGTTTTAGCAACTCTCTCCAATTTTTGTTTTAAAATACTAACAATAAGTTAAATGCGGTCTACGAGCATTGCTACGACAGCAATACGCGTAGCGTATACTGCAGGAATTTATTAGATGACATTACGCCTTTATTACCTAATAGCAAAGCACTATATTATATTATGTTCAGTAGTACACTATGTTCTACGAGTGTAGTTACTAGCATGTAAGCTTGAACCAATGCCACGTAAGCTTTGAATGTGCTACGCGAACTCTATGGTAGTGCTACGACAGAATTACTTGATTGCTACGCCATTATTAACAGCGCAAAATGGGTCTCTTCTATGGATTGACATGAACAATAAAGTAATATTCTAGGTTCAGTTAATGGCTTTATTGTTATTTTTATGTGACACAAACAAATATATCAACATCTTGTCAATACTTGACGCAGCGCTGTCCAATACTATGGCTCTATTCACACGTATCACAACCACACTACAACCGCAACCACATCACAACCACACCTCGTGGGCGCCCGCTAATTTGTATGAAAATTAAGCAAAAAGCCGCAGCGATACTATTCACACGTAACCACAGCTTGACCACATTTTGTCGCGACACTATAGTGTGGTTGTGGTACGTGTAAATACGCTATGTTGTCTTATTGATAAAATCTCTCATCTCCTTGACTATGAAAATTAATGTCAAACTTCTTATTCTGAGACCTCAAATGTGTCACGTAGCGCTCGTAAAGCGGACGACGTAGCATTGGCTATAAAATACACACGCCGAGTAAAAACAAGCGAGAAAAATAAAAACATGGGATGAGTTACGTTTTACTACAATTTTTGTATTTATTTTACGTGTAGTTTAATAAAGGAACATTATTTTTATAGATATATAGGAATACCGGTTTGTGAATTGGTACTATCAATAATATTTATGCTCTATGTTATTTTTTGTTTATTAACTTCCTATATTATATTATATTGCATAAAGAAAAATACATTTACTAGATTTTTTTTATTTACCTAAATATTTTTATTATATTTTAATAGACGAAATATATTTTGAATGATTTTTGTCGCCAACGATACTCAAATTATTTAATTACAAACTTATTATTTACCTTTATAGACTCTATAGTCATGAACTCTCATGAACCGGATTAGTCTGTGCTAGCTCATGAAATCCTGTCGACTAATTAGCCCCAAGGGATGATCAGCGTTGGTTCTTTGTTAACCAACGCCGTAATCAACATCATGCTGGGTAGGAACTTTATTTTACTTTATAAGGTATGTATTAAAATTTCCCCATGACTTGCTTCCGGCGTCTGTTTCCTAACTCTTACAATCTAGGGACTTTCAAGGCTTGCGTGTTCCATCTTAGGCTTCGTCATCGTCCCTTATTGATGGATCAGAGGCCAGAAAAAACATTACCAAAGAATGACAAGGCCGTTAATACAAAACCCTTGTTCCTTTCCTTCATCATGAGATCAAACTTACTTAAACTTACTCTAGGATTTGAAGATACCTTCGTCACGGCATTTAGAGCCACTAACAGTGAGCCTACCTACATCTTTCTAATGACCCTTTCATTATACTGATAATGTCTGATAATGTGGCAATCAAAATCAAAGCCACTCAGCTTAGGTCCTGGAAAGGCACTAAATTGGTTAAAAAAAGCCTTGCTGAGTTTCTTGCCGGAGCCTTCTCAGTTTAAGTGTATTCCGAACCGGTGGTAAATTCAACTGTATGTACAACGTAACGTTCATAAGTGCCTTACTAGGGCCTAAACTGAATATATGACAATTTATTTAATTTGGTGCAAACGATACGTATTTTTGAATTTTGAATTCTTCACACCTGCCACAGCTGCCCCAACAAATTTACAGTCTTCTTTGTCTAGTACTTGTATCTCTTGTACTCATTTTAAATAGTACATACCTACAGTTACAATAAGTATTACCTAACTATATATAAACTTTTCAATCTCTATTTCACACAAAAGAATCATCGAAGTGAGAACCCATTTATGAAATCGAAGTGGAATTTACACTGCAGTGGATCCTTGCGCGATAATAATTCTGAATCAATCAACTTGAAGTACACTTCGTCTTTCAATTAAATATTTGCTCAGTTTAGTATTTAACTAGCTCTTATTTACCTTAACAACGTAAGTAATTGAGACCTTAATTATATAATTGCTTTTGTAAATTAAAAATATGTTGTTTTATTATAAATATTTTTTTGTTCATACTTGGACATTTCGAGATGGCATATTTTCGAAACCTATGTTGGATTAGTTATGCTGAACAACTTTTACTATTGGACCAACAATGAATTCTCAATTTTTTTTTACTTTTCGTACATTATTTTCGAGTAAGGTTGAAATTGTGTATGAAAAGTAAAATGTTTTTGTTTTGAGAATACACTCTTAGTGCCATAGTCAAAGTTGTTCAGCATGACTAACCCAACATATAATATATTTCGAAAATATGCCATCTCGAAATCTCCACTCTGTATATGAGTAATTTGAGGCTAACATATAAAAAACTAGATATATTTACTAGAAATAGAAAATAATAATTCAATCTAGCTATTCTAGCACCATAGAATGTGTACAAACATTCAATGAGTAGTTTTTCATGGTTATTAAAGTTGTCAAACATCGATATTTTTTTGCAAATAACTTTATAACGTGACGTTTTAAGACATAGACAGTTGTATTTTTTTGTTTGAATGAGTGTCACCAATTGATGTAAAGTCCCACAAACTTATCTGACCCGGTGGCCAAAAGAGGAACTAACGACGCCATTATTCGCCATTGGTCAAAGAGAATATAACCACTAAGTTAATTGGTTGTTTGCTCCACCAAATGCGATAACAGCGACTCTCTCACCGGCCAGATAAGTTTATGGGACTATAATATAGGTTTAATCGTGCGCCGCTATTGGAGAAAAAAACAAAATGACTTCTGATGAGTATACCAGGCTTCGAACAAAAGTCTTCGAACCCTCTTTTAATATACTTATATAAAAAATATTTATAACAATATATAAATATTTTTTATTTCATACTAACAAGATATTTTCTCTAAATTTAAAATAACAATTCGCTATAAAGAATGCATATGAACTTTCTAAATTGAGTTAGGTCAATACCTAACTGTGACAAAGAACACCCTTCTCAGTTTCAACCCTCGGACGCGTCTAGTGCCAAAGTTTATGACAATGTCAGTAGTACAATAACCTTTGATTTCAAATCAATTAAATATTTCACCTTCGGAAATCGAAGTCTGTTCAATTAAACCCAGATTAACTTTTTTATCTTCCTTAGCCACCAGAGGAAAATTATTATATATTATGAAAACTTATATCAACTTCAGCTGATCTTGATTATTATAACGTAGTAATTTCTTTTTTTTATTTTGTTACCACCGTACAATAACTAAAAAACATACAGTAATGTATATTATTACATACTTTAAATACTATATACTTTGCACACTGCTTTGAAAGTATTTTAGAAGACTTAATTATTATAAACATAATTCGCTTTTTTTTTATTCAAGCTGACGGGTCATTTGGATGGTGAATCTTCACTGCCTTTGGATTTGCAATACTAGGAATATTGCTGATTGTGTTACCGAACTTTTTTTTTAATGTATTAGTGACTATAGTATTGTCGTATTTCCGAACTTGAAGAGCTATTTACGCCCTTTTTGAAGAACCCTATTTCGAATGAATATTAAAAATTAAATTAATAAATTATAATCAGCGACTTAAATATGAACACGTGGTTATTTTAGGTATCAATATGAAAATGTTGGGTTGCAAAGGATTCATTTATAAACCTTCGCACCCGCAAAAACGCTCCGTTTGGATTATAATAAAATATTATTTTAAACGTGACTTGAGTTTATTTAATGTAATTTGGTAAAGTGGTTGTGGTTTGGTCAAATTTTCCTTAAAATTAATAACTCTTAAATGATTACCGACCGTTCAATGACCTGTGGAACATTGATGTATAGTTCAAAGAATTTAAAGGTAGAGGCACGATGCCTATATGAAAATCTTTGGTATAGTTATATCAAGATATGGAATTTATTTAATGAGTTCGGTAGCAGGTGTCAATTTTTTGGACGATTATACAATGTGTAACGGAAAGGGTCTATCCAAGGTATATCCATAAAAGAACATTACTTATTTGGTACTACGTACACATATAATAATATTAGCAAAAGATAGCCCTCACTACTGAGCGTTGACAAGTTGGTTACGATTTACATTCAATAAACATGGAAGTAAAAATTTGGTATGAGTTTTTTATTAATTTATTTTGAGCTGAATCTTTTTAAAGAGAGTACATACCTGATGTAGCCTTTACTTTCCGTAGCACGTTGTAAATAAGTTAATAGAGTTTAAAATATGGTTAATAGTTTTTGTACAAAAAAATATCACCACAAATAGGAAGAATTTTTTTTTTTTTTTTTATACTACTAAGTCGGCAAACAAGCATACGGCCCGCCTGATGGTAAGCGGTTACCGTAGCCATATAGACGCTTACAACACACGAAGCATCACTCACGCGTTACCGACCTTTCCCCCCTCCCCTATGAGCATCATGAATTCTATCATGTCATGTAAAGCCTTCATTTATAATTATTCTATTTCTATTTTTTAGGCATCAAACGATTTTTAACAATCATAACCATCGTCAATCCACTTCAATGCAGTATATTACGAATTTCAAACAAGTGTTAGGCGATCTGCGATGATAGCTCAGTGGTAGTGAAGTCGGATGCCGAGACAAAGGCCCCGGGTTCGAATCCTACAATGAGCTTGAGCTTTCGGGGATGGAAAACATCGTGAGGAAACCATAGCATGGTGGTAGGGTATTTTGTAGTACCCACCTGGTTGGCTACCACCCTCGAGTTGAAAATCTATTCGACAGTTGCACTTGAGAGCCAGTTTCTCCTAGGCTCTGTGTGCATACCACCTTTCAGCCACATCATCACTTACCATGGTAAGATTGCGGTCAACACACACACAGTAAAAAAAGGCCCAAATACAATGCTTACTCACACCGAGACGGGCTCTTATCACAATTATAAATAGGTTTGATTGATTCAGACACTCTCTACCTAAGATGTTTCTACAGATATGATGTATTGTAGGGTTGAATAATCAAGCATTCATGTGGAATGTTCACATCAATAATTCTGCTATTTCTATGATATAGCTATGTTATGATAATTGTTGCGGTGAAACGTAATTAATCATGTTTTGGTTTCTCTACTAAAGTGTAACACACATATTTGATGGTAGCTTGATATGAGTGACTATTGTTATACGTGCGTATTGAAAGAGTCCATGCACTTCACGGGTGCTGTCTTTGGCCGTATCTATTCAAAAGTAAGGGCAGAGATAGTATCCGTTTAGTGTACATATCTTAAGAGTAAAGGATGGCTGCAAGAAATTTGAAAAATATGTTTTTAACATATCTATTGCTGTCGCGCTGTGCCCGCGCTAACCCGCCCGAGGGCGATAGAGACAGCTACAGCTTGGACCTATTTAAATTAGATGAAATCGCTATTTCGTAATCCCGATTTTCTCCTACAAAACTGGATCGATATAAAAAATATCAAGAATCATAATAAGAAGGGCTTTGGCTATGTCTGTCGGTTTTCCTTTGACTTTTTATATTCGACAAATTTGTTCGCTGGACGTCTGATAAGGGCGTTAAAAATGGTAAGATTTTGTGATTTTAGAAGGCTCCTAATTTTTATAATCATTAATTTATGGAGAAAAATACAACCGAGGGACGTACAGTGGCACCTACAGATTGCATGGTAAAATAATCATTGCTCTAGTGTCATTATTCAGAGAGGAAACTGAGGATTACGTGTGTATGGAACAAACGCCACCAGCATTTCCTCTTAAAAAGGCATCTATGTGTTGGATCTGTATGCACGCCTTCTAAAACGACCGTGAAATTCTAAAAGGAAAGATTCAACATTAAACCAAAAAAAACAAAAACGTCGCATGCATACAAACTAAAGTAAAACAAATTGGCAATAAACAAAATTGTCAAAATAAAGGCCAACTCCACTTATCTGATTAAGTAGGATTGTAAGAACAAACTTAGTTCGTAGTAAAAGAGTATTATTACGCCCCAGTTTGCAACGAGAAAATGGACGGACATCAATTCGCCCCGGAGGCTTTCAGAAGTATAAAACTACGAAAAAGTTTTGCACTATTTTTTACTCATATAATTTGTGAAGAAAAATAATATTTTCAAAATGGTACATTATTTGAAAGTAACTTTTTATATTACGGCGTAACGACCAACATATACGTATATTTTCCATAATTCATATTTTTTTATGGGAAACAAGACTTCGTTCCAGTAATAAACGCTAACAACTTCATGATTTCTATAATCTTATCAGATGTATATTTAAAAAAAACAAATCAAAGTAACTGAAAGTTTCGAGCCTTTGAATCCTTACAAAACGTCCCTAAAGAAAAAAGTAATTTAGCCAATCACAAACAAACTGAAATATATTTGAACAATGCCTTCAACGAATTGCAAAGTACAAAAGAAACGAATAAAAAGGTTTGTTCCGGTTGGAAAAACAGGTTAGGTTGTTAGGTAAATTTCATTTGTACCTCTTAACTCATTCTTTACTAGTAGGTATCTTATTTCTTTGGGGCAGATTGATAAAATCTCATTAATCACTTGGCTTGCGGTTAAAAATATAACAATGACATCAATTGTTATAATAGGACGCACGTCTCTCGCGAGAACCAACGGGTTAAGCTCATCGATTATGTACTATCTGAGAGCACAAAAGAGAGAAAGAAGAAGAAAAAGAGAGATAGCATTTTTAAGAGAGGTAGAGCATAGCGTTATTTCGCTCAAAGATCATCTCGACTGGGGAAGTACCTCCTTACAGAATACCGCAGCCAAATAACTTAATGTTGTATTCCTGCGCGTGAGTAAGGACACCAGAGCTCATCGGGGAGGGGGGAAGGGCCGGTAACGCCATATTTTTTGCCGTATGCTCGTTTGCCGACTTACTAGTTTAAAAAATATGTATCATTGATTGCAGCATATTAGGCTAACTGGCAACATAACTGCAATAATGTCTACGGGTAATCGAATTGCAGTCAAAAGCAACGGTAAGTAGAAATAGAGGCCAAGATCAATGGAATTGCATTGAAACGTCAGCGCCCGTGATTTATTATATGCCTGCTGTAAATTCAGTAGGTATGTAGGTCCGAAACGAGGTACTGGCGTTGACAAAATGTTTGCGATTCGTTCACATTAAAATATGGATTTAATTTAAAAATGTTGAACATAAAAGCGTATAAAGTGTAAAAGTTTAATTAAAATTCTGCCCACACGTCATTGCGTGTTCCGAATTCATGCATATTTTGGGGCTCACTGTCCATTCAGCTGTCCATATTTATCGAAATATTTAATTCTTTGTGCTAATAACAATAGAATCTATTTTGTCAGTGCTAAAATAAATTACTGTACCCGAATTCCAGAACCAAAACTCAAAAATTATTGTACAAAATACCATTAATTCATATATAATTCTAACCACTTTAGCTGTATAATACCTACATAAGGTGACAACACAATTTAATACATTAATACCATACTAGTCTCGGTACGAACATAAGGATAAACTAGGACAATTTATAGAGGCAATACGTCATGCCAAGTGTAACTCAGTACCCGCCTTCTGCATTACGTTATCATAAAAAATGCCCAAGTTATAAAAGTTACAGAGTCGAGAAGTGTATCTATCTACGTATTAAATATTTATTTGTGTCGGAATAGTGATACAGCTCCTTACACCTTGTAATGTACTACACTATAGGTGGAAACGTATCGTTCCCATAATATAATTTATGGCCAAAAACCTGTAAATGATGCTACGATACTCGAGTTCTCGGAACAAATAGAACTTTAATGAAAACATATAAAGATGATTTTAAAACTATGATGACAAAATTGATTGGCACGTGTAAGTGAAATGAAATCTTTGGTCCTATATGCTTATATTTAAAATTGCATAGTACTCTCATAATAAGATATCCGCTACGACGGCTACGGGCTACGAAAATGCCTACGAGCTATCGGTACTGTACAAAAATAATAATAAATCTATGCCAACAATCATTTCATATACGTAAGAACCTATACTAGTCTGCACAAAACCCGTCCTATCGAGTAAGTTTGTCGTTCCATCTCGTGGTCGACTGACCGATATTGGGGCGTTCCATTCTAGGTCTTCAATCAATCGCTTTCAATCCATCCACTGTATTGGATTTAGAACAATTCCGCTAGGAGCGATTTTAAGTATTCAGAAGCTAGATTGTTGCTTGCAATTGTATTTTATATTATTTAAGTGTTTGTGATTTTGAATAGTTTACTTATTTATATATAGAATTGTTAGTTTTATAATAATACGCCATTGATACAGGCTATTTATGTTGTCATGTCTTTGTTTCCCTTAAAAAGTTTAATATTTACAGAAATCGTTCAAAATATTTCAGCAAGAATTAAAGTTTAACAATAACAAAGAATATGGTAAAAGTGAAACAGTTGTTTTTGGCAGGCAGCTGTAAAATGAACAAAAACTTCGCAACAAAAACAATACAGCTTGAGCATCAAGACTTGGGCTCTATTCCCAGATCGATGATTGAACGTAAAAAGTTAGTATATAATATTATTTTTATGTAATCCATAATAGTCAAAAGCCGATAAATAATTATATCATAAATAAATATATAATGAAATGTGTTCATTAATATTTTGATTTATTACAACGTAATATAAAAGAAAAGTTGATTCACATAATATTTGTAATAAAATTAATTAATACTAATAATAAAATATTATACAGCAAAAATTGTGTGCCATGTGTGTTCAAATATTTAATAATATTCCAAAAGATATAGCTCGAGAGGTGACATTTCAAAGATTTAAATGTAAACTTAAACTGAAATTTAAGACAGACAAACTATTGGAATATGTGTATGTACATGATTTATGATTGACATTACTAATAATAAATTAACTGTTTTGATCTTGTCATTTGTATTGAATTTTTATAATTTTATTTTTTGACATTGTATACTAATTAAATTTTTTTGGAATTTGTAATTTTTATTCTATTTTGCATACTAATTATTTTGGTGACATGTGTAAGATCTAATTTTTTATTTAAGATACAACACATTTAAACCCATGTGTTTTTGCAAATAAATGATTTGATTTGAAATAATAAATCCTCGCGCTCCTTATTTCTGAAGAGGTAGACAAAGTTCCCAGCACATATTACCATTTGACCAGATACCCACATTTGACCAAGTCCCAACGTGACATTGGCTACGATAACCGCTTACCATCAGGCGGGCCGTAGGCTTCGCCTTTGTAGTACAAAACCATGTGGTAAGCAGTCTCACAACCTCTCAGGTACATTAATACCTTAACTTAACTACTCTAGCCTTGTAATCATTTATTTTCCAAAAAAAGAAACATTATTTTTTGCATTAAACTGTCTACCTCCAGTCTCTAACCAAACTTTTATCACATTAGATTTAAAAGCAAACCTTTTAAAAATACCTAATCCGTTTTATTAATTACTCATCTACATACATACATACCCTCCTTCTACCATCTTCATAATACACACTACATATTTAATAGAATACCAGGTTATCAACAAAAACAATTAAAGAAATATGTTTTCCATTAAACCGTTTGTATAAAATAACAATTACAGTCTCCCGAAATTACCTTAAATGTTTTCCTGAATTCAAATATCCTTGAGAGTTTAAAATGAGCCTTCCCAATAGTCGTCTCAAAATCCCTTTAAGCATGTTCACTTGAAATGAGAATGGCTGTCTTAGGACGCGCCATTAACTAACATTAAGACGATCTAAAGACGAATGATCTTTACAATTGCGTAGGATCTTTGAATCATCCATTTTGAGGATCACTTTATTCTACAGGAATATTGCTAATGGTGTACAAGTCCTGTCTTATCTGTTGCATCTTTATAAATTGTCTTTTTGTTTGTTTTTCTTTCTCTTATCTAACAGGCTAATTAACTGGAATGTAATTAACTTTCTTTAAGTAAGCCTAAATCTTTTGTTCGAAGTTTGTTGTCCGGCTTCGTTTCGTCTTCTTGAGTTTTGAAGTTATTCCTCTTAGCGTCTTTCAACGTTTATTTTGATTTTATTGTTATTTTAATCAAATGTTGAATCTTTTACTTAATCAAAAGAAGAAAATTATAACCGAAACCTTGTACCTAATAATTTTGACACAAACCTTCACCCAAATGATTTCTTACTATTTCCAATGAATCTGTATTTGGTTAACTACATACATAGATATATAGTACTAGCTGTCTCCGGCGCTTTCACCCGCGTTCCCGTGATAAAAAGTAGCCTATGTCACCCGAGGATAGTGTAGCTTCCCAACAGTGAAAGAATTTTTTAAATCGGTTCAGTACTTTCGGAGCCTATATATATCAGCCCATGGATGTCCACTGCTGAACATAGGCCTCCCCCATTGATTTCCACTTCGAACGGTTCTGGGCCGCTTGCATCCAGCGGCGCCCAGCGACTCTGACCAGGTCGTCGCTCCACCTGGTGGGAGGTCGTCCCGCTCGGCGCTTTCCAATACGTGGTCGCCACTCGAGAACCTTTCTTCCCCTTTCGGAGCCTATTCAATGCAAACAAACAATCAAATATTTCCTCTTTATAATATTAGTATAGATAAATAAGCACAGTCCCAAAGCTCAAATAAAGAACAGAGTAGGCATCCAACAGTGTCAGAAGTTATACCTACGCGAAATTACGCCTACGACTCCCCAATGCACATTCTGACTTGTGATTCAATTGCCCTGTTCCACAAAAGCACGAATAGTGGCAATTTCCTAAAGTAGAACGCACATGATCTTATGTATGTTGAACCCTTTTATTCCTAGTGTGTTGTTAACTTGTATTAGTGAGGGTGAAGAATATTGTAAGTGCACTATGTTTGGGAAACCTTATTTAGAAGGAACTCGAAGGTAGTAATGTAAAAAGATCTTTGTAAAAACCGAATTCCACTTTGCTACTATTCACGGTAGCAATTTTCTACTCTCTCTAGTATCTAGTCTCGAACTAACTCTATCTAGTAGTAGATTAGTTTAGCAAATGTGCCAGATCACCTCAAACTATATAACGTTTTTAACAAATATGTTTCATAGTCATATCTAAAGTGGTGATATTTGAAACAAATCACGTCATACTTAGAAATATTTGGTGGATAAAAATATAAATTATATTGTTCTCTGCATAATATTATTCACTATTTTGTACATTTTATGCATTTTTTGTCATTCAAATATTAAAATTAAGGATTTTATTATGATAGATCGAAAGATCTTGAACCTACAGAATACAAATCGCTTGACGAAGAACGTATTTTTTTTCTCTGTAATAATTTTATTTTACCTTCAATTTTTGAGCCTTCAAAGAGCCGGTGAGGCTGAAGATCTCTTTTATTTATTCAACAGTCCATTTGAATATAATATAATTTCATGTAACGAGTCTGTAGCCTCGAGGGATGAAAAATATGAGTAAAAATTACGTTACACTGAAATATTTTAACATGCATTCTTTTAAGATTAAACCAATTAATTGCTCGTTACTGAATGAAATATAATATAATGAAAAAACATCGTTTATAAATATTTGATCATTAATAGCCTTATTTGTGGAGAAGATACGTTCTATATATAGTAACATAGCGTAAGAAAGAATAAGGAATCCATCTATAATTTCTTAAAATGCTTTTAAAAGCTTTTTTTAGGCTTTTTTTTATACTACTGAGGTGGCAAACAAGCATACGGCCCGCCTGATGGTAAGCAGTTACCGTAGCCTATGGATGCTTGCAACACCAGGGGTATCACTCGCGCGTTGCCGACCCTGAAGAAACCTCTTCACACCCTTTTTGAAGAACCCCATGCTGTACTCCATTGGGAAAACCACGGCGGGGAGCTCATTCCACAGTCCCAGTGTCCGCGGAAGAAAACTTCTTTTAGCCCGCACAGTTCGAAACAATTCTGCCTAATTCTGAATTAATTTAGGCTTAGAGTTTTTCCATTTTCGTAAGTATATTTCAACATTAAATAAAATTCTTAGTTACATAAAATACATACGCGTAGGCGGCACCAAAGAGATAGGATGGATTATTAAGTGTCTACAAATTTGTATCAAATGTTAATTTAAGTGTTGAGAAATATTTTTTTATATTATTATTATTATAGATAACTGATATACTACATATTATATTACTTTTTGTGTAAATACATAATTACACCCAGTCTCAGGACATACAGATATATTCATCCACACAAATGCATGTCCTGTGTGGGAATCGATTTAAAATAATATAACGTTAAATTAATTGTCTAATAATAAATATATCGAGAGTTATAAAGCCACACTTGATATTATTTCAACTTTTTCCACCTATTTATAAATAAGGGTCGTATATATTACGCCAGTTGTTTCTGAGACCAGAAGACCTTTGTCCTTCCATTAAATTGCTTTTATAGATAGAGGGGCGGCGATAAATAGGTTTAAATCGTAGAACTCTTCTTGAAATTTAAATAATAACGATCAGTTGTACGTAGTATTTATATACTCTGAGGTTTTGTATTGCTTTTGAACAGAAATATTGAATTAAAAAACCTTATAACAATCATGCATACAAGTAAACTCATTTATTAGATTACCTATATAAAACTCCAGGCGTCAATTCTAAAACGTTGTCTATTGCCATTGCCTAAAAGTTGCAAAATATAATTATCGATAAAACTACTTGTTTACATCGATAACAAATATTGCTAGATCTGAATAATAAAAGCTCCAAAAGCAACGTAACATCACTTCTGGTAAACTCCCGGGAAATTCAGGAAAAACATTAGTTACCTTGTAACAGCTCGATATACCCACAACAAAGTGAAGCTAGTAAATGTTTTAAGCAAACTACAAATAGTGGATTAGTATTTAATACAATAAAAAAGTTTTTTTTTCTGTAAATATTTTTTATATTATTTATTTATTGTTAAGCAGTTTGCATGCTTATATCACGAAGAACGAAATTGTATATACAGGTTTCCATAGGCCAGATAATTCTAAGATACACATCATAAAATACGCATATATCCATTTTCCTCGCGCAATATAGTTTTCACCAGATCTAGTCCCAAGTTGCTCCATGTCGCTACATTTTATGGCCTCGCTGACTTGTATTTATGGAGGTATACATTATTGTTTATTTTCAATGTATTCGAATATTGTTTTGGTACGAATTATGTACGCTACAGCCAAAGGATGCAAAAAAAAAAACAATCAATTTGACTTAATTTATAAATAATTTTTTTGACGGCGATTTAATTATTTCGTCAATGCAGTGCTGTATGTATTGCGAAATCCGCTGATTCCTACTATTACACCGTAGTGAGTTTCGGTTGTCAGCGAATCCTTAGTCACACCGTAACGTAACATACGGCTAAGTTTTATATTTATTTACCGTTTACCGTCATCAGTAGTCATCAGATGATGTCATCATATAATTACCTGAAAAAAGAAAGTTTTAATTGAGTAAAGATATATTACAATAAACTGTAGAATTGTGATAATTTCATCGAAATATAACAATAATTAAGAATTTTAGGAGATGATAGCTGAAGTATATTGACGTCAAATACCGCGACGAAAGTTGTGGGTTCGAATCCTTCAATTAGATTGAAAGTCAGGGAAAGGAACACATACTAAAAAAATTGTCGCCAAGCACTTTCTGGTGAGTTCCGAAATCTGCACTTAAAGGCCAATTCTTTCTAAATGTTGTGTGGTAACCACTTCATCATTTAACGTAAGGTTATGTTAAATATACATTACAATTATTAATGTAAGTAGATAAATTTTAAAAAATTGAGGAGTTGCTAGTTGTAAGGCATTTGTTTGATAATTATAAAACGTTTCATGAAAATACTTCATGTTTGCACATTTTAAGTTGGTTACTTTTTGTTTGTAAAACTAAAACACTATTTTGCCAACTCCTGCCAATAGGGGCCGAACTTTGGCTAAGTTTACTCTGGCCTGTGTGTTGATCTTTCTGCGTGTGACTCTAGTGTTTGGCTACTTTAAGTCTCGTAACATCCCATCATATCGAGAACTCTGAACACATCTGTATGCTTAGTGAATTTAAAATAGAATTGAATAGAAACAAATAACTTTACTAGTGTAATTTTAGATCAATGGTAAATCTAAACATCATCATCATCATCATCATCAGCCTATAATGTCCCACTGCCGAGCAAAGGCCTCTTTTACAAATGAGGGTGAAAGGGAATGCCTGGTAGATACTCCACCACGTATTACCACTGCTGATTGGCGGAGGTAGGCTAGTGGTTAACTGTTGGAGTTGTCTAGCTGCCTAGGAGGCCTCCAACTAGCTTAAAGACTATAACAATTAAGTGATAAACGGGACCAACTGCTTTACGTGTCTTCAAAGCACGAAAAACGCTTGAGTTGAAATACCACTCGGCGGTCACCCATCCAGGTGGTAGCTTAACTTTGCCGATCGATTGAGAACGGCTAAACAAGCTTCACCACGAGTGCTTCTATCCAATTATAGTAATACAATATTAAATTATTTTCCCCATGTGTGGCATAGGACTGGAACCCTGTTATTTCTGTTATTCATTATTCATATTATATTAGCTCGATAAATAGAATCCCTTTGTCGTTCGGCAGGGCGCGTGGTTCTTAATATTAATGATAACGAACCGGTTGTAGAGTCAATCGTAACGTTCATAATTATGTGCCTTGTAACTAGGCCTGTTTTTGGTACCAGGGCACAGATTACTAAATACTTACTGACCAGGGGTCTATTTTATGTAGCTACTCTGCGAGTCTGCACTGTGCTGTCTTCAATTCACTTCTCAAATATTTCGGAGTGAAAGGTTAAAATTATTTTATGATTAAACTATGACTTTTCGCAAACATATGAATTGGTAACGCTTACTCTTCGCTCTTCCGAATTGTCTGCGAAGTATTTGTACATAAATAATATTTCCCGATGATAGTTCAAAATAAAGAGTGCAGACTTGCAGAGTAGTTACATAAAATAGGCTCCTGGACCTAAATGAGTCAGTTTGAAATTTTGTTCATTTATGAATATGCTTTTTTCGCGAGCTTACTATTTAGAATCTCATTTTTATTTATCCAAAATTTGGCAGGCCAGTTGGTGGAGGGGTCACCTTCACTGACTGTGCAATAGATCGTAGATTTCAGTACCCACTCCTCAGTACAATGTCCTATTAAAAGTACCATATAATGTAGAAAATCATTCATAAAACTTATTCGCGAATACATATAGTACATGCTCTACTTCTCACTAGCAAAGTCTAATAAACACGGGTGCTCAAATATCCTGGTTAAAACAATAACCCTTATGACAGCCCTATGTAAATAAATATTACCTTACCCTGAATATTTTTAATGCAAATTAAACTTACGGTGGCATTTTCCTCAAACAAAATTGAGGGTAGAGTCAACTGCAAAAGGTCAAAGATACATAAAAGTAACCAGAAATAAGTAAATATTATGAAGTTTTTAAATAAACACATGGTGGAGATTTCCAGATGGCATATTTTCGAAACCTATGTTGGGTTAGTCATACTGAACAACTTCTATTATAGAACCAGCACAGAATTCTCATATTTTTTTTACTTTTCATGCAATAGGACAATCCTGCTCGATCACAATGAATGAAAAGTTTTGAGAATTCTGTGTTGGTCCCATAGTAAAAGTTGTTCAGCATTTCTAACCCTGCATAGGTTTCGAAAATATGCCATCTCGAAATCTCCACCCAGTATACGTACTCTTATCTCAATTCCAGAAATAATTTAATTTCAGGAACAGAACTTCAATGAAAACAAGGATTCAACTAAAAACACGTACCAAAAATGTATGTTTCGTTTATATAAAGATCTGAAAACAAACATTTGAAACTACGAACACTCGGGGCGTGAAATCAGGTCAAACGGATGGTCACGCTGCGTCCTCTAACATATTATTACTGTAAATTACCATCTGCAGTGGGTTTCATTAGTCTTGTTATATAATATGTCTCACGATTTGTATTCACCTATATTTAAACATGGATATTGGTAAAACACTAACAACCTTGCAAAACTGTATCATAAACAACAAATTTTGTTCTATAAATTTGTACAAAACATAATACATTTACCAACAACAAACTATCAAGATTTCGTCGATCTAACACATTACGATTCTGTATTTTGTTGTACCTATGTCTTCCATGCACTTTCACTCAGCCTTTTGTTATGCGTAGAGTTCATAACATTTAGAGCGTCGAATTTAAATATTTTTTATTTTTGTATGAAAGTCTGATGAATTATTAAAAGTTATAGAACAAAAAGTTGTTGTTCAAAACGTTCAGTGAGAAATCAGTTATATCCGAAAAATTGCCTATTCTCGTTCCAGGTCATTGAATAAAACACTTATTGAAGGAAAGATGTGTGTTGATTGACTCCGCAAGTTATAAGAACAATTACGATACAAACCTGCTAACTAAGCAACATGCGTCAGAAAGTGGCCAGCACTAAATATTATGTTGCAGTGCAATTTCAATAACGTTAACCTATTGCAATTGCTTCAATCAACATTTACCTATATAAAGCAGTATGCAAAGTGCAATATTTGTTAACAAAAAACTTACCGTACAAATAGGACGTGAAAACCATTCGCAAAATTACAAAAATCCCGCAAACCCAAATTACAAACGGGTATGTGAAACTGAAAAGCGCTCACGAGTAATCTTTTTGTGAGAAAATTATGTAAATTCCCTAAAACAAAAGGGGAAAACCGTTGTTATAAATGGTAGAAAGTCATTTCACGGTCTCTATTTTTCTGGTACCAAGATATATTACGTTTGCGGACCCTGTATTATTTTCGTAATTATGGTAATATTCGAAGATTAGGTTAGCTTGTATTAACTGGTATTGCAAGTGTCAATGGGCTACGGTAACCGCTTACCATCAGGTGGTTGTATGCTTGTTTTCTACCTTAGCAGTATATAATACAATCATACCGGTAATTGAAGATATGATGAGCACACAAAGCCTACAAGGCAACAGGGATTCAAATGCATCGCCGGAATAGACCGTGGGGTACTTGGTGACATAATAACGCATCTATATTATATTTGCCATTATTTCTCCGGGAACTGCAATATCAGTCACCAGTACAAAGTCAATACCGCTTTACTTACATCCCTGGGTAGGTAATATTACCAATAACATAATTGCTTCAGACAGGATCATAATTTGACGTGCTGACACTGCACAGCTTATTAAGCTCATTGCTCACATGATTAACCTCACGTGATAACTAGCTGACCATTTTTAAATAACCTCATACTAGGGATGTTGCCTGGGTAAAAATATAATAATTCAAATTAGTCCGTCAGTTAGATTATCAAAAAATATTGGACACGTATTTTTTGCTTTGCCAAATCATTAACAATTGACGAAGATAAAGCGCAACTAAGTTCGGGAGTGGGGCTCGTGACGTCACTTGTTCCTAAAAAGTGTAATACACCGTGAAGTCACGCGGAACTTCAACAAACGATATGTTCATATTTTTTTGTTTAATTGACAAAAGAAAAAATACGTGTCTAATATTTTTTGATAATGTAAATGACGGACTAATTAGTTTTTTTCAGGAAAGTAGCCTATTAGAGCCCATAATAAGCCAGTGTGTGTAGCTATGTAGCATATTCTATTATCAAATTAGAACTTGTAGCACAAACTAATGGGTAACAACGTTCAAGCTTCATTAACTACATTGATCAAGTTCATGTTCCACAATACATAACTACGTAGTATTTTACGCTTTAGTAAGTCAACGCAATAATTGGGTTATTGGAAAACATCGTGATATGATATTGAGTCTGTTAATTATTGGCGTTTTGTATCATTGAATATGTTTTACTCCCGGAGGGAAAATAACTTAAAAATTAAAATAATACCATTTTTTGTTTGTTTGTTTAAACGGGCTAATCTCTGGAATTAAGAGTCGGATTCAAAAAAAATATCCACTAATACGAGGCTACATTATCCCAGAGTGTTATAGGCTACTTTTTATCCCGCGAGCGGGGATAAAACCACGGGAGACACCTAGTCTTTACGTAAGAATTGTGTCGCTTAGGGCCCTTTTGTTTCACTCAAACTATACAGGGTGTTGTTTTGGTCGGCGACAAGCGACCCAGGAGCGGTAGTACAAAATATATATTCCCCAAAAATGGACTTAATTCCATTAAATACTGTAAATATGTTGAGAAATACCTTATTCAATTTGAAATAAAATTACCGCAAAGTGTGGTTACTAGGCACGTGCACAGACTAGAGCTAGGCGCAAGCTGCCATCGCCCCACCTCTTTACTCCCGCGTACTCCCGTTGAGTATTATGTCTACAATTTAGCTTATTACATGATTTTCATATTTTTATTATTAAAAAAAATAAAGTATTTTTTTTATATTTTTTTAGCACCAGTATCATTTGTATTATCGACCCTGAGTCGCTCGTCGCTGACCAAAACAACGACCTGTATACAGCCTTACTGAAGCACTGCTTTGTAGAACACTTTATATGTGGTGAATCAAGACTGGGGCTCTACCGCGTAACTTTGGTGGTAATCGTAACGAACACCATTCATAAATTTCAACCAATCAGGACCCGCGAATGGTCATCGTCGCGTCGTACCGCGAGCGCATCATTGGATGAAATAATTAATGGTGTTCGTTACGATTACCACCAAAGATACGCAATAGCCCGGCTGGCCTCATCACTAGATCATCACCACATCCTATCCTACTTCCTACTAATACTAATATGTAACGTTATAAATGTGAAGGTTTAATGGAAGTCAGCATATTGATTCACGCCATAACTACTGAACGGATTCGGATACGTTCTACATTGACATATAGTATACTTATTATTTCGGAAAATCATACCAGCCTTCGGAAACCCGGATAAAACCGCGGGGGACAGCTAGATCATCATGGTTTAAACCACTGCGTGATACAGGCATACATAAATAATGTCATAAATATGAACAGGTTTTACTCGTATATTATAGCTCTGTTTAACATGAATGCCTTAAGAACTAAATTGGCACGTTAATCCAAACTTTTACTACACAACATCGACCTAATTTCCGGTAGAGACTCGAAAAAACTTCACGAACATGCTATAAACAAAAACAAAATCTTCCAAAAAGCGAGCAGCTGAGAACTTTAGTCATAAACCGCAAGAAGTTGGACAAGTACTGAAGTAATCTTAGAATGTCTCTGATGAATAACACTCAGCGATACTCATAATTTATCAAACCTTTTTTTTAAAACGGTTTTTGTTAAAAATAACATTTTGAATACAAGCTTTTTTTTGTGACTGTACTTTTTGTTGACTATACTTGCATTGTCAATATACTAATGTATACCAAATATCAAGTCAATCAGACCACTGGAAGTGGGTGAAATTCGACATGCAAGATTCCACCCGAACATAGTTACATACATACATTGCAAGTAAAATAAAAGCTTGTAAAAAAGGAACCATTATGCTGCCAGTCCATTCGTCTGTCTATCTGTCTGGCTGACCGTCTATCACTGTGGTATATTTCAGCAACCACTAATGCTATTGGATTGACAATGACGGCCACAGTTTTGAACACAGATAAACTTTGATTTGGCTTTCAGAAACTGGCAGTTGTTTCAAAAATAATAACAGAAACAGAACATCATAAAAAAAATACAATATCTTTGGTATAAGGCATTTTCTAATGAAGTATAGGTATAAAAAAGATTTCTTACTAATTGTATGCTGGCCTTGCTCCCAAACGCAAAATCTTATTATTGTGTATATTGTCAATATAGAGTGACTAATTATTGTTATAGTCAGGGTACTAAAAATTTTGTTTTGATGACCATCCCGTTTTAAAATCATAAAAGTGAGTAAGCACGAATATATATTCTCTTTGCGAAGTTAAAGTCTCAAACGATAAAACCCTATCGTTATGTGTTGTTATAAGTTAGAAGCGTTTTACTACGCCAGATTTTGGACAAAGTGGTAAATATTTATTGTACTGAAAACCCCAGCATCAAATAGTAGCCAGTTGAGCAAATGAAATAAAAAAGAAGCCACATAACTGATGTGGCACAACATAGCCTTAATGAATCTACTGACTGTCCCCGAGATTAAACCAGCGTTTTGAGATGAAGAAAATTAACAAGGTTTTCGCTAAGGTAATTCAATGACCAATGCTTGATATACTTACCTACATAAGTGGACATACATACGTATCTCATATTTAGAGATAATTAAATAAAACCTTAAAAATGTGGCTTCATCCTAACTCATCGCCAGTTCGAACTCGCCCGGTCCGTATATATCTACCTACAGGTATAGCTAGAAGGCGCAAAAGTACTGATGTTAAGTAAAGTGCTACAATGACTTTTATTTACTTTTATTCGGTCATTATACGGGGTATAATATAAACAGTAGGTATATCTAGGTCCATAAAATATAATCAACATGAATAAACAACGGAAGAATCATTGGTTTATCTAAGTAAGTACAATAATTAGATCGTTAGTTAAATTTTAAAATGAAATAAAATCAAAAGGCTTGTCAGTATCCACTGACTTTTGTTCGGACACCTGCAGGCTTAGCTTATTGTTAAATTTCTGGGAATTAATTATTTAATAATTAATAACTACTTATTTGCCGGAATCTAAGTAATATACAGAAAACGATCAAGGCTGCCATAATAAAGTATTTATTTTCTACATCGTAACACTTTTCCGACAATCATACTTGCGGCTGATAGGCAATATAAAAAAGCGGGCGAGTTCGAACTGGGGATGAGTTAGGACGAAGCCGAAAGGTATGTCATCTCCAGGTGTTGGATACCTATTACTAAAGATATGGATGAAATCTCATCGTCAAAACGTAATATGAAGCGTAGTGTGGCACATCGTTGGCAAACGAACATACAGCCCGGCTGGTAGTAAGTGCGTACCTCTATGGACGCTTACTATAGCAGGAAAAAAACATTCAGTTATTTTACTGCGGTATTATCTAAGGAGAAGGTACGTCTCCAGGCGAACTGATCTTTAAGCGAAAAATGGCTATGCACGACCTCTTTTAAAACATCAAAAATCAAAACCAAAAACGCTCATCGCTTGAACCAACCAAAAGCTACACCCAAGTCCAAGTGCTAATCCCCTTCAATTTGCTAACACGACAAATTGTACCGTCTTCGTTTTGTTTCTTGTCACTCCCTTTTTACTTACGACTTGGACGAAGGGTGTGACGTAACACAGACGTCCCCAAACCGATGAAACTATCTAATGTGCGCAGAACAAGTTTTATAGCTTTCACATAAAACAAAAGGGTAACTTATTGCGTAACGTTGAAGTTTGATTGGGTAGTTTTGTATGTTTAGTTGTAAGAGAGAGAGATTTGAGTACGCGATTTTAAGTTTGATAGCAATATATACATGCCATCTTATTTTCGATACCGACCGATGAATTATTGAAATTATCGTGTTTAGATTGACATATACTTTCAAAATCTACAATGATATCATGTGAACTATAAAACGTATTAGGTATGTGGTATCACATAGTCATGAAAGCCTTGGGAGCCTTGCCGATGATTGACAGCAGTGGAAACCTCTAGGAAAATGTCTATATCTTTTTTATATTTGTTGTAAAAATATTGAATAGAGACAAATATTGAATCACGCGTTGTTTACATGAAACACTCTCCAATTTGGATGATATGTTTGAAAATATGAAATGAAACGTAATGGTGAGTCCACGCTACGCGAACGGAGCACGGGCCAAGCCTCTATTTGTATACAACTGCTATATATTATTTAGAAAATATTTGTTTCTTTTTTGATTTATGCACTTTCATGTTTAAATTTTTTATATTTCATATTTATACGATATTCATAATTTTGTTTTGCATAAAATTAATAACGTATATTCTGGCTTTACATGACTCATGTGGCATAATGTTATTACGATCAACCATAAATTGATTATTATGTAATGAATCTGTTTACATACATGTACATCATATATTGCAAATTATTGCTTAGTCAATATTATTTGAGTGATTTTAATTAAAACATACACACACACGAGTGTTTATTAATGTACATAGATACCAAAATGTATATTCGAGATTTAATTAGAACATCCCAATTAATGAAATTAACCCAAGATAATATTATAGTTACGCTATTTACCCAACTGTAAATAGCGTAATTATAATATTATTATCGTTATAAAATACAATGCTAAAATATATCATTATATCTATATTAATGCGTGAAGCAAAAACATTTAATTCCTTTTTTAGCCTATTGCGCGCACGGAGGAGTGAGATTTAGCATAATTAAAGATTATATGGATATTTTATTAAAAAAATAAACATGACACTCACTAACCATGCGTTTGACACTTACACTCTGTCAAACTTAATGCTTTAAATTATTTGTCTATATCGTCTAAATTGTCTATAGTCTACTTCAATATTGTCTATATTGTCTATAGTCTTACCGAATGTCAACCATAATATGTATACTTTTTAGGAATATTGCATGTACGGAGGACTGTGATGTATAATGTATTAAAAAATATAACGATTCGCTATACGAATGCATTTGCATACAAATGTTGAATATTTTATTTCGTCTAGTTCTATACAGTACTACCCAACTGATATCGCTTACCGATGTATCTGCGCAGAAGATACATTTTCAAAGCGCGGGAAATGCTATTGGTCGGCAGCTGCCGCCATGTTAGTGCGCGCCGTGCGGAGGGGCGTGGCTTGCGAGTGAGACGGAACTAACAGCTGCAGTGAACCTTATAGCATGGATTTCCTTATAGTAGTGATCTAAGGTTGATTGTAAGTTTAAAGCATTCTTTCGTTAATCTCCGGGCCATACTCTCTTTTCTGTGCGAACGAAGATTCACGACGCGCCATATCAGTTGGGTAATACTGTACATAAATAGTATAGGGAGGTACACTAGTGATGGGAATTATGCCCCTTTAAACTTGTTAGAGAATATATCCATTGTCTCCATTCATATAAGTACTTACTTACAACAAATATGTACAAATTACAAAAGCTCAAAATACAATTACAATAGCGCTATTTTCAGTACTTACTGAAAATAGCGTTGCCCACAAGCCCTGTTTATAAATTCTCTATATTGTTTCAATAACTTGAGTTTATAACTCTCCTTTAAAACACATTCAAACTCAGTGAAAATATACTCCAGAGTATTAATTACTCTGGAGCAATCCTCCTGTGTCCATCACTAGACTCAGACTAGCTCCAGGGTTAACGAAGTGTAAACAAGCGATTGGTCGACCGTTGCACCCGTGAGAAAATAACCCTCACTTCAGACTAGCTATTTTCAACCTTTAACTAAAAAGGTAGATGAACGACCGGAGCTTCATTAACTTACAATTTATTGCATTGGTGATATTTTTTATGTTCTCTCGCAACTGATTTGAGTTCAAAACTCAACTCAAGAAATGGATATGTAAAATTCATCAACGACAAAAAATTGCCAGTTATTATTTTAGTTTTCTTTTTGGTTACTTGAACTTCATAAGTCAAAGTCAAAGCCATTCAATTTAGGCCCCAGTATGGTACATATGAAGGCCAAAGCTACTGAAGTTACTACCTGCTCGGAAGTTGGCCGTCAACTCATAAGAATCGGCAAAAAACTCAGCAAGGTTAAATTTTTAGTTAATTTTTTTTTGGATAAATTTGGATAATCCTGGGGCCTTAATTGAATAAATGGCTTTGACGTTGACTTTTATGATAAATAGAGCTCATTTTAGCCCGACAGACCTACCCGAGATATTGGATGTTTGTCCAAAATAAGTCAATGAAATTCCCTAGCTTGTAGGAGTCAGGTTTTATAACTTCATAAATCATCAAATAAACCTAAATTCATCTGTTGTAATTCTAACGTAAAACGCGTGTTGTAGCTTCCAAAAACACTCATAACGTATACGATATCTGAGAGCAAAGGAAAGGTAAAAATGTTAAAATACACGTTAAAAATTCTGTGTCCACAGTTCACAAAGCACATTTAGTATACGTAACGTTTTTATCCTTGTTCACATGGCACGGTCACTCGCCGGCTCTATAAATATGTACTAACCGCTACGGAATCACTTTTTTATAATGTTTTAATTAAAATAACGTTAAACATACAACCGTAAAATGTTAATGGAAAATGTAGCTAAATAATTTACTGGCGGATAATGTTTTCCTGTAAAATACGAGGAGCTGTTTAAAATATTCTATAACGTGAACGTGATGTAGTGAAATGAAACATTAGTAGAAAATTTTAGGGAAGCTAATAATTGGAATATGATGATTAATGCAAACCACAAATTAAGTATTTTTAAACAATAAATATAACAATAAATAATACATACCTCCATACTCATAAAGCGTTATTTAACTAATATACTGTTTAAATGGTCACGTAAATAATGTCACATTATTTGACAATGACAATAGAGTGACGTTATTTACGTGACCCTTTAAACAGTATATTAGTTAAATAACGTTTTATGAGTAAGGGGGCTAATGTTTGCCATGTTGGTTGTCCTAAATAAAAAATAAGATACCCCATTTTTTCAAATATTGTCGGTCCTAAAATTGTATAATTTGCTTTTAAATATCAAACCTTTTTCACAAAAAGCGTACTACTTCCTATAGTTCAACAAACTATCATTCTATACTGCATAGACGCCAAAATGCCTGCATTTACTTTTGTTCCTAGGTAAATAAATAGCTCTGTACAAAAATAAATCCTAGGCGGATTTAATCTAGGTCAAACCGATATTTGGGAATTCACAGGCAGGCCGATATTCAGAGTGATAGTGGGCGGTACAAATTGTTGGCTTATTTCATTTTATTGTATTTTATTTCTCTGCATTGCGATTAATTGGAACGTGTTTTGGGTTTTAGATTTTGGTTTTATCGAAGATGATCAACGTTTTTATTAGATGTTGTACATGTTGAGAAAATAAAATTAAAATTGTGTATGCATCTCAGTTCTTTTTTATATTATCATATTTTTTTAGATGTTCGTTTTCATAATATTATCAAGTCAAGTCAAGTCAAAGCCATTTATTCAATTTAGGCCCCAGAAGGGCACTTATGAAGGTCACATTTACTGAAGTTACCACCGGTTCGGAACTCGGCCTTCAACTGAGAAGAATCCGGCAAGAAACTCAGCAAGGTTACATTTTTTATATATTTTTTGGACAATCTGACTATGTTTGGCTTTTTTTTCCAAATAATTAACAAAAAAAGATATACCTAAGCATAGATACAGACGAAAAAAGAAAATAAATAAAAAACAATAACCTTAAAAATATAAAACACACAATTATTGACCTACTGGCTTTTGTATAAGCATGAGCAAGGTGCACTTGTGCAGAGTGCAGCTACCTACTTCCAGACATCTTTATCTTCAATATAACAGCTACTTTGTAATAAGCTCTTTCTTTCAGAACTTCTTTTATATGTGATTTAAATTTAAAATCAGTTATCTTGGTCACCGCAAGTGGTATTTTGTTATAACAGCGCACACTATTGCCAATAAATGACTTACGAACTTTAGCTAGTCTAAAATACGGAACAACTAATTTCTCTTTTTGTCTTGTATTTATATTATAAGTCTCCATTTTTGTTTTATACATTTCTATGTTTTTACGTATGTACATTATATTTTCATAGATATAATGTGAAGGTACGGTCATAACGTTTATTTCCTTAAATAATTCCTTTTATGATTCACGAGCACCCATACTATAAATTGCACGAATTGCTCTTTTTTGTAATATAAAAATAGTCTCAATATTTGCTGCAGCTCCCCAAAGTAATACGCCGTAAGATAAAAAGCTATGGAAGTATGCAAAATAAACTAATTTGGCCGTCTCGACATTCGTCAATTGTTTGATTTTCCTAACAGCAAATGCAGCAGAACTTAAATTACCAGCTAATGATTCTATCTGAGGACCCCATTGCAATTTATTATCCAATGTGATACCCAAAAATACTGTTTTACTAACTAATTCCAAACTGATGCCATCTACTTATACCTGACTGTCTACTTGCACAACATTTGGAAGGGAGAATCTTAAACATTTAGTTTTCCGAGAATTTAATAACAAATAATTTACAGCACATTAATATTAACATAATATTTCTAATTTCTTTTTGGACCCTCATTCATATCAAACTCTCTCATATCCTCATTTGCACCAACATACGGATTAATACCCCAACCGTATATTACCGTAACCGTATATTCGTGTATCTTTTTTTATATTAGTCTGAGCAATAAAGAAGTTGAATGTACTAACGTTACTTTTATATTTATAAAGGCAAAGATAAAACGTATTAAATCATTGTTTGTAGGAACTTACATTGCTATTAGCTATCCCAAATACATATAAAAATATTTACCGAAAGACACACTTTTTCAGACTTTTTCACTCGTTCGGATATATGGTTAGTTGGTACCGGGAAAATAGGTCGCGAGAATTAACTTTACACTTGCCATTTCTGTTGGCTGTTGATTTGTGGTTACTGTGTCCACCACAACTCTGTGGAGTCACCAGTTTGTTGGACGACTTTGCTCGTATTTATATTTCTATAATATTAACTAGATTTCGTGAGTTTATTAACATGATATACAACATAATACATGTCTATCATGTTTTCTGGTATCTTTTGTCCTACTGTTAAATCTTTTCTTTCTTTATTTTATTTGTATACTATAGAAAATAACGAATGTTTGTAACACGTTTATAATAATCTAGAATATTCAGATAGTTTATGTTTGAGTTGGGAATGGTATGCATTATTATAAACTCTTATTTGTTGAAACATAATAAATTTCAGCAAAACCCTAGGGTATCCTACTTTCTAAACTTTATATGCATACATTTATTTCCAGCTTTAGTTCTATAGCATGCTTATATTCTCAAGGTTTGAAGTTGAAATTTTCAGTACAAAATCTCATAAAATTATTTAGTTCATACATAAAATGCAGTCATAAAACCCATGAGAAATAACTAAGCCAACTTACATTGTAGGTTCTATAGGGTTCCGTACCCATGTATTCTTTGTTTGAAGTCTTTCTTTGAGTCTTAATGATTGTGTCGCATTTTAAATATTTCATGGGCATTGTCCAATTTTCGAAAAATCATCATCATTCATCACCAATTCCATATTTTTTGTCTGACTTATCCCATCACTGTCCGATCCATTTCGGATCATAGCAACTATTTTCTTTTCAAATACTAAAGTCGCAGATTTGTTTATCATAGGTACCCTCTGAATCTTTTCCGATCGTAGCATTACCTGTCACAGCTCTGTGGCACTGGGCCAAGGCAATTTGGCTAGAAATCTGGAAATACTGGCACAGTTATCCATCATTCCCTACTTGTAGGACGTTACCTGCAGGTGAAATGTTAAGTGTAGGCATTTGTTTCTTTAATGGGTTATTTACTTCAAAACAACCGACCACACATTCTGTAGGGACATACTGTGATGTAGGTATTTTTTCTCCCTCCTCCCTCCCATGGAATCCCCCATAAATTTCAAAAACGAAAGTCACTGGCATTCAGTTACTCAAAGCTACCCGACTTATATTTTCTATAAAATTCCGAATCATCATCGTCTGACTCCCCTGTTCCCAATCATTCGGGGTTGGGGCAATATCTACGCTTCTTCCATTCGTCTCTTCTATTCATCATACCAGCATCCACTCCTTTCTTACCCATATCATCTTTCACATATTCCATCCATCTCTTTAATTTAATACCTATATTTAATTCCTCTCATATTTTCTATAAAATTACGGTAAGTAAAAGTACCACAATTTAATTGAAAATATATGTTAAGATACAAAAGAAGTAAATAATATCTACCTGTACAAATTAAAATCTTACTTTCTTCATTTGCAGTAATTCTCAGACTGGATTTCGGACTCACGAAATATTATAATTACGTTCTTATTCATGAAAGAGCAACAAAGACAATTTGCGCGGAATTATAAAGCTTTATAAACGCAAGTGGACCTAACGGCTCGTTTCTCATTTTCTTTTGTTTTCATGTAGTAGGCGAACCTACTTGAGACTTGAAAATGAATTAATTTTGAGCCGAGAATTCTTAACGTTCTTGTTGTCATATTAGAGTGAAAAAGAAAAACCTTTTCAGTTGTAATTTTTTTTAAATGTTAACTCAAAATATTTGCTACACGGATTGGTAAGGCTAGCATGGCTTCCGTACAATTAGAAAAAAGCATCTTTGTCAAATGATACAGAAAACGCTTTCATTGGCCTCTGTCAAGACCTAATTCAGGTCGCAGCACCTTTTCAAAGTCTGTGCCCATTTTTAGGATATATTTCTTTGCAATATGCCAGGTTAAAATAAGACAGTGTTAAGTCTCAAGGTTTATGGTGATCAAGCTTACATTGTAAAAAAAAACCTGGGACATTCCTCATACACATATAATGATTTGATATAGGTAAAGGATAGGCGAGTACCCATAACACGCGCGTATAGTGATTAATTCGTGTCAAATCGCGAAGGAGCGACAAGGGTTCTGTCGAATCCCTTTTACGTTCGTTAGAAACATTTCAGAAAGCCTATACTTTGAATGCACGAGTACATACATGCATACCCTATACATATAGGTAGGCAATCAAAAAGGTAAAATAACTAAAAAATTATCCTCCAAGCCAAAATAATTTCATAAATTCAACATAATTAACCTCTGAATCATACTGGGCCCTGATTCTCCCAATTGTCGTCTAAGAGTCCATAAGGAAGTAATTTATCAAGACGGTGAACGTTTTTGCCCACTGCGGCTTCCGATTCAATTGCCAATCTCTTTTTATGTGACGTCCGACTTTTTCCATTCTAGATCTATTTATTGTTAGCGAAGATTTTAGCATTTTATCCGTTTTTTGTTAGTTAATATCTGAAAGGGAGGGAACATACATAGAGCAATAATATTAACAGAGTGATAACGTTAACAATTAAGTTGTTCGAATTAAGCAGTTTGCAATACACATTCATAGATATAGATATTTCGTACACTAGTGATTTACTTTCAGGAATTTACGATATGAGTTCCATGTTATTTGTCTATCACTCTAATAATATTCTATCTCTATGGGTACGACTTACCATAGTGAGATTGTGGTGAAACATAATAAGCCTATATCTATGTAATATGGTGATGTGTGTTTAGCAAAAATAAGACTTGTTTAAAGAGACTACGTGATTCTTTAATTAAAAATAACTTTAAAGCGATGATAGCTCAGTGGTAGTGACGTCGGATGCCGAGATGAAGGTCCCGGCTTCGATCAAAGTCAAAGTCAAAGCCATTTATTCAATTTAGGCCCCAGAAGGGCACTCATAAAGGTACTACAATGAGCTTGAACTTTCGGTAAAGAAAACATCGTGAGGAAACCACAGTACGTAAAGTACTTTAGTACCCATCTGGCTGGCCACCACCCCTAAGTTGAATTCTGTTCCCAAGCACCTACCAGTGTACCGATAGTTTCCTTCTAGGCTATGTGTGCTTACCACCTTTCCCCACATCATCACTTACCATGGTGAGATTGCGGTCAAACACACTACAGATGGGTACTACAAAGTACCCTACCACCGTGCTATGGTTTCCTCACGACGTTTTCCTTCACCGAAAGCTCAAGCTCATCGTAGGATTCGCACCCAGGGCCATACATTTAATGTAATCCCCGGTAGATCATCACTTCATCAAAATGAGCAACCATTTAACATAGAGAATAGAGAGACTATGATATACAGTGCAAAATAACTACTTAATTATAGGTACTGAATATTATGTTTAATGGAGGCTACCCAAAACAAGATAAATTAGTGACAACAGGGATACATCATTATAGGTTTAGTTTCACAACAATGTTGTATCAAACTATTCTCGTTTAGCCTTTGGGCTTGTGGACCTTTCGCAACTTTTCAGCTATATGTACAATTTTGTTTTCTCTCATTCGTATTATGTCTATTTTAACGAAATCTATCAAAAAATACAAAATTTACAACCACTCAAAATGTTTATGCATTTTGAGTGGTTGTAAATGTAAGCTCGGGATAAAGATAAGCTCCAAACGTATTGAGTATTGTGCTTTCTGAAATATAATACCAAAATGGGCTAGATGTATGACATTGTAATTCTAAAACTATGTAAGCTAAAGGGAAAAATCTATAAGTCCGTGGAAGACCTGTCTTAATGTATGGTTCGGAATTTTGGGCAGTAAAGAAGATTGCATGCAGCTGAGATGAGGATGTTGAGATGTGTGCAGTGACAAGAATGGATAAGATAAGGAATGAGTATATAAGGGGAACCTTGAAAGTAGCGCCAGTGACTGAAAAGTTGAGAGGAAACCGTTTAGCGTGGAATGGACATGTTATGAGGAGAAATGAAAGCCACGTCACTAAAAGAGTTATGAATATGAAAGTGGATGGATATACGCGAAGAGGAAAACTGAAAAAGAAATAGATGGATTGTGTGAAAGATGATATGGGTAAGAAAGGAGTGGATGCTGGTATGATGGATAGAAGAGACGAATAGAAGAAGCGTACATATTGCCCCGATCCCAAATTATTGGGAACAGGACAGGCAGATGATGATGTATGTAATTCTAAAAATATAAAACACAAATCAAAACTCAGGTCTTAAACAAAATGTATTCCACTTTCTGGACTTGAATTCAATTTATTTTAAACTCGACATTTGATTACACCTATTTATATTTACTCTTAATTATGACACCACATTATGGTTGTCAGAGTAATACAAACATAAGATTCTAAAGTGCGGGCCTTCACTATGCTGAGTCTGCCAAAGGATATTCAAGGATGAAAATTGATTGATGACGAAAATATCTGGCAAAAAATTGCGAAGAAAGTATATAGTCATGTAGACGTAAACTTTGCATACAACTGAAAGGTCATTCACTATTTGTAAGCCCTGACTACTTTTCCCTGAGGGCAAAATAGAAAAACGCAAATAACACCGCGTGTCAAAACCTTAGATGGTGCCAGGGTTGATGTGGGGTTAGTTTAATTCAGGCATTTACGCCCCAAATTAATATTCAATCTATTTTTGACTTTACAATAGAGAATTGATATTTTGACACTATTTATAATGCCAAATATCAATCCACAATCTGAAAATCAAAAAAGGACCGAATATTTATTTCGGTGGATTCAAGCTTACTAAATATACGGTAAGGTGCAGCGCAGACGACGGACTTTTTGTGCGAAGGAGTCTGCGGCACACAAAAAGTCTGTGTCATAAAAAAGTAAGCATCATAATCATAGATGATCAAATAAAAAAACTCACTCAACACGTGTACGTACAGTCGTCAACAAAAAGGTTGACCGTATCTATGCTAAATCTGCATAAATTTCCACGACCTGCCTTTTTCGATATATTTTCAAATAATATTATTCAACTGTCAAAATTTATAGTTTTCGTTTAAGGTATACATACCTTATGAACCAAATATTGGAAAGTAATGAAAATAAAATCCCCCATGAAATTATTGCAATAAGCACAATGTTGGACAACCCTACATGACACGCTTGGTACGTTTTCTCATGAATTCTTTATTTAATGCTGAGAACGCTTTCAACGTTATTTCATAGTTTCAGTTCCGGATTTTTGTTGAGAGCTCGTTTACTGTGTATTTTATTTTCTTAGTTTCTAGTTTGTGAAATCTGCTTAGAGCTTAGCTGAAAGTGCATAAAATGTGCACGCGCAGCAATTGTAAGCATTTGATGCGTGACTCTATCTAACTATAATAATATTATAAAGAGGAAAGATTTGATTGTTTGTTTGTTTGCATTGAATAGTCTCGTAAACTACTGAACAGATTTGAAAAATTCTTAAACTGTTGGGAAGCTACACTATCCCCGGGTGACATAGGCTATACAGGTCGTTGTTTTGGTCAGCGACGAGCGACTCGATAATACAAATGATACTGGTGATAAAAAAAATAAAAAAATAACTTTATTTTTTTATAATAATAAAATTAAAAAAATGGAAAATCATGTAATAAGCTAAAATGTAGATGTAATACTCAACGGGAGTGCGAGAGATTAAAGGGATGGGGCGACGACGGCTTGCACCTAGCTCTAGACTGCACACGAGCCTAGTAGTCACACGTTGCGGTCATTTTAGTTCAAATTGATTAAGGTATTTCTCACTGTATTTACAGTACTTAATGGAATTAAGGGCATTTTTGGAAAATATATTTTTTGTCCTACCGCCCCTGGGTCGCTTGTCGCCGACCAAAAAAACATCTTGTATTATATTTTCAAAAAAATTAGGGACCCTTACTAAAACTCCAATAATGAACCCAAGGTGTAAAAAAAACAGTAAGTCTGAGAATAGGACGTAAACAATTTTTCATACCCGTAGGGTAGGGTAGCACCACGCGAACGAAGTCGCGCCGGGCAGCTAGTCTTAAATACAAAAAGCTTATTAAGACAGAGAAAGAAGATAATATTAACCCTGATAACGGTGATATATAGAAATGGAATAATTCTGATAACGCGTAATTTACAAAACAGATAAACACAATAATATTTTAGGGTTGTACATTTGAATTCCCAATAGACAGTTCAAATAAAATTCAAATTTCTCACAAAACCTAACACGATACTGAAACAAAGACCAAAATCCTTCTCAAACCATCGTATCCTTTAATAGTTTCGCAAAATAATGTATTCCGGCTATAAAGGGATGAACATTAAGTCTCACTTAGCCCTACCCTCGTAGTTTGCACGACGACGCGCGACGCGACGTCCGCGCATTATAAATGATACTTTGTGATGACATCGTTTATTACCCGTAGGAGTGATTTGTCCACGCTAAACCACAGCTTGGGGTCCCATTTTATGACCGAAGAATTGTTGAATAAAATCTAGCCAAAAAGTATAGAATACCCGGTCGTTAAAAACAACAGGTGACGTCCAGGCTATTACCCGAAATCCTAATAAAAAAGGTACATAAATGTATACCATAGCAAGTATGATACGAAGAATGTGCACAAAAACTTACTTGCGCATCACCACAAGAAGATCGATAGGCAATTAGTTCCGTTAGCCTCTTCGTTAGCCCCTTCCAGTGCACTAGCCGCAAGTTGACCCCTGTGGTGTAATTTTTGTAGCTAGCAACATTTAGGTTACCTATATGTTTGCTTTTTATCATGGTAATTTTATTTAATTTGCGTGGATTTTATCTTTTTACCTTTTTATTATGAAAGACAGGTAGAAAATGGGTAGAGAGGTTGTTTCTATTACAGGATCGTTTCGTTGTGAAAAATAAAGGAAACGGTTGATGCGCAGTGAATATTTGAGGACTAAAAGTTTCATGACTATCGTCCACATTGAGAAGCATAATACAAGATGCTCCGTTAAGGATAATTCGAATATAACTGAATAACCTTTGTTCTAAGATTATTTATTTTATTGTAGCCCAAAACGTTAGCTTGTATAATATAATCCATCACACAAGACCCGTGAAATTCGAATATAAGGAAAACCACCTAAACTTGCAAGTTACCTTACGGTATTTTCCTACAAAGCTTTGCCAATACAAACTGTACAAACTCGTAAGCAAATTACTGAAACAAAAGAATGGGGTCATTGGGGGCATACATAGAATATTAAATTTTCTTTCGGGCGGATAGGAAACAAAACAACATCACGGATTCGGCCGGTCAAGTTGATCAAATTATCGAATCCATGTTAGTTCAATACAATGAAGTTCAGAGGTACGGACTCAGTTCCAGTTTTTCTAGCTAAAATACGTGTGTTTTCGTATAGGTTATGGCTCGTACTGGCTCTCAAATAAATAGGCATTTTATAGAGATTTATGTTAAAATGATTCATAAAAAGATATACTTTTCAATCGTCAATTTCACATGTTTGAATGAAAGCATATAAACACTGTTAACATAATCGTTATGGAAATACGATTTTCATCCATCCTGAATACGTGATTCCACTTAGTAAAATGGAAATAGTGTGAACTGGTAAATTTATTGTCTCCGAACAGTTTCACATCACAAGGGTTATGAAAAGACAATTTTCTGAATACAGGTATACAGGGGTGTGTCTGCTGATATTTTTAACTACCTAATATAGATTTTCACAAATCAATAGGTATAGAAACAATAAACTAACGGCCTTTCTCACTGAATGTTATATAAGATTATCTATTCGTCCATGGTAAAGTGTAACCTTTTTAGGCAGGCATATTGCGCGTACGGAGGATGGTGAGATTTAGAATAGAATAGAATAATTCTTTATTTGTAGCATAATTTGACAATGTATACATTTCGCATCGCTAATATTATTTTATTTATTCAAACTAAAAAAAATACAGTCAAATTTCGACTCATGGACGACCACTAGTACTAACTAAAAAGTCACGTAAATAGAGTCACCTTATTCACAAACCATGTGGCGTTATTGTAAGGCATATTGCACATTATAAGAAAATTTCTTGTCTAATACATATTTTTTTTAAACATTTCTCATAATGCCTAACTGTGTAAGGACTTAATAAATAATTATGATAATTCCTATAACTGCGTTTAAAAATACAGTCGTGAAGAAATTACAAAAAATAATTATCAATAATAAAATGGACGTAAAAATCATTTATATTTTACAACACTTGAGTAAACAACACTTAAATTAAAATTAACATATTTAATTTCAACAGTTTAAACCAACATCAATTGATTAATATTCATGTAAAGGGAACGTGTGAAATACTAATGAACTTATTATCATTACCGATAATAACTTTCAACATTCAAATCAATAATTAATATTAATTTAGAATGGGAATTCCTACAGGAGAGCGTTAACGAGACAATAATAAATTTTCACACGTAGCGAGAGTGCTGTGGAGAAAATTAAATGCCGTAATGGTTTCCCCGTCGGAAATGAAGGTTCTGAAAATGTGCACACTGTAGGTGACCTTATTACAGTAAGGAAAACAGTTTTTTCTATTAAATTTTATTGTTTTTGTATGCACTTTTATTTTTTATGCGATGATGATGCAGGTCTTGGAAACCCGAAAGAAAGTTTAAAATTCTAAAAGGAGGTTGAGTTTTGGTAAGGAAATCATGGCATGGTTGTAGGGTACCTTGTAGAACCTGACTGGCTGGCCATACTCCTTGTTGAAAATCTGTCACTAAACACCGGGTTTTCCCAAATATTAAAACCAATTCTAGGCTTCTAAAACAATATAGTGATTATTTCCGAATCTAAAAATAAATCTTTTTTTTAATATAAAAACAAAAAAGATTGTAATAGCTGCTAACCACTCTAAAGTTTGTTTCAGTAAAGCTATTTTGATACGTTTGATTATAATCATTATTTTTAATCAACTGTTTTGAACTCGACTGTACTAACAAAAGGGGTGATTTTTTAACATATTTTTAAAACGTAAAAATAACGACATAAATAAAATTATACAACCTCGACCCATCTAACAATATTGTCTATTTAACAGGAAACTGAAAGAAAAAAGGATGTATTTTTCAGATTGCGGTCTTTTAATTTCTCCTGGGAAATTCGGATTTTTACGCATCCCGTATTTAAGACTTTTACGATAACAAAATAAATCCTAACATTACACTCAGCTTACAAATCCGCTTATATTTACATATTTTGTTTTCCAGCGGTGTGTCACAATATTAACCTACATTGTTTTTTCCTGTAAAATCCTCTGTACGTAAACCCAGGAGGCTGTGAAATTAATGACGTCATAATTTCCGGGTCGATAGCCACCCCACCAGCGGGGCGTGAATGATCATCGGGTCCATTGAGGTGACGTCAGATGCCTTTTTAAAAACTTGACGCATTGTTCGCGATACTGGGAATTATAACTTTAAGCCATGGGTTTAGAACAATGTAGAAATTTGCCCCACTTTCAACCTTATTAAGTCTCCGGGTAAAAGGGGGAAGCCTATTGTTTGAGATTCCCTACCTGCTGAACAGGCGCGCGATTTGATGCCATTGTCTACAATATAGGAATGAAGTTTTTAGAAAATTTCAAAGCCTATCTTATACGTTGATTAATCTATCCAATCAAAATATTCTGATCAGACCCAGAAATGTTGCAAACCAACCAATCCAATTCGCTAAAAGAGCAGCTTCACCAGGGAAGTACCTCAACCTTACAGTATAACGCAGCCAAATAACTTTATGTTTTGTTCCTGCGCGTGAGTAAGGTTGCCAGAGCTTATCTGGGAGGGGGAGTGGTGGGTAACGCGTGAGTGATGCCCCGTGTGTTAAAAGCGTCCGTATGGCTGCGGTAACCGCATACCATCAGGTGGGTCATTAATTTATTCATTTACTTTGTTAGAAACGGCTGCAGGCCACTTACAACTAATCAAAGACAACTTTAATACATTCTTCTCACAGTACACTAAACACGCCACATCTTCTTCCATTCATCCGCAAGCAAGTCACAATCTGGACTGGTATCCAAGAGAGCATACGCGAGATAGGCGAGTTTGCTCGCATAACTTTGCGAGAAGATAGCACACTAAACATTTCCCCCCTTATTAATAAATAAGGTGTAAGTCAAGTATAGTAATACCTCAGAGTATATAAATACTACAGTAATACCTAGGTTTTACTATACTTGACTTACTAATGTCATATAAACAAAAAGGGCTGGGGCTATCTTAATACCTGGGTGTTACAAGACTGACTTAAACCTTATTTATTAATAAGGGGGTTAGTGTTTCCTGCTACGTCTGTAGTTGTCAGGTACAAAAAGTCGACATACCTGATCATGCAGTTCAGGGGCGTCAATTTTACCGTGCAATAGTTTCAGGACCGGCGCACTGAAAATTATCCTAATTACTTAATCGCTACTAAAGTCATATATGCTTGTTTATCGACTTCGTCGTATAAGTGCGTTTGTTTTTGTAAGCTACACGGCAGCTAAAGAAACACACAATCATATTCCCATTCAGAGGAAACCGATAAAAAATTATCGCAAACCATTACGTTAGGTAACATAAATTATTCAGTCGAACCAACGGACAGAAAATGTAAAAGACGGCCACTGGAGCTTTTATATCCTCACTATATAACTTCTTACTCCATGCTTGCTCCATAGTGGACAATTGATGGGTTCCTATAACTCAAGGAGATCATTTGGAATTTGTCTTTGTCGTCAGTTCGTTGGAATAGGCGTAGGTTTTTTCTTATCTTCAAATATTTTATGGGTAAAATGAAAAATATTACAATGATATTCGCTGAAATTATGGTTATCAAATAATATTATGTTAATATAACCTATAAATAGTTATACAAATCAAAGTGATTGACTGATATATAAACGAACAGCCCAAATCGTAGGTTAATTAAAAACATGAAATTTTGCATGGTTCCAATTCCAATATAATGTAGGCACCCTCTAAAGAAGGGTTTTTCCAAATCCCACCCCTAAAAAAAAAATCATATGATTAAAATAAGAGAAGCTAATAGAATTTATGCAAAGTACGTGAAATAGGCAAGTAGTAGAAAACAGCTTTAATAAGTAAAAGAAAATAATTATAAACCATACTAACTTTTCTAATGGGACCTATTCTGAAATTACAAAATACAAATCATTTCTAGACAGCACGTTCTAGACAGCTACTCGACCAATGTCAGAGTTAGTACTTATACCTACAGACTTACACCTTAAAATATCAATTAAGATTTATATTGACCGTAGTATAACGTTAGTATTACCTAGTTATTTAGTACAAGCTGTTCGCGTGAATGATAAATATCCCAGAATATTGATTTATTAAAAAGAAAGTTAAGTTAAAAACAGCGGAGTTTTTCAAAACAAATACATTTCCGAAATGTGATTAACTCCTCACCATCTTTAAGGATACGCAGTGATTCTTTTTCTCGCTTGGACTTTTCCATTTCAATTCGTCGACACACTTTCCCTGTTTGCAAGTTTATTTTCTAAGTAATATACACATTTGCAGGCGTCTACTCAAATAAAAGCCAGTACACAGTTGTAAAGAGCCTATTTATTTTTTCATCTTCTTTATATTTGGATATTTCTTTGAATTGCCAAGATTTAGTGCAGATGGTTTTATTTGTTGTTTTTTTTTTCAGTTTTGGTTATATACCAAACAAAATGTGTTTCAAAGCTTATGTACATGTTAAAAAACAACAGCTCGACGCTTCTGTATAATACACCTTGTAATAGCAACAAAATCCTTTATTTCCACAATACCTTGATCCCATTTTCCATTGAGAGAAGGCTTTTATACAAAACTAACAAAAGAAAAATGATTCCTAAAGGATGATTCACAATATTTCTGTTTCCACGCTTACCTCGGTTGTTGCTTCTATATGTTTTTCATTTTTGTTTTGTTTGTATTCTGTTAGTAGATCTGTCGATTTTCGCTTTGGGCTGTACCAATGTTCATGTTAAATTTGAAGGCTTTTGTTATTGAAATGAAAAGATTTCGTAATATCGCAGATGTTATAAAAACCGACCCTAACATGTGAATCCAAAAAATATTATAAAAAAATGTATTCTTCAAATAATAAAAGTTATTCTTCAAATAATAAAAGTATTTTTAAGATATTTTGTGACATTTTAAGTAAAATTATAACTAAATTCAGAGTTATCCTATTATGAATAAAAGCTTATCAAGCGAAAACCTTTATCCATAGAACATCAATAATTTCCGTATGATTGCACCGAACATAGTTTCTCGTGAAACGCGAAATAGCGTTTTACATAGCAGCCACACTAATCCGATTTATTCCACAAGAACGAGTAATTTCTTATTATTGAACGTACCAGCTTTCTATAATGGAAAATTTAAACCCTCTTCAAAGAGTTTCTATCAAGTGCACTAAGTCTTTTTACATCAAAGTGAGAATTTAAGTTTCTTCGTACCTTACTTACACATGGCATAATGTAATTATAGTTTTTTATGGTAATATTATTACCAAGCTCAATATTTTGATTATACCACTTAGGGTGCAAACAAGCAACGGCCCGCCTGGTGGTAAGCGGTTACCGTAGCCTATGGACGCTTGCAACACCGTAGATATCACTCGCGCGTTGCAGACTGCAAAAATCTCTTTACAGTACTTTACACGCTTCTTGAAGAACCCCATGCTGTACTCCCTTGCGAAAACCACGGCATCTCATTCCATAACCAAAGCTTCCGTGATAGAAAGCTCCTTTGAAACCGCACAGTGCGAGACCATTTTGGTTCCTTAGTATGAGGATTGACACTCTGTCGATGGCGTTTTCGCAAATAAGTTTCAAATTACAAAGGTTAAAGCAAAGAGTTAAAGAAAATTCAAAGAAAAATGCAGTCCGCTGATTCGCATCTTGGTGGACTATCATCTTCAGATATTCGTTGTAAGGGGAAGTATGTGATTTTTGAGCAGTGGCGTAGCAAGGGGGCTAGAGATATTCCGCACCGGGTGTCACCCGTTTGGTGGTACACAAACCTTGAATTTAGATCAGTGATTCTCAAAGTGGACCCCGAGCGGTCCACGGGAGACTCAAAGCGGGTCTACGTTAGATAGATCTAATCTTCGTTCTATTCTTTCGTTTTGACGAGTTTTGAGAATATGGTAGAAATGTAGCAGCAGGAGGTTCACCGAAACTTGAAAATGTTGAAAATGGTATACGAGAAAAAAAAATGGGAAGCTAAGATTTATTAGATTATTAGAAAAAAATATATTTTATATCCCATGTGACGTCATTGTGACGACGTGTTTTGCATTTTTAAATTGATAAGTGTAACATAGACGGCTTGCGGAGGCTTACATTTTTATTGTTTTTCAGTTTTCATTTTTGGGGTAACACCACAATTTTCGCACCGGGTGCCACCCATGCTAGCTACGCTACTGACTTAGCTAAAGCAAAAATAATTCAGTGAATATTAGTAATACCTTTCCATAATTTACAATAATTAACCACTTCAAATCCTATCACAACTTTACCAATTGTAAATAATAACTAAACTGTATCACAATTTCATGAATTAATTTATATTCAGTAGTGTATATGTCACGAGATTGTACCACAGCGAAATACTACAGCACCATTGTAATACTGACATAATTGTTCTGGTTTTGTGCTTCTATCATCACAATACTGAATGGTTTGTTGCTCCAGCTTTTGTAATAAGGAATTCAGGCACACCATGGAGCAATTACTACCCGCCTAACCTTATAAACAAACATTAAGCAAAACAGGCAAACGAGACTGCCTATAATACACAATTGTAACAAACAAAATGGATTTATGTCTAGGTACATCAAACATTCCAGGGTGAATTAATTGCTTCAGTACGCTTATTTAAGAGGACTCAATTCGTCATACTTTTCATACAAAGCCTCTGTACTTATTATGGCGTTGTTAAACATTTTTCGTTAGATGTTTTGAACAAATTAGTATCTTGTGTACTATATCTAGCCGTGTATCTAGGCGTAATTTAAAAAGAGTGTGAAACAAATTCAGTCAAAGCCTCCGAAAAAAAGCGTTTTTGCCTGAACTTTGGCCATATCTAATGTACCTATAAATTGTAAAAGTAAAGAAAACATTCAGATACCAGGCTTGCAAATGTATTGGAGATTCTAAATAACTAACTTTTTTTTCACAAACTGGTAAGATTTTTTCACAAGAAGTATACTCCTGGAACAAGTTTTATGAATGCGAAATCATGAATGACGACCTAGCGAAGCGGCCGCGAGTGATCAGCGGAATTTACCGACTGATAACCGACGGCTCTGATGCTGTCTCTCTTTTTTTGCAGTCAAACATTACGTTGGATGAAACAACAAGCTTTTAGACTATGCTTGCGTTGATGTTGCGCCGGCCACAGAGGGCCACCTTAACTGCGCAATTGATAATCTCTTTTACCACATATTTTTTTGTATAATTATTAAATTTTTGAGAGAATTACGAGAAAATCATTATCCGATTACATAACAGCAAATACAAATCTTCTCAGTCTTCTCAGTTTAAGTGTATCCGAACCGGTGGTAAATTCAACTGTATGTACCAATGTAACGTTCATAAGTGCCTTACTAGGGCCTAAACTGAATAAATTACTTTTTGATTTTGATTTTGAAATGAAATAGTATTTATCTTCTTGCATTTAAAATCTTTAATTACGACGACCCAATTTAAATATCTACGATTAAAATTCAATAATACAACGAATCAGAAAACAAGGGCTTTCATTAAATATTCACATATATTCGGAACAAAATCAATTCACACTCACGGTGGAACAACAATATGCACGCTCCGCTAGTTCAATACAGGGGTGTTAATTAAAGAAGAACGAAGTTACGCGTTACGCTCCGGTGTGATACGGTGCCACCCCTTCACCGGGAACCTTCTCAAATAATCAAATTACGAGTCCCGCGTCATCATCCTATCGTAGGCGACAAATTAGGGCGCCAGTATAATGTTTGTCAAGTCGGCCGAGTTGCTAATTAGTGGAACCGGTAAATTATGTTAAAATTGACACATTTTCTACTGAGTCTGGTGAAATTCTTAATTAACGCTTGGTGAAATATGTAAGCCTGTAAACTTAACAAATGTTTAAATGTCATTGCGTATCACACTCAGACATGTAAGCATGCGTGCCCGAGACAGCAAAGCAACTTACATGAAATTACTCGAAACTTTAGCTCTTTTGACTAAATTTCGTAGAATATACGTCATCTAGCAGACGGTGAAATTATTTTCAGTAATTGGGTTCTGTTAAGAACATATTTAGGTACTTTTAAGTTGCTATGAATTGAGTGTTTTATGAGGCATAAAAATAATTAGCTTTCGCGTTATCTTTCACGACGTTCATCGTTTCATCACGTTTTGAAATTAAAAAGAAAAGTTTTAACAAAAACCAATTTCACGCCAAAAATCGACTCGTCATTGCAATAACCCACTGAAAATGACATTTCTGAAAATTCGGCCAACTCTTAGGCGCAGAACCCACAGAGAAGAGTTCTAGAGTTCCGCGTTCCAAGTTCTGCATTCAGCGTTGACTATAAACTATGTGGGGCCTTTGAAAGTAAAAAAAATTGTATGTTGTGTGATCAGTAGCGAATATTGCAGAACTCTAGACTGCTTGCACGTGCACAATACTCAACACGGAATGCAGAACTCGGAACTCGGAACTCCAGAACTCTCTCTGCGGGATCGGCGCCTTAAAAGTAATCGATTTAGACACAGGTGTGACCAATCCACAGTTTCAACATTTCCGTCAGACATTATAAGCGAGGAAAACTTTCAGCTGAATTTTGAACTTGAAGTAGGTACAAAGTTAAATCCGATGACAATCCTTAATAACTAAAGTTATCGCAGGTATTCTTAACGATAGCATCTCATTTTGATTACATTTAGGTATAACTTAATCCATGAACATAATTATAACATCTGTGTATTTGTCTTCGTCTTGGTTGCAGGACCAATCAACCTCTTCGCTGCCGCTGCGGAGATCTCGTCAACGAGCTCGGCCACCATGGGCTTTCGTGCTCTCTAAGTGCTGCCGCAGGGCTCTTGCCTTCCGTACTGGAACCAGTCGGTATTGCGCGGGGCGATGGCAAAAGACCGGATGGTATGTCTTTGATCTCTTGGAGTGTCGGCAAGTCGCTGGTGTGGGATGCCACATGTGTGGATACACTCGCGCCATCTCACTTACCGGCGACTTGTAAAGCTGCAGGGGCAGCTGCGGCCAGTGCGGAAAATTCAAAATTCAAAAAATACGCATCGATTGGACCCAACTATATTTTTGTGCCTTTTGCGGTCGAATCCATGGGACCGAGAGGGCCGAAACTCGCCATTTTGCTCGCACCTTGTCATCAAAATTGATCGAGACCTCCGGAGACCAGCGGGCGGGGAGCTTTTTCCGCCAACGCATCAGCTTGGCTATCCAAAGAGGAAACGCTGCCAGCCTTCTGGGAACCCTGCCGTTAATCGGAAGCAGCGACAGGCTTGAGGAATTTGTCTATATATAGATTGTATTTTGTACATATTTATTGTAATGAATTTTCTACTACATATTTTTAGACATTAGGCTCGATTGTTTAGTATGTGCTTCCATTGTTTTTTTACTAGAGTTATTAGAGTATTTTTGGCCACAATCACACTTACAGAACATTAGAAGACTGATTGCACGAACTCTTTCGATTTAAAAAAAATATTATATGTATTTCACGGACCTAAGGCAGGGGTGTAGTCACTACTGTACAATATATTATATATATGAATGGATCTATATACAAACTGTTCACGCTCCGCACCAGGTAATTTTTACGCTATCACTCTACTAATATTTTATCTCTATGATGTGTCCAAATGCACACAAAGACTAGAACTTGCTATGTACCCGAGTTTCTTGTTGTCATGTCCGTTCAAATTTGACTGCCGGCTCTTCTCAGCAAATGCAACCTTCCGATCCGGTATTAGAGTACCTATTAGAGTTAGACTTTTCATAAGTGCCTGCGAAGGTTTATTTGAATAAATGATTTTGAATTTGAATTTGAATTTTTCAAGCAGATGGTAATTTCAGTAGCTTCAATACACATAGTGGCTGAATAAGTGGCTTTCACTTTGACATGGTTTTTAGGGTTCCGTAACCAAAGGGTGCCGAACGGGTACCTCATAACCCTCCGCTGTCCGTCGTCCGTCCGTCTGTCTGTTTGTGGAATATATCTCATGGACCGTAAAACGTAGAAACTTGAAATTTTCACAGAATATGTATTTCTATTGCCGCTATAACTTAAGTAATAAAAATGAAATAAAATTATGAAATAAAGGGAAACTCATACGAGAAACGAACTTTTGGTGTTTTTTTTGATATGCCTACTATTTATTTCATAGTCAATGTGTGCTAGTTAATGGTATTTTATAACTATTCTAAGTGTATTCGATGATAAAGTCAAACAAAATCACTAAAATATTTCGCCCCCACGCACCCATCTCTTTTTGTCACATCAAAAAACTGTAATTTGGTCTCTTACCATGCGTTTGCTATTGTAACACGTAGGTAATTTGCTAGCTATTACAGTGGTTAAATATTATAGAAATATTTCCAGAGAAATATTTCAACGTATAACGATATTTTAAATGATAGTACTTTTTAAGCTTTCGCGAACTAAATTCATTGTAATATTAATGTATCGGGTTTAATGTATCAGTTCATTCGTGACCACGATCAATGCAACGTGATCGAAACGTCGAGGTTAGTCAAAATAAAATTTTGATTATATAACTGGAGCAAACACACAGATGACGCGTGTCAAAATAATAAATAAATATCCTGGGACATTCCTCACACATCAATCTAAATCAATTAAAAAAAAATATAATCTAATATATATCAATTAATAAATTATTTAAAATCAGTGAAAAAATGGGGCACAATGTTCTTCTTTTAAAACTGTTTCGTGCGGAAAGGGAACTCGCATAAGGCTGCATCTCCACCAGAGATGTGTAGCGAGGAATATCTTTAACTGACAAATAGGATAGCTTCATTTTCACGTTAAAAATCGAATGCCAGCCTAACTAAATCAATCTTGTGACATTATGGTAAGTACAAAAAAAGATACACTTGGTTTTCATAAGGATCTATTTAGATTTATGTCTGTGGGGTAGGTACTGTATTGCTGGCTCCACATGTCTCACCGTCACATCGTGAAGGTGTCATGACTGATGTGTGGGAATGCACCTGGAGGTCACATGAATAAACACACAGTTGACAGTGACAGAATATGACCGATTAATACAAGACCATTTCATTCAACTGAATTTACGTTAAATGGCGGTTCTCAATAAGGCCTCCATTTGTAATCTAACCCCTCTCTCCCTTATTCATATATCTTTTTAACTAAATCATTGCAATAGTGTGCCCCGTCTCACTCTTTCGATCACCAAATGTCACCTGTCAGATAAAGACTTCGGAATTTTAGCTAATCTAATAGTGTTTGATAACTTTATTATTAATAAGGGAGTTAAATTTAAAAATAATATTTTGTTATTTCACATGACATTTTCATAAAATGTACCCTCATAACTTGCTATAACTTTTTGTGGACTTTTTTATCCCCGCAGTAATTTTTACGCTGACTTATTACATGAGATGATTTAAACCAAGTCTAGTAAAGCCAGGTTTAAAGATAGTCCTGGCTCTTTTTGTTATATGACTTTAGGAAGTGTCGGATATATTTAAAATCTAGGTTTTAGACTTGATTTAATTATTATTAAACTATCTCGCATTATAAGGGTATTAGAGTAGAACAAAAATATATATTGAGACACTATTTCTAGATACTAATTCAATTTTGATAATAAATAGCGAAAGTGAACGGCATGGCGCGTTTATTCAAGCGAACGCCAGCTTTAATACTGTCACAAATGACATCAAAGGAAAGTTAATTATCATATCTTTTTATTTTTGCTTATGCAAATAAAAACGGTAAACAGAACGTTAACGAATGCTTTCTCTCTTTTGCTGAATATTCAAAAACAGATTGAAGTTAAATTAAGTGAAACGAAATTGTTTAAGTCTATTGTGACCTAGTTATTTTCTGAATTAATACAAACGGTCTTTGTTTTTAGAAAGAAATTATAATTATTGTTATCGGTTTATAATTACGTAAACTATATATAATTTTCTCTTCTAACAATGAAAAACTTAGAAGGGAGCTGTCTCTACAATGCAGATGCTGAATCACTCCGTAAGTACACAGATTTTCATCTTGAAGGTCTTGAATGCCAGCCAGGCTGGAAACCTGGCTGATGTCATGATATATTCCTTCAACAAAACATATTTTTTAAATCTGTTTAGACTTGATATGCTTGCTATGTTTGACCACAATCTCAACATGGTAAGTGATGTGGCTCTAGGTAACATTCAAATCCTAGAAGGAACTGGCTCTCAAATGCAGCTGTCAGAACATTCCGATAGGTGCTTGAGCCAGTCAGGTGGGTACTTCAAAGTAACCTACCGTGCTATGGTTTCCTCGCGATGTTTTCCTTCGCCGAAAGTTCAAGCTCATAGTAGGATTCGAACCCGGGACCTTCGTCTCAGCATACGACGTCACTGAGCTAAAAGGCCTTAGCATGTTTTGAAAATAGTAATTGCTGAGTTTATTGCAGGCTGGTCTCAGCAAATGCAACCTTCTGAACCGGCATTAGGAACAGACTAATCGTAAGTGCCTTTCTTTTTTTATACCACTAAGGTTGCAAACAAGCATACGGCCCGACTGATGGTAAGCAGTTACCGTAGCCTATGTAGGCTTGCAATACCAGGGGTATCACTCGCGCGTTCACCCCACTGCAGGCGAAAGTTTATTTTAAAAAAAAATCTTAATTTTGAATAGCTCAAAGTCAGTCGAGCCTACCAAGGTCTTTTGCTGTGGCTTATACCTAAGAATCGAATATTCCAATTAAAAATACAATTCTTATTTCAAAACTAAAAACAATTCTTATTTTTAGGGTCGGCAACGCGCGAGTGATACCCCTGGTGTTGCAAGCGTCCATAGGCTACGGTAACTGCTTACCATCAGGCGGGCCGTATGCTTATTTGCCACCTTAGTGGTATAAAAAAAAAAAAAAAAACTAAACATTTATCCTGATTGTAGTAAATACTGATAGGAAATACTTTGCACTGCGAAAACTACAACATTAAAAGTTTCAAAGTTGGAGTTTGAGCTTTCAACTTTTCAATAGAGTACTCATCAACAAAAGGAAAGTATGTTTCAGAAAATGACACTATCAATTCCAAAGTTATTTATTATTATTTTCAAGTAGTTGTTTGATAAAAGGTGAAATTTATGCTAGTTTGCACTTTACTTAAATATATTTATTTCGTTAATTTTTAAGATTCGTTTTCCTTCTTTTTAAAAATAAAAGACAAAATATTTTTAAACGTAATATGATGGTAAAACTGCCGAGGGATTATACATAATATAGATAGGGCTACGGAAATTTAAACCAAGAGTATAACCATAAAATATGCTCAGAGATTGTAAAATAAAACACGGTTTTTCCATAAAGATTTACCTCCGTCAAATCCCAAATTGACACGACTCGAGCTACAATTTTAAAAGAATACAGCGACAGTTTATTCGAAACTATATACTAATTATAGAAAGCTAGAGACTAAAATGTTTTAATAGAAATTTGTATAAATCACGCTTTCAGAAACATACTCAGTAGTTTTCCGAAACTAGAAAACATTTCCTTGAACCATGCCCACTGATTAATTAAGTTACTCTAACTGTTTCTTGTTTTGTACAGAGCTGATGAAATTAGAGCTTTAGAAGATGTATCCCCACTTTATACTTAAGTTTCCTTGGAACTAGTTTTCTCTTGCGGCTTTACGTGCCAGAACTTTGATTTGTAGAGGATTTTCCTGATAACTTGCGTTGATCATAACATTATATGTACCCACTTAGAAGCTAATTTCTATATACAAGATGGACATTTTTGAAATGTTAGAACATGTTGCGATTATAGTAAAGCGTCAAAAATATATAAAATTTATAATGTGTCAATCATTTTTGCCTCCCAGATGTCTTTTCCTATGCACTAGCGGGTTCAAAATTCGAAATGATTTATTCAAATAGGCCTTTTGCTATGGATAGTCCGGCTCTAATATCGGTTCAAGTGGCAAGCCGAATCCTTCCTCAACACTCTTTTTATCATTTATGGATTCTGCCTAAAATAGAAAAGTAAAACAACAAAAGATTCCATAACTTTATGACGCACGAAACTAAACTTTCCATGCAAAAACACCCAGAAGGTTGACGAAAAGATTTTTGCATACGAAAAATTATATAATAACATAAAAGTTGAAGACTTGAATGGACTTCGTGTTATAAAACTTGGGAACATTGCCAGTACAATAAAAACCAGTAGCGCGACGACGGTCAGAATGCTCGACGAAGGTCAAGGAATCCCAATAGGGGCAGAATAGGGCTGCTACATAAGGTTATATTGCTTGTACCTACTTAATTGAAAGCTGGCGATAAAATACGCAAAGTAAGGCAAAGGCCAAAGGTATTAGGGCAAAAATATGTAGATTTTTACAAATTGTTAACCTTCCAGTGCCTTTGTGTCACCCAGATTTAACAAAATATGACGTCAGCATTCTTTGAAGTGGTCGATATTGATTTTGATGCAGAATTAATACACGTCGTTAGTGTGTACAAAATAAATCATTTTAATCAGCATAACAATAAATAATTCAGACCTTGGAAATCAGATTACATAATAAACGTACCTAGTTATTGCGATAATTAGCCACTTTATGTGATGTGAACCATTCTAGATAGATACTAATCTCATTTGTACTGACCGATGCAACTAATTGCTCGATAAATCTATATCTCTCAAATTACCCGGATTAGTTAGCTATAAGGTCAAAATAATTGCTATGCTATAAAGAATAGAAAGTCAATTCTAGAATACGGAAAGTCGAGATTAAAACAATTGAATTTGAAATCTGTACTAATGATATTAGGTTTATTTTCGAATAACAAGATTTATTCTTGAGATTTCTTGAGAGATCTGAGTTTTGATCTCGTTCTAATACGGACCTAAGAGTTAGAGTGGATGAGATGAGCAGATGAACAAGAGGTGAGGTTATATTATCTCGCAGTAGACTGGAAAAAGCAGAGAATGATGCTATTTAATATGAAGTATAATTGGTATAATGGAGACTACATGGACTTGTCACATTATCAATCTCTGGATAAGTCTCGTATAAACTTTCCTCTATTCTATAATAATGAAATACAAAAACAGTTCCAATTTCAAATTAATTAATAACCAGGGGTCCAATTCTGCTATTGGACTTTTTGGCGGAAACTTGAAGAGTGATGTTGTGTTTTCATTTTTATTTTCATAAATTCGTGTATTTTGAGTTTTATTGCATACTAGCTGTCCCCCACGGTTTCACCCGCGTTCCCGGGATAAAAAGTAGCCTATGTCCTTCTCCATACCATAGGCTATATGCATGTCAAATTTCATCGCGATCGGTTCAGCGGTTTAAGCGGGAAAGCGTAACAGACAGACAGACAGAGTTACTTTCGCATTTATAATATTAGTTAGGATTATCGGTGGTATTTTATCCAATAAAGATCAATTCATGTGCACCAGTGAAGTGAATTGAAATGAATCATGTGTATCGGGCCTTTTCAAGTTTTCTCAAGAAGTCCGTGAAAAGTTTTGGTACATCCACCATTGTACTAAAACAAGACTTTTATGGACTGACTTAGGACTATGTGAAAGTGATTTATTGTGACTAGAACTTATAATATAACTGGAAAATGGCAAAATACACACACATAGACAAAAAAAATAAAAAAACTGCTATTAAAATTAGGACATATACCATTGAGGTGCTTTTGTGAAATCGAACTTAATTGAATTAACCTATAAAAAAATCAGGGATTGTTAAACTGTACAAAATCATTAGACAGTATCCAACGCATCAACATCTAGTAAATTGGGCAGAACTGACAGGCGAATAAGGAGAACAGCCTCGATCAGTGACCGGATACCTAACGAATATTTTATTCAGACCTGTCAATCCTCCTTTCAGTTTTCATGCGTTTCGGCCACAGACGTTTTGATCGAGAATATTTTTGGGTAAAAATATTTTTCTCAGTTTGGTGGATATTGGGTAAATTTAATCCATCAGGTAGACTATGCAATAGTAGATGTATCACCCAATAATAACATATTTTTCAACACACGCACTCGTAAAGTGACATTTATTGCAAAATACAAGTCTGTTTTTTCCTCGCAAGTGTGTTGAAAAATGTCGTATGACAAGCGTGTGCATTGATTATTACACTCTCGGCTCACGCGCTTAATACCGCCTGGAGTGCTAATAACCAACTTTGCACACATGTATCATAATGTACTATTATTGTAAAAAGCCTACTGGTAAATCTATAACAGTTTAACAGTGTAAAGGTGAAACTATAACATAAGTATCCATATATATCCATCTAGAACTATAGAATATTAAATGAGTATAACAAGATAACACTTAATACAAGGGGCTACTTGCTTTGCTAATATAAGTGCATTAAGAAGTGCGGTTCGAAACTACTATAGCCTTATCTCCAATAATGAGGCACTTAATAGCGTTCTCTTCCCATTCAAACTTTTTTATTACTTACTGAAAAAACTTAGAGGAATGTCTGTAATTTCTGTTGGAAAAGGTATGAAAAATTAAATACAACTACGATGTTCTTTCACTTCATTATTTTTCTCTTTTTTATACGACTTTGTAAAAGGAGTATCTTACTCTGTATATTCTAGCTTGCATTTGCCCCGTGCACCGATGAATACGGCATAAAGTACCTGAAGAAAAATACCATTTGGCAATTGTAGATACTCTTCACAATGTACGCTTCTTCAAATGCAAATTTATATTAAAATATTACTTTAATTTACCATATAATATAAGCCACGCGTCACCTATTCTAATATATTATAATAAAGAACCACTTTTATACCACAATTATCCGCGTTATAACCCAAAAATATATACAAAGAAATATGGCGTCGTAATCGACTGGATGGCTTCACTTATTACTTTGAAATACATAAAAGTATACAAGATACAAAGGCCAATAAAAATCCTCATAAATTCAGTAATGTTTCTATAATATTAAGTTGATATGAGGAAATATGTTAATTCGGCTAATGCATACTATAAGAACGCATAAAATTAAACATTGTTTAACAAAAAATGCATATTATGTGATCGGAATAAGAAATAACACATTTTTTTTTAAATTAATTTAGATACTATTATGAAATAACTTTAACTAAATTCAAATTCAACAATCGTTTTTTCAATTTAGGCTCTCATTAAGGCACTTACGAACATTACAATTGATTCTAAGACCGGTTCGTAATACACTTTTTAAACGTACCTCTTCGAATTCATCAAAATGCGAATTTCATTGAAGGGTGCAAAACTAGTACAAACACATACTTTATTAGATAACCCGCAATTTTCATCTCAACCCATCCACCCAGTGGCCTTTGAAAAATGATCTCATATTCCTCGTCGACGAATTGATTTGTATGAAAGTCTGATTGTATAAGTATGGGGTATAAACCTACTCATTCAAATCGCTTTATAATTTCATTGTGTTAATTTTTCTGAAATAATAATAAAACTAGCTATTCCGCGTGGTTTCACCCGTGTTCCCGGGATATAAATAGCCTATCTCCTTCTCCATTCCATAGGCTATCTGCATGCCAAATTTCATCGTGATCGGTTAATAGTTAAGACGTGATAACGTAACAAACAAACAAAGCACGATCGCATTTATAATATTAGAATTTAAACAAAATCTAAGTCTTGGAATCTATTTCTGGGATTAACATAATTATGTAATAAACTAACTATAGCCCAGATCTAGGAATGGCAATGTGCCCGAGAGACGTGCGTGACTCTCTCTTTCTTTCCTTCTCTGTTTCAATCTCTACTAACCTCTGCCTACATCTTAAAAATAATTGACGTCTTCTTCTGTTCAATTGTCTTTTCATAATGGCTACCTACTAAATTGAACGATATAAGCAAACTTATAGTATATTTTATACTATATTCACATTATTTTCCCTCACACTGTCTCAAGAAAACACAGGAAAAAGGCTGGGAAATATTGTATACTTTAGAAGCGGCGCCTTGAACCAACAATGTCGCGTTACTTGCACACATCGAACCTAATGTAAGTCAAGTGGTTCATTTCCACTGGAAAATCCTGAGACGGGGACAAAGAAATGTAAAAAAATGAATATAGAAATGGTATAGGGAATACCTACCTACCTGGTGCCTTGGTGATCGTAGCAGTGATCAGAAGTAATTGTTATCCCAACGCGAATGACTTAGAGAGCAATTTTATTTTTTTCAGCAGATATAACTTAAAATTCCTCTTTCCTAATACGCACAGCCAAGCTTTGGAATGCTCTCGCTGACAACGTGTTTCCAGACACACGCAACATAGCTTTATGCAAACCAAGAGTGAACAGGCATCTTATGGGCACGCTCATCCCACCCTAGACTACATCTTCGCTTACTATCAGGCGGGATTGTAGTCAAGCGTAAGCCCATGTTAGATTAAAAAATAATATATTACTAACATAGTTTTATTTCATAAGCAAAAATAGTTTACATATAAACCTCTGTTGTAATAATAACAATATGTTTTTTTAAAGCGACACATACGAGTACTTAAAAGATAGCAGTTCTAGAGTCGTTTACAAGTCTCTGGTCGCGGCACTCCCGTACTTTAGTAAATGTGCCTCAGAACGGGAACCTAATGGCATTGGATCGTCGGCACACAATCGCCCATAAACAACATGATTGCATCTAGGATGTACAGGATTTATGGTTAGTATATTATTGTAATTATAATTATATCAGCTTTATGACTTAAGGGACGTTTGACCCTATCTCAAGTAGGAGTCAAACGGTAATTGGTGTCGTAAAAGTAACTAAAGGGGCCAGGGTATGGGCAGCAATGTCCACTTAAGGACCCCTATCTATAACAATCAGCCTGGCAAGCGTTGTTATTATGATAGTCATATGTTATCACTTATTCTTTAGCAAGGCCTATGTAGATCATCTTAAGTTTACTTTTTCGACACATATTGGAATGTGTTCTTAAAATAAATGGAAAATACTTTTTTTTCCAATTCCATACATATAAGTTTTTCATTATCTCACTATTTATCTCGAAAACACAGTTTCATATTTCAAATAAAAAGGTTCAAAGAAATTCCTAAATTAGAACTCGAGAGAGAGTAGGTAAGTATTTTCATCTCGAAGGGAATCAGAATTAAGTGACTCGTGACATGAAAAGGCACAAATGTGATGAAAATCTTTTACCTTATTTAATCTGAGTCAATTAACATTTTTATTATATATTTTACGGTTGGTAAATAAAAATAAAAATCTATACTGGGTGGAGATTTCGAGATGGCATATTTTCGGAACCTATGTTTGGTTAGTCATGCTGAACAACTTTTACTACGGGACCAACACTGAATTCTCAAAAAAAAAAATACTTTTCATACATTATGATCGAGCAAGGTTGACATTTACTATGGGAAGATAATTTTTTTTTTGAGAATTCACCATTGGTCCCATAGTAAAAGTTGTTCAGCATGACTAACCAAACATAGGTTCCGAAAATATGCCATCTCGAAATCTCCACCCAGTATAGATTTTTATTTTTAAAAGTATATTATATTATAGTTTATTTTTAAATAATTAAAAGAAATAAAATACATGTCTGCTCTTCCAAAAACTAAAAAGTAAAAAATATATAACCAGTCGCACTCGAGATTTCGGGGTGATGTGTAAGGATTCTAACGCGACTCCATACATCCAAATTTGTTCAGGAATATAAAGGTTATGGTGGAATAAAGAAACTCACAAACTCACCCCAACTCTGAAAATATTACACTCCTTTTGTGGGTAGTCGTGTAAAAAAGTGAGTTACGTCATAGACTATATTACTTGCAAAGGAAAAATTCATAAAAAATCATAAAAAAATGTGGAATACTCGTTTTTCCTTGGATAATTAGATAAATATCATGCACAAATAAAATCAACCATTACGAATAAACAGCCTAATACTTACGTAGTTCACACATGTAAGTCATTGGAGGCTATTAGTTTAGCCTCCAATAACTTACATTTCGAAATAAGAATCAGAAACGCACACGATAATTAAAAAAAAACACTAACTACGAGGGTGTGACAGACAGGGTTTTTAAAGGATCCCTAAAATGGAGGAGATCTACAAAATGGCACACGTTTATGACATAAATCCCGGTGAGGCTATTTCAAGAGGGTAGTTTTATTAACATTTCGCTTGAGGAATTTTTTGATGAAGGTTTAGTGGTGAGCCGTTGAATTAAGGTTTAGGAATTATCTATAATAGCTAGTTTGAGTTGTGGCCACTAGAGTTAATTTAGATTTTTAAACGATTGTTTCAGACTTGTTAATTTAATGTTATGTTGATATGTTGATGTTACATTATTTACTTGTTATGTTGATGTTACATTATAATGTGGTATAAACGCTTGCCTATTGATGTTTGCTGTAATTCATGATGTCTTCAGTGATTTAATTGGCAACGCGCTATTGAGATTTCCTTGAAATTTCTATTATTTTCCGAACTCCACTTATTGTTGCAGATTGTTTTTCCATTAAAATATAGTATAGTAACTAGACTCTATGTATGTCAGTGAGTTTATTGCAGTTTAAAAAATTACGCGTAGTTGTTAGGATTTCAAGGTAGAATTAAGGAGGTTGATTGTGCCAGTGACTTTCCCTCATTATTTTATTTTTGTTTAAATCTTTCAATTTATTCAGTCTTATCAAAACTTAACTTATGTAGTAATAGCGTCAGAGACTGCCAAGCGATACAAACACCATGATTAAGGTTCTGTGGTATCAGGATTCGGTGGGCGTAGTGCAGGCAATGAAACAACGTAATACTATCGCTTCGGAAAACTCCCGTATGAGGAGAAGAAGCGACGCAACAAACTCCTCATGGGCCCCGATAGGTTTACTGTTATAATATTACAATTAATTAGGTAATCACTTCACTTCACAATCTTAGTCTTAACTTATAATAAGTTACAGAACCGGGTAAAACAATGATCGTACTGATCTGTGTCTAGCTCGAGAGCTTGTGAAAAACTAACTCTTACAATTACAAATACCCTCACTTTTATATGCTTTTCTATTTGCGTTATGGTCAGTGTTACCACATCACTCAATCCTTCTACCATAATAATATTATCCAACCAATATGAATAAATATCTAGTAAATATCTAACATTCGGCCTTTCCTGACATCAAGTTTGTCCTCAAACTTCGCGTAACAAATAAAGTTATCAATATCGTAAAATAATACAGATAAATATACATCACTTTTACTCAGATGGATCCATCAACATCCACTATTCTTTTTCTCAGATGGATCCATCAACATCAGTTCAACTATCTCTAAAACTAATACTGACAGTGTATACAGACAGTTATCAACTCCAACCAAAATCAATCACCAAATATTATCTTATCTATCCCATCTTTCTATCCCATCTTTCTATCCCATCTTTCTATATCTATCTCCTCTATCTATTTCTATCCCATCAATCTATATCTAACCCATCTATCTATATCTATTCCCCTTATTTTTTTTTTGCCAGAATTTGCATTCCGACAGTGTACATACCGACAGTGAATACAGTCAGTTATCAACTCCAACCAGAATCAATTACCAAATATTATCTTATCTATCCCATCTATCTATATCTCTCCCATCTATCTATTTCTATCACATCTATCTATTTCTATCACATCTATCTATATCTATCCCATCTATCTATACCTATTCCCTTTTTTTTGCCGAAAGTGTAGTTTAACATTCCACAAGGTGTAAGTAGCAGTTTATAGATTTCTTACACTTTGTCAAATAGCTAACATGCAAACATTTGTTATATAACATTTTAGATTAACGGTTACATTACATATGAATTAAACACGAATAAATATTAAACTCTCTATCTATCCTTTCCCTCCTTTTCTTCTTTTATCTTCATATGAATTAGACTATAATTAAAATACAATACAACATTTTAAAATCCAAATTTCTAATAATCGTCATCTCTATGCTTATCTATTTTTTTCTTATAATTATAACTTTCCTTATAATTTCTAATCTTTTCTAATACCTTCTTATCTCTCCTAAACTTTTCTAATCTCTCCTAATCTTTTTTATCTCTCCTAATCTTTTTTTATCTCTCCTAATCTTTTATCTCTCCTAATCTTTTATCTCTCCTAATCTTTTATCTCTCCTAATCTTTTATCTCTCCTAATCTTTTATCTCTCCTAATCTTTTATCTTTTCTAAGCTTTTATCTTTTTTTCTAATCTTTTCTATTCTCTCTTTTTATTCAGATGGCTATATTAACATCTAATTCATTATATTCATGAGATGGCTATATCAACATCTATTAATTTTATTCAGATGGCTATATCAACATCTATTAATATTATTCAGATGGCTATATCAACATCTATTATTATTATTCAGATGACTATATCAACATCTATTCATTTCTATCAATCAACATCTATTATTATTATTCAGATGGCTATATCAACATCTATTAATTTTATTCAGATGGCTCTATCAACATCTATTAATTTTATCCAGATTGCTATATCAACACTTAACCTCTCTTCTCTTTTTAATCGTTACTGGTCATACCAACTATTTTCTTATAAGAAGTGTCTCTTCAAATATTCATTCACGCTCTTGCTACTTAAAACTGTATATCTGTCATCATACCGCACGTCTGTCATCAAGACTGCACGTCTGTCATCAAGACTATATGTCTGACATCAAGACTGCACGTCTGTCATCAAGACTGCACGTCTGTCGACAAGACTGTACATATGTCATCAAGTTTCTATTTTTTTTTTCAATATTTTATTGAAGAAAACTGCATGTCCGTTATCAAAACTGCATGTCCGTCATCAAGACTGCACATCTGACATCAAGACTGCACGTCTGTCATCAAGACTGCATATCTATCGTCAAGACTGTACGTCTGTCATCAAGACTTTTTCAACACAAGATTTTATTGAAGAACTTATTTGCGTTTTTGTTGTCGAGTTTATAAATAAATGAATGGACATCTGCTTTCTTTTTATCACAATTAAACCTGTATCTTATCGAACCTAACTAGCGTAAATTCTATGCTTTGATACCTACATCTTATACCTCTTCTCTCTCTCTCTCAATATTATTTCATCTTATCAGTGTCCTTACAAGTGTTTTATATATTTTTATAGGTACATTTTTTTATAAACTATTATTCCGTATGTTGCTGATGTTAAAGCGGAAAACTAAAGACTACACCGTGAAAAACATCTAAACTTCTTAATCTAAATTTCTAACCATATTTTTCACACATTTCATCCACCTTTTTCTACTTCTATTTACTATTATCTACTTTCATATTCATAAATCTTTTAGTCTCAATATCACGATAATATTATGATCCAATCTTTTTCTTATTTCTATTTACTACTATCTACTTTCATATTCATAAATCTTTTAGTCTCAATATCACGATAATATTATGATTCAATCTTTTTCTACTTCTATTTACTACTATCTACTTTCATATTCATAACTCTTTTAGTCTCAATACCATGATAATATTATAATCTAAGCGAGTCTGACCAACAATCCAACGCCGATACGGCCTCACGGTGAATCACACGTCCACGGTGAATCACACGTCCAATCACATTCTGGTGTGAAAAGCTCTAACAGATATACCTGAAACCAATGAAGTCCAGCACAGTAATAGATCATTTCACTTGGCCATTTCTGCCTACATTTGCGAGCCAATTTTGCTATTAATCGATTTAGTTTGATAATTTTTCTAACGCTTACTCATATTAACCAGAGATCTAGAGTTAATTCCTACTTATCAACTTTATGAAGGGAAAATCTCGTCAATTCAAAGTAAACTAAGTACTAATTGTGTGTTGCTTTTTGAGTGCATAGTGTTCAGATCATATAGCAGATTTTATTTCGAATGACGATGTTTCATTCAGTTCACTTGTGTGTGTGCCTCCCCCTGTCTACTTTATTTTTGCTATTTATTCTTATATCTGTGGAAAGTTTTAATTAGCTTTCAATATCTATGTAATTAAGAACCTTTAATTAAGAAACTTTGTTAATTAAGAACCTAGCTGTTAGTTTCCATAAGCAAATAAAATAAAATAAAATAAATCTCAGGCAGGAAGTACAGTTTAGAAACCCAAATGTAAACTTTACTAAGATCAACCAATCATAACAGCTACACCAAACACTTTGTTTCACACACACTACCCTAAGGGAGAAAGCCTCAGCTTTATAGTTTTAACTTCTATAAAAGTACACCACACAAAGCTTTTGCTAACAGACTCAGACTACTCGGGCGCCAACGCTCATTTTTAACGAGCTGCGACTACTAATCTTCTGCACAGTTAACGTCAAGAAAACGAATTTGAACTCTACATCGAACTCTACATTGAACTCTACATCGAACTCTACATTGACTACATTGACCTCTACATGGACCTCTACATGGACCTCTACATGGACCTCTACATGGACCTCTACATGGACCTCTACATGGACCTCTACATGGACCTCTACATTGACCTCTACATTGACCTCGTAACTTGAACTCGTAACTCGTAACTTGAACTCGTAACACGTAACTTGAACTCGTAACACGTAACTTGAACTCGTAACACGTAACTTGAACTCGTAACACGTAACTTGAACTCGTAACTCGTTACTTGAACTCGTAACTTGTACTCTTAAAACTCTAACTTGAACTCGTAACTTGAACTCGTAACTTGAACTCTTAAAACTCTAACTTGAACTCTAACTTGAACTCTAACTTGAACTCTAACTTGAACTCTAACTTGAACTCTTACTTGAACTCTTACTTGAACTCTAACTTGAACTCTAACTTGAACTCTTACTTGAACTCTTACTTGAACTCTTACTGGAACTCTTACTGGAACTCTTACTGGAACTCTTACTTGAACTCCTATTTGAACACTTACTTGAACTCTTACTTGAACGCTTACTTGAACTCTTACATGAACTCCAACTTGAACTCTAAATGGAACTCGAATTCTAACTTGAACTCTTAAGTGAACTCGAAATTGAACTCTTAATTGAACTCCGTATTAAACTCTAAATTGAACTCCGTATTAAACTCTAAATTGAACTCTAACTCTAAAGTGAATTCTAAAATGAACTGTAAATTGAACTGTAAGTTGAACCCTTAATTGAACTCTAAATTAACTGTATTGAACTCTAAATTTAACTCTAAAGTGAATTCTAAATTGAACTGTAAATTGAACCCTTAATTTAACTGTACATTGAAAATGATACAAGTCTTTAGAACCTTGAATTAAATTGGGAATAGTGTGAATACTGGAACCGCTTCATACGCCCAGAAGAACTGAACTATTAAAATAACTCAAATCTATTTTTTTTTTTTAATTAAGTACCTATTTCTTGTGAATTTAATATTAATATCTCTAAATAAATTAAGTAAGATTTTAGATTTTTAGTTGTTTTTGAGATTCTTCATGGCAAACCCTTACCAGCAAGTTCTAAATTATTCAAATGAATCATGATATCTGTTCTATTATTTTTGTTTAAGCTGTAAGTTTCTTTTAAATATGTTAAAATAAAATCACTAATATTTACTGAAAAATTAACAGTGTTATTTTCGTTAATTAGAAATTGTTTCTCAGGAGAAACATGTTGATCAGGTACTTTAGACTATACGTTTGTCGAATGAGCTACCTATTACCACCATTATAGTCATGTATATATCTAGCAGTCAGCTATGTATTCAATTTAAAAATAATTATCAAAATACTTTACAATTAAAACCAGAAACACAGTTTTAATAGTTCGGGAGCCTATGGATTCAAAAATAAGCTGTAATGTTGTATGCCAATAAATTATATTTTTTGCAAAATGAAGAAACTAATCGGAGTCATATATAACTTTTTATAACATATATTCTATTATCACTTTGTTACAATTTTTATTATGAGTCGAATGTTACTTGAAATAAATGTATTTTATTATTTTATTTATTATTATTATAACACACTCAAATAAAATTTACCACTAACTTCATTCCACGTTTGCTACTTCAGATTAACCCAGCATGGTAGTACTTATTCAAAGTTAATTAATTCAATACAAAACACTAAAAAATAACAAAATATTTTTGTTATCCGGGTTGTAGTCCGGTACATGAACCGACTCAAGTCTCAACCTTAAAACATTGTCTTTTGAACGTCCTATAAATATTTCATATCTATCACTGTGTCAATAGATCTGGGGGAATTCTTTCAACAAACTACACTTATGGAGCAACCGGCAAAATAAGGAGAATCACCCAACTAGTTAGATAGCTAATGAATTAATTTATCGCACAATTAGTGAATAGTAATTCATTTTAAAACTTATGTTTTTACAAAGTATCTTCCTTCCTTCCTTTCTAGGATATATATCATGTTAAATTGCTACACCCTATTATAGGGTCATATGTATAGAATTTTAAATAGGTACCCAACGTACCTATACATATTGTAATAAATAATTGAGCTTACACTATACTTTTAACCAATAAAATCTAGCTAACTTGACTATATTTTCAACAATAATTAAATTATTTAACCGTTCCCCAGATATTTTCACAATCTATTAACAATCAACATGAAATCGACTCACCAGATAAGTGTTCAGGCAATTTGTATACACCAACATTCAGGCACCACTATATGTACATCAGATAGCCACTCGCATGGCACACCCGGCGCCAACTTGTGTCACTGGTCGCTACCAGCATGAACTATACTGCAAGCGTGCCGCCCGCGCCGTCATCGGTCTATTATTCCGTCTAACATTCGTGTATTGGCACGCGCATTTCACAACCAGCCACAAATGCACTTATTTTAAGGTATCAAATCACTTGATTAGACTTTATTCTTTCGTTCGTTACTTGTTCAAAGTTCTCAGGAACGTAGTCTTTTCAAACTATGTGGAAACAATCCAAGTACGGTTTTCATTGCCTCTCTTTATCCCAATTTCTGATAATAGCGTCAGAGACTGCCAAGCGATACAAACACCATGATTAAGGTTCTGTGGTATCAGGATTCGGTGGGCGTAGTGCAGGCAATGAAACAACGTAATACTATCGCTTCGGAAAACTACCGTATGAGGAGAAGAAGCGACGCAACAAACTCCTCATGGGCCCCGATAGGTTTACTGTTATAATATTACAATTAATTAGGTAATCACTTCACTTCACAATCTTAGTCTTAACTTATAATAAGTTACAGAACCGGGTAAAACAATGATCGTACTGATCTGTGTCTAGCTCGAGAGCTTGTGAAAAACTAACTCTTACAATTACAAATACCCTCACTTTTATATGCTTTTCTATTTGCGTTATGGTCAGTGTTACCACATCACTCAATCCTTCTACCATAATAATATTATCCAACCAATATGAATAAATATCTAGTAAATATCTAACAGTAGTTGTCATATGAAGTATAGCTATACAAAACACTGTAAACGCTTCTTCGGCAGATATTTTCATTCCATAACCACATGAGAGTAGAGAAGGGTTTTATACTACCCCATATTTTATCAAAGTAAAATATTACATGTCTAAATGGCACATTGCCAACTCGGTCGTGATTTTGACAGCAAGGTCATCTAGGTTATCAAACACAGAAATACATTTATTTATAGTTATAAAGCCGCTGCTTGGAAAAGCTTTTCACGAATAAAATCAACTAAGTTATTAACCAATTCATTTATTAGTTGAGTGATTAACTAAGATATAAATAAATAGGTTTTATTTATGGTAGAAGGAAAGTAACAATGATAAAAATACTATGGCGCACTGATTTATTTTTACATTCTTGAATCCAAAATGTACCTAAGAACTCCGATCCGGTGGTAGAGTCAACTATAACGTTAACAAGTGCCTCACCAGAGACTAATTCGAATAAATATCTTTTTGACATGATTTGAAAATTATGAAAAACTACAGTTAAAAAGTGGTATTTCACTACTGGCCACATAAATAAGCTCAGAGTCACTCAGCGAGCATGAAACGAGCTATGCTCAGAATTTCTCTAAGTGACAGGTTCCGAAATGAGGACATTCGTAGGAGAATGAAAACGACGGACATAGCTCGTAGAGTTAGTAAGCTGAAGTGGCAATGGGCGGACCACATCGCTCGAAAAACCGATAACCACTGGGGAAGAAAGGTTCTCGAGATGTGAGCACGTAATGGAAAGCGCCGAGCGGGACGACCAGGTGGACTGACGAACTGTACCCCGAGTGTAAAGAATTGACGTTAGTACACGCTTACTAATGCGTTTGCATTTACGACAATTCTCTATAGGAATTGGCACGGCAGCGGAATACTCATCGTACTAATTTCTCCCATACTTTATAGTTAACGCAAACGCATTAATAAGAGAGTGTAGAGTTTACTTTACACTCGGGGTACTGGTCAGAGCGGCTGGGCGCCACTGGATGCAAGCGGCCCAAAACAGTAGAAATCACGTGGTAACTTACTAAACATAATTAAATTTTAAAAGCCAAGCAATTCTTTATTCAAAACCCCATTAGAGAAATACTTTAATTTGATACTTTCGACAACAAGTTACAACTCAATTCATACTTCATTTTCCACAACATTCGAGAACATCCAACATAAAAGTAAACCACGTTACAGGTACAACGTAAAGGGAAATGTGAAAATTCAGCGGAAAGGCATTCCTGTACACAACAAACCTTTTTAGGGGCTGAATACACGCTGCCATCCGTGGAGAGTAGCCGAGTGCGTCCGAAATACCCGCTATGGACTTTGGCTAGTTTGAAAGACCCTTGGCTTTTCATTCATGAAATTGAAATTTGTAACGCGGCAGCTGTCTCCCTTTTCTCCTCGTGTCGTCGCACTCAGATCACGCCTGCGCCTTACGATTAGAACGTATGAATTTAGTAAAACAAGAGCAAGTCGCAGACGTCGCTATATAATAAAAGTCACCCCTTTTTCGGGATCTCAAGATTTTCTGTTTATTTGAGTTTAAAAGCTACGACGGTGCTGAGAACCATACACGACCCGTTATAAATGGCAGCCCACAAGTGAGGCATCAGTCGTATCTAGAAATCGAAACGAAAATACTTGAAAATGCCACGAGTCCGCACACGACAGTCCAATCAGGGCTCAGACGACGATGACGCCGGCACAGGTACATACACCGCACATCATGTCGCTGTAATGTTAGCTGCCGTCCAAAAGACGCAAACAGACGCGTTTGAGAAACTGCTGGATCGCGTCATGGTTCAGCAGCAGCCGTCATCATCAGTCATAGCAACGCCACAAAATGGAAACTTTGTGAAATGTTCGTCCCGGTTCTCTGGTGAAGAGAACGAAGATGTTGAAGCGTTCATCGACGCAGTTGAAAGTTATCGTGAGTGTGCCAACGTTTCCGATGTTAATGCATTAAGAGGCCTCTCTATACTTTTGACGCACGCCGCAGCCACCTGGTGGCAGAGTGTAAAACTGGAAGTGGTTACTTGGGAAGATGCATTGTCCTACATGCGTAGTGCATATGGTGATCGCCGCCCGCCCCACAGAATCTACCAGGAGATATACAAACAGCGGCAGACAGATGAACGAACGGATGTGTTCGTTGCACGTGTGCGTACCCTACTGAATCGTTTGCCAGTGGGAGAATTAAAAGAAAAAGTTCAGATAGACATGGTATATGGGTCACTACATGGGCGCATTAAAAAGCGTCTTCGTCGCGATGAGGTGTCCACCTTTGCGCAGCTACTGGATCTGGCGCGCGAAGTTGAGGACGCCTACAACGAGGTCTTCGAGCGATCCACGAGTGTGAGTGGACAACAAACGAAGAGTGCAGCCGTTGTTGCAGCACCACGTGTTGCCCGCTCCCCGTCATTGCCTGAGCTGACGGGTGATGCCGCCTCGTCGAGTGGTGCCGCAGGCCAGGGCCGCGCTAAAGCTGCCCCCGCCGCCGTGCCCTCCATCACATCTACGACGTCACAAGCCCCTCAACTTCAGTTTGAACAGTCTACTTCGCGATATTGTGTATATTGTAAGAAGTTTGGACATATTCGTGATGATTGTATTTTGTTAAATTCTAAACTTAACCCTTCTACAGCCTCAATAGTATGCTACGGATGTGGAGAGAAGGGAGTTTTACGTTCAGAGTGCATGAAATGTCGCAGTAGCTCCGAGTTCTGTGCTCTGGATGTCGGTATGCGTTTACCTTTCACTAATAACATTATGCCGTCCTCCTCCGCTACTATTAACGCTCATTCGTGTTTGGCTACTGGTAGACCTGGTAGTACGCGTAATAACCGTAAGCGTAATAGGCGTCAGCGTAGTAAGAAGGTCAGTCCCAACGTTATTTTTACGCCTACCGAGTTCAAGTCAGTGCTACCTAGGGATTACTTCACTGACAGGGTTAATAGGGATCCAGTTCGGTCATTTCAGGGCGTAACGTTAGGTTATTCTAATTATTTTTTACCTAGGACTTTTTCAGAAACATCCAAAGCTGTTTCATCCATTAATGACAAAAGTTGTCATGTCATTCCGAAGTTGGGTGCAGATTGTCAATGTGACAATTTGACATCGGAAATTAAAAATAATAAGCAGATGACCATAGAGTTTCAAAATGAGATTGGTACATCTGAAAAGAAAAGAAGTTTATACAATAAAGTAAATAATTTTATTCATTGTGCATCTATTAAGACATCTCATACGGGTTTTCCTTTTGGTAGTGAAATGAGTAAAACTTCTCAACGTCCTGTCCTTAATGTAGATATTTTAGGTTTAAATGGACGCGCTATCGTGGATTCTAGAGCTAAGCAGAGTATTGTCGGGAGTTCGCTTTACTCTTTGCTGCAACAACGTGGTCATCCTTGCGTAGATACTTCTATGCAGGTTAAGTTGGCTGACGGTTCCATGCAGGTCCGTCAAGTGCTTGTTACACATCTGCAGGTAAGAATGGAACTAGGTAAAGTAGTTTCCTTAGATTTTATTATTTTTCCTGATGCTGTTGGAAATGACACATTGCTAGGAATCGACTTTCTGATTGCTGCAGCTGTAGTCATAGATTTTAAAGCATCTGTTTGGCATTATTCTGGTAGTTCAGTGATGCTACCATTACAATTTGAGCCACCTACTCAGGTATCATCAGTGTTTTCTGCTGAGGTCTTGCACGAGGATGAGGGTACAATACCCTCTGACAAACGTCGGCAATTTCCGAATCTATTAAAGATTTATGCCCATAACTTTGAGCCAGGGGGAGTGCCGTCTTCCTTTTCCAAACATAGGATAGATACAGAGGAGTATCCACAGGTATCCGCTCCGCCATATCGTTTGACTCCTGTCAAGAAAGAGAAATTTCTTCCACAAGCAACGCCGTTTCTTCATCAATCTACTACAAACTGGGGAATAGTTTGTGAGTTGGCGGAAATAAAGCAAGGCAATACGGAAATAGCCGATAGGTCCCGCAAAGACTCTCCATCTTATCAGATAGGTGATATTAATGGAACTACTTACGCACTGTCTGACTTGAATTCGGGGGTAGGAATAGGTAAATGTCATTATTCGCAGTTGACACCATCCCATACTCGAGGTGGACAGGTTTCCGTTCCTGTTCAGCCTCACAGGCGAAGAGGTAGACCGCCGCGGACTATACGTACGCGAGAACCTATTGCCAAGCCACGAACGAGACGTTGATTTGGCTTGGAGGGGGAGGATGTAACGCGGCAGCTGTCTCCCTTTTCTCCTCGTGTCGTCGCACTCAGATCACGCCTGCGCCTTACGATTAGAACGTATGAATTTAGTAAAACAAGAGCAAGTCGCAGACGTCGCTATATAATAAAAGTCACCCCTTTTTCGGGATCTCAAGATTTTCTGTTTATTTGAGTTTAAAAGCTACGACGGTGCTGAGAACCATACACGACCCGTTATAAATTATAATTTAATTCACACATTTTTACGTACGATTTAATTACGTTCGATAATTTTTGGACGGAATAAACCTCAAAATTAGATGTACCCGGTGTACGTATCTCAAGGGCAGGTATGCACGGCTACAGATCAAGCTATACTTATTATATATCAGATGACCTCTCATTTTACGGAACTCCTATACAGTGCGAGGTCAGCTGATAATGAAAATGTATAGCTTGATGTGTAGCCGTGTGTACCAATCTATTGTAGGTATACAGATCGTAACGAATTCTCTTCTAAAACAACTTAGGTCCATAAAGAATGTAGAGTCAAGCGAGATCAATACATTTGTATTTGGACGCTGGCTGTATTCTATAAGGTTTATTATCGATTATTACAACCTACATCTTGAGACTCAACTTAATTGACCTTTATTTTATTTTTCTACGAAATTGAACATACGTCTGACAGAAATCTTCATAAGTTCTCTTTTGCTGCAAGAAATGTTTCATCACTTAAGAAATTTACTCAAATTTCAATCAAATTAATTGTATTTATAAGATAAATGGAAGTAAAGACATAAACAAGCATTTGTTTCACTCGTAGACTTCATAATTTTATTTTATCGTCAGCCGATTTCGATAAAATAAAGCATAGCTAAGCTAGATTAACTCGTGAAAACCCTATAAAAATTCAATATTACTTTTGTAGATGAACGCGCTAACACAGATACAGAAACAAAAAACCCAACACACACCCAGCATAATGACAGTTATGTCATTATGCTATTGGGTTATATGTTCTTCTCGTCAATAGAAAAAGTCTATGCGAAGCGGCAATGCCCTATGAAAATCTGTTCCTTTGTTTGGAGATTTGTGAGTTCGAACAGACAAGCAAGCAGACAGATAAAAATATTCAAAATCATATTTTTGTGTTCTGACACTGTTACTTCATTGCCCCTAATCAGTTTTTGTGTTTATATTTTAAATGTACCGAAATTCTGGTGCTAGTTTTATTAAAATATGTTGTTTATACGTCCCGTGCAATTTTTTAAATATTTTTTTCTTTTTATAGGCCTGTTTTTTAATTTCACCATATTCAGTGATGAAGTGGCCAAAGGTGGTAAGCAAGCACACAAAGCCTAGAAGGAACTGGCTCTCAAGTGCAGCTGTAGAAACACACCGTTAGGTGCTTGGCAACAGATTTTCAACATGAGGGTGGTTGCCAGCCAGACGGGTACTGCAAAGCACACTACCACCGCGCTATGGTTTCCTCACGATGATTTCCTTTATCGAAACCTTTGTCAAGTAACTCGTCAGTACCTCTGAGCTATTATCGCCTTCAGATTTATATACGAGATATTATTTCACATCATATTCCTGCACTATTTTACAAACACCAAATTCCACGAAATCGACAACAGTACATAGAAAAGCGCAGTCGAAACAAAGTGTAACTTTGAACAAGTCTAGCTTAGCAAACCAGTTGGAACCTACAATCTGTTCTACAAAAGCTAGCGTACATAACGAAATGCGAAGCCCTGTCCTTTGTGAGAAAGAACAAAGAAATAGATGCCCTGAGTCTGGGATCACCATGATTTCGGATTTGTCCTAGTGTAATAGATCAAAATGAGAATAGCAAAATATTTTTTGAACTTCACAAAGTGATTAATATATGCATACTCAAAAATGAGAATGTCATCATCATCATCATCAGCCTATAAATGTCCCACTGCTGAGCACAGGCCTCCTTTCACAAATGAGGATGAAAGGGAATGGGCAATACTCCACCACGCATGCCCACTGCGGATCGGGCGAGAATGTCAGTGTTTTTTTGAAATTCACAAAGTGATTTTAAAGCCTTACTGGGCAATGTATACCTACGTTTCTATAATGTAATCTAAGTTATCTATAGGTATTAAAAGGATAGTAAAACAGTAGTTATGCAAGAAAAGGCTCTACTATACAGCCCTAAAATTAAGTGTGCACTATTATCTGGGAAAACGAGCGACTTTCTCCGCTTCATCAAGAAACTTCATTTTATTTAAATAGAAAAACCAAACAATGTGTCATGCTCAAAATGTTATTTCATCTATTATGAAGAGATTTTCCAGTTACTCTCATGGTAACCCTACCTGAGTAGACGCCAGGGCCGGAACGTGCTAAAATAATATTTTATAGAGGCATGGTGTAAGAAAAAATATCACGAACCAGTACTTAAATGTAAAAGGAACGTAATGGGACACTTGCCTAAAATCTTGCGTGGGTGGGTACAAGTGGGTAGTGCCTTTGTGTTTGTGGAGACTTCATTTAAGGAGTTTTATGGTGCGTCTATGCTACGCGAACCGAGCACACGTGGAGCACGGATTTGTAGCGTGGACGGGCTTGCGAGCCTCGAATGAGTGTTCGGCTCGCGCTCGACTGCGCTCCGCCGATTGTCAGTTTTTCAGAAACACAAGGATTCGCATCGTGCTCGTTGTAGGCTCGTTGTAATCTCTTCGTTCGCGGCTCGGCTCGTGCTCGGTTCGCGTAGCATAGACGCACCATTAGAAAATCACTACACAATAAATTTTCAGTGAAGCTTTAAAAGATTTTCCGAAACTAATCTAGGCACTAATTTTAAATAGTTGTTAATTTTTGGCTTGATTACTCTTTTTCAGGCATATAACTTTCACGGATTTTCATCAAAATGTTAAATCCGTTAGTTAGTTTAAAACTCTGACTGTGGTTTAAGCTTGTAATTTAGCTCAGAACTTTTTGAGCGTGCAGCCGGTGCATACTAAACTAGCATCACATATTCAAATTTTTATAATTCCAGCATACCACAAAATTATGAATTCAGAAGTAAAAAAAAATCATGCAAAAAATGTCTTCAAAGGCATTTTTTTTTCTCTTTCAAAAATTGTTTCGAAATAAAATAGGCCCCAAAATTTATTACAAAGACAGCACTCGAAAATGGCATCATTGGTATTCAGTTCAGCACAAACAAAACCCATTCTCCCAATTGGATTTTTTCTATTTCATTAAGATATTTTGGTTGCTTTTCCGCCATTCTCGCGAGAATAACCCGCATGTGAATTAGAAAGAATAACCCAAGAGCTCCAAGACAGAATTGCTAAGCAAGACGCGCACAAATTAGTACCTGCCTACGAAAGTCGGCGTATGTCATTGTTGTAGTCCCAGAGCTCGTGTCCTGCAAATTCACTTTATATAATCTGAATACCGATAAAATTAATTCACTAAATTTAAGGAAGCGGGGAACCAAACGTTTAGTGCGGTTTATTAGAAACGGTCTATTGAGCAATTAATTGTAGCGGAATTTAATACGTAGCAAATTATATATTGTGCTTTTTGCATCAAAATTTTACAGCTTGTACCAGCTTTATTATATTGGAAATTTACAAGTAATTTGTTACTCAAATATACTCAACTTTACTTGACTCTAGGTAAATACGCAATACGTTGAATTCTAAACAAAGGTCGACAGTGTAAGCATGAATATGACAGTTCTAAAGTTCATAATAGTCTGCGGTCGATCTAAAGTTAATTTACATTAAGCCTACTTGATATGGGTTCATCGTTTATGCTAAGGAATAAAACGTCTTAACTTTAATGAAATAACGATCCTAAATTGATAACTTGCACGTCATCATGCCAAATACAGGTAATCATTCGCTTGAGAGTCTCGGTGCTCATCGAATAGTCCGTAAGGATTTTAAAGCCATCTGAGGCTAGCATATAAAGATGTCACATCCTAATCAGATTTTGTGCCTGAACTGCTAATAAAGATTTGACTTTGACTTTATTTGTAATATATAAAAAAAACTGGATGACTGTGTTAAGGAAGCAAAACATTGGATATCCCTCAAATTAAAAAATAATCAGGCATAATATAAAATTAGTTCGTACTTCTGTATGGTAAGTAATAACTGGTAACTAAAATACAATTTTAAAACTGACTTTTGACAGTCGAGTTTTAACTGTATTTAACCTTACGAGGAAAAGGTAAACTACAGGGACACGGTCTGCAGGCCTACAGGGGCGATGATATTACGCAATCCCCTTACTTCCCTCCTTTACGGTAACACTGCCAAGTTTACTAGGTCACGTACGTACAAGTAGCATAGTGTTATGACGTTATACTTTGATGTTTCCTCGCATGCAAATCTTGAGAGTAAGACACATTAGGTACTCTTTGGACCCGAAAATTGAAATGTTAAGGCTTAAGATGGTGTAGGCGTGAATACACAATGTTTTAACACTCATTTGCATGTTAAATATGTGTCTAATATTAAGAGTATTTTGGAACGTCTTAAAAAGGTTATTTGAAAAGTAGGCTTAGAAGCAAAATGTACTAAGCAGAGAGTTTCTCAAATTGTCCTATCGGGAAGATCCCAAGAAAGCCTTTTATAAAGAGATAATATCACTGCAAAAACTGAGTACCTCCATGTGCCTGGTAACACATGTTTGATAGACTTTTTTACCCCAAAATTCCATTACTTAACATCACCAGAATGACATCAAATCGACGTCTCCCTAAGGATCCCATTTGGGAGAGATTTGATAAAATATCCGATCTCCCAATTTATTTTTCCCCATCTATTGGAAAAACGTAGAGTTTACCCTCAAACGCGTACCGTTTAGTGGCGATGACAGAAAGTATTACGCTCCGGGCTTTTGCCTTTGTAGAAAAAAGATTTCGTAGATAATGGGTGGCAAACAAGTGTATTTTATATTGAACTAGCTTTCCCGCGCGGTTTCACCCGCATTTCCGAGGGATCGTATGTTTTCCCGGGATAAAAATTATTATATGTGTTAATCCAAAACATATTCTATCTGTGCGCCAACTTTCATCTAAATCCGTTCAGTAGCTTTTGCGTAAAAGAGTAACAAACATACATCCATACTCACAAACTTTCGCATTTATAATATTGGTAGGACTAGGATCTGCCCGATGCTTTTCCCGCGATCCATAGCTGCAGGGTGTGTATTCGAGAGTATTTTCTGTTTAGAACAGAGTTTCATCTAAATCGGTTCAGCCATTACGACAATTAGCATTTATGTAGTAGGAAAGTTTTGGATGAACGGTAGAATAATTATCGAATACAAAGTTCACATGTTCTCTATTTGCTGAACTGAACATTATTCATTGATTACGAAGCTTTTTGTAAAGGCAAAATGTACAGAATTAGTTACAAATAAATATTACAAATACCTCTTTCATAATATCAGTGTAGACAAACAAACCCAAAACTATGGCCTGGCAGTCACGGCCAACTAGTCCGAATATGGACAGCTTTCTTCAAGACGATCTGTGTGATAGCTTGCTCGCCGACTTGTCCGTTTAAGGCTAATATTGTTTGGGACTTAACTTTGTAGTAAAAAAAAGACTATCTGTGAAATTGCAAATAAAATCGCTGTTCTGTGCCTACAATACAAAAATATATTCACCTAATTACTTATATCAAACTGATCAGTACACCTCTACAATTTATGACAATTACTTTGATATCAGCCCGTATAATGCCTGTTGTATTTGGTTCTAAAAATCTTACTTAACTTATCCGTATAATTTAATTAATTACGTTACTCGTATAATTAAATTTAGGAAAACTTTTAGGCGACTCGCCATGTAGAATATTTAAGAGGACCTTTACGTTACTTTATACGACACGTTACTGTGATGTTTTTAAACTTTGGCTATCTATCACACAGTAGCGTAATAATCTAAACAAAAATACCTTTTAGAAAGGCATCTTTCACAGTTACAAAGCGGACAGTATCAGAGCGATATTAATTCTTGATAGACTTCCTCAATTCTGAACGACAATGACTTTAATAATAGACAGCTTACTAATTGCGACGTTTTGTAACCCCGTTGCCTAATCAGATATGAAAACAATTAATAATGTAATGTAGTTTATAGGGTGGCACATTATTTTGGGGTTATGAGGTAGACTAACCATTCCATTAGTTTGAGAGATATTACGAAACATTAAGTCAATTTGGAAGACTTAATAAACCTTCTTTTAAATGGTACAGGCCGCCAATAATCTTACTTCTTAGTAACTCACCAAGTAACACATATTTTATGTGTCTTATTTTATTACTGTATCTCTATCTATATCAACCAACATAAAATACATTTTCATTTATATTGTTTATATACAACAGACATCGCTTTTCCAGGTCAAATAATTCTTCATATGATTTTGTTATTTATGGTTATCTTTTATGGGTCCAATAGTCGAGGGTAAAATATCCTATTCATTATTGCTTCTATTTCCGTTTTTCGGACATTTAGTGTTAACGACTAGTATTTGCACTGATGCATTATTTATCTTGGTAATATCAGCGCTTCTATAAGTATTTTTATCTCTACCATGCTCGTTTTAACTATGTGGTTTTTAATTAAACCAATGAGGTAATAATACCATTACCGTTGTGTAGATAATCATAATGGTACAACGCATTCGCCTTTTGAATCCCTCAGAGCCAATTAATATTTACTGAAACAATTGGACCTCCCAATTAATCAATAGTAATTTACTAATTAGAAATATTTTTAATTGTAGTACTAAGCGTAAAAGTACAATTCAATTTTGTAACGAGCAATCTCAACACAATGCTTAAGTTACATAATTATCCTGTATTTAAATGCATATTTCAATAAAACAATGGACTCCAAATAATTGACTCTATCCTCGCGGTATTCCGACTGACAGGCTTGTCAAAAGTGATACCACAAATAACACAATAAATAAATATCGTTCTAAATATATTACAATGATATTTATTTATATTTACTTATCTGTGATACAAAGTAAATAAATTAGGTAAATAATATGCTTTTAGAAACAAAGAAAGAAAATTTCATGTGGAAGTAGGTACTCCACGTGATTACCTACATTACGTTACGCATCGGTGTGATAGTGACTCCCTAAACGCTACGTCTCAAGAATATAAATTACAAGGTAAAATGAGCACATGTAATTTCTTATAGCAATAAATATCAGGGATTTTCGCCGACTTGATTGGTTGAGATATATGTTATTAAACGTCCCTGACACGAGGAAATACGGGCATGACATGATATGTTAACCACAGAGATCTATGAAACTAACAGATACAACAACAGCCTATTAGATACGAAAATAAATAAAACATCAATACCAAGGGGATTGGAAAGAAGCATATCAAGTCCATAGAGAATTCATCAAAGTAAGAAGTTGAGAATATACTTTGGCTCGCGGTTAAAAAAATAACAATGATTTCAATTCTATTCTAAATTTGATTCTATTCTATTCTATTCTTTTCTAATTGTTATTATAGGATGCGCGTTCCTCGCGAGAATCAACGGGTAAAAAGGAACTACATCAAGCACTAAAACTAAAATGGCACTCACTGGTCCGGCCATATAACGAAATACACCGACCAGCGATGAACTCTTAAGAGTACTCAATGGAACGGCCCACAAGGAATAAGTGACGTGGGCAGATCACAGACATAATATCAGTGCAAGAAAAAAATTGGATCGGAGCAGCACAGAATAGGAAAGAATGAAAGTAATTGGAGGAGACCTATCAAGGGGTTCCTGTAAAAATACATCAGAGTAATACGTATAAGTTATAACTACACTAGAGTCCTTCACTAACATCAGGTTAAGAACGTAATATTTTGTAAATAAGGTTTATAGACAATTATTATTATTACCAGGGGGATTACCAATGTGTTGCTGACCTAATCAAAGATATGAAGGAAACTGGTTGGAATACACCAGTGTGTTTGTTGACTGATTTTCAATCTGAGGGTGATATATAGCTAAGCAGAAAATCACTACAAAGTACCCTACAAGCGTGCACCTACATGTATGTAAAAGGCGGGCAAGAAGTCAGTACATAATTAAGACCTTAACATAATAGCAAGAGCTTATATTAAGAAGCCTGATCAAAGTTAATTGGTTACTTACCATATCAAATTCCATATTTAGGAATATAGGTTTCATGAAATCTACCCTAAATAATCATATAACTATTATATAGTGCTTGTTTGGCATGCCCAATGTGTTTTTCTATAAAATGCTATGACAGACGGCAGCACTCCAGCAGTACTTACGATACTATTGCACAGAAATTCAAACTAATTTGATATAGCGACCGAAATGCAAGGAAGCGGGCGCGCGTCCTGTGCACAAGTCTATCTCTCAAGTTGAAAATCTGTCGCCACCTATCGGCACGCTTACCACTTCGGCCCCATCATCACCTACCATGGTTAGATAGCGGTAAAAAACGAGCCACTTTATTGTAAAAGAACGTTTTTAAGGACAGGTGAGCCGGATCATAGTTAGAGGAGGCAGGGCATTAGCTTTTGATGATGATGACTGAATATCAAGATCTTCATTCGACGTACCTATGTCCTACCCTATACAGTAGTTCACCTCATAATGTGAGTCATTTTACTAAATAATGTTCTTAGGGTATTTTCCATGACCTTCCATAACTCAGAACTTTCATATTTAGGTATCTAAAGCGTACATAGATCATCTAGGTCTGCTATAACTATTCCAAACCCATATATTCTAGCTGGACACCTTGTTAACCTCAAGGGTTATCGGTGACCCTCAGCCAAGTAAACCTAGGTAACAAATCACAGAGAAACCTTTGAAAATGTAAGCGTAACTTGATATCCCTGAAAGTCCCTGAGGCCGAGGCTGAATATGTTTTATTAACTATAGTGAAATACCCATTCGTGTACATAAGGGAATACGCAACTTACCCTTTGAAATACTTAGTTGTACATTTATGAGTTTAGCACAGTTTTGACGAAATTAAACAATATTTTATGAATTTTTTAAATTTCATTCGCGGTACCTACATCATTTTCTTCAGTTGACTCGCAGTCCCTAGAATTCAATTTTTTTTCATATGATGCGTGTTCCATCCCCGAAGGGTTTTTTGAACAGTATCAATTTTATTCCAAAGACCCATTCTTAGCTTCCCGTATTGCAGCTTCCACTAAAAAGATACGGTCCAAAATAGTGATAGCTGCTCACTCAGGGTCAGTATTTCAAACCACATAAACTTTTATGTATGACGCGCGCTCGCGCTAAACAGTGTGGTCCTGCGAGATTTGCTCCACCTCGTCAAACTTTACGCAGGATAAAACCATGGTCAAGGAAAAAATTAAATAATATTTTGAATAACTTCTAGTAATTTGTAACCTATGCTATGTATAAGCTCAACTGAAGATCGGGAGCGTTTCTCAGAACTAAGTCACCACGTCGAACGAGGCTATCGGCAACAACACGAAACGAAACATGAAACCTTTTTCAAAAAGTAAATGAATGAATTGGAGTGCGCAAATCGAGAACCTGTGCTATTGAAAAGAGCCGAATTTACTTACATACCTATATGGTTCACGTATTAGAACATTGGAGGAGCTATTTCGAGGATTTATGATGCCTATAAATACTAATATTACATGGTTGACAGAAGAACCATAAATCCTGCCGTTGGAAATTAAGCATGCCATCAAAGCTCTCAAAGAAAAGAAATCACCTGGTAAGGATGGCATCACAGCCGAATACATAAAAATATAGGTGGAAGGGGAAACAATGCCATCACCAATATATTATATGCAACTCTATCTGGAGACTAGCAGATGGACAAAAGACGACCAAATCGGTGTTAGTTCCTTTAGCTTTAATATCTCGTATCTCATTCAAGTATGAATTTCCTTATCCATGTAGTTAACCGACGTCTAGACAACTCTGTAAGCCGACAGATACCTGAAGTGCAGGTTTTGTAAAACTTAAGGGAAAAGGGGAACAGATACGCAACATCCGCCAAATAATAGATAAAAACAGCTCAGTGGTTCTATGCTTCATCGATACACAAAAGCCTTTGACTGCGTGCAAATCGTGCAATGGAACAAACTGTGGAGTGTGCTACTTGCAATGTGAGCTACTGGAAACCTTGTCCTTATGAGTCTGTACATCGGAAACCGTTCTTTCATCACAATCAATTATTTCTGTTTTTTTTTTCTAGTTTTACCTTTTGGCACTTTTGTATACCTACTATAGATTATGTAAATGTTCCTATGTTGTGGGGAAGACACTGTCTCTTGTAACACAGTTAATACTACCACAAAAGACAGCGCTTCATATTTTAATGTATTTTACTTTTTTGTACACAATAAAGTTTTATTATTATTATTATTATCACGCTAGGCACCGAATGTCCTAATATGTTCCAAACAAAAAAAAAGTGAGATAAGATTGCATCCTATCCCTTGTGCTTTTTAACGCAGGTACCTATATAGAGAATACATCATTCTTAGGCCCCTCTAAGATTAGGAAAAAGGATTCCCGATAGGAGGAAAGAGAATATCAAATCTCCGATGTGCCGATGATACCATTTTTCTGGAAACATTCATGGAAGATATGAAAGAGTTGTTCCAAAGACCAGAGCTTGAAAGTGATAGCATTGGTCTCACAGTCAATAGGGCGAAAACTACAATAATGATAGTAGATCGAACCGGGAAGCTAGCAATCTTGACTTGCAGCATACCTGGCATCGACACTGTCGACTATTATATCAACTTAGGTTCTCAAATCTGCGGTGATGGCAGCAGTGTTGCTGAGATAAAGAGGTATTGGCAAATAAATCGGTATTAAAATAAAGATCCAACTAATAGGAGGTTTAGTATTCTCCAGTTATATTTATGGAGTGGAAACGTGGACATTATTAGCCCAAGAAAGAAAAAGGATTGATGCATTCGAGATGTGGTGCTGAAGATGGATGTTGAAAATACCTTGGACCGCTAAACTCAGCAATGCATCGACTCTATCGTAGATCCAAATTAAAACCCGATTGTCCACCATATGCCAACAACGTATTCTTTCATATTTAGGCCATATATAGTGCGCAAAGGCGATGAAAGATTAACTGATCATAGTTGGGAAAATGGAAGGCAAACGACCACGAGGTCGTTCAGAAAAAGATGGTCCGATCAAGTAAAAGACTCATAGTCCTCCAAATTTTACACGGTCGTAAGGAACGCGTTGGACAGAAACCGTAGGAGGCAAAGCATCCGCTCTAGAAGTAAACCTGAAGGGCCACGATCCATAGAGCGACTACAGAGAGAGAAGCTTTATGTGTAGACTAATTTGGTCCAAGTCATCACTTACCATTACCACTTCAGATAGATTATATCTATTTACATTTAACAAAGGTCCTTCTAAAATTAAGGCTCATTCATGAAGTAAAACTGGAAGCAGAAAAACAGCGAAAAAGCGGTCTGCTTTAGATAAATTCTCATTGCTACATTAGGATTTTTTACGATTGCAATCAAATGTCAATATCACCACGTGTTAGGGGAAATTTAACCTTTCAATTCAATATCCTTAGATACTTACCTAAAATGTTGTAAATAGCCTTACCGATATCTGAATCAGTTACTCTGAAATCGTTCTTACCTTGGTCAATGAATAGGTAAAGGATATTTGATTCAGTTGTTCACTGGGCAGCAATCACATCAACAATTCAGCCCAAATCAAACGAAATCATTATCATTTATAGACAACTTGAGAGGCTCCCTCATTCACACCATTTTCCCTTAATTTGAGCCGATTGTATTAAGGCTTTTCCGCAAACTCGACGTCGTTAACTTCAGTTGACGTGATGTCATGAAAATATAATGTAATGAATTCTACGATGTGTTTACTTATAATTTATCCTTGACATCAATCTCGACCAATCTCGAAGTTTATTTTGTAGGACTAAGCCTTACTTTTCTTTAGACGGTCGAGTCATGCTTGTTCTTTTATAAATGATGTAGCCTGCTTACTTGTAGCGACTAAACTACTAACTTTGTTAGGTTAGATAATAGGTATATAAATGAACAGTATAATCGTTTTTCCATCATATATATTACACATGTTCTTACCAATTCTATTAGTTCAGCATTGGTATCGACAATGATTTAACGTACGTCATCCGACTATTTTCCAATAGTTCCGTTCGGTATAAGAAAAATCTCTCGAATTGATTCCGTGTGGACGCAGCGAGCTAAAATCGTCCTTAGCAGCACTAGTTTTCGCGTGAAATTCCTGAAAAGCTTACCTGATCTCAATTCGAAAGGCATGATCAAGCGTGAAAATCGCCCCTCCCCTGCAGTTGTCCCGGTCACAGACACGTCCCACCACCCCGCAGCATTGCACGCCACCTAATGCATCGCACACACACACAAAACACACATAGACACAGATGTTTGTTACACAGGTTTCGTTGTATGGTTAGCACAACAATTAAGTATAGGTAGTCAGATGCGGTGCAGCATGACGTATTTTGGATTTACGTTTCGTCAAAAAAGCGTCTATGGACGGCACGATGACGTGACGAAGCGGTCGCGGCGGAGGCAGCGTCACATCTGCCGTTCGGATGCGGCGCGCGCCGCCAGCGCCCCGCGTTGCCATGACAACCGTCCGGGCGATATCTACCCCGGTCCCGTTTCGTACAAAAACAAAAATAGCAAATTAATTGCGTAATCGTGTGACGTGAAATTTTTGCTAAGGTTAATTAGTACATCAAAGGGTGTTGTGCAAACCAAAAATGGACAACGTTCGCCATCGATAAGGTAGCTATTTACATCAATGATTTATCCTAAGCTGGGGGAACCCTTTTCATCTGCAAAGTAAGCATTTAATCGTGACTAATAGAAGACATGTCGCAGACACAATACATTTGAATTTTTGTGTGTTTTTACTGTTATTCGTGAAAATAATTTTCCTGTAATAATATTTTATTCAAAATTGATTTCGATAGTGAAATTGTATATAAATTAATAGATAAGTATGTTCAATGAAAACCATAACGCGCGTCTCTCGCGAAAACCAACGGGACTGTTGAACTAAAATTTGCATGTTTGCCATACAAAACATTAAATAGGATTTCACATTATGAATACTTTTAATTGACCTGCAACTTGCCTAAGGGAGAATACCTATTGAAACAAATGGATTTGCAGTATTTTTCCTTCTTCCATCTCACTATAAGGAAAAGTCTTCAAGAACCGAGCCACCACAGCCACCATCTAGACGGGAGGGTATCCCAATCGGCGCTGTCCAGACGTAGGTTATTCAAGAGCCTGTCTGACCTGACCATTACCACCTACCTGATCATACTTTCTTCAGCATACAGAGTCAATTTCTGGCCGATGCCAAAGGTTTAATAACCCTAAGAAATTCAGTTCAAGATTGGCTAAAAGTGAATAAAATAATAAAAAAAGAACATTTATGTTGACTGTACACACTCACGAACGAGACTCAAGTCTTGCAAATTAAAAAAAAAGGACTCTCGCGCATTCGTAACAGTTGGTTTTTCAGCGCATGCTAGAAACCTTCGGCTTCGGCCAATTCTTCGATCCATTTTGGTTGAAGTCGAAGGTTTGGCCAAAGTCGAAGCTTCGGTGCAAAGTGCAAAAAAAAGTTAATTACTTTTTTATTTCGTCATTTTTAGATTTTCTTAAATGCACTAGAATTTGACCAAGGTTTTGAGATGTTTTTCCTTTGACGCCACAGTCGTAGCTCGTATCAATAAGCCAGGCCGTCACACATATTTGTCCATATCTTGAAAACGACTGAACCGATTTCGATGAAACTTGCACTGTTCCCTAAGTTGAAGTAAATGTAAACCGATAAAAAGAATAATTACAATCAGACTAATATCTTCGGAGATATGCGTGGACAAACATACAAACATACATACAAAAACCTATGAAATTTTTGGAAGCCCTAATTATTAGGGCTTCCAAAAACATAGGCTTTCTATTAGGGCCTAATAGATCATCATATATGAATATTTTGCAGTTCCAATAATATTACATACATACGTGTCGAATTGATAATCTCCTTTTTTTTGAAGTCGATTAAAACGAGTTTTATGTAAAGCAACCTTAATATCTAATACTTATAACATGAGAGTGTCGTACGACGGTACGACACTAACGATTCTTATCAACACTATGACATCAGGAATGGGGCTCAATACAGGAAAAAACCTATCTTTATTATCGCGCTAGATTTTCCTTCACTCAGCTCGGTTTTCTTGCAAAAAAAGGCCAGATTACTTAGGGGGGAGGGAGGGATACTTATCGAAGAGAATGTTGCTATAACTAATTTGTCAACTCGCGATGTCTCATTATGTTAACAAAGCATGAAATCATATGATTTTCGTATGTGAACCGGGAATAACTTCAATATTACACCACATTATACACGCAAACGTGTTTGCTGTGTAAACAAGGGTGCAAAACTTAGGGCCTCAGTCACTTTGTGTAAGTTCAAATTACTTGGAAACTTTTCGAACATTTATTAATTAGGTAACGACATCGACATTCGCTTACAGTTATTCAATAAGGTTGGGTGGTGTTTTAATTACTTAGGATTCTTACTAGAATTTGATTTCTTACAAAATATAGGTACCTACTCAATCAGTATTTTTTTGTTGAGACAAGCTCTCTTTACCCGTTATTTTCCGATTCGATCAATACTCTTTATCCGTTTTATACCACTAAGGTGGCAAACAAGCATACGGCCCGCCTGATGGTAAGCGGTTACCGTAGCCTATGGACACTTGCAACACCAGGGGTATCACTCGCGCTTTGCCGACCCTGCAGAAATCTCTTCACACCCTTTTTGAATGCTGTACTCCAAACTCTCTTTTTAGGTACTAATGAATTCCCATTAATTGGCAACATTAATATGATTCCTAATAGGTAGGCTTTAGGTAGGTAAGCAATAATAAAATAACAGCAAGCAATCGTATGATACTAACTTAGATAATTACTAAATTACACAAATTATTTTCTGCGAAACTGATTTCAACGATAGATGGCGCGAGTGTATGTATATGTCGGCGCCAAACAATTCCGATCATCGTGTCGGTATAAGTAATATTTAAAACTGCCTTATTTAATGCTATTCTAAAGATTTCAAATAGGCAAGAATATGTTTATTATAATTGTATTGTTCAAATGATTGTGATTTCTTGAATTATTTCAGGCTATATTTATTTACCTTTTCATATTTTATAATCATTATTTAATTTTTAGAAACAATTCAGTATTTTAATTGACAGCTCAATCTATGATTTTAAATCAACCGGAACTCGTTCATTTTATTCAAAATAAAAGTGTTGATCGTTGAGGGTAGATTCCAGGCGTATAAAAACTATAAAAGCAATAGCGAGCCGAGCTTGCAAATTCATTCTGTGCTCAGACGTGAAGGAGTAAACAACCTTGAGTTAAGTACAAGCTTTTTAATATTTAATTGTTATATTTTCTATATTGTTGAATTATTTTACGTGTGTGCGTGTTCTAATTTAATTATTTACAGTACCCGTTTCATAAATAGATACGGTTAATATGAATAACGGTGTTTTCAATACAAACGGCGATTGTCCGCCGATATATACTTCTCGAGCCAGAAGGGAGAGCAAGGCTTTTCTTTTGAAATTGTTTCGGGCACACAGGGAACTCTCATAAGGCTGCATGTCCACCAGTGATGTGTAGCGATCTATATAGGTATAGGATACATAGGATCGCTTAATTTTCACAATATAGCTCTAATGCCAGCCTAACTAAAGCCTAAAGCTTGTAGGTACGTAGTATTTATATACTCTGAGCTAAAGCGCTCTTGTGAGATTATGGTAGGTAGAAAAAAAGTAACACGCTTGGTTCTCATACGGATTTACATTATCTATTTAGATTTATGTCTATATACGGGACTTGCGTTATCTATTTTAGATTTATATCTGTGATTTCAACATACCTAGTAGATCTATTTGAATAAATTTACAATTTGATATTATTCATAATCAATCATTATAAGTACCTTACTTTTTCTATTAATTGATACATTTTGAAAACGACAGTGCCTAAACTAGATACATACATAAGTTAGTATATAACCTATTTCGGTAAGGTATGAGCAGGTAGGTACCTACGTTCAATAGTTGGAAGTTATGAACATGCCGTCCACATACCAGCAAAACCTTTTTCTTATTCAAACTTGAAGATATCTCCGTAATTCAAATACCAGTTGGATTGTGAGACCAATATTGATTTCCCCAATTGTCTAGACTTGTTATCATTCAAAAAACGTTTGCTCAAGGGAAGCGGACACTCTTGAGTGAAGTCAAAAATAACTTGGGCATTCAGCAAATCATGAAGATTGAAATAAATAGTTCGAAGTGAATAAATTGCTTCAGGTAGTCTTGTTTCTTTTACGAGTAAATTGTTAGGCGACAGTGATGTCAAGGTCGGTAGTTTTCGCTTTCCGGTGTGTCCATGTGGAATTTCGGGGTGTTTTGATATCTAAAGGAAAAGTTAGCAAACACTTTTTTTTTTTTTTTACTATTTATAGGCCTGTGTTTGACCGCAATCTCACCATGGTAAGTGATGATGCGGCCGAAGGTGGTAAGCACACAGAGCCTAGAAGGAACTGGCTCTCAAGTGAAGCTATCGGAACACACCGAAAGGTGCTTGGCGACAGATTTTCAACTTGAGGGTGGTAGCCAGCCAGGCGGGAACTACAAAGTACCCTACCACCGTGCTATGGTTTCCTCACGATGTTTTCCTTCACCGAAAGCTCAAGCCCATTGTAGGATTCGAACCCGGGACCTTCGTCTCGGTATCCGACGTCACTACCACTGAGCTATCATCGCCTTAAAATTTCTTCTACTTCTTTTCTTTCTTACTTCTTGAGAATTTTGTGTTTAATATAGGTAAGTTTACGTGACGTCGTAACAAATTCTTTGCGTTCTTTTTCCGTGGTTTCAAAGATGTTTTTTTCATTGTTGGTAGGTAGCACAGATGACAGAACCTTTTGTTCTCAAATCTGTGGTAGGTAGTTCCTTATTAAATAACTTCATCATTTTTTGGTTTCTTCTTCTCCAAATGTGACGTGCATGTTTGCCTTACAGAAATAGAACAGCAAAGCTGAGTCACAAAATGTTGCTCTTAAATAAACATCAGGCGTTTTACGGTAATGCAAAAGTCACGTCCATCCAAATGAATAGGGCAAAATATGTACACGCTACTTCACTTTTAATGGCATAATATTATAAGCTTACCCCTGAGTTATTTATGTCAGAGCTTAATTATTTTGTACACTCCGGTTATCATAGGAAGAGCTCTGACAGCTTCGATATTCCATTCCACGATATTTTCTTTTCATTCTCAAGATTAGGTAGTCTGATCTTATACACTTTGGAAAAATCATAAGTGCAAGAATTTTTCGAAATTAGCGCGTTTAAACACAAACAAAAAGCTCTTCAGCTTTATTATTTAAACTAGCTGTCCCTCGCGGTTTCACCCGCGTTTGTGAGATTGTAGTCAAACACAGTGTATTCATAATTTTAAAAAATAGGCTACATCGAAATACTCGAAAAATACAATAGCTTTGTGAATCTTCAAACACTATTATGTGTAATGTATATCCGTCATATTGTATAGAGTGATATCTCAAAAACCCAAACAATGAGCTCGTAACACAGGCTCGGAACTACACTCCGTAGGGTACCGGATATCTTTGTGGTATTGTTCGACGTAATAAAGGAGCAGTGTTATAGGTAGAAAATGTCTTTTGAACATGAGGCTTTTTAGATATCACAAATCACTGTATAGTTTTTAATTATCATCAAAATAATTGATACGGTCATAGCGGGAGGTAATGAAGAGGGAGAGCTTCGGCTGGCATTTAATTCAGGTACCATGATGAGAAAAGTTCAAGTGACCAATGCATAAGGTAGAATATTGTTTGTCTCGTCGGTGCGGAACCACAGTTTATGTACCACCTAAAAAGTATTTATTACAAAAAATACTACCTACTACTTTCAAGAATATCTATACTATATAATAAAGCGGAAGAGATTTTTTGTTTGTATAAACGCGCTAATCTATGGAGCTACGAACCTACGAGAGTCGTATATGAAAAATTCATTCACGAATAGGAATTAGGAAGCTACATTATCCCAGGGTGTTATTTAATATCCAGTCATAAATAAATGTCATTGATGAAAAATAAAGTTGCGTCGCAAAATATTGCAGCTCCACTCATAAATAATGGGTTTCGAGAGTGCCATAAATAACTGTTTCAGCTGTGCACTAGTTTTGTCTATGATTTACAAAGGGTCCTATTGAGTAGCCCGTCTTTGTTTCGAGTGCTTGTTTGTTTGTCTCTTTATTAGTGAAGTGTTGCCATTGTTTTTTTTTTTAACTTTAAGTGTCTCTTTGTTGTTGTATCCTTATTTTTACCCGACTGACCCGGAAGGAGGGTTATGTTTTTCGAGTGTATGTATGTATGTATGTATGTATGTCTATTTCTTTGTGCCGCTCTGCAGCCTAAACGGCTTGATGGATTTAAGCATATGAGGTGTCGTTAGATTCGTCTTGACTGGGGGAGTGTCATAGGGTATATTATTTTTATATAGCGCCTAAGAATAAAAAATAGGGGGGGTATTAAAAATAAAAGTTTCGTTATTATAACAATATGGGTATCAAATGAAAGCTTGTAAATAGACCATTCCATATATGTATATATTGTAATACTTTTATGCTACCATTTTGACGTAAACTGCAAAAAGCAACGTTTAATGCAAGGACAGTTGGTACTGAGCCGTTAACCATACGTAAATCACAAGACTTGCGATGATTGTTAGCGTTTCTTTACCGTACCGCTCATTCACTTACTAATACATACAACTCTTTCTGTATAAAACTAAAAAGTTTGAAATAAATTAAATTATTAAAAGAAACAAAAAACCCGACTGCGTAAAACATAAATTAACTGAAAAGAGAAAAACAAGCTCTTAAATCTATAGAATTTTGAATATAATTTGAATTTTATGAGGTATTGCAGTCGGGGATAAACAAATATTACAAAAAAATACATACTTAGGTTATTGGTTGTCCCCGATGGCAATACCTTATAAAATACAAGTTATATTCAAGATTCTATAGATTTAAGAGCTTGTTTTTCTCTTTTCAGTTAATTTATGTTTTACGCAGTCGGGTTTTTTGTTTCTTTTAATAATTTATTTCAATATGGTTTTCAACACTATTTGAAGATCAACGAATGATGAGTCGAGTTTGGCCCAACACTAGCTCGACTCTAAAATCTGCGTGTCTCGGCACTAATGCACTTGAATATATGTAAATATAACCATAGAGTAAAGTGTCATTCGTCCATGATGTAACACGGGCGGGCTGGACGTTCCAGTTGGCGCAGTTGCTTCAATCCTCTGTGGTTGGATTCCACCTATCGCGCCACAGGTCGTGGGTTCGATTCCCACACAGGATATGCATTTGTGTGCATGAACATGTCTGTATGTAATTATGTATCTTAAGTATGTATGTATTTACAAAAAAAAGTACTAAGTATATGTATTATATCAGTTATATGGTTTCCATACAAGCTCTGCTCAGTTTGGGATCAGATGACCGTGTGTGAGGAATGTCCCAAGATATATTTATTATGTAGGTATCCCCACGTTTTTAGAAAAGTTATAATTTTACTTACGTCTTAGGTAGGTACTTACGTACTAACTAAGTCCTTCGAGTGACTTCACAAATTCCCAAACATCTTGTAAGTACCTATACCTACCTATATCCTATATTCAAACATAAGCCATTAGTGGATACGGTGAGTAAAACATAGATGTCGGATGTCTCTCTGTAAGTTCTCGTTTATCCGCGTGTCACAAAATATCCTTATATGAATACATTTTCAGCTCATGAATAGTTTACGTGATGCAGTACTTTGGGTTAATAGGTAGGTGAGTACTTACCTCTACATTATATTCTGAGCCAAGTGTTACGGAAAGGTTACATATCCAGTACAGTCATCCATTTATTTGGTACTAGGCGCACAGATGACGAAAGAGAAAAATAGCAAGTGATGCAAAATGGGACCCTGATTGAGCGGTGACAAATTGGTAATGATTTTTATTCAATAAACCTATCTATCTATAATTCAAGTACCTACTTAGATATTATATTGTTAGGTTGCTATCACAGAAATATATATATGTATAAGGACCTGTGATCAGGACCTATATCTGTAGTTGCTATCTAGGTACTTATTTATTCCGATTTTTGCTCTGAATTTTTGGTAATTAATAACAGATAGGTATATGCCCGGTTTCAATAAACAAAAACGAATCGTTTTGCTTAATGGTAGGTTTTTTATTGCCAAACTGGGCATATAGATAATTTCGTAAGCTAATTTTACCTGTGATAGCTACTTCCATATGGGAGGGTCTGGTATGCAAAGCTTTGAGGTCTTTGCTTCATTATTAGTAAAGATATAAGAGTCTTAATTTTAATAAATCTTAACCGATACCGGTCCGTAAATTATTGAAACCGGGCCATAGATAACAGGTAGGTAGGTAAGTAAGTATTGTCAGGAAAACATTTTTTTATTAAGTACCTAACTAGTTAGCAGCGTTGCCAGACGTCCCGATTTTGGCGGGATGTCCCGATTTTTAGGCCAAAATCAAATGTCCCGCGCGGGACAGGCTCTGTCCCGCTTTTCGAGTATTACTCGACGGCGAAATCATCGTTGGACGTAGAAGTGGGAAATTATAAAGACACCACTGCATAGAAATAGCACCAGCTTTCCCGTGACGCGTCTTAAATATCGCAGTGGTGTTTATGGAGAACCGCACCAAAATGCGCTTAATGTCACTGTGACATACAAAAATCAAACTTCTAATGCCCGGTTTCAATAAACAAAAACGAATCGTTTTGCTTACCAAAGGTAGTTTTTTTTATTGCCAAACTGGGCATATAGATAATTTCGTAAGCTAATTTTACCTGTGATAGCTACTTCCATATGGGAGGATCTGCTATGCAAAGCTTTGAGGTCAAAGAGTAATATAATACATTGGGTTTGAGGTCTTTGCTTCATTATTAGTAAAGATATAAGAGTGTTAATTTTAATAAATCTTAACCGATACTGGTCCGTAAATTATTGAATCCGGGCCTAAATCAACGCAATCAAAAGATACGATCGTATATGCCGCAAATTTTGACGCTCGCAAGGGAATCAAAACCTATAGGGTACTTCCGTTATATTACAAAATAATCGAAACAATGGGGAAATTTTTTCGAGACTCGATTCCCGTGAAGAATGAACTATTTACATTATTTTAAGTTTCTACGGAACCCTCGGTATGGAAGTACGACTCGCACTTGGCCGGTTTTTTTAGTATGTCCCGCTTTCGGCGATAGAATCCCGCTTTTTTTACTCAAGAAGTCAGAAAATCCCGCTTTGCCCGAAAAAAAAACTGGCAACGCTGCTAGTTAGGTACCTACCTATAGGTATAGATGTCAACTCGTCATATCGGAGAAAAATCCCTTTGTTCGACGACACGTCATGAGTTCAAGAATTTGTAGTTATCTGTAGGCATAATGCAGTGATATGTTACCAGTAATATATAAGTCAATGGCATAATGATATTGCGCAAATCACCCGCCTACCTTACCTAGGCATAAAGGCCATCTACCTATTCAAGGACTCTACTGACTCTACCAATCTTATGGTTTCTAAGCAATAATACCCATTGCATTCATCATAAGGAATTTTGTCAATGAAAGGTGCCAAGTAATGCCATTCTGTCAGGTAAAAACACTTTGTTCCAGCTTTTTTCTGTTGGACTACCTACCTAAGGCGCCGATCTCACAGAAAATAATTCTAGAGTTCCGCGTTCCGAGTTCCGAGTTCCGCGTTCACTACTGTACACACAGCGAGCGAGCAGTCTGGAGTTCTAAAGGTAAATGGGCAAATTTGTATGGAGCTTTTCTTATTGGCGGACAGCAATCATTTCTGTTTTCTTAATAATAATAATAATTAAGAATAATATATAATAATTATAAGTTTTGTTTTGCCAAATGGCAATAATACCTATAATGTAAGCTTATTACTGTAGTGTATTTTTTTTATACCACTAAGGTGGCAAACAAGCATACGGCCCACCTGATGGTAAGCAGTTACCGTAGCCTATGGAAGCTTGCAACACCAGGGGTATCACTCGCGCGTTGCCCACCCTGAAGAAACCTCTTCACACCCTTCTTGAAGAACCCCATGCTGTACTCCTTTGGGAAAACCACGACGGGGAGCTCATTCCACAGTCTGAGCGTCCGCGGAAGAAAACTCCTTTGAGCCCGCACAGTTCGAAACAATTCTGGTTTCAATGTGTGAGGATGGATTCCCCGTCGATGGCGAGAGTTGCGATGGTAGAAGGTAGCCGTGGGCATCAAGTCGAACAATTCCTTGGAACACTCCCCGTTGTACAAGCGGTAGAACACACACAAAGAGGCAAAGTCTCTCCTCAGACTGAGGGGCTCTAAACCGTTTGTGAGCTCGGGATCATCGACAATTTTAGCGGCACGTCGCTGAACCGAGTCTAAAAGCCCAAGCTGTATCCAGGTGCCCCCGCCCACAGATGACAACAGAACTCCATATGAGGCCGGACTTGCGACTTATAAAGTTGCAGCCTTTGCCCCGATGTGAAGTACTGCCTCGCTCTGTTGAGGATGCCAGCTTAACCTTGTCTTCCAAGTGACTTCGGAACAAAACGTCGCTAGAAATGTCGACGCCAAGGATCCCTATGCTTTGACTGCATATCATAAAACTTGTACCAGGAGTATACTTCTTGTGAAAAAAATCTTACAAGTTTGTGAAAAAAAAGTATTTAGAATCTCCAATACATTTGCAAGCCTGGTATCTAAATGTTTTCTTTACTTTTACAATTTATAGGTACATTAGATATGGCCAAAGTTCAGGTAAAATTTGTGCAAAAACGCTGTTTTTCGGAGGCTTTGACTGAATTTCTTTCACACTTTTTTTAAACGCCTAGATACACGGCTAGATATAGCGCACAAGATACTAATTTGTTCAAAACATCTAACGAAAGATGTTTAACAACGCCATAATAAGTACAGAGGTTTTGTATGAAAAGTATGACGAATTGAGTGCTCTTAAGTTTCATAAGTGGCCGCTCATGGGCCAGAATGCCAGAATGCCCAAATGAACTCGGAACTAGACTCGAGAACTCTCTCTGCGGGATCGGCGCCTAAGATTTTTACAAACTACAAATAATGCATGGTTGCTTTGCATGCAATGCAATAAAATAAGAAAAATGTTCTCCTAATTTTCAAGTTTAGCATCTCACTCAATCATAATAATATTTTTTATTACCTACGAGGGATATACCTAATCTCCATCTATAGACTTAACCGTAAATAAAGGATAGGTAGGTAGGTATTGTACTTACGTTATTTTGTATTGCGAATGCGAATTTAATATTGTATGTGATCGAATTTGTCGTAAATAAAAAAGGTGGAATTAGATGGATATGCCTGCCGTTGGGACAACAGACAGGGGACAATTAGAGCAACAACAGATTTGATTACAACAGATTGTCGGTAGCAAACTGTGGGAGCAAAATATATTTTGCATCTATATTTTTCAATTTGTTGCGTGTATCTATATTTACGTGTATGTATATAGGTATGTGTGTGTGCGTTATGAAAGTGTGAGTAAGTTTTAAAGATTAACTACAATGATAGGTAACTAACTCAATCGATCACATAATACTAAAAAGGGTGTGAAGAGATTTTTTCAGGGTCGGCAATAGGCGAGTGATACCACTGGTGTTGCAAGCGTCCATAGGCTTCGGTAACCGCTTACCACCAGGCGGGCCGTATGCTTGTACCTTAGTGGTAGGTATATACTAAAACTTTTTAAATGTTATGCTTAAAAACATTTTTTTTTATACCACTAAGGTATATTTTCATTAAATATATCAATAGCCAGACTCGACTTAAAAAACATGTTGAACCTGGGAGGAAGACCAGACCACAGTCTGTAGGCTTGAAATCAGGGTATACCCCACACCAATCGATCCACAAAAAATAAATTTGATTTGGACCACAACTTTACAAAATACAACGCTAGATGAGGTCTTTAAACACATTAAATGGCGTTAACCCATAATTCTAATTGTCTATTCTAATTTACATAATTCGCGACCACACAGAGCGGCACGGTAATTCAGCTAACCTTGGCAAGTTCATTTACTTACAGCGGCCCGGGTGATGACAATAGTAATGAGATAATGTAACCATTTGTCTCCATAAGGGCTGAAGTTTTTATAGTAACATCCACGAGCGATGGTAGACAAAGTACGGAAAACTTAAGCAATTATTATGACTAAATGGCTAGAAAAGTCGTATATTACATTCAGTAGGAGGCGGCTAAGACAAAATATGGTGATCGGTTTTTTGTGACTGAACATAGCATACCAGCTGTATATTTTTATGTGAAACTGTCCCCGCGGCATTTATGGCTTAGTCTTAGATCATTTTGATCTGGGCTTAGTTATACTATAAGGAACCTGTGTGAAAAAAATTGAGCGCAATATTTTAAGTTTCTACACACTGCAAATTTTTTTTCACATAGGTTCCTTATAGTATAACTAAGCCCAGATCAAAATGATCTAAGACTAAGCCATAAATGCCATAAATGACTGAGCGAACGAAGCGTCTCCGTTTCAGCTTGGACAAAAATGCTTTCGTCCGGATGTCCGAAGAATGTCCCGTTGTTCTCTCGATTCTCTTGAAATTTTGTGATGGGCAACGGTCCCGACCAGTCGAAGTTGAGTCGAAGTAGTTCGAGCGCTAGCCCTCGAAAAATAAGAGAAAATGGCAGCTTCGAAATTCTCGGAATAGCCTACCTTGATTGTGTGTGATGAATTGAGAATTGGCTCCCTGGGAGCCAATTCTCATTCACTACTTCGACTCAACTTCGACTGGTCGGGACCGTTCGAAACGTATTTCGAATGCGAACAATCAAACGTCAAACAGTTAGGTTGTCATTTGGAAACGTAATGACAGATAAGCCTAAGGATTTCCGTTACGCACAGAAAATATTATGTCATATTCATTTATAATTATTATATAAAATTGATTAACTTATGAATTCCGGATATATTAGGATATAATAAGAGTAAAACGTTGTTTTAAATATTTTATATTCATTAAAATCTTTTTAATTTTAATTTAAGATTACATTATCACGTACGTTAACAAAATGCAATTATCAAGTGAAACGAAACGCATCGTGCAATTTGTATCCATCATAATGGCAACATTTACTCCTTACACTCGAACTTATTTCGAAGGTTAGTTCGATTAGTGCCAAGAATACAGGAATCGAAGAATTGACTCCGCCCCTCGAAATTTTACGGTCGAAATAGAACTCGTAATGCAAGTTCGATTCGAAGGCTCGTTCGAGGGAAGTGAGAATTGGGCCCCAGGTTCGGTAGTTATATGTCTTATATTTGTCGAAACGGTTTTTTAAAAAAACTGAATCGAAATTAGATATAATTATCGAGACTCGCGAGGTCTATATTAGTCTATACTACAGCTCACCTAGCCACTAGTGGGTATATTGTATGTTTGTGAGTAAACAGTTCCAACTCGCAAGGGTGAGAGAAAGATAAGAAAGGAAAAAAATAAAAAATATGGAAACTATCTATTTCACAGCCAATGCAGTTACGAAATAATAAAATAAATAGGAGGAAGCAATCTGCGTACTCGCAACTTTAACCTAACATTTTACTTACTACTAATAATATCCTCTTGGTTTTTATAAATAAAATAGGTTGTAAAAAGTTCCATTAAATAGTAAAAGTTACTAAATCTAAATAAACAAACAGTGAATTATTATTAAATATTCAGTAGAGTAAAAAGGAAAAATCTATAAATCCTATTACAGGACAAATAATTGCGTTTCAAGTAGAGTAGCCCAAGGGTTGCCTTTTTGCGTGGGATGACACTGAGTGGGTGTAGAAATTCTTTGTTTACACTCTCGTGATAAGTGCCATTTTCGAATAGACTGTGACTTTATTGTCATTCAAGATAGAAATACTTAGGCCCAGTCCAGAATGGGTGATTTCGCCGCGATTCTCTCGCGCGAGTGCATTACGCGCGTAAGTCGAGATATATTAGACTATTATTTTTTAAAGATGATTAAATGTGTGTCAAAGGAGAATTGCTTGGTAGTAATGACTAAGGAAATTCTCCAACTCACAGCTGCTTATTTCACCTACCCCACTTGTCAGACTACACGTGCTACCATTTTTTTTACAGCCGTCACTCTATAATGAACCGTATGCTCGGAAACGGCCGCGGACGCTCTAGCCAGGATATCCTGTTTAAAAAATAAAAGAGCTACCCTCACACCTTTGCTTAGTGTGATAAAGAACTTTGATTACTAAGCGGAGGTAGGAAGGTCGAAAATTAAATATAATTTATCGAAGGGGTGAATAAAGCTTGAAATGAATGTAGGTGTGATGTATCTACGTGTATTTACGTACAGTACAGTAGTCATTTCAAAATATATAGTCTACGCGCTTTTAATGATGTGACGTGCTGCACTGCAACTTTTTTTTCCAATTTTCACTTTGTTCATAACATTTTGCTCGTTTATTACCTAGGTATTATCAGTTCGTGAAAAGTTATGTGGTTATATTCCAGATACCCTATTATTTTACATTACCAAAGCTTTTATCACTTTATATCAGATGTAGTGTGGATTGACTATGAAAAAAAGAATCATATAAAATGTAAAGTAACCTATCATGCGTGTGTATTAGAGGTAGTTAGCTAACTCGAGAAAAAGGGGTGCAGAGTAATAATTAGATAGGTACCACTCTAAACCACATTAATTTAAATACTTATAGTATACAGGGTGTAAGGGACATCACCGCACAAACAGATACCATGGGTCCAGGACATGATTCTGGACCCCCCCATGTTGGAATTTTTCGTCGGTTTTTCCCAAATTTTTAAATTTTTTTTTTAGTTTTTTTTACATTAGACTGTTCATAATCGTTATTCTTACCTAACCCAAAGAGATTTAAAATAAATAAGTTATTAATTCATTACTTTCACTAAAAGTAGCAATGTAAATAAAAGTAGAAACGGTGTAGGTATTATTGTTGTTGGCGATATTCGCCTGCAGTCAGCGACATACTACGTAGGCACAACGTTATCGCGCGTTTAAATCGCGGTGTTCAAATACATTGCGCGCTCGAAAATGACAATTTCTATAACCGATCATTAGCGAGGTGAATGACTTTCACAATTTGATTAGTGGCATTAGGTGTAGCCTTTTCGCGAAGTTTGCGTTACCATGCGAAATACACCCTGTATATAATATTTAGGTACCTATCATTCAAACTAAATCTCAAACCCATAAAATGATTTAGGTACTCAATATAAGCCCTCATGAGGTACTTATTCAAACACAAGGCTAACTATAAGTAAAATAATATAATTACTCGATATAAGATAACGAATATCTAATTAATATAATTAATACCTTGCCGTTAATCGGAAGCAGCGGCAGACTTGAGGAAATTTTATATATATAGATTGTGGTTTAATAAATTACACATAAAATAATAAAGTCATAAATATTCTATAATATTAGGTATATTCCATAAATTATAAAATGTCTTATCCATAAAAGCTTTCGTCAATCAATTTCTATTGAGCTATTTTCTCTTTCTCGTTCACACTCGCTGTATGCCGTATAATCTACCTCATTCTTACGTTGAAATCCGTTCAATTTTTCGTTCGTTCGCGTTCGTTCTTTCTTTCGTTCAGTCAGTCAGTTTGCATCGGCGGCTGGGGATAGGAGTGTCAACTGCGCATGTGCTGTAACCTCGAGAACTGTCAAATTTCGAACGAACGTAAATAAACAAGTGAAATTAATTTGTGCCAAAAATTGTATTTTGTTTTTAAGTATTTTTCTAAACATTTTACAAGGATTGTGTCTACTCGTTTTGGGTGATTTTGTGCTTCGAATTTGCGAGTGAGTAAAGGTTTTTTATTTTTTTGCATGCCTCTTCACTGTGTGCCGGCAACCGGCACTGATTTTGTTTTATCCAATGGGATTATGTGTGGTTTCTTATTTTTTACTGTAGATTTGTTGCCTTTCGTGAATATAAGTTGGATTTACGACAGTGATAATCAATTAATTCATTTGTTTCTGATATTAGGTTTCATAAATGTCCTCGATTGAAGGAGTATAATTTCTGAGAAGAGGTTGTAGGTACTTATAAAGGTATGGTAAGTACCTAATAAATAAAATTTGATATTATATAAACCAGACCATATGTATTTATTTTGAGAACTTTGATTATCCTCATTGATTTTGTTTAAAAATCAAATTTTGGTACCTAAGGAATGACCTAGGTAAATTATTATTATAGAAATACCTAGCTAAATGAGTCAATCATTGTGTTTAAATCCTTCATTACACATATTTTTATGATGGCTTACTTACCTTAGAATTATGTTTGTATAGGTACTTACTTGGGAGTGCTTGGGATCGGATGACCGTTGTGAGGAATGTCCCAGGATATTTATTTATTTATATTATCAGATGCCTACCTGTCCACCTAAATATCCTATTAGGTTTATTCTTATTTACAAAAATAATTAAAAACAGAACTTAGGAAGGCTACCTAGTTATCTGACTTACACTATGATTTCTTTGAATACTGTTTGCTGAATACAATTAAGGTACCTAGTTTCAGTATTATTTATTTGCTCTTAGTTAATGAAATAAACCTAAGTGCTAAAAATAAGTTAATAATACTCTTAGTGCAATAATACATTGTTGTGTAGTTCTCATTATTCTTTATTCAAATTTTCTCAAATGCAAAATAATTCAAATTAAGTATGGGTAGGTACTTACTTTGATAATATCTAGATCTCAACATATGCAACAATAAAAGCCTGCAGGTAAATTTAAACTCTCACCTTTTAAACAAAGGGCTTACATTCCATTCCTCCCGAGCTATTAGCTGTTTCTGTCTAAGCTCATTACTGAAAGGGGTTAGAACCTTTGTGGCATAGCTAGCCGCCGCCATTTTAGTTTTTTTTCAATGTCGCGGCGCACGATGTAACTGGTATATATGGGTAGAGGACACTTATACAAACAAAAAATGTTAATCAATATGGTGGCCTAAAGTGTCACGTTTCCGAGATATTTGAAGGTAAAGATCGCCATATGAGAATTACGACAATCATTAAAAATTAACTTATTACGTGTTTATATGCATTCGATTGTATTCAAATAATAGTTCCCAGGTTGATTTATCAATTTTTTAGAAGAAAGTTAAACTAAGAGCACGAAAAACAATATTTTTAATTACTTACCTACTTAACAGCATCGTAATATTCGCTATGAACCACAATGTTGTCAAAGTAGCTCGGATCGTGACTTGTTTTCCATCTTGTCATTATTATGCAAACAAAAATGACAATACTTGTTCTATAATCTCATGTTACCAAGTTAATTGGAACTAAAGATCGCTAAGTAATGCTCCCTGGGCGCCAAAATTGCAATAGCGACGTAATAGTACATAATGATACATGTGTGCAAAGTTGGTTATTAATACTCGAGGCGTATTAAGCGCGTGAGCCGTAGGCGAACGTAATTAGTGAGCTGAGAGTGTAATAATCAATGCACACGCGTCATACGACGTTTTTCAATACACTTGCGAGGAAAAAAACAGACTTGTATTTTTTTAAGTAGATTTTTTGGTAATACTCAAATCAACACAATGAGAACGTTTACAAATATAGCACACGAGGTTTTTTTTTTACAGCGGTGAGCTGTCAAACTATTTTACCCGTTTAAATTAAGAATGCTTGGTCTACATATCACTTGCAGTGAGGTACAAACTTATCATAATCGGGATTATACCTTTTTTTTTTTTTTACTGTTTATAGACCTGTGTTTGACTGCAATCTCACCATGGTAAGTGATGATGCGGCCGAAGGTGGTAAGCACACAAAGCCTAGAAGGAACTGGCTCTCAAGTGCAGCTATCGGAACACACCGAAAGGTGCTTGGCGACAGATTTTCAACTTGAGGGTGGTAGCCAGCCAGGCGGGTACTACAAAGTACCCTACCACCGTGCTATGGTTTCCTCACGATGTTTTCCTTCACCGAAAGCTCAAGCTCATTGTAGGATTCGAACCCGGGACCTTCATCTCGGTATCCGACGTCACTACCACTGAGCTATCATCGCCTTAAATAAAACTGTGCGGTAATGTAAAGTAAAAAGCACAAATGGCTAATAAGCTGCATTAAGATACTAAAAGCGGTGCAATAAATGTTACTTTACGAGAGAGTGTTGAAAATAAATAAAAAAAACCGGTCCCGCGGCCGTCCATTCCACCATAATCCATTGGCTGGTGACCTTCTAGTGTATCTCTATGTGATGTGTCTATGTATACACTAGAAGGTCACCAGCCGAGTGGTCACTCGCCAGAGAGTCAAGGTGGCGCAGGCGTTCGATCGGGTCTGGCACTGGGGTCTTCTAAAGAAGTTACCAGCATATGGGTTTCCCGAGGGACTATGCAAATGGGTCGCCAATTTTTTGTTCAGCAGATGCATACGAGCTGAGAGACATAAATGCTGGCGTCACGCAAGGGTCTGTACTGTCCCAAACACTGTTCCTGCTGCATATCAATGAAATGCATTCATTGTACAGAGGACGCTCATTGCAAATATTCCTCGTTTCGTGGTGGAGGAAAGCCGCGAACGGCTTGTGTCTGAAATCGAGAGCACACTAACTAGTGTCTCCGATTACGGTCGACTAAACCTAGTCCATTTCAACCCCCTTAAAACTCAAGTCTGCGCGTTCACCGCTTAGAAAACCCCATTTGCTGTGAACTCACAATTCCAGAACACGAACATCAGTGAAAGCATCGGGATCCTCGGCATCGACATTTCTAACGACATCAATAGGCCGTCTAGAAGACAAGGTTAAGCTAGCATCCAAAAAACTCGAAGTGCTCAACAGAGCGACGCAGTACTTCACATCGGGGCAAAGGCTGCAACTTTACAAGTCGCAAGTCCGGCCTTATATTGAGTACTGCTCTTTCCTGGATACCAGTTTGGGCCTTTAGACTCGGTTCAGCGACGTGCTATTAGAATTGTCGACGATCCCGAGCTCACAAGCGGCTTAGGGCCCCTCAATCTGAGGAGAGATTTTGCCTCCTTATGTGTGTTCTACCGCTTGTGCAACGGACAGTGCTCTGTAGAATTGTTTAACCTGATGCCCACGGCTACCTTCTACCATCGCAAGTCTCGCCATTGACGGGGAGTCCATCCTCACACATAGGAACCAAAATAGTTTCGAACTATGCGGTCTCAAAGGAGCTTTCTTCCGCGGACGCTTAGACTATGGAATGAGCTCCCGCCGTGGTTTTCCCAACGGAGTACAGTCTGGGGTTCCTTAAAAAAGGTGTGAAGAGATTTCTGTAGGGTCGGCAACGCGCGAGTGATACCCCTGGTGTTGCAAGCGTCCATAGGCTACGGTAACCGCTTACAATCAGGCGGGCCATATATATGTTTGTTTAAAAAAATCCACAGTTTATTGCTTGAAAACAATAACATAAATTGTACTTAATCAACTTTAAACTATTGTCATTCTTCTCATATTATTTATACATCGATATTCCAAAATCTCGGTAACATTATATTTTAAGACAAGTATTGTCATTTTTGTTTAATAACGGAGACATGGAAAACAAGTTAACCACTACGATCCGAGCAACTTGACAACATTGTGTTTCATTGCGAATATAGCGATGCGGTTTAGTAGGTAACCAATTAATGAATATTGTTTTTTCGTGCTATTTGTTTTGCTATATTCTAATAAAAAGTTAAATCAACCTGGGAACTATTATTTGAATACAATCTAATGCATATAAACACGTAATAAGTTAATTTTGAATGATTGTCGTTATTCTCATATGGCGATATTTACCTCCAAATATCTCGGAAACGTGACACTTTAGGTCACCATATTGATTAACATTTTTTGTTTGTATAAGTGTCCTCTACCCAAATATACCACTTACACCGTGCGCCGCCACATTGAAAAAAAATCAAAATGGCGGCGGGTGGCTATGCCAGCTCCCATACAAAAATGTTCGTACCCCTTTGTTCATTGAACCCATGCCAAAGATAGAAAAGGAGCTGATGATTCCACTATTTAGATTAGATAGGTAACTATGTGTGTAGGAAGGTATTGGCAAGCCAAAGTGGTGGTGTTAACACTTAAATTAACATATTATTAGATTTAATTGATTCAGAGTCTGAGGAATTTTTTTTGGAACATTAAATGGGGTAAAAATATATTTTTGTCAAATGGATTTTGGCTATTGGAGGAAGCTGACTACTTTAATAACTATATGGATCTTGGTTAAAAAAAATTTGAAATAATTTTTATTATATGGACGCGCCAAGCTCGCGAGAACCAACGGGTAGGTATTAAGACAGCAAGTCTAGTAAACAGAAAAAAATCGATTAAAAAAATATTAATAGAAATAAGTAGAACGTACGTAGAACATTTTTATTCCTACATAACAAAATTGTATGTCTCTCATCTCATTCTCACTATTTCCTTTCTATTGCATACTTAGCCAGGATACGCCTTGAGTTAATGATAGGCTATCTATCATAAATTCACATCGCCTGTCAAGTTTAATAAGGAAACAATAATTAAAAGTTCTAACAAAACTGTTGGACCAGGTAAACAAGGCCCGATGCTTCGGAAACTCGTCGCGGCATCCAGATAAGCTAAACAGTGACTTCCTGTAAGCTAGGGTGTCAATACTCTTAATGTCAAGACGGACATTCTGTATTTAATTATTGAGCCCTCGCACGCGACTAGACGGTGCAAATAAATCGCCGACAGTGTGGCGCCTGTGGTTAATTTGTGTGGACCATCCCATATTATATTACGTACGCGGGTAATGGATGGTAATGGGATTGGGGGATGCAATTTGTGCGACATCGCCGCAGCGTCAGATATTTAGTGTACATGCTGGCTGAATAGAATATTAAGAGTGTGTAGTCTTTGAAACAAAAATGATAGTTGGGTGCTATTTATTTTATTGATTTATTTGGTCTTAGGAAGATTTAAAGCTTAATATTTATGATAATATAATAAACACACAAATAGTCCTGTGTCCTTTATATATCTCATAAAAGCATATTTTCTTAGTTCTAAGCCTTGCATTCAGGCAATAGTTTTTCATAAATAAAATGAGATTATGTATCAAAAGTGCCAAAGCCGCAAACGTGTTAGCATTCGCACCAAAACTAATGACATAATAGTGACCTCGCTTTTCCGCTACCGATTAACCCACTCTTAAGCGTTCATTGACTTTATGATATTTAAACTTGAAACATTTCCTATTTAAAATTGTCAAAATGGTCACAGCAGCGTTGAGTGGCGTTGACTCCGCGAGTCAGTGGCTCGGCCTCGACCCCTGTGAGACTGTATTTTTAGTTACCATTGCATACCTAAATACGAACGAGTGTGACTCAGAGCTAGGCAGCTAAATAGGCAGAAACCTGCTACTTACGTATATTTTATTACCTTCGGGGAAATACGTATGAGCCTCTAGCTCCGTGGGTATCACAATATAATTGTACTAGAATCCGCTATCCAGTTTAAGCATTGCTGCTTCAGTTATTTGAAGCTTGTAGGTAAGCATCAAATAACCAAAACCTAATAAGTGTTTCCTAATGTACCGACTGCTGCACAGACCTCTAAAAGCATTGCTCTTTAGTTCTGTTCCATGCTCGCATTCCGGCTTAAACATCTCAAGTTACCTCTGTCGGTTATTTGGATCAGATATTGTAGCATGTTCCCAAAGTAAAGAGTGCATTAGTATTGTCTCCTTACAGCTTCAATTTTCATATCACTAGGCTATTTACTGCAAACACTTGTCGTGTATGAAATAAGCTCGTTTTCCTTTCTAAGGCAACATTTGGCCTAACACCGACATTTTACCTCGCAACACTCCCAAATGAGCCGGTATCAATCCAAACATTAGGACGCTCGATATAGAAGAAATTGGCAGAGCTTACCTTTGCTTTTATCTTAGTTACCCTTTCTCTGGATTGTTTACCTGTATCCAATATTAAATTGTCATTTTACGATGCGATCTCAAAAGCACATAATATTACCTATATGTTTATCTTACACATGGCCGATGGTCGTATATTTAATCGGTATAATAATTTGTTACGACCCAAAGTAGCAATCAGACAACATTGTTTCGAATTTTGCAAAAGCATTCAAGATTTTACGGCTCTTCAAACGATTTTGGTCAAACATTTGCCTTACCTTTCCATACATGCTGAGGTATGCGACATTTAAATGTCATAATTATGTCAATCCTTTTCTGTAAGAACAGTAATCTATTTATTATTTGTTTGTGTTAGTTAAGCTTATCTAGTAGTAATTTACTGTATTGATTGTTACTCTGCCTACCAGATATTTCATAGAATTGGCTTCAAGTTCGTTGTTATTTATTCGATCTATTTGTGTTTGTCTCTTTGAAGATTACATTCTTGTTGTTTATAGATTTGTTATGTTATCTTGCAGATCATGTAAACTATCCAGTATGAGAATGAATCCTGTCGCCGTACCATGTTATACCTTCCTACTAACATTTCCCGCCATTATTTGAACATAAAAATTAACGTTTATTTTTAAATTCACCCTTCACATGCATGGGTCAGCTGCGCCCGGGCTCAGTATAATGCCTTGCGAGGGGTACTCTCTTCCATCGTTTCCTTTGTTAAAAGAAACTTGAATCAATTGTTATGTTCTAAATATATGAATGTTTTGTTTTCTGAATGTATGACCGTCTCCTACTTATGTCCCCAAAATTGCTTAATAGATTCGTTATTATGACGTCATATTTTCATTAATATATTTTTATTCCCTCACCCTTGCAATGCTTTCAGTACATTTCCGTCCATCGTCACTGATTATCAAGTTCATTATTACTTTCCCCTAAAAGCGATTGAGTAAGTACGTATTTATGAGCGAGCACTCTTTATAAAGATTTATTATTTAATTGAAAGCCTTTGTCGATGTAAAATCTTGCATTATACTTTTGAATTCAAGTTGCGATTTTCACATCATAAAATGATGATATTGTTCTTCAAAATCAACTTAAAAGAAAGGTGCTAAAATGCAATATGAGCTACTTTTGTCTTTAGTAGTTATTCTCTAATTTGAATGTTTGATACTAAGCTAATTTTCAATTTTCACTTCCTATAAATGGCGTGGTAAATTTGAACATTGAATAAGCAACACCCAGATAATAGCAGATGTACGTCCATGTATGATTAATTTATTTCGATGAAGACCCAAATCTGTCATCGAAAGAAATAATAATAGCAAGACTAATGATTCTAGAGTACATACACACATACAACAATCTCAAAAATATTATAGTTGATGGATATTGCCCAGACTAACATTCTGATTGAGTTCATCTAAATTTTTAAAAGGTTTTCGGTAATTACTAAAAATCGATCGAGTTTAGGTCTATCTTGATATAGTATACATTTTTAATAATAATAACTTTATTTCAAAAAAACTTTATTTCATTGCATGGTCATGCTTAGTTTAGCCAAGTCTATTTTTTTGCTTGAATTGCTTCCTGCTCCCGGTGATGGTGTTCATAGTAATTAGCAATCAATCAATCATCATAAAGTTAAAGAGGATAAGCCACGGCCCCAATCAGTTGATACAGTAACCCTACAATTTCAAATGCAAGAATATCCCATGTCAAACATGGCGAACAAATAGAATGTTTCCCATACCTGCGCGTATTTGGTAACTCCGTGGGAGTTGCCAGAGGTGTTAATCATAACAAGGATCGTTGTAGAGATGTTACGAGAACAGTTTTTACTATACCATTGTAAGACTATGAATGAAGTGTGTTTTATTAACATTCACGTGAATTCAGACCAGAAAAATGAAGGTATCTAGCAGAACATCAACTCTGCAAAGTATTCGATATATATCTTTTTGATATCCTAATATAAATTTAATGGAGATTGTCGCCAGGCATGCTATTAAAACAATGTCATAGTCTACTGTAAAGCAAGTTGTTTCATGTTAAATTGTAACACGAGTCGTAACCGTAAATCTGAGCTCTACTTTATCGGAATAACTAGTAAATACCTTTGTAGTCTAAGCAAGAAGACATTAAGCCATCCGCAGCAAACTTATAAAGCTAATAGTTACCGCAATAGGGTCAGGAAGGTAAAATTGCAAACATTCCCGACCTCCATTTAGTAGCTCCACACTAAATTGGAAGCTTGGAAAAAACCCAGACTCTAATGTTGGAAATTGAAGGGTCCAATCCCTTCAGTCCCCACGTAAGGGTATTTTTATAATCGTCGACGTCTGGTCGAATGTTGTGTACGCTTTTGTAACGTCTTTCAAAACATGCGTATTTGTTGAAATTACTTTCAACATTTTCTCTGCTGTGTGCTTTCAACAAAAGATCTATATCGTTCGAATTTTGTTTGCCCAACTAAAGTTAATTTTACATTTCAGAATTATACGTTTTACTACATCGAGCTATTTATTATACGAAGTAATAAAATAATCCTCCATCCCATTTTACCTTTGCCTTTACTTTATTAAAATTATTTATTTTTCTATTTATTACCAACGAAATGCTAATTGAAAGGAATTGAAAGCCTGGATATTTAATTATTCTGATTATCTCATGAGTCAGTATCACACCGTCATCTGTTTCTAAGAATCTGTTCTCACGAAGAATACATTTTAGTAAACCTTCTTAGTCCGGTACATCGGGCACATTGTAAGCGGGGTCATAAATTAATGAGCAATGAACATTGCTGTCAGAATTGTTCTATGAGTCATCTGTTTATTTCATAACATCTTTGAACTGAAGACATGTCGTGACCGGTTCAGACATGTCATGAACTTGACTGATCATACCATTTGTAACGCATGTTGTCTCTATAAAACTGTATGGATTGAAGTAATTAGTTTAATTAAACGTCGCCTCGGCAAGATGTAAAATGATAATAAAGTTTGTATAAAGAGAAACGTCCGCTGTGAAAACACTTGTTGCACTCAAAGAAATATTATTATAATAAAGATAAAGAATAACCGAAAGTGTAGCAGAATATAAACAACAGGTTCAAGGTATAAAGTTCATTGGTTGTTTGTTCATCGTAAAATACATTGTCAATTATTAATACCTAACCTACTGTGATGCCGATGAATCACTTGAATTAACCGATTGCATTTTAATGAACTCAATTACAATTTACAATACATCAAGTGATTCAAAGCCACAGCTTTCAAAACAAGACAGTAGTCAAGTTTTGTTATTTCCCTTTAAAAGTTCCTTAATATTCTATCATGCTTTTCTTAAAAATGAGACTATGTCGAAACTCTCCAGCTCCTGATCAAACTGTTCTTATTTCACCCAATGCTCCTACTTAACATGTTCAAAGCTTGTTTCTTTAATGTATCCAGTTTTGAAATTAGTCGAACCAATTATTTCTCTCGTGCTCGCTTTAATCTTTTTCGGAGGAAGTAGCTTATTAACAGGTTTCTTTATCTGTATGACTGGCAACTGATTCATGACCGACGTTTCATTAAGTGGAATTTACTTGTGTTTATCTTAGTTTGAAGCTTCGTGTTCAGATTCATTACTATTGAAACCATCCATTGCACCATTATTACTTTTGCTAGAGTTCCATGTTAGAATCGGCTTTGTTTTTTGTGATGACAATATCGATAATGCATTAGTGAAGTACAATTCTCTTAATATAAATTCATGCCCGCAAACGTTCTTATATTAAACTCAAGTCTCATCATAATTACTAATTGATAACCAAATTCTGAGACGAGGGCATTGTATTGTATCATATGTATTTATCTCACTTACCAACCGGACCATTAGATTATTATAATTCGCCATTTGCACTTGGCAATTTACCCATTACATAAACTGTACTTTATAAAGCCGTAGAAGTAAAAAGTATGGATTACTTCGCTTATAATGACCCCTTGCGTTGCGGAGGACTCAAGAGCGGATATCCTCTACATATGTTTTGTAGGAAACAAAAAGAAGGTTGTTTTATGTCGAATGGCTACCGTTTACTTCGCTTTTTTTCTCCGTTTTTACTCAGAGGTATTTGCGTGCCGAAAATTACACGAAGCGGAAATATTAACTGAAGACTTAGCAATTTCCATAATAATAAGGTACTTTAATATGTAAATTAGCTAGGTGCTTATTTTTACTTGATGGAGGTAAATTCGAATGTTCGGCTTTACGATTATTCGTTTGGAAATGGAAATAAGGCAAAACAATCAAGAGATGTCTGTCGGCTAGTGTCGGATCCTTGATCATGTAAATAATAATCTTTTACCAGGAACTCTTGTCAACTTTGATATTACCAGCTAATTTACCTTATCAAAAAATACATTTGTTTCACCGTTCTTATGATTATATAGTAATTTCATAAATCTGAAAATGCATATTTTACCTCTAACTTCTAAGTAGCAATAATAATGAAACCTGCTCATTTAGTACAAACATTTTTGAATAATGTTCGTGCTTTTTTTGCCTGGATGACTACCTCGGGAGCTTTGCCTTCTGGCAGGTTAACCGTTGGTCAAATCACTCTTGATGATGAATGATTACTGAGATTTCATTTAATGATGGACTCGGGCTTCCATCTGACGAGATAAAAAGGTTAAGTCGACTGGTTCAGAGATGGACGAGATGTTTTTTGTATGCTTTGCTTTAAGTGTAGTGTAATGAAAAGTGTAATCCCTCATTGTGTTGAACGATTGAAAGATGATTAGATGGTTTGCCTTGTAGAAATATTGCTTATTTTGTTTGAATTCATTTTTATAAAGAACTACATTTCTTGTATCAAAATTCCTTAATGTAAGCTTAATCTTGCTACTATACGCTTTACTAGTTAAAACAGCAAACAGGATGTCGATGTTGTAACGTATCGGATTTTAACCCTAAGGCCGGTACGTTAATAAGAAAAATGGATAAATGAAACAACCTCTACTGGCATAGAATTCCTATATTATTATTTAACTACATAAACAGTTATTCATTTTAAGTTAATTTTATACAAACAGATATTTTAAATAAATGCCACAGCTTCTCAGCCAGAGAATGTGGGTAACCTGAGATGAATTGCATTACCAATTACATAAGTTTAAATAAAGTATAAGGGCGCCAAAAGCAGAGACGGCTGCTTTACCGAAGAAAAAATCAGGTAAAAGTTTTAATTAAAGGATATGTGTAGCACCAACATGATCCGTTGACAGTAGATCAAGTCCCAACTGAACCAGTTGATGGGATGTGAGCCCCAGCCGAACACATAGATGGGATCTTGAACCCCAACCAAACACATTGATGGTATCTTGAACCCCAACCAAACACCTCCTGTAATTGATTTGTCAATTACAGTAACATAATAATAAAGTAGTATGAAAGAGAGAAAACCTAACCTCCAAAACATAAATTTGATGTAAAATGACTAAGAAAAGTTAATTATGTAAGTATTGTTTTGTATTATAACAAAAATAGTTTTATCTTTTATTTAATTTGGAATGATTGAATCTATGAGGGAAAAATAACCTAATAACCTCATGTAGCACCTAGCTTTCTAAATAATTAAAATATCACTTTTAATAGGCCTAGCATGTGGATAGTTCGTAGGAAATAAGTAATACATACCTTTGTGAAAATAAAGGAGGCTTAAATGAAGAAGATGGAATGAATTCCTAACAACTCCACACCACGCGTCATGGATCGATTGTGGATCCCACCTCCAGCACAATTCTGTAGAAAACCACGAAATAAATACCGAGGCACTATTAAAACCAAAGAACAAAGCTTCCAAGAGATCAAACTTACCAAAAAAAATAGTAGAAGATCACATATTGAAAAATTTACGTGCGCACTGCACGTCGTCAGGATCGAAAAGACAGGCTCCTTAGCCATTTTTTATAACTTGAAGAATTTCAGAGAGGGTTACAGTAGAAAATGTAATCCGTACATCTGTCGAAAACTACGAGACACTGAGGTCAAAAACCTTATTAACTTGAATGTTTTATTAAAGAAAAACGATGTCTGAAAGACCAAAAAGCACCGAAACAGTGTTTTATTGATAAGAACAATGTTTATAAACTTTAATTCATATTGTTTGTTTACAAACAATAAAAACGTCAACTAAATTGCGTAGTTATTAATATTTCTGTCAAAACCGATTATTCGTTTTATTCGCTGGAAACCCTAACTTTTCTATAGGTCACAGACAATAAATCAACTTGTAACATTAAAAGTTTCGTTCGAAAACGAATCGGTTTCGTTCAGAAACATATCGATTAATCGATAGAAAATCAATATTTTATTCCTGTATTTCAATAAAATAGGAGGAATAATTAAAGATATGTTCATTTAACGAAACATTGATTAATTGGCTATAAATCCCAATAAATATTAAGAGGCTACAGACAATTAATCAAGTAAAAGCATTAAACTTGATTTAAAAAAGAACGATTCATCGACTGAAAAATCGAATGATAATCGAAAGTTATTATAAAAATTAAATAATTGAAAACCCATTTTTACTACGTTACACGACCCCCCCTGTCAGAAGAATTTTGCGTATATGAAAGCAAAATTCAAGCTGCCCTCAGCTTGAAAACACCTCAGCTCGAAAAATCTATCGATATCGATAACTGAAAGATAACTCCAAGTCACACTAAATTCTAAAATAAAAAATACCAACCGGATACAACGACAATCAAGTTGTAACCAAAAAAAACAACAAATATAAGAAAGCAAAATTCAAGCTGCCCTCAGCTTGAAAACACCTCAGCTCGAAAAATAAAAATCGATAACTGAAAGAAAACTCTAACTCACACTAAATTCTAAAATAAAAATTACCAACCGGATACAACGACAATCAAGTTGTAACCAAAAAACCAACAAATATAAGAAAGCAAAATTCAAGCTGCCCTCAGCTTGAAAACTCCTCAGCTCGAAAAATAAAAATCGATAACTGAAAGAAAACTCTAACTCACACTAAATTCTAAAATAAAAATTACCAACCGGATACAACGACAATCAAGTTGTAACCAAAAAAACAACAAACTATAAGTAATTATAAACCAGTAAACACAAGACCAATGAAATACAAACCACCCTATCAAATCCAACACTCAATACTACATCCTACCAATAGTAAAGAACTTAAAAAGAAAAACTACTCCATCAACAAACCGAACCCACGAACAAAGGAAAACCAAAAGTTGGAGATCATAACTCCCACAACTTAACAAAATTAATAGTAATGCAGGAAAAATGTACCTAACATTAACTAATACAAATTAAAAAAGAAACGCAACCCTAAACGCAATATATAAATCCCAACCAGTTATACATAAATAGTTAATAGAAATATAATAAATAAATATAATAATGGATGTAATGACAACTTAATATGTACTGTTGATTTACTAATAGACAATAAGCGATAACACACATAATCTAACTGTGGTTACGCCTCACCATATTAAACAAAAGAATTAAGAAGCAAGAAAACCCATTTTAGAATTTTAAATGATCAATGGTTAAAAGGCTTAATTTTAAAGAGGTAACCAACCGCCTCTAGTATAATGGCTTATTTAGAGGAGTTACTAACCGCTCCGGACAAAGGCTTATATTTTAAAGAGGTTATCAACCGCCTCTAGTAGAATGGCTTATTTATTTTACATAGGAGTTACCAACCGCTCCTAACCCACTATATTTACTAAATAACCAAAGTGGTCACTACCCAAGTAAAAATTATTCCAACATTTCAACATCCTTCAAGTAAATAGAGTATTTTATAAACCATACATAATTATATCAATAAGTAAATAAACATACTAAATAATAAAATATATAACCCCAAAACTATCTTAACTTTAACTATCCATTCCAGTAATCCAATCCAAAAAATACCAACTGCCAGGACTAATGTTCTACATTCCAAAAATATACCTACTTGTCCGGGCTATAGTTTATAAGATAAGAACCTTCTAAAATTATTATATAAATTTAACCTTTAACCTTGGCCACCTCCTTTTAAATATCGGATATGCCAAGCCCATAACAACCACTACTTGAGAAATCGGGTCGGTTATACATCAAACCAAACCAAAAGATTCCACGAGCAGACTACACGAGAGTCAATAGCGGTGTGATATAATTAATATCACAACCATGAAGAACCTTGGCCACCTCCTTTTAAATATCAGAAATGCCAAGCCTATATCAACCATTACTTGCACATCCGAGTCGGTTATACATCGAACCGAACCGAAAGGAAGAATACACGACAGAAGCGCGGGAGTCCTTAGCGGTGGTGATGTGAGTATCATCATCACAACCGTGAAGTGTGGCTCCCACCTTCAGCAAAACATCATCGAGTCGGAACCTAAAATAAAAAATACTGGATCCCGAATCCTAGAAACGACGAAACGCCCGAACAACTATTTCAACCGAAAGAAAAGGACAATTAACCCTATAATTATAAGCACTACAAACTATCGATACACTTTTAAGATAAGAAAATAAATAAGTTCAAGATGAACTTTCAAATCTAAATTAAGAGTTCTTAATAGTATACACAACGATGTAACGAAATCAGCAGGCATGGTGTCCCTAATGCGAACCTCGTACGCAAGCTTATATTTATGTAAAGCTTGGAAAGCTAAAGAACGATTCTCCATTTTATAACAAATGAAATAGTCACTGAACCGGAAGAAATATCTTAGAAAATATAAATTATGTAATGATAAAGTTAAGTAAAAGTTAAGCAACAGTAATGATAAATAACTGCAATGTAAAATAGCAGTAAGGTTAAATAAGTGTCAAGATAAGTAGCCTGATACACACATCAATACGCAATAAGCATAAGCGGTAAGCACCACATTAATACAGCTAGCTTAAGGCGCTAGGTATCAAAAGCAAAGAAAAAAAATTAAATCTTCAGAAAAAAAAACTTATTTTTAATTATTATTTGAAAATTAAGCAAAGTTAATTAATTCTGAAAATGCAAAAACGATGGGTGTGAACCCTTATTACAGGATAATTTCCTAAACAGTCAAAAAGCAGAAGTTGAAAAAGTTGAAAGTTTCCCCGACTTAAAAAAAGTAAAAAATAATTTTAATTCAAAAAGTTCCAATGGGAAAATTAAGAAAGAAAGCTGTAATAGTGGCAAATGATGAGTGTGTACCAGATATTTAGTTAAAAGTAGCATAATGTTTAAGAGAAATATTACAATGTAAAGATTTCATTTTAATCACCGCACTATTTTGCAAGTCATCTCAAGTTAAGAGAAAAAACATAAGTTAAATATTTAAATTATAACACAGTATGCATACATAAGACACAGGTAGTATAATTTGTAATGTAAAACACAGATCTGCAAGAAACTTAAGGTAAGACTCAATAAACACAGTTCCGCAGTAAACTTATGAAATACTTATAGTAATTACAATTTTTGACATATTTAAAACAACATGACAATCATCTCAGGTTACTCGCCCCACGTTGGGCGCCACTGTAACGTATCGGATTTTAACCCTAAGGCCGGTACGTTAATAAGAAAAATGGATAAATGAAACAACCTCTACTGGCATAGAATTCCTATATTATTATTTAACTACATAAACAGTTATTCATTTTAAGTTAATTTTATACAAACAGATATTTTAAATAAATGCCACAGCTTCTCAGCCAGAGAATGTGGGTAACCTGAGATGAATTGCATTACCAATTACATAAGTTTAAATAAAGTATAAGGGCGCCAAAAGCAGAGACGGCTGCTTTACCGAAGAAAAAATCAGGTAAAAGTTTTAATTAAAGGATATGTGTAGCACCAACATGATCCGTTGACAGTAGATCAAGTCCCAACTGAACCAGTTGATGGGATGTGAGCCCCAGCCGAACACATAGATGGGATCTTGAACCCCAACCAAACACATTGATGGTATCTTGAACCCCAACCAAACACCTCCTGTAATTGATTTGTCAATTACAGTAACATAATAATAAAGTAGTATGAAAGAGAGAAAACCTAACCTCCAAAACATAAATTTGATGTAAAATGACTAAGAAAAGTTAATTATGTAAGTATTGTTTTGTATTATAACAAAAATAGTTTTATCTTTCATTTAATTTGGAATGATTGAATCTATGAGGGAAAAATAACCTAATAACCTCATGTAGCACCTAGCTTTCTAAATAATTAAAATATCACTTTTAATAGGCCTAGCATGTGGATAGTTCGTAGGAAATAAGTAATACATACCTTTGTGAAAATAAAGGAGGCTTAAATGAAGAAGATGGAATGAATTCCTAACAACTCCACACCACGCGTCATGGATCGATTGTGGATCCCACCTCCAGCACAATTCTGTAGAAAACCACGAAATAAATACCGAGGCACTATTAAAACCAAAGAACAAAGCTTCCAAGAGATCAAACTTACCAAAAAAAATAGTAGAAGATCACATATTGAAAAATTTACGTGCGCACTGCACGTCGTCAGGATCGAAAAGACAGGCTCCTTAGCCATTTTTTATAACTTGAAGAATTTCAGAGAGGGTTACAGTAGAAAATGTAATCCGTACATCTGTCGAAAACTACGAGACACTGAGGTCAAAAACCTTATTAACTTGAATGTTTTATTAAAGAAAAACGATGTCTGAAAGACCAAAAAGCACCGAAACAGTGTTTTATTGATAAGAACAATGTTTATAAACTTTAATTCATATTGTTTGTTTACAAACAATAAAAACGTCAACTAAATTGCGTAGTTATTAATATTTCTGTCAAAACCGATTATTCGTTTTATTCGCTGGAAACCCTAACTTTTCTATAGGTCACAGACAATAAATCAACTTGTAACATTAAAAGTTTCGTTCGAAAACGAATCGGTTTCGTTCAGAAACATATCGATTAATCGATAGAAAATCAATATTTTATTCCTGTATTTCAATAAAATAGGAGGAATAATTAAAGATATGTTCATTTAACGAAACATTGATTAATTGGCTATAAATCCCAATAAATATTAAGAGGCTACAGACAATTAATCAAGTAAAAGCATTAAACTTGATTTAAAAAAGAACGATTCATCGACTGAAAAATCGAATGATAATCGAAAGTTATTATAAAAATTAAATAATTGAAAACCCATTTTTACTACGTTACAATGTTTACCCTGAATTGTACAATTCTTTAGTTATGAGTAACTCACTAATTAGATAAGTAATTACTGAGATATTTTTCCTAAAGAGTGATCTTTCTCCACAGGACAACTATATGTTAAATATGTTGACTTAAGTATGAAGTTAAAATATTAAGAAAATAATACTAGACAATATCTTGGTCGTAATAAATAAATATTTAACTTCATGTGTCAAAGGTGCTATAATACTTAGCTGATTATGGATATGAGCTCATTCTGATAGGGTTATCAGATGAATAACGTTGCCTACTTTTGTCAGATTTTTATTTTCATATTTTTTCAATGATAAGAAGTAAGCCTTATTTTTTACCACATTTTTGATGTTTTAGAACTCCTTGCCTATTTTAAAATCAGGACATGTCCGAAATATTTCTGACCCATGGTAACCCTAAGCCAAAATAATTAATAATTATAATAAGTCCTGTGGCAGTAAGTAAACACAAACATTTGGAAAATTATATTCTATTGAATTACCGACTTGCCAAGAGCAATCTGCCAAAAAATCGGAATCTGTAGCTGTTCGAAATTCCGAATCCGAAACAATTTTATACGAGGTAAACGTGCCTCGTATAAACTTCGAAAATAGATTTCATTAATGTATTTGTATTTATGAACTTGTGTCCTTTCATACATCTCCCCCCCCCCCACCCCACAGAAAACCCTGGAATAGTTTCACTAAAGTTACATTATTTCCCTGTCTACGTAGTGACGAAAGTAATCCCAAACTCGTCGCAAAATTACACGGAAACTGATTATGGATTCCTTTCCTTTTCCCCAAAGGTAAGCTTTATGCAAATATTGTAATATTGTAAGCTTTATACAGAATACGAAACGTATAATATGGTCAAGGATTCGTTTATCGAAATTTAAACTACTTTATGGTGCGTCTACGCTACGCGAACTGAGCACGAGCCGAGCCGCTCTTCGTTCGTCGCTCGTGATGTCAAGTGAACGTATGAGCCTACAACAAGAGAGGCGATGCGAATTCCTGTTCTCGTCAAAAAACTGATAATGGCGGAGTGCAGTCGAGCGCGAACTGAACTCGTTCGAGGCTCGCAAGTCCGTCTACGCTTCGTGAATTCGTGCTCCACGTGTGCTCAGCTCGTACTCTGTTCGCATAGCGTAGACGCACCTTTTATTATCCTGTATTTTATTTCATTTTTTATAAAGCATCCTGCTGATATCCTAAATTCTACCACCTTTGATGTGGCGTAACCAAAATATAATGCCTTCAGCCAATCCCTTAATGCTGATCCCAAATTTCCAATACACAAGGTATGTAAGAGTACGAAGCACCAAATTACAACCGTCTAAACATACATTAGCCACATTCAATAAGGCATTGTTCTTTTAAAGTTCCTTTCTATACATCTTATATCAAAGCAATAAGGTTTTGATTTGAATGTTGAGATGTTCGGAACGCATGTCGTGGGCGCATGAATGGTGCGCCGGAGTGACTGATCTGTCCACAGAATCCACTGAACTGGTTATGATGTAACTGAGTTGGGAATGAGTAAATGACACGCCTATTACGCGAAGCTTGTTAACTTAATGACAGTTTGTGTTATCTAGTCCGTGATTTATACGTTGATAGATTTTCGCAAGGCAAGTTGTTGATAGGTACTAGTTTTCGCCCTGCGATTTCACCCGCGATAAAAAGTAGCCTATATCTCTATTCATGCAAAAGGCTACTTGCTTGCCAATTTCATCACGATTGATTGTGCTGTTGAGGTATCAAGATGTAACAAACAAAGAAACTTACTTTCGCATGTATAATATTAGTAGACGAGTAGGTATTTGGAAAATAAAGCTGTAATATTAAAAGATCTTCCACAAAAAAAAACCTTGCTGAGTTTCTTGCCGGAGTCTTCTCAGTTTAAGCACAGATTACTAAATAGTTACTAAGTTTAAGTGAATTCCGAACCGGTGGTAAATTCAACTGTATGTACCAATGTAATGTTCATAAGTGCCTTACTAGGGCCTAAACTGAATAAATGACTTTTTGATGAAAACTTTATTATGCAATACGCAAGTTAAGTAATAGTATTAACAAAAATATTTAAAAGCAAGTGCAAGCCCACTTGCCAATATAACTTTTGGCATGTAGGCTTCCCTTTGCTGACATTACATCACTGAGAGCCCTTCAAAACTCAGGTCTTATGGAGAGCAAAGCCAAACTGGCTTCAAAACAGTTCGGCGAGCCAAATAGGTTCAAGCAATACTTCAGGTACTCATATATAGGGTGACTGGTAATTAGTAAACGACACTTAGACACATGATTGTACTCATGATAACAAACAACTTTCCCAAAAAATAAATAAATATATATATATACTTAGCACTTGACCCCATAATATTTAGTAACTAACAAGAATAAGAATACACCATCAGCTTTTATTTAATTTAGTTACTTATCCCTATTTACAAACAAAACTATAGCATTAAAATTTATAAATCTTTTAATTCATTTAACCACCCCGTACGGACTGCGCGCGCGCTATCAGCTGTTAGTTGCTTGACCTCGTTCCCGTCCCCGTAAAGCTAAATAAATTAAAAAAAAATATTGGGAAAGTTGTTTGTTATCATGAGTACAATCATGTGTCTAAGTGTCGTTTACTAATTACCAGTCACCCTATATATATCTATCGATTTAAAAAGAGTCTAAGAAAGTAAAAGTGATTTCTTAAAGTTATCCATACAATCCAGGAAATCATTATTTTCTTTATGTCGAGTAGAATCAAATGCAATCACTCGATCCGCACTTTACACACGGCACTCAAAGCCAATCAAAATGTTTTAATCTATGAGTACGTTTACCTAATCATCCCACATCCGCCCACTTCTGGACAAGGTTGGAGGCTTCCTTTCCCTCACGTTGCTGCTTTTCAATTAATTCTACATTCCGTCAGAGCAAGCAAACGCTTGGCCTTGGTGTTAAACCGATGACAATAATGTCTTATATTATCGTTTGATGAAAATTCAGTAGTTTGGTGACCCTAAATAAACCATGCTCCAAAAGTTACAATTTAAATACCTCTGAAATCGGAAACCGTAGGTAAGTTGAATAAAATAAGAACTAATTAAACTTTGCTCAGTTTATAAAATTACCGACTTATTTTCGGTAAATCTTTCGATAGATTCGTTATCTCTGTGTCTGGGTACTTATTGGTTTATTTTGGGGAAACGAAATTAGTTCTGAAGGCTTTGAAATGCCAAAGTATCGTGTTACGATAAATATTGAGGCTTGTTTTTTAAGATAAATTACTATCGCTAAATCTGATATTGGAGACATATGATCTCGAGATTACGAGACGTATTACAAGGGTAAATTAATACAATCCAACAAATAATTAAAACAATGTGTCATTCAAATTCGCTAACAATAAACATGAATGAATCGAAACTTTCAAAAAACCCCAAATTCAAAATTCAAACGAGCCATTGTACCCGACCCGCCATTCACTCGTTCTCATCAAAAACTGGCAACACTACTGACAGGTGTGTTCCCGTCGTGCCCCTTTTTTTCGACGTCCGTTCCCTCATCAGACCCTTGTAAGTGTCTCATGTGCCCCCAACCTTTCAATTCAAATTTGAGTTCTCTTAGCTGAGCTTTAAAGAACAAACTGCTTTGCGTTTAATTTTTATGTTGTACAAGAGCAACAATGAATGGATCATTTCCCTTACAATGTATTGCAACGGTTAAAAGTTATGGTCATTGGAAAGGCAACTCTAAAAATATGAGGTTATACTCTAATTTGACTCAAAATGTGAAAGCGTATAGCATAATTGTGTTAAGTTAGTTTTAATTTATTTTGGGATTCTCAAAATCTCTGCCAGAACTGGTTATTGTGTGGGTTTTGGGAGCTTAATCAGTTGTAGCGAAATTTAAGGTCCTGGTAAATTTACTATAAAATTGATTCATTTTTTTACTGAACGTATGACAGTATTTTTTACCTTTATATATGTGAAATGGGAACAAGACTGAGGACCAATCAAATAAAGATTTCTATCGGCTCTCTTGGGTTTCTTCACAGCGAAATCTTTAAACGATATTCAATTTCTACGCTTCACACGCTTTAATTAAATACATCTTCCGCCTGATTGAGGAATTCTCACGTTTTCAATGTAAGAGTCGCGTTTTTTGTGGCAACTATTATTCTAGAATCAAAGTTTCATTAGCTCACAGATATTGAATGATTTAGGATGTCTGTTTGACCAAATCACTCATAGTATCCAACCAAATTTGGTGGTGTTGCTGTATTAAGCAAACAGTTCAAAATTCTTAAGAACCAAGATGAAGAAAAGTATATAAGCTTTAGCAAGTCGTGATGAATTCTATAAATGATAATCGTGTAAATGATATTTACGAGTTTTTCTATGTTCTCAAACCATTCCCAGCGACCAACCCCCCTAAAAAGAAAGCTAAAGCAATATTGCTAACGCAATTCATTTTTTCGAATTTACGGCAGATCTTATGCAATTCATCAATTGCGAATCTTTTATTGAATTGAATTGTATATAATGAGTGACTAGTATACCAAAAAAATATTGAAATTACGTAGGATCTGCCGAAAAGTCGAAAAAATGAATTGCGTTAGCAATATTGCTTTAACTTCCTTTTTAGCCCCCCAAGTCAATTGTATAATGTGGAGGACAATGTCCTAAATCTTTGTTATGTTCCGCTTACGGCATTGGTGTCAAACATGAGAAATACTTCAAAATTAATACATAAATTTTTTCGGAACCTTTCAATATCTGCTCTTATAGCATTTCACAGATCGGTTAAAAACTTATCTTTTGATTTATTATCTGAAATTAAATATGCTATTGTAAAACTATGCGTGGGATAAAAGTTCGAAGACATTAGTAGCTATGTGAATAAAAAAGAAAGGATGAATCGCTACAGTACATCGACGTAGATCTTGCACGAGTCAAATAATAACCAGTCATCGATTCATAAAAATAAAAAGAATCACCATCAGATAATAAAACTAACTGATATTATGACACCTACTTTGTTGAGAATGTAGATGGTCTATTTTTATGTTTTACTTTTCCCATTATGAGATGAATCGAAACTAGCGCACTTACTTAGCAATAAATATTTGTTTCTATTTTAAGTGTTAATTTATCGATTTTTTTAATAGTAATAATGTAGACGCTATTCTAAAGATTATATTCAGGCATAAGATAACTATGGCTCCATTAAATGTTCTTGACACAATCAAATTAATTAAGCTACCTACTGTATTCATATCAGCATAAATGTTTTTTGTTTTCGTATCATTTATTTTGCCCAAAGTTTGTTATTCATTGTTGATAATATTATATTGCGCATCGTTATCTTTTCGATATATTTTTGCAACCATGTCGCAAAAAGTCAAGGTTTTTTGTCGCCTGTCTGGTCTCTGATATGAAAAGTTCCGGCTCAAGAATGATCATTAATTATATTTTTAAATTAATAAATTTCAGAGGAGTAAGCATTAACTAAACAATCTATTTGTGTCACTTAAATTAAATTTTTAATCCTTTCAAGTTTGCTTCTAGTTTGGTCTAAAAGGTTTCACTTCGTTAGACATTACTCTTACCCTCTGGGGACAAAGCTTAATGGAGAGTCTTGATAAGAAAGATTAGGCAAATAAGTATATTTCGTCAATTTACAATTTAGCTCCATCCATCTGTGCAGATTCCCTCTGGGTGCCGAAAAAAAGTAATATATTTTTTCAGCGCCCAGATAAATAATGCCCTAAATTATTTGATAAGACTGTGAGTTGTTAATTTCTCACAGAACCAAACGAATCCTCAAACGCCTACGATTTGACAGAAGTATTTGTGAATAATCTGGATAGAATTCGGTCTCACCTGTCCATTAACCCTCGGAATAATTTCTGTAATGCGATAAACGATTTAGGATAGCGTAGCAAGCCGAATCGGAAACAAGGCCGTCTTGGAAGAGTGGCGTGCTCCGAATAGTGTTAATTACGGAATCATTGTAGCCATTTTGATACGGAACCTCCGTGTCGGTCATTAACGGTGCCAGCGTGAAGGCGGAGAGGGATTATAAGCATGCGCCCGCGCAGCTGCACGCACGGACCACTTGCTTTAAGATCGTTATTTTTTTACTTACTTCAATTGTATCGTAAGCCTTTGCGAGAAAAACATATTTCGTGACACAGAAAAATAATCTTTTACGCATTGTCTGCAAAGTCACTGGCTAGGCTTTTGCGTTTAAGTCTATTTTTAATATCATCATTTTATTTTATGGGACGATGTAGACTAGCTATGCATTAAATAACATTACTTCATTTTGTGGAGAGACTTGTATTGTTGACTTGTTCTGTTATCTGGAGAAAGCTTACAGATAAAAGTATTGTGTTGACGTTTTTGTCTGTTCCAGTTTGCTCATGCTCGGTGGCCGGTGGAATGTTCACGGTCCGCGGCTTCTTTCGTAACAGTCTTCTAAGGCGTGCTAGTGCAAATGTTTTATATAGATAGATGTGCTCAATATGTCTTAACGGATGTCGATAATATCTTGATCATGCGCTTTTGTGAGATCACCAAATACTTTTGTGGAAGCTCTAGTGTTTGTTGTGTAAGATTAAAGACTACACCTTGACTATCTATGTCGATGAATCGCAGAGGGCTCCTTGGTAGGTAATAGTTTAATGTATAAGTAACAGAGGAATTGTAAGCTACGTTTTATTCCTTTATTTCGCATGCTTATGAAATAAAAACACGTGTTATTAATGTTTCCTTTCTAAAGTATGTTATACTTATATGTTAATTGGTAACATTATACATACCTTCGAAATACTTAAGTAGTTACTCCGAAAATTACTGGCTTCCTAATTTAAAATGTGAGTCATTTCCAACGTTTAAGCTCGGATGCCCATTTACTATACCTGCGTAATATTCAGGCATACGAAAGCAAATTGATATCGATTTCGTGGATCTAAAGAGAATGAATTCGCAATTCTAAGAAGCGGTGGCTGGTGGAATGTCAGATCGTGATGGCACAGGTGGTAGGGGCGTTGCTCCGTTCACGGTGTCGCTGCTCGTGCCGACTTCGGCGGCTTTCAGCTGCACCCGTGACTCTCGAATTAGGAACGTGCTGTCATTGGTAATTTTTTGAAGATTCTGTTAATTTCAATCATTCTAAAGTTTTTTCAATGGATCGTATTCTAAGTTTGAGCTCTGCACTCATTCCACAAACCTTCATATTACTTCTGATTTTAGCAACTAATCAATTCATTGTTGTAAAAATTTCTCACAGGATTCTCAATTAGTCACCTCGCATACTTCCTCGCATATAATTACAGTTCTCTCAGTACTTGTTCTTTGATGTGAATTCCTTTTATACACTGTAAGTTTGCCCTGTCAGCAGCAGGTGTGAGACTTTAGACGAAGTTATGCTATGCAACTTAACGTACAAGTTTGTTTAACAAGTTGGTGCATTTTATTGAAGCAAAACGTTTAAATACGTGTATGTATAGGCATGTCTGGTCAATCACATACATTTTATAATTAGTGTAGAATTCACACGTAAAGATGTCGCTACAAACATCGTATGGACTGATTGAAAATTAATTCTTAGTCAAAACGCTATTAAATTACTTTTTATTGAGCTTTATTGCAAGGAAATAGAATTTGATGATAATTATTTACATAATTTAATTAAATTAATGTTTAAAACTCGTATTTCTTATATTTGCAATTTATGTAATTTTATTTAAATCTTTCGACCTCACATAGATGGCCTAAGCGTCGATTATTTTTATTTCATTTCATCGTCTAAAACTAAAACAATCAAATAATAATAAAATAAATCTAATAATAACCTGTTTCTAATAAGCAGAGACTACAACGATAAATAAATATAGCCTAAATATTTTGAAAACTACTACGTTTTTTTTAAAAGTACAATGGGCAGTTTCGTCCCAATTGTATTTCATTTGTTTTTATGGGGTTAAGTCTTTATCTAGTGCTGGAAAAGTTATAGTGGTTTCATTTATTCAACAAAATATCAAATAAGAACAACTGAATTAATAAGTCTTTTATATGGACAAAAGGATTAAAGCCATTCGTAAATCACTGAACCTGCTCAGAAAATTTCTGGAGAATCGGTTGAGAAATGCAACCTGGACATACATACGAAAGCATTTTTGTCCAAGCTGAAACGGAGACGCTTCGCTCGCTTGGTATTAAAGTGATTTTTAAAACTTATAGTAGATTTAGAAATTGCTATATTGACCTATTTTTAATTGTTCCCTAATCAGGGCCAGCTCTAGCCTATATAGCGCCCAGGCACCAACAAAATGGAATATTCTCACCAGAGTGATCGGAAATTCGTGTGCAAATATAAATGACTATATTTTCATTCTGCAGTTTCAAGCAAGGTCTTTTGGAAATTTTGCAGGGTTCCCAATTTAAAAAAATGTATATCCTATGTGACTCAGTGATAAATGACAATATGATTTGACTGGTGAAAGATTTTTTAAATCGTTCCTTTCGTTTTTGAGTTTATTCATTACAAACTAAAATACAAAAAAGATTTGTATTTTTGTAGATTATCTCTATTAACATCTACACTAACTGTTGAAAACTACTTTGTTAGATTAATATATGGTATTTTCTATTGTATTTTTTTGTTTATAAAAACTATTGTAATATATCAGAATGAAACGAATGTGTGTGTCAGTCGCTTGGTCGCATATTTTTTCCACTGCTAGCAAAATTATCGAAATCCTCTACACTAACTCTATTAGTGTAGATGTCACGAGTGGAACTCGACGCCCGTCCGGATATCCTGTATATATATTTTAAGCTTGGGGAAAAATGGGACCAGGACTTTTTACCAATTTTGTTGGAGGTATTAGAGAGAACTCTTTTAGCTTATGTTATCCTAGTATTATATTTGAATAAAAAATATTTTTGAGTGACTAGAGAACAGAGACAGAGTTCGGGAAAAACGAGTAAATCTAGTCACTCTAATCTCATCTCACAAATATTCGAAATGTTGTGGGTTTCGATGTTTGTCCCTCAATCATGCGTCAACATCTCAAAATCCAAAATTCAAAATCATTTATTCAAATAGACCTTCACAGGCAATTATGGAAAGTTCGACTCTAATACTACCGGTTCGGAAGGTTTGCTGAGAAGAGACGGAAATAAAATATGTAATTACTCTTTTTAAAACAAGCTTAGATTCATTCATCTGAATGGATTTGGATGAAATTTGGTATACAGATAGAATGTATTCTGGATTAACATATATATAGAATACTTTTTATCCCGGGAAAATAATATATCCCTCGGGAACGCGGGTGAAACCACGGGGTGGAAGCTAGTACAATATAAAGGAAAGTTCAATAAGCATGATTTTGTTATTATGCTTATAAATACTGTGACTTCTTCATAACATCTTATGTGGTATAATGCAACATAATATTTAGTAATAATTCGATAATTTCGATGGAGGAGTTTGCGAATTGTTGATAAACAATATTATTAATATTATAGAGTATTTTAGGAATTGTCTCTATTACCCGTGAAGTAAAATGCAACTTAAAATCAGTATTTTTAGAATTGAATAACATAATAATAATTCTTTGGATTAGTTTAGGACTTAATGTATGGAATTCTTATCTTTTTTGAACAAAAGTATGGAGTAGTTTGGGAAAAAGCCTTTGTGCGAGTAAATGCTACGCTCTACCTCTCTTACACAAAAACAAAAAAAAATACAAATGTGCCCATTATTCTTTAAAATTAAATTCTTTCAACAGTGTCATCTGTTGTCATTTACTGAAAAACAAACATTGCTGTAGTCACTTAGAAACCCAGAATAGGAATTAGTACCCCAATCTCGCCACCGGCGCTGTACTTGCGCGAGTTATGGTGGTAACTTTTGAAGTATGGGCGCTGTCTCTCTGTTGTACGTAGTATTTATATACTCTGAGGTATAGGCCATTTCATCTCAATGACCTGTGTTAGGATATTCGTACCTGAGATACATGGAAGATAGATACCTATACTTCTTAAAGCTAAAATTATGTAGATAATTCAAAGGAAATTTACTTTTATCATTATTGTATACTATAAATCTTTTATAAAATGCTTCCAATGGCAGACAATGTTTTAGGTTATGACTAGCTTTACTAAAATAGTTTTTCTTAACATTTACATTGTTCATTGTAATAACATTTATTTCTTTGTTCAGGATATCATTGTGCGATTCTATCAAATACCGTGGGAACATTGACTGTATTTACTGTACATGCAAATATATATTAACTATATATAAAAACTACTATTAGAGGATTTATATCAGTATCTCCAGAAGTCGTAGAGCCCCCATCATTTGAATGAATGGTTCACATAACATTCCTGTGATGAAAAATTCTTGCCCCATTATTTGCGTATCTCATCAGGTCACGTCCCTCTATTTACATGTCATGACCCATGGACTTCGTCATCATCATTGTCATCGTCCATTAGGCCGATACCAAAACCAAACAAACAAACATTATCTCGTTTTGTCAAATGGTAGTTACGAGTTTAAGACGACCACAACGAATTGACAATGCTTTGTGACTATTAAACAAATCTGCAGCTCGAATTAAAAATTAGCTTCGTTTATCAAGTCCGTGAGAAATATTTTTTTCACGGGTGTGTTTATATAAATAACATTGGCAGTTAAAACAACGGTATTGGAAGGACTTATGGAGATTTCGTTTGATAGAGAACTGTGACTAGTAGTAAGTGGGGTCTTAGTTCTAATGGTTCTTCATAGATGACATATTTGATTAATGTAATCATAAAATCCAGAACAAGACGTAGACTTATTATTAGGACCCATTCTAAAATCACAGTATTGTATCAAGATTTTCAACTGAATCATTGAATTTCAAGAAAAAAATTAAAACTCGTAAATCAGTCGTGATCTTTAAACGTCGGATTTCTAAACATGATTCGGTGTGTAATCGTCAAAATACTGGTGAGGGCGTGATGTTTACGTCAAATACTTCTAGTTGTGCTAATTGAACATCAACTAGAGGTCTTTGCTCTGGGATATTTTTAGTCTATACTGTGATCTAATGACCATTTACCGGTTACTTACACAAAAATAGCAGTCGTATTAACGTGTTCTTTTCGTCAATTGTAGTTTATATCGGTACTTCCTTTCTTCTGGTTTGTAAAGCTGTCTCTTAGTCAAAAGCAGAATCTGAGAAAGCCAAAAGCGCAGTCTTCTTTGATTTTGCAACTACATGTAATCTTGTAATTCTATCTCAACTATTGCAGTAGTTTCTCAGCCAACTGAAACTGATATTCAAATTGTTAAGAGAATCATCTATGAATAAAATTATTAAAATCGCAGTCCTTTTGTATTCTCAGAAATTTCGTATTCCCAATTATAAACCGTTAAACTCTCTTCGTTACGGAAGCCCTTTGTAACTTTTGCTCAATTCTATTGCTTTTATTCAATCCAGGGAAAGTAACAATCAAATATACCGAAAACCATCTGCATTTTATTGTTCTTTGTTTCTTTTGTCACAGTGGACAAGATTCTTGAGTACCTTATTACAAAAGTTAATGCCGACCGGATGAGTCCTCATCAGGGAACTTACTTTTTGTTCCAGAAGTTCGCGTCTTTGAGTATTTGTACCGTGTTTACTGAACAGTATTTGAAATACGCATTAGAAAAGAAATAGACGCTCCTTTGTTCTAAATAGAAGAACATACAATCTATACTTAATTGGTATTAAATATCTCAAACCCTAAACATTTTAGTGTGACTATGGTCGTAAGTAATTCAGTTGAGACGTTGTATGAAACCAATATTGATTCAACATCTCTCTAATATTGAATATCACAAAGCGAGGACCTTTTCCTTACTAAAACAATGATATGTTTTGATAAGTCCTAGACATTTGTTTTCTTTATATTCCCCGCCCGTAAATATTGTCTGGACACAAAACTGGTCCAACTATGCTTACATTATTAATATTTGATATTTTTTTTGTTTCAACTTTTTGTTTCCTTATAGTGTTGTTATTAATATGGGCTCATTTACTTTGAATCTATGCTTTTTTACTTATCTATTACATAAAATCATCATAGTTTTTCCATTTAATATGATAGATGCCTACAAAATGCGAACCAAAATCATCGTGTTCAAATGACAAAATCATTCTTCAATATATAGACTTCATGTAACAGTAATAACATCGTTTTACTCAGCGATTTGCTCACATTTTTACTGCACTATATGTATTTTGCAATTTGTATCGGTAGTTTTTATAACTTCCTTAACGTATGTCTAATCTCCGGTTGTATAATGACACTATATTCTGTTAGGTAAATTAGTTTGGGATGAGTCCAAGAACCTAAGTTTGTAAATGATATTCGCACCGGAGTAATAATTAAATCTTGATCATTGATTCAATGATGTTTAACGAAAACGGAATAAATAACTCAATATTTAGTATCTCTAGCTACTATTGTTGACTTACATTTGAAGCTTTTTAGTCTAAAGTACTTGTAGAATAATAGGGGTAATTATCTACAGTGATGTCACGCATTTTCAAGTCAACTGATACCAACGCTTTTGTAATAACAATTACACGAAGCCTGTGAACTTGAATGTTAATTAGCCATTGAAAATTGTGCAATCCGTTAGGTGGGTAAATAGGTATAGGTATGGCAAATAAGTGTAAAGATATGAAATTATCAATGAAATCATACAATAACAGCAACTATTCTACGAGTCAAATTAAATTCTTTATACAAGCTTAACCTACCACAAGTCAAGATACAAACACAAGCAAAAATCATAGCAGTAATGAAAGCACAGCAGGGATTCCACTGAAAGATGAATCATAAAAAATCTAAGGCAAAACCCTCTCTACATAGTAAGCAGCATATTATGTATCGTACAACAATAATACATATTCTGCCCACGTTTGCCATTAAAAACGCACGCGCCCCTTGCAAGATAAGAAAAAAAAAATACCGCTATTAATCTCTTCAACCGTCGACTGTTGCATAGCAAATGCAGCGAAAGAGACACGGTCTGTTGCCTATGCCGTGGATTATGTTTTACGTAATAAAGGAAATGGAAAAGTAAGTAATAACGTTATAGAAATCTTTACAGTTTCACGTATGCCGGCGGGAGTGTCTAATGTGGAGTCTTAATGCATAACAGAGTTTGTTTATATTGATAGTTCACTCAGATGGGCGAATAATATGAGAAAGGTGAAGGAAAAATTCGCAAGACAAAAGTTTAGATGCTTTGATGAGCTCCAAGCATCTAATCTGAAAAGTTATTGAAGATACCTTGTACCAGCAGATAATGAAGCAGGAACGCGTAAAATTATAAATATATGAAAAATAAATAGGTACTGGTGCTGATTCTGTTGTTTACAACTAAACTAATTTAGTCTCACTATGTCTCTTTCTAACAAAGGACATAAGAAAAGGATGTAAGAAATTTAGTCCTGTCAAATAAGTCCAATGCTTGTTTTGAATATAAATTTAGTCACCATCTACCGCGGTTACGTCTAAATACCCGCAAATGAAGACGGCAAAGACTAATTTGACAACTTTAAATATTTTCTTTCCTTTTTTAATTATGTTTGTAAGAAAAAAATATATTGATTTCAATTGCGATTCGAAGTAGGTAAAATCTTTTCTAAATTTAGGTGTGTCTAATGTTGTTTTGATAAAAATGGTAATAAGATAGTATCTACGAGTATCTCACGCGATAGTTTGGCATTCCCACGTTGGTCTCTAAATAACTTATGATCATAATAGCTTTGATACAGATCGAAATGCGAACATAAATTGTCAAGCTAAATCACTGTTTCCTTTCTTATTATTGTCGCTGAGAAGCCGCATTGTCAAATTGTGCATAGTAGATATTCAGATATGCGCTAATTGCACATTATTGGGTGACTCTTGGCAATCATACAAATTTCATCGAATTAGCATGCAGATAATGAAATGGCATTTAGCACTAAAATTAGCTCAATGGATTGGATTGCAATCAATGAATTAGTTTGCAATGTTGACATTGATATTAAAATCATCACTTTGTTAAAACCCAATTTCCAGCAGATTATAAACTTGTATTGTTACCATGTTTTTTACTGTGTCAAAGTACATACTTTAAGGCGCCGATCTCACAGAGAGAGTTCTAGAGTTCCGAGTTCCGAGTTCTGCATTCCGTGTTGACTATTGTGCACACAGCAAGCAGTCTAGAGTTCTGCAATATTCGCTACTGATCGCACATCATACACTTTTTTTTACTTTCAAAGGCCTCACATAGGTTACAGTCAACGCGGAATGTAGAACTCGGAACGCAGAACTCTAGAACTCTTCTCTGTGGGATCGGCGCCTTATGTAGACATTTCTATAAACTCAAACCTTGTGCAAATATGGAACAGATTAATACTATGCCAGCGTCAAACCTATACTGCCTCCAAATTTTTTTTTTTTTTAAATCATCCCGATGAACTGTCAAAAATATTTTGTTGCAAATATCAAGCCAATATTATCATCGTCATCATACTACTCGTATCAAAGGAACAAACATTAACTGTTATTCTTTCATTATTACTTCCTACTGCTATATTATCACCCTCATCAAAAATAATCGAAGAAAGTTAGCGACACGGCCTATCTTTATTATTGTCTTGTTATTTTTGCTTACCTTCATATTTTCCAGAGCATTATGTGCAATCAAATCTTTTTCTATGTAATCCTCGTCTCAATAGCTTCTATAATTCCAGGGGGAGTTGTCGGACCGGTAAGTTTCTTATTACTGCCACAAATAGTTGTAAAAGCATTGAACTGGGATCAGGTAATTAATGAAAGTTGACAAACTAGATGTTTGTCTGCGAGAGTTGGTTGTTTTCATTGATATTGAGACTATGTTCGATGCATTAATGAGTAAAATAAATGTTGGAGACACGAGCGAACCTAACAAGGTTGTTGCTTAAACATAAATCAAGTTATCTGTTACAAAAACTGAGGTAAGATTAAATCAAAACACGCAGTGTGCTATGAAAAACCATGTCTCGCACAATACAAAAATAAGTATGGAGCAGAATCTAATGCAACAATAACAACCAATATTATAAGAGTTTAAGAAACTGAAAACGTCAGCCGTATAAAGAATATACAAAAATATATAAAATACAAAAAAAATTGTTATCTATTCAATTGCACGACGGAGATTTTGATTTACAAACTCAATACTGAACAATTTGTTGCTCTATTTTGTACAATGGTGCAACATCGTGTCTGATTTGTCGCCACCACACGCCACGCTTCGTAACTTTGCTCGTTATACGAGTGAAATATAAAATCTAGATTTTTTGCTTTAGCATTATTCTCCCACTTTTTCTATCACCGCCATTATGTGAACCTCGCCAAGGTTCTCAGGAGCGTCTCGTATATTTTATATCAAGAGTTGAATTATTTTTTTTTGGTCCTTCATAACTTTAAGCACCGATTTTGATTCAGTCAACTGCGATACGAGTTCTTATAATAACTGAACTGCCTCAAATTCCATTGATTTATTTTAATTATATACTTTTAGGTCACTTTCGAAATTACTTTTACGTGAATTTTTTTTTTTTACTTTTATTCGAAGAAACGATTGTAATAAAATGTTACCTGTTAATTAAACTCATTTGGCACCAATTAAGCAAATGCAGCCAAGAAAGGTGTCAATTATGATTGGATACGATATAAGAATGGAAATATGGCTCCATTTGTTTATAACGACCACGGACGAAGCGGTTTCGACTTCCTCCCAATAAGTGGATGATAATCTGTGATCTTGTTTCGCCCGGTGAGACCGCAATTGGTAGTTTTTGTGGCTAGTTGCCTTTCCGTTCCGTTTCTTAGTTGGCACTAACCTTAAACATAAAAAAGAAATTGGGGCTAACAAGAACGTAATAACATCAAGGATATATTACGGAAATTCATTATAACGATATTTACGCTATTTGACTTCGAAATCGCTAAAAGCAACCGAGATCGTAATCAACTAAAGGTCTTTACTCCCGTCAAAATAAAGTCGGTTGGTATGAGTAAGTACCTAATACCTGTACAATAAAAGGTCGAATCGGTTAACCTTTGCAATTGTAAATCTGAATTTGGATTTGTTCAATTACTCAGTGCAGTGAATTCTGTAATAGCTTTTAATAAGTCGGAGAGTTATTCGTCACTTCAATCTTCTTTAGTCATTTTCAATTCGAGACCAATTTTGCATGAAGTGACATCTGTATTAAGATACAAAGAAGGGGTTATAAAGTGAAATGAACATATTGTGTCTCTATTACATTAAATTCTAAAGGGCTGGCTAATCTCTCTTTAGTAAATGCCAGTCATTGGTATTATGAGATTAACCGCAGTCGTGAGTTTACTTTGCAAAATGTAATATTTAATTATTGAGATCATTTTCTTGTTTAATTATATATATTTCCAGAACAAACATTTGTTTGAATGATCATGTGTTTGTATGTTCTGAGTCTGGATGTTAATATTTTGATTTTTATCTCACTTCTCACTAATATGCTCTTTTGTTATGTTATTTATAACAAATATGTACAAATTACAATCTATATGTAGAAATTTCCTCAAGTCTGCCGCTGCTTCCGATTGACAGCAAGGTTCCCACCAGGCTGACAGCGTTTAAAGCTGTTTTCGAGGGTCATTACGAATCGTCTCGCACGTAGGTTTGATGACTTCCAGCCTCCCGAACAAGCCGGTTTCCGTAAAGGCTTTAGTACCATAGACCACATACATACACTCCGCCAGATTATACAGAAGACTGAGGAGTATAATCGGCCATTATGCCTGGCGTATGTGGACTATGAGAAAGCCTTCGATTCAGTCGAAACATGGGCGGTGTTACAGAGTCTACAGCGATGCCAAATTGACTATCGCTATATCGAAGTGTTGAAATGTTTGTACAGTAAAGCCACCATGTCAATCCGAGTCCAGGACGAGAGTACGGTACCAATCCAGTTGCAGAAGGGTGTAAGACAGGGTGACGTAATTTCCCCGAAACTCTTCACCACTGTAATGGAGGATGTTTTCAAGCTCTTGGACTGGAAAGGATATGGCATTAACATCAATGGCGAACACATCACTCACCTTCGATTTGCCGACGATATAGTCATAATGGCGGAATCGCTGGAAGCTTTGAACATCATGCTCAATGACCTCAACAGAGTTTCCCAACAGGTAGGCCTCAAAATGAATATGGACAAGACAAAAATTATGTCTAATGTTCATATTCCGCCAATGCCGGTGATTGTTGGGAGCACTGTTCTCGAAGTTGTAGACGAGTATGTATACCTAGGACAAATTGTCCAACTAGGTAGGTCCAACTTCGACAAAGAGGTCAATCGAAGAATCCAACTCGGCTGGGCAGCGTTCGGGAAGCTACGGCATATCTTCACGTCCCGAATACCTCAGAGTCTGAAGACAAAGGTCTTCAATCAGTGCGTGTTACCAGTGATGACATACGGGACAGAGACGTGGTCTTTTACTGCTGGCCGCATAAATAAGCTTAGAGTCACTCAGCGAGCTATGGAACGAGCTATGCTCGGAATTTCTCTACGTGACAGGGTCCGTAATGAGGACATTCGTAGGAGAACGAAAACGACGGACATAGCTCGTAGAGTCAGTAAGCTGAAGTGGCAATGGGCAGGCCACATCGCTCGAAGAGCCGATAACCGATGGGAAAGAAAGGTTCTCGAGTGGCGACCACGTATTGGAAAGCGCCGAGCGGGACGACCTCCCACCAGGTGGAGCGACGACCTGGTCAGAGTCGCTGGGCGCCGCTGGATGCAAGCGGCCCAGAACCGTTCGAAGTGGAAATCAATGGGGGAGGCCTATGTTCAGCAGTGGACATCTATGGGCTGATATGATGATATGATGACAGCGTTTCCTCTCACTATAATCAACTATCAACTTATCAACTATCAACTATCAACTATCAATTTCAACTATAATATTATAAATGCAAAGTTTGGATGGATGTATGTTTGTTACTCGATCACGCTTCGACAACTTAACGGATTTCGATGAAATCTGCCACGATGATAGAATATTTTCTTTTTATCCCGGGAAAGTAATATATCTCTCGTGTACGCGGGTAAAACCGCAGGGCGCAACTAGTTATACTTCAAATGCGGAAGTTTGAATGTTTGTGGCTCAATCACGCATAAACGGCAGAATGGATTCGGACGAATCTTGGCACATGACCCAATCATACCCTGGAATAACCTATGGGATTGTTTTTATCCCGGAAAAACATGAGGTCCATCGAGAACAGACACAGATTTTCAAAACAAAAACTGATAGAAAATAAGCCTCGGCTAACTCTATATTCGAATACAAATTATTTGCCGCCGCGTTAATTCTAGTAGGCGCATTTTATCGAAAGTCAGAACACGATCTTGAAAAAGCTCTGATCATGGTTTAATTCAGTGGATTTCAGATTACCACGTGACATGGAATTTGGCAACCACTGACGAGCCGAAAGTCACGTTTGCAATTAACGATCTCAGAGGGAGGCATAAATCTGCAATTTGATGCGGTTTGATGCCGTAAATTTTACCGTATTATGTCGACTATCTCTGGAGTTGATATCATGATATTGCATTTGCTAGAAGATATCTTATGAAATCATTTAATATATTTTGTATTATTTTCTGATATTTAATACTAGCTAGTCCATCCGTGATAAGTATCACTAGTGTAGCAGTTTTAAGAATCTTTTTTCTAACTCTTTATAATAAATACTAGCCGTCTCGCGCGGTTTCACCCGCGTTCCCGTGCTAAAAAGCCTATAATACTCGGGGATAATGTAGCATCCTATTCGTGAAAGAATTTTTCGAATCCGACTGGTAGTTCCAGAGATTAGCCCGTTTTAACAAACAAACAAACAAAAAAAATTCTTCCGCTTTATTATAGTAGTATAGATTAGTGTAATTATTTATTTTTATTATAAATACTAGGTAGCAAACATGCATACGTCCCGCGTGATGGTAACCGGTTACCGTAGCCTATGGACACAAATGCAATTTTTAAAGTGTGTGGAATAAATATTTCTGTTTCACTGTGTCTTTACGTTTCGTTTAGTCTTGCGTGAGTATATCTGAATGTCACAAAGTAACGCAAAGAGCTGTGAACGTCAAATACTTGCATAATACCAACAAATAATTGTAATATCTATGTTCTTGTTAAAATTGTCAGTAGGTAATTTGCTTAAAATGATTTTGTCGCCTTTTTAAGCTATCGCACACACAAATATAAGACCATTATGATTTATTCACAGATTTGGCCGTGAATTCGGCGTGCGATTCAAAGTGCTCCAGGGAACAGATGGCATATCCGATTTTTTTCCACCAAGCGAAGTTCTCACGTTTATTTCTTGAGCCTTTTTTTGATCCGGTTATCTGTGTGAACGTCGCTTTAGATCTGGGAGTGTTGTTTTATAATTATGAAGGCAAAATACTCTATGAGTCAGCTGATCGATATTCTAATTCAGTAATTCTGAAGTTTATTTCGCATTAGCATAGAATTCATTTATTTTTTATGGTTCCGTATAATGTTTTTTTTTGTAACCCTTATAGGGTAATGTTGTTGTCCAAGGGTTTTTTGTCAAAAAGGACTTGAAGTCTCGAGTTGAAATTAATAACGAATACCAAGTCCTATTTACGGAATAATAATCAAATCTTAAGGGTACCTCCCGTTGTCTCCTGAAATAAGTCCTATCCTGTGGCATTTTAACGAGACAAACTTATGAGCAAAAGCGCCCGCTAAATAAAGGACATGTCATGGTACGGAACCCTCTCTCAGGGCGCGATTTCTACTCGCACTTGACCGTCTTTTTTATTAATTTTGTCTACGCTTGTTTTGCTACGGAATTTTCTCCTACCAAAAACAAATGTTTTAACAACCTTGGACATAAAGTTATAATTTATTGACATACTTGTTGAGAGGTGTTTTGCTTAGTCCTTAATTATATTACATAAAGTCAACTAGAATCGAAATACTGTCAAAATCGTTAACGTTTTAGATATACGACATAAGTTTTATTACTGTTTTAATAGTTTTGGGAAGATAAATTTCAAACTTACATCATTATTTAAAGTCATTCAGCGAATGCCTTCAGAAAGGTTACTCCATCTATCGATCTGTGAACTCTTAAGTTCAGTTAACTGGACATTGTCTCCCGAGGATATTTAGGTCGTAAGGTTATTATGATTAGGCCAATAAATTGAATCATGAGCATTAGCACAGTAAGTATTGGTATTTTAAATGGCATCTGATTGGCAATTGCAAAACAGCAAGTTAAGACATTAATACAAGGAACAGTTGATATTCGGGAACCTTTTAGATTAGTAATTAAGTTTATCTAGCTCTTTTATTCGCACTGAGTAATGCGCCATTATTCATAATGGGCTCTGTCCCCTCCCCCCGGCAACGGCCCTGAGCCGAGGTTCGGCCCCAACTGGGGCACACTCAGGCGTAGTTACCTAATCATAACCCTGGTTTAGAGCTTGCTCGCTGATTTGTCCGCGTAAGGGTGCTATGGCCAAACCTTGGACCGGCATCTTGTCAATTCAAATAAGCATAATGGTGTAGAAAAGAAGCCAAAAGCAATTTTAATAACACCTAATAAGGCAATTTAATGAATAGCTTTATGGGACCATTGACTCATTCGAGTGATGGCGCCAAACTATGACTTTTATGGTAATAAGATATGAGCCACTACTACTCGCCCACGATCCGAACTCGATTCCCATTTCACACCAAAATGAGTATTAGAAATTTTCAAGTCTTGCTCTCGTTTGTTCTGAAGACGAGTTTTTATTACAACCATGGTAGTGGTCTGTACCGGAAACGGTACCTGTTTTATTGGCTGCATCCTTGTGATACAACATTTTTAGTGTTCTTTTTTATTCGTTACATATTAAATATAAGTGTGTTTTAAATTGTAAAGTTTTTTATGCTGATATGAGAATTAAGAGTTCTGGGTGCGATGACCACATTCTTTTTGGGGAACTCCGGTTTTATCAACATTAATTTTATGTTATGATAATTGATTGAACACTGCAGTTCTGATAACTTGTTGTGAATACTTAATGTGAATGGTTTATGTAAATTCGGACTATCCTGTTTTCGATGTAATTAATGAATGTTTTCTTTTGTTCCAGATAAGTAATGATCCGAAAAAATTAGAACCTAGAAAATGCATCTCCAAATAGTTGTTGCGTTAAGCGCGATAGCACTCTGCGATGCTAAATTGCCTAGGAAACAACACATACAGCCTAATGAGCTACCAACAAACCCCACACAAAACTCGCAAGCATTACGACTATTGCAAACAGAGTATAGAAATGAAAAAACAAGCCGAATCATAAATGAGTACAGAAGGCATCGAAGAGAAGTGTTCGATTCAAAATCGTACGAGTCCAGTCTAACGTGGGCACATTCGGAGAGGCTAGATGAAAATGGTGACGTTTTATTGCGATGGGTGAACACAGATTCGAGTATAACGTTTAGATTAGAAGCGAGAACTCGTGGTTACATCGGCTTAGGGTTTAATTCGGCGAGGAACATGAGAGGTGCGGATTTGGTAGTCGCTTGGGTGGACGACAGGAATGGCATTGCTCAAGTTTTGGTAAGTTTTATCTCGATTCTTTATTATAACAGCTGTTGTTTTGTTCCCACGATGTAACCTTACGCCTGGGGGTGGTCTGCTTTTAAATAAAAAATATATTTCCATAAGCTTCTTAAATCGTTCTGAATTTATTTGAGGTCATCTGGGATTTATGAGTCTGCAAAGTTTAGAGAAAAACTATCTTCAAAATATTTTTTTATATACTTATGTTTCATTTAAGGTTAAATTTTAAAGGTTGGTCGATAAATATAAAAAATCCACACATTATAAAAGAGTTATAGCTCAGAGTATATAAATACTAGGTTATAGGGACGTGTTTGCATGTTTGACTAATTAGTGGTTACTTAAGTAGACCAGGATCTCTCAAACTTATAGCCCGACGATGAGCCCCGATTTTTCCCAGAGGACTGCCCCCTTTAAAATACCTGTTTTCGATGTAATTAATGAATATTCTTATTTATTCGCTAAGTGTGTTAATATGACGAGCAATTATAGTCAATTCAGGTCAGCTATAACGTAAATCTTACCGCCCCTGTGGTAAGGACCCAAATACCAACTGACGTATCTTTATGGGTTAAGCGGACCCTATTTTGAGGTACCCTGAAGTAGACAGATCATACAAAAAAAACTCACTTCATTCTTACACAATAAGCAGTAAAAATGATAATAATATTACACCCGTTCCTCTGGCTTCCCTGACGTCGGTTCAAAAGCAAAAAATACTTGTTTTTGAATAGAGACAATGGCTTGCGGTTTTGATAGGCATGTCAACGTCCCGGGAATCGAACCGTGACCGTCGACACCATCGTTGGCTTCTGTGTAACTTTTTGTTAACGTGAGGATTTTGCTCAATAGAATTTTTTGCAAGATTCAGCAACTGAAGTATTAAATTTTGTGGTAATTCGCAAACAGCCTATTCGTTCCGGTGAAGTTAGCACGAAGTATAATAAAATAAGATATCATTTTTGATACAGTCGGTTCCTCCATCTCAATTATATCTTCTGATAATCTTAAAGCTGATTAGTACCAGTTGAATTACAATAGTTCTGAAGTAATTCTACATTTACATATCTATCGATACGCTAGATCATTAATTTATTGTTTCTTCATTCATTCATACGTCTCTTAGACCTACCTAGATAGAAATATATTATTGTAGCACATGTGATAAACTTGCATCACGATAATAATAGTATTGTGCTCTCGTACTTGCACTACCAGCCATCAGTGGTACAGTTGATGGCTTCTTTTTTTAACGTTTGCCCAACTGATAAGGCCAATCGTGCATCTTCGTTCGCACAGAAAAGAAAGTATGGCCCCGAAGATTAACGAAAGAATGCTTAAAACTTACAATCAACCTTAGATCACTACTATAAGGTTCATAATACACTGCAGCTATTAGTTCCGTCTCACTCGCAAGTCACGCCCCTCCGCACGGCGCGCGCTAACATGGCGGCAGCTGCCGACCAATAGCGTTTCCCGCACTTTGAAAATGTATCTTCTGCGCAGGTACATCGGTAAGCCATATCAGTTGGGTACTACTGTACGTCCTTGCGAGTTCAAGACTAATATTATTAACTGAAATCTAGAGCTCCGTAGTAAAGATGGTCATTTGGGTTGTTGTATACTTACTTGCAACAATTCTCCTGGATCCTGCACGAGATAATATTATAAACAGAGTACAACATAAATTATCTCAACTTCATTACATTGAAATTGGCACAGGTGTTCAATTGTTTTACGGTTGTTGCTACCAAACTTTATTGCACTGAGACTTGGGACTTGAGCGTACAATGAATTAAGGAAACAAAATGGCGCCCAAACCGCAACATCGTATTTGCATATAGATGCACCTATCCTTAGTAAAATTATGCCAGGAGGTAGGTACAACGCCTTTTGTCTTTGTCATGTGAAATTTTATTCGGATAATAAAGCAATTTTAGGAGAGTTGGTTGCCAGTGCATTTGTTTTTGATACATCATAGCCCGCTGTAACTGTAACCTTTTTGTTAACTTCAATGGTTCTTCCAAAAATAAGGCTAGCTTCAACATAGAAAATTGATTCATTGTTAGAAATATTTCTTATATAGGGTGTCTGGTAATTAGTAAACGATACTTGGACACATGACTGTACTCATGATGACAAACAACTTTCCCAAAGAAACAAATAGGGATAAATAACTAAATTAAATAAAAGCTGATGGTGTATTCTTATTCTTGTTAGCTACTAAATATTATGGGCTAATGTGCTAAGTAAATTAAATTAAATGTTTCTTTGGGAAAGTTGTATGTTATCATGAGTACAATCATGTGTCTGAGTATCGTTTACTAATTACCAGTCACCCTATATATCTTACTTGAAGGGTGCATAATCGGAGTAGATCAGAGAGCGTCCTCTGTGTAGATGTCCGATGCCGTCTTCATTATTAAAGCTATCTTCACTCATACCATAATTACCTACTTTCAGTTCGAATCCAATTTCTTTTATAACTGGCTTAACTGCTTCCGAGTTTGTCTGTTTTTATGATGCTGTAACTAACGCTCATTTTCCAATAACATTTTTCCTTCGAAGGATATTCTGGATACTTATTTAACAAAGGATAATAATACCCATGCACAATATTTCAAGCTCTGAAAGTAATAGCGCTAAAGAGCATGCGATAATGCGTACACTTTGCAATAAGGACCATTGTTCCGTGAATCCGGAAAGAAGCTGCCTTTGTCTCGGAATAAGATTATTGTATTAATTACATACGTACGTGTGTTTTCTGGTACTGATGTCTTTACCTAATAGAATACAGAGTAAGCGATATTGTCTCTGTATAGTTCCAAGCATTAATTGTTTTATAATAGATATGTCATAACATCAAAGGACATTTCCGCGCGTGTTTGATATTATTATTGCTATCTCGATTAGTCTCGAGGGGAAATGTTTGGCTGTCCATGTTCAAATTATATCCTTGACAGATACTAAATAAGCACGAACATTTTATAACCGTTTTCTGATCTGGGGGCACGGGAGTGCCCCCCGCCAAGACAGCCAAGCGAAGCGAAAGGGCACTACCTACCTTTTCTCGAAGCGCTTCGTCGTTTTTTTGAACCCTCATAACTTGGGTTTGGATTATACCAGATAAACAAAATTCTCGGAACATGATGTCAATAGTGAACTTATTAAGCATATTAAGTTTCAATAACATAGCTCTTATACTTTAGATTTTATTGATATCTAAAAAACCCCGATTTCGTCACTGACTCACTGATGATCATCAAAACTCATAGGGTACTTCCTGAAGTCCTAGAAAGCTGAAATTTGGTATGTAAGCTTGTATTAGTACACAAACAACAAAAAAAATATAAAACTTGGAAATTTCAAACAAAAAAAAAAGAAGTGAAATCCCACCAAAAACATTTTCATGTAAAATGTTGCCGCCAAGACATATGGCTCGTACTGTCAAAAAGTTATCAGATCTCATGTAGAGCCAAGCTTATAACTACATGCACTTACTCTATAACTCTTCTCAACCTCTACACACCGTAGTCAAAATTTGTGGCTTGGCCGTTTCAATACTATAAGAACTATTGAATAACAAAAAAGCAATGAACAGTGAATACATTTTTCACCTTACTCCCATGTGACGGTAGCGAAACGGCCAAGCCACAAATTTTGACTACGGTGTGTGGAGGTTGTGAAGTTAGGGCTTATAGAGTAAGTGCATGTAGTTATAAGCTTGGCTCTACATGAGATCTGATAACTTTTTGACAGTACGAGCCATGTCTTGGCGGCAACATTTTACATGAAAATGTTTTTGGTGGGATTAGTACTAACTGCATATGCAAACACCAATACTGCGTATCTCTGGTAATCCATTAATGAATTTTATCCAATGAGGCGGTTCGACAAAGAGCACCAATTTAATGGTCTACAAACGTGACACTAATCCTATTACCACTAAAGATATCAAATCGATTAAGACTTTGTTTATAAATTGAACTGACCCGTTTCGTAACTTTTCGGTTAAAGCTATACAAGTTCATGCTGTTCAAAATTAAAGTACTTATCTACAAAGCTAGATTTTGTAGCTCGGCATACTACTGTCAAAGGAAATAGAAATCTTGTCAAGTGCGTCTGAAATGTCCAGACACTGTTAGATCGAATGTATTGTATTGGTCGAAAACTCGAAACCCATTTTGTGTCTGTAATATCATAATCGTACGGATGACTATCAGGTCAAGAATTTGTTTTTAATGGGACCACATAAAATGGAATTCACAACCGTTTTCAGTCCAGTTAATAAACCATTAAACTTGCATTACAATGTTGCCATTTCTGCTTTTGGGGATATTAAAGCCTCAATAAGATCCGTTTTTGCTTTAATCGCTTTTTTAAAGTCACCTAATAAGCTTCTTAAACTTCGCGTCTTGGGCTCCGGACGCGTATTTATTGCGAAATATAAAGAATTAAATGTGCCAGCTGTCTTAGAACCTAATGGCCTGGCACGCGTCGATGGGAAGAGACCAGATGGTATGACCATAATGCCATGGAAGTTGGGTAGGTCTTTGGTGTGGGACGCAACTTGCGTCGACACCCTTGCACCATCCCATCTTCCTAGCACGGTGTGCTGCGCTGGAGCGGCTGCTGCAGGTGCTGAAAACCTCAAACGGCGCAAATACAACAATTTAATTGGTAATTATGTGTTTGAGCCGTTTGGGGTTGAAACACTAGGGCCATGGGGTCCGAGTGCGCACCTATTATTTCGGGATATCGCCAAGCGATTGGTCGACTCTTCACGAGACCAGAGGGCTGGCCTTTTTTTTGGCCAAAGAATCAGCATTGCCATCCAACGTGGCAATGCTGCCAGCCTTCTGGGCACTTTTCCTGTTGACAGCGATGTGGACGAATTTTTTGACGCCCCGTAATTGTACATATTTTTATTCTTATTATATTAGTTCTAATATTAGTTTGTTATAGTTGTTATTATTTTTAGTAAATTAGTTTTAAATTATACATGAAATAAATTCATTTATTCATAATGTTCAAGCTAAATTGAATATGTACGATTTAGTTTTCTAAATAATTAACTCAGAACCTAAATAAAGCTCCCCAAGTGACCGTCAGATTATAGGTATGATGTGGAGGTAAGACTTTAATGCTACCCTGCAGGTCGTGGATTCGATTCTCATCCAGGACAAACATATCTATTTGTTATTCTGGGTGTGAATTTCTTTACATGTGCTATTATTGGGAGAAAAAATGCCAACGTCCAAAAAAAATTTACGCGATTTTTTTATTTAATTGAGACACGTACTTTTACTCTTTTGTCGTATAGCCGGATAATGGATGCTTTGGGTATTTTTAAGGGCTCATACGGAAGCCATACAAACATCCCCCACATTAATGTTATAAATGGTTAACCACTCCTGTTTTAAATCCCCGTGTATCCTACGTACACTCGCTCACATAAAGGTTTCCCTTAATTTGTTAGTCCTACAAAAATATTATGAAAAAAATACATTTCCAACATTGCAATGATGGGGAAAAAATAAAGGTCCCTATGATGAATTCACTCATTCCCTCTCCCTGTTATCGCTCTTTTAATGTTTAGGGTAAAGCTGAGAAAAATTGAGGATATTTTTTACTGGTTAAATGACGTTTCTTTTTCACATCGAGATTTATATCGTGTTTTTTCTATAGACAGATTATTTGGAATCCTATTAAAAAATCTTAACACTACTTTATTCGTTACTTGTCATAAAACTCTTGAAATTATGTTATAATTATATGACTACTACGATCTTATTGTAATTCAAAGTAAGTCAGTCGTGATTCATTGAAGTGGGCATATAAGCAATTCACACTTGTTGGGTTCTGTAAACTAAGGGTTTAACTGAAACGAACCTACAAAATTAGTTGATTAATCCTTGAATTGAGAAGCATTTATTATGTACAGTTGCTATGCCTTTAAAGCGAAACCGCGATTCGATTTTCACACATAATTCGTAAAATTATGCCAAATAAAAAAGATATACAGAACACGCAAGCCTGACTCACACTTCATAAATGCTATTAAAAAATTAGTATTCAACGCCTCACGTTAACTTATCGGTTAGTTTTGGGAATTCCAAGCTACAATCAATTTCGTGCGTGGCTGTACGTAATGTAAACCCATGTCACACGCACCAGGGAGTTCGTGTAATAAACACAGTACAATCACGTACAGTGAGTCACTCGATATATCACAACATGCATTAACTGTAAGCTCCTCGCTTCCTGGAGGGTAGTCTGAAGACTGGCGATCAAAGCGTACTTACTACAATCCCTTACATTACCTTTGTATTACCTTCTGTAAATTTCGAAGCAGCAAAATTAATTAATGTCGTTATTGCAGTGTTTTTATTGCAAGCTTACCTTACCTTAAATGCGGAGATATTTTTTACTCATAACATCTTTCACACAATCCATCCATCGGCTTTTTCGGTCTTTCTCTTATCAGTATGCACGTATTTCTTACTCATATCATCTTTCGCACCATCGCTTTTTCGGTCTTCCTCTTCCCGTTATTGTTGTCTGGATTTAATTTGGGCTAAGTAAAAGTATCAAGCCATGTCGCGGCAAATTCTAGTAGGTATAGTATGAAACGAAAGAAGTTCACATGTTCAATGTATTCAATGTAACACACTCTGTCATCCATTGTTTTTCATTACAATGTGGTTCTACAACCGATTGAAATATTCATAGATTATCAAGCAGGAAGTGAATCTAATCTGTAATTGTTCTCTACGCTTCATACACCTGTGATTAGAGAGAACATTTTAATTCCCTCAAAACCCGCGAGCTATAATCTCATTTTGAATAATTTAATATGAGGGGCATCGAAATTACTTTGATGCCATTCGTCATAGTTTACAAGATTTATAGGTTCGTACTTAAAAAAAGTAAATCGATCGGCTTTTGTTTTATGGCCTACCCATCTTGGGAGTTTGAAAAAAGCCAGTGTCTTATTGATGATGATTGGAAAAGTTCTCGTAGACGGTGGAGTCCATTTGTGGAAATGTTCCAATGTAGACAAGGGTTGGAAAAATGGCATTTTTATATTTTTCCTGGTAATTGGCTGCAAGTAATTTTATTGAATGCTTATCTTCATATCTGTAAGAGAATTGAATATTGCTTAACTATAATGAGAATCTGTAGCAAAGACTTTAACATGGCTCACAACGTCTAGAAATTACATCACTCTAGAGTTAACTTTCAGTTGGTAATTATTGTTGTTATGTTCATACCTATGATCTAATTCAAGAGGTGACCTGAAGGTGCCCAGACCTATCGGATCGCCAGATTCATTATACACCTCACGTCCTGTTCGGTCGACTTACTTAAAATTCCTCTACTGATGCAGCATTCTAAATGAAGCCAGTAACAAAGTGGTGTATATCACACATTTATAGAGGTACGTCTCTTGAATTGATAATATCATTTTAAGTAAATAAGCGACACTTGTTATTGGAACTCCTTTAAGGCTTTACACACAACAGGGCGAATACAAAAGGCGCGAATTCGCCGTGCTCACTAGCTTCATCGTCAAACCCAAAGATGTAACTCTCAAATGCAGTTAATTACAAATATACATTGAATTTACTCATTTTTCTATAGGTACATATCGGCGCAACTACAACAGTTCATTGGTAATATTCTTTGTTCTTAAATCTAGAAAGGAAGTGTGTTCCAAAAAGGATTTACGAAAAGCTGCTTGTTGTGATGTGAATTTTTGTAAAATGCGGCTCGATATTGTTTTTAACATTACTATTCTATTTGTTCCTTAATAACTTTCACGATAAGTTCTCTTATTGCTGTCTACGTAACAAATGCGTTTACGTTATGTAGTACTAAAACAACGCAACCACACCTGCTGGTAATGTGAAGAGGCTTTACAAACGTGGTCACGTCCGATGCTCGTTTTGTCCGGTTTTCTAGTAATTATTAACTGATTTGATCTTGCACGTGAATTGATTTTAATTTTGTCTTTTAACATTTTATGTTTATTGTAACCGCAGCGTTTTGAAACGTGAATTTATTTACGTGACTTTACTGTGGAATTTACCGATTGATTTTATTGATGAAACAAATGGTTCTCATTACCTACTGCGGATGAATATATAAAACTAGCAGCGAAACCCGGCGTTGCTCGGGTTAAAATACATCGCATGTAAATGGTATAAAAAATATATAAGGATATTTTTTTAACATATTATAGATTTCTATTTTCGATATTGAGAGACTTTCCAGAACATTCAAATATTTTGTTCTTTTTTTTACTCGACTGCAATCACAATTGAACTGACGAAAAGTCACTGAATTTCGATTTATATACCGACATTTCCAGTACCAGATCATTCTAGAATATTTAGATGTACATCACTTCGATTTGGTTTTTATAGATCAATAATAACACTCGTACACATTTTGGAACTTTCCAGACCAAACCAAAAATTCTCGATCATAATAATTTGCACTCATTTATGAACTTCCCAGATAATTCGGAAAATTTCTAGAACGTTCTCGAACATTCTAACTCGATAATTACAGTTTTGGGACATTTTGGAACTTTCTAGATGAAGCCATAAATTTGTAGAACTTTCTCAAACATTCTATATCGATTATAATAGTTTGCATTCATTCTAGAATTTTCTAGATCATTCCAGATATTTGTTGAACTTTCTAGAACACTCCAGATAAATTATAACAGTTTTACTCATTTTGGAACTTTCTAGATCATTCTAAATCGATCATAATCAATTGCACTAATTTTGTAACTATCCAGATCATTCGGAAAATTTCTAGAACGTTCTTGAACATTCTAACTCGATAATAATAGTTTTGCTCATTTTGGAACTTTCTAGATCATTCAAGAAATTTCTCGAACATTCTAAATCGATCATAATCAATTGCACTCATTTTGGAACTTTCCAGATCATTCGGAAAATTTCTAGAATATTCTCGATCATTCTAAATCGATCATAATAAATTGCACTCATTTTGGAACTTTCCAGATCATTCTGGAAATTTCTAGAACGTTCTCGAACATTCTAACTCGATAATAACAGTTTTGGACATTTTGGAACTTTCTAGATGAAGCCAGAAATTTGTAGAACTTTCTCAAACATTCTATATCGATTAATAATAGTTTGCATTCATTCTGTAATTGTCTGGATCGTTCCAGATATTTCTAGAACTTTCTAAAACATTCCGGATAAATTATAACCATTTCAGTCATTTTGGAACTTTCTAGATCATTCTATAAATTTCTAGAACTTTCTCGATCATTCTAAATCGATCATAATAAATTGCACTCATTTTGGAACTTTCGAGATCATTCTGGAAATTTCTAGAACGTTCTCGAACATTCTATCTAACTCGATAATAACAGTTTTGGACATTTTGGAACTTTCTAGATTCAGTGTCGGCAACGCGCGAGTGATACCCTTGGTGTTGCAAGTATCCATAGGCTACGGTAACCGCTTATCAAAAAAAGCTAGAAATTTGTAGAACTTTCTCAAAACATTCTATATCGATTATACACAGATATAAAAAAAAAGGTTGTCTGTGCGATTATAATAGTTTGCATTCACTCTAGAATTTTCTAGATCATTCCAGATATTTGTTGAACTTTCTAGAACACTCCAGATCGATTATAACCGTTTTACACATTTTGGAACTTTCCATTACAGAAATTATGAGATCTTTTCAGAAGTCCTCATGCGTTAGAAAAGGACAACAATATATGTTTTAACATTTTCGCCACCCACAACCACCCCCTTCCACCCACCGCGACCAAACTCCCTTACTACCATCTGGAGACCAAGGGGTGTTTACCACCCCAACGGGAAGTTGATTGGGGTTGGTGGTGATTGAGAAAACTGCGTATTTACGTACCCACAAAAGCATTTTATATATATTATTAGATTATAGTATATAGTTAAAGTTTAACTCGAATCAGTTTCAAGTTTATGAGAAGTAAAAGCAATGATAAGTAGTGGCATTCTGTTTTTTATTACCTTTTCTAGTAAAGCGAAGCGAAGAAATCCATTTTCTATGTGAAACAGACTTTACTGTCATTGTAGTTTATTATGTGGTCGTATATTATAAACTCTTATGGTGCGTCGATTTTACGCGAAATGAGCACTCGCCGAGCCACAAATGAACAGGATTCTTCGTTGATCGCGTGACGTGGACGTACTTGTGAGGCTCGAACGAGTATTCGGCTCGCGCTCTACAGCGCTCGATTGTCAGTTTTGTCACAACACAGGGATTCGTTGTAGGCTCGTTACGTACGTCCACACTTGACATCGCGAGTAACGAACGAATTGTCTTCGTTCGTGGCTCGGTTCGTGCTCGCTTCGCGTAGCATGGACGCACCTTCAAGTGTGGACGTACAACGAGCTTACAACGAACTTAGAACGAGCATACAACGAGCGCGATGCGAATCCCTGTGTTAGTGAAAAAACTGACAATCGGGCGGAGCGCAGTCGAACGCGAGATGAATGCTCTTTCGAGGCTCGCAAGTCGTCCACGCTACGCGAACAACGAACGAATCCTATTCGTTCGTGGCTATGCTCGTGCTCGCTTCGCGTAGCATGGACGCACCATTACATTATACCTTACTTTGCTTGTCTTTTCTTTATTTTTTTACAAAGCATAAACTGTAGTTACAGCATATGGTTATTAAAGGTGAGTTTAAATAATCTAGTGGCCGTTGAGTATTTAAAAGAAATTAATAGTTTACAAAAATGGATCTAGATCTGAATTTATAGCGCTCGTTATAGTTAGAAACATCTGCTGCATGTCTTAATAGATATTTATTTAATACAATTAGCTAGAAACAGTACGATATATTATGGATTTAGATTAGTTTAGTTACATTTTGATGTATACACTTACTTTATATATTTTTTAATCTAGAATATTGACTGGTGACATAATACTTCGTGTTAACTAGATAAATGCCTATTGATTTATATCACAACTCACAATGAACAACGACGGTACAGTGATACCCATAAATCAACCAATCTCGCCTAACCTTTCGATATCTCTTATATATCTCTTATCGATACAGAATCAAAACAGCTCGATACATAAACATCGAATAATTCGATCGTAAAGAAGCTGATGCGGTGAGAAATTCTCTAGTCTGATAGAACTCCTGATTAACTAGTGATTAAACAAACGTTTCCAGTTTAAACATAAATAAAATTAAATGTTATTTAAATTTCGGTTTGTAGGTAGGGTTGTCGATGTTAGACTTTAGTTTAATATTGGAAAAAAATGGTTAAGTTTCTCAGAAATACAAACTATGAACATACTTTAATAAATTAAAGTATTTTATGCTTTTTAAGTTGTATAACTTTTACGAGCAATAAATATATTTTCCGACGAAAGTTTTTTGTCAGTCACAACCCTAAATGCATACGAAAGTAAACACGTTCAAACCACACGAGTTAAATTAACATTAGTTTACTCTGTTTTAACATTTGAGTTAGAAATTTCAGAATTATATTCCGTGCATACATTATCTAATACTTGTTTTAAATGGCAAAAGATAAGCTCTATCAATACTCAATACTATGAGTCCGTAAACCGTTGGCTGTTGTGAAAACCCTAATTAGTAACTTAAGGTTTTTTTTTTCTGCCACCTTTAAACATAATATGCGTATACTGTATACGCAACTATGTCAACAAACAGCTGGAATAAACAGTATTAACTACGTCGTGGTACTTATATTCAAAACACAAGTAATACCTGGGGCAAGGTGCGCGAGCGCATGCGGGCAGACATTCAGACACCTGCACTTAAATGCATACATGCATCGATATACGCCGCTGGAATTTAATGTGGCTTTAAAACTTACGGGTATACTAAGATACTATAGGTAGTTTTTGTTTGTAAATTTAAAAAAAAAGTTTATTCTATACTTCCTTTTCTATACTAATAATAATAAAGAGGCAAAGTTTGTAAGCTTGGATGTTGCTTGGATGTAAGATAATTTCCGAGAAATATTCCTGATAGAACACCGATTTCTAGAGTATCTATGCGTAGAACACAAATGATTTTTCCTTTAGAGCACCGTTCAATATTGTAGCTGGGTGCTGGGTGGGTGTTTTTATTGTTTATCATTTTTTTTTATTCGTGTACTTACGACCGTGACATCACCAAGGGCGTCAGCTGAAAATCAGCGCTGCTGCTAGTATTCAAGCAGCAGCCGTGTCCTATTTGACGGCACAGACCTTCTAGTTTATTTATTATTTTAAATATTGTTATGTGTGTTCGTCAAATAAATAAGTTTCTATCTTTCTTTCTTTCTTAAACGGAAACAAACATTTTATTCCTCTTAGAGCACCGACTGTACGGTAGCTTCTAGTGTTGGGGTGTTTAATAAATCATATCGATAAAAACAGTTTTATTTTACTGAATAAAAGGAAGTATTCCCGTTAGAGCACCAATGCGAAGAGAATACTTACTGGTTGATATAACCAAAGTACTGACTAATTATAAGAAATGTACCTACTCTCTCCACTTATCTTTGAGGTCTCTCTAATATACTTTAATAAAAATTGTGGTTTCCAATCCATTGGTGCTCTAAAAATAGGTGCTCTAACAGGAATTCATCTCCGGAACTAAAGATCCGATTCTGAAAATTCTTTTACTAATAGGAAGCTACATTATGCCAGAGTGTCTCCATCTTCTGTATTTGTCTTCCACGATTCATTTTCTTATTGCATTTCGACAGATTCTTTATTTTATGTGTTCCTTGGGCTATATCAGTATTTTTCTCTCTATGGGCCATCATAATATTGAGCAGGCGCCCTTCTATTGTGATCTAACAGCGGTCTAGCATTTTGGTATAAGTCATAGTGTCCATTTACTAAAAAAAAAGACAATCCGACCATAATCTGATTCTAGATTATATTAACTAGAATTATTAAAGATGGGTCGTGTGAATCATGATTCTACACTACGATTCAAAGATTCTACATAGGTATATCTGGTCATCATTCACAGTGAATTCTCAATGTCTCAAGCCTTCCCGGAAATCTATACATCACAAAAACTATCTTGACGGCATTCAGCTTTGTGAAGAATGACGGAATGTATCTAACTATTATATACAGGTAGGTAACCAAACTTAGCAATGCAAAGTTCTTCCCACAAAGATTACGATCAATACCACTCATACACAGATGCAATGCAATTCTATCGGATTGCGCAATACATGCCGCCGCGCCAAAATCGCATTCCATCCAGGTATACTGATCATTCAACCATTTAATAACCCTTGTGACTATTTACATAAAGACTATATTCCAGTAATCAGTGTGACGTACTGTTTGCGAATGAATGTGACGTGGAAATTTTACATGAAGTTACTATTGTGTCGCAATTCTCATGCGTGAACCATCAAGACGTTTCTCAAAACTTATTCTTTTGTGTGAACGTAGAAAGAATTTTAATGTTTCCGCTTGAACTTGGTATAAAATCTCACAATGAAATAGCACTTTATTGCGTAATGCCGACCCATTTGATAGTCCACAATCAGTTTCTTGGCTCATTTAGGTTTCCAAGCATGTAATGCGGTATAACGATCGAGCTCGATGGGTGTTTGTCTGTAGTGTCTTGGGAACGCATTTGATTCTATATTGTCTATGGATTCATTATCATTGTCAGCTGTTATGACCAAGATCAATGTCTCGAAAGTCGCTACGAAAGATTTTGTCCAAATAAATGGCGCTATAATCCAATGAAAAGTCAAAGAAACAACTATTGTTAACTAACTGGCAATACTATTAAGCTCAGAGCGTGCAAAATATTACGTGAAATAGCAAGGTGCAAATATAGATAGTAGAGACGTTGCTCCTCCAATGCTCCTTGTTTTCTGAAGCGATATGCATTCCCAGACAGCGATGCACGCACATCGATACTCCCTCGAACACAGACACTTTGTCGCGTAAAAGCAAATTAGTAAGACTTTCTGAGGTTCAAAAAACTCATTCTATACCTATTCGTGGATGCAATTCTTTTTAGAATTTATAGCAGATCCTATGTATCAATAATAATAAGAAAGAAAGATAAGTAATTAAGGCGGCCCTCTGTGGCCGGCGCAACTTCAACGCAAGCATAGTCTAAAAGCTTGTTGTTTCATCCAACGTAATGTTTGACTGTGAAAAAAGAGAGACAGCATCAGAGCCGTCGGTTATCAGTCGGTTGATCACTCGCGGCCGCTTCGCTAGGTCGTCATTCATGATTTCGCATATCATAAAACTTGTTCCAGGAGTATATTCCTTGTGAAAAAATCTTACACGTTTGTGAAAAAAAAATAGTTATTTAGAATCTCCAATACATTTGCAAGCCTGGTATCTAAATGTTTTCTTTACTTTTACAATTTATAGGTACATTAGATATGGCCAACGTTCAGGTAAAATTTGTGCAACAACGCTGTTTTTCGGAGGCTTTGACGGAATTTGGTTCACACTTTTTTTAAATTTCGCCTAGATACACGGCTAGATATAGTGCACAAGATACTAATTTGTTCAAAACATCTAACGAAAAATGTTTAACAACGCCATAATAATTACAGAGGTTTTGTGTGAAAAGTATGACGAATTGAGTGCTCTTAATCAAATCCTGAGAAGCTTTTAAAGAATTGAATAAAATGTTACATTTTTACAAAAAACATATTGTGGATGCACACAAAAAATTGCAAATAAATTTTAAATTATAGATGTTGATAACTATTATTATAAATATGCCTTATTTTTCAGACAGATTATAAGATAAAAGACAGTTCAAAACTCTTTCAGAATATATGCTGCCATTTCTTTGCACATCATTATCGTTCGTAGAAGACAAAGAAATGCGAATAGGTGCAGAACTTAGAGAGTCTGCTCGAAATTTATGCATTTTGTTCTCTGAACTGTGATATTCAGTCTCAGACGGTCTAGTCTTGCATATCGATGCACACCGATCAATAGTGAACATCTTTAACTTATCGCGCAGTTGGTCTAACGATCGTTGAGGCTTCGCGAAAGTATATGGAATTCTTAGTGTTACTTTTTGTTGTTTTGATAACAAAAGATAAAAACGTACACACTTATGCCTTGATATTCAAGTTGTTTGTATCACTTTACAAGCTAGTTGTAACATTTGTGAGTTTCGATGTTAAAAAATAATATGGATATATTTGAGACATAGCTTTTCTTGGGATATTTGTGACCTCGGTGTCCCATACGAAGGGTTACGGCATTTCACTGGCTGTAAGGGGATTTATTTGATGATCTTTGTCAAACTTTAATGTAATCCCTTACAGTTTAACCATTATTCAAAGGTTGCCTGGTAGAGATCACTTTTAGTGATAAGGCCGCCCATTGTAGCTCTTTCACTTTTAGTTTTAAGTTTTGTTTGAAATAATATGTTTTGGTGAAACAATAAAGTATTATCTATCTATGTATCATTATCAAAAAAGTTTTTAATTACTACTGTTATTGCTATACTTCTACCGGTTAATTAGTAAGTCCAATTAATGTCAAAACCTTAATCGGAAATAGTACTTAAACTTTATAGATAAAACTACTAGACACGGAAGTATCGGGAGCAATAAAAACGGGTTGGGCAAGTTGGATATCAACAATTAACTCGGCATATAAAGCTGTTTTTATTATGCCGTGGGAAATACAGCAGTGAATCTGTGAATAAATCCTTGCAAAGCCTGTTTTTTTCATGAGCATTGTACAGGTACGTGTTTAGTGTGTGTGTGTGTGTGTGTATATAAAATGTTGGAGGAGCCACGGCACGAATATTCTGCATTGATTTTTCGATTCGTGAAAGCGAATGTTTTCGCACTTGGTATTTCGATAGTTAACTGTAAATAGTTAGGGATTTTTAGGAGGAAAGTTATTATCTCTTAATCTGATTTCTCATGTTTTTTTACATGTTAAATTCAGAGAGAGAACTTTGATAAAGTCTTACCATGAATTAAACATAAAACATGAAACCAATTGGAACAAACCTTCGAGCTAAATTAAAGGATAACAAAAACAACTCCGAGAATAATTCCTCAACAGCAACTATGACATTTGGCGCATGAAACATCCCCCTATCATTACGGGTGAAGCCAGGTGCTCAAACAAATGGTGAGGCACGTGCGAGCGACATCTGCCGGCAAAAAAACGGGAAAAAATAATAATAAAAATATTTATCTTTACACCACGTGCGGGGAACTTGTCGATAGGGGCATGTCGATAATATTGCAATGCATGTGTTATGTGGGTACTTTAGCTAAGATTATCAGGTAGCCAGACACCCACTAAAATTGCTAATTTACTTTGTAGCGCACAATCTTTATAAAGAGAAAACAGCATTATATGTATTTAGAAAAAATCTACTAAATTATGATTGTTTTACTAGTTACCATACTTGCCGAATTTGTATTGCTCCACGTTGAAATTATGAAACAAACAAAACTAGGTAGTAGGTACCACTATCTTTTAAGATTTTGCTAAGGAAAGGTAGTTTGAAAATAGATAGCGCGTATTTTATCGATGATGTCCCAACTCTAATTCATATCTGTCTCTTGTGAGACATCTGTTCTATTTTTACTCTATCATCTGCCTCTTCCCACAAAGCAATATATGCAGTCAAATTGCATGGAATTTCCTGTCGTAACCTTTAATTTAAAGGTATAAAGGCCGAATTCCTTTAAAATTGTTGCCATAAAAAACCGAAAATGATCTCGGTTTAGTACAAAGACATAAAAGTAAAAGGTTTTCCGTAGAAGGTTCAGTCCTTTGATCGTTACATGAATGGTTAACTTTTGTTTGGTTATCTATCGTCCTTTAATCGGGAGGTTCTCTGGGTGCTATCCTTTTTTATTTCTTTGCTTGAATTCCTTTTTTTTGATGGGGATGATCTTTGATGGCTTTTTTGCTCTTGACATTGATTCTCAATAAATTACTTTACTCAAAAAGATTTAAGTATAACAACTATAAAATCATTACAGCTATGTAATTGTAGGCGGACGACTTTGAAATAGGAGTCAAGAATGTAAATTTTTGTATCAAGACATGACATTATCGTAAATAATAGAAATGATTGACTCGAGCACTCGAGCCAGATTCTGTAAAGAAATATTGAAGGTATTACAGAACCTTATAATCCATCAACGCTTGCCGGGTGTAGTTTGAGGGAAAACCCCCACCCAATTTAAGTCATTCAATTAAGGAATTTAAACCTTATCCCTATTAGTCTTCAAATTCTAATTCCAACATCAACTTTCCAGGATTGCCATGGACCTATGCACGACGATATGGCCATCGCAGATGACGTGCAGAACTACGAGCTGATCTCCGGGTATCAAAACGACACACACACTACTGTCGAGTTCAGAAGGCAGTTGGATACGTGTGATAAGCAAGACTTTGTTATTGGTGTAAGTAAAGTAAAGCTTTTTAATTTGACGGGTTATTTTAACGCGGTGATGACATAGAGATGAAATATGAGTAGACTGATTGTACAAGAGTATTACTTAAGCTATGGTTCCGCTATCACAATCATCCCAAGGTTACTTGATTATTGATGGCTTTACCTTTGTCTTGTTTATTAACTATCGATGGGTAACCTAATATAAATCTGTGGCTAATTATTTTGTTATATCCACAGGAAGACACAACACAAGTTCTCTGGTCGTTAGGTCCCGATGGGTCAGACGGTCAGCTCCCAAAACATGTGAAGAGCGGAACGAAGCCGCTCAGGCTTCTGCTGCCAGTTTCTAAGCCCGACTCTATACCCTTGAGGCATTGGGACGTCAAATTAAATAATGTAAGTATTTACAAATAATTAACTACAGGGTGTTGTTTTGGTCGGCGACAAGCGACCCAGGAGCGGTAGTACAAAATATATATTCCCCAAAAATGGACTTAATTCCATTAAATACTGTAAATATGTTGAGAAATACCTTATTCAATTTCAAATAAAATTACTGCAAAGTATGATTACTAGGCACGTGCACAGACTAGAGCTAGGCGCAAGCCGCCATCGCCCCACCCCTTTACTCCCTCGTACTCCCGTTGAGTATTATGTCTACACTGTAGCTTATTACATGATTTTCAAAAAAAATATTTTTTTATTTTTATTATTTAAAAAATATAAAGTATTTTTTTTATATTTTTTTTAGCACCAGTATCCTTTGTATTATCGACCCTGAGTCGCTCGTCGCTGACCAAAACGACGACCTGTATATTAACTAAATATCCTGGAACACTCTTCACACACAGCTATCTAATCCCAACAGTCCCAGGACATTCAGACATGTTCATGCACACAAATGCATGTCCTGGGTGGGAATCGAACCTACGACCTGTGGCGTGTCTAAACAAACCACGCCAGCTGGGTAATATAAATAAAAAAATTGTGACATTCACACGTGCACATCTGCAGGGCTATTTTAAAACGTCGGAATCGATATCGGAAACGGATTCAAAATATTACGAGGCGAATTTCAGCAATTGCTATTTTAATTTCCGAAAACTTTTCGATGAATCGAATTGATATTTCGGTAAAGAAACATCAAAAATATTCGAATTCGGAAATTAAAAAAGCAATTGCGCAATATCGCCTCGGTAGTTTTTGATTCCGTTTCCGATATCGAATCCGAGCGTTTTAAAATAGCCCTGCTGATCCCAACATCGGATCCCAAACTAAGCAGAGTTTGTTCTATGAAATCAGATGATCTTAATATATACTTTAATTCTATTTAAAATTTACAAGTTCATCTATACAAACGTTTGTCTTGGCTAGGAATCGAACCTAACCTGTGGCGTAGCAGTCGGTCCCCCACACTTACAATTATTAAAACTAAACTTAGAATTATAAAATAACCTGTGCCATTATTATGTATTCATTATTTTGATCTCATTTATAAGCAGATATAAATAGCGAAATTGTGCCAAAGGCTCTAGGCGTTAGTCCAGTTTTTCATGCAAATATCTACCTACATCTTTTTAGCTATAAAACAGAAAAAACTAATTTATGTACCTACCATTACCTCATTTTATCGAGACTTCTCATATAAAGTAAGTTTTTATTTCAGCAAAAAGAATTAATCAGTTTTTTTTTTCAATTAAGTCTATGGGCAGGATTTATGCTTGCTATTTTATTTGTCTACCTACCTTGTTACCAATCTATTGAGATAAAGTGTTATATAGTCGTAAAACATACTAAGGATCATCTTTTAAAACTGTAAACCTTATAGTAATCAAGCCTACCTAACCTAAATAGAAGGTATTTAGGTTAGGTAGGCTTGATTACTATAAGGTTTACTGATACATTATAATTAATTTGACTGATACAATATGATTAATTTATGTAAGTATGTGATGACACTATCACGGAGGCGGTAGAGTTTAGATACCCTAAACCACACAGGTTATAGGTTCGATACGACTCAGAACATAAGTTTGTATGCTTGTTTGTTCTGAGTGTATAATTATCTCTATGATACAATTATTATGTGTAGTTTAAGTAATCTGGTTTCCATAGTACAAGACCTGCTTAGTTTAAGGTCAGATGGCAGTGTGTGAATATGTCCTAGGATTTATGTATTAAAATAGATAGGTACTTAATTTAAAAAAATCCTTATTTCAGCTCACAATACCTCACGTCATGGCAACACTGTTCTGGTGCAAGATCTTCAAAACTCCAGACTTACCTAAAAAACACCACATAGTTGGCTACGAGCCTTTAATAGACAGTAGGCCAATAAGGGACGGGATACCAGTGCTAGAGAAAAACAATCTTTCACCAGTACATCATATGGTTCTATATGAATGTGCTTACGATGAGGACAAACATTTGTGGAACACTTGGGCGGATAGCGATGGGTACTTTGGGCCCAATAGGCCAAGTGCTTGGGCAACTTGTGCGACGCCTATTGCGGCTTGGGCAATGGGATCACAAGGTGAGCCAACTTTGTGTATTATACAGGTGTCAGTTGCGAATAGTTTGTGTTTTTTTTTTATTAGCTTTTGTTTTTTGTTAATGAAGCGATTGCGCCTATTAATTGCATATTAATGTAGGTAATTTATTTATTTATTTTATTTATTTTTATTTTATTTTTATTGGAAAACTTACGGCTATAATACATCAAACTGCTTAAATAGATAGTAATGAGGCCAATAACAAGTATTCGCCAATATTTAACAAAATATATAGTTCAAAATCAAAATCAAAAAGTCATTTATTCAGTTTAGGCCCTAGTAAGGCACTTAAGAAACTTAAATTGGTACATACAGTTGAATTTACCACCGGTTCGGTTGGACAGAGTACAGTAGAACTCCAATTATCCGAACTCCGACTATCCGAATCGCCGATTATCCGAATCACAAAAATGCGTGACCTGGCTGCCCGAAAACGGTTGAAGACCGCAAAACAGCTTACATTGACGGAGATGTTTAAAAAACAATGATTTTTATTTCTAAACTTGTACATAAGTACATTTTATTTATATTTAAAACATGTGAAAATTTCATGTTTCTTTCATTTAATTCAATAAAAAAATAGTGCAATATCAAAACGTAGCTTTTATTCTCTCCAATGGCAATTTTTTTTAAAAAAATCCGATTATCCGAATATTTGATTATCCGAATGGGTCCCGGTCCCCATTAATTCGGATAATTGGAGTTCTACTGTAGCTTATAAAATGATTAAATACTAGCTGATACACAAGACAATCATATTTTTAAGAAAAAAAGAAAAAAAATATAGGTACAGTCACTAAAAATCACTAAATTAAGTAATTTGATGAAGATTGGAAAAATGTTTGGTAATGACTTAACTCTCGCAAATGTTTGATTTGTTCTACATTTCCAGAGACAACCCTGTAGATTTTATCAATTGCTTTTTGTCTAATAATAATCTTCAGAATCGGAAATTATAACTATTTTATTATATGATCTGAAACTATAAACATATTCGCCAACAACATAATCTACCTTGACACCTCAATATAAAGTCTACATTACCCAATTCTTAAGTTTATTAACAAGTGATAATTTTCAGGTGAATTCCTTCCCGAGAACGTCGGCATCCCTCTAGGCGAGAAAGGAGGCGTCTCCTACTTCATGCTCGAAGTTCATTACGATAATCAGGCGTTACATGACGGTAAAATATTTATTATTATTTTAATAGCATTTATTATTTTATAATGAGTGAATATAAAGGTTTACCAATGACCTGCAATAAAAGTGGTGAGCAAATTCCAATTTTGACCCATAGAAATAGATGTATAAATAGAAAGAGCGTTGCTATACTACACGACTATATAAAACAGGCCAACTTCTATAGACCAGTGCAGTGTTTTTCAATCTGTGGGTCCCGACCCCTAGGGGGGTCACGAAACCTTAGTCGGGGGGTCGCCGGCAGAAGGAAAAAGGCAAGGTGGACTTCGCGCAAGCAGGCGTCCAACTTACCTCTTACTTAGTTGCAAACCTCTCGCGGCTTCTTGCAAACGAATAAGTAATCGTATCAAAATAAAGAAAATCATTATGGTAGTCTTTTAATTTATAAATTCTTAGTCTGACAAGGGGGTCGCCAGAATTTTTCAACCTGTAAGGGGGTCGCGAAATCAATAAGATTGAAAAACAATGGACTAGTGTACGTGTCATTTTGCTTGTCATAGTGACGTTCATAATGATAGCAGTTGTTGAACTACAATTAAAATCGAGAGAAATTTTAATATTTAACATTATTTTGATTTGACCCCTTACAGTTAGGGGATATTTTGTTCGACGCGTGGACAGCGTCGACGCTCAATCTGGATATATTATTAATCAAAGTCTTAACCTTACATTTCTTCACTTACAGTATTAGACAGCTCAGGAATTCGAGTTCACTACACGCCAGCACTAAGGAAACATGACGGAGCTCTCCTAGGATCCGGTATCGGAGTATCTGCTCTACACGTGATCCCGCCCAAACAGAGACAGTACCGGACTGTCGGTGTTTGCAGTCCTGACTGTACTGAAAATGTAAGTATTATGTAGTAGGCATTCTATATTACATAGTAGGGTTTAATTGAAGGAAATCAGTGTGCCAGAACCTGATTTTTTAAGCCACAATGTCGGTAGACAAGCATAAGGCTCGCCTGGTGGTAAGCGGTTACCGTAGCCATATGAACGCTTGCGGGCCATTACTCACGCGTTGAGAATTTATGTCGTCATCAAGCGATTCAAGGATCTTCAAGTAGAGATAATAAAGAACATCTTTTTCATATGACATTTGTCAATATTACCCAAGTCTACATACTTAGTAATTACATAGGGCAATTATATAAAAATAAAATTAAATATACATTAATTTTTTTTTATACGACTGAGTCGGTAAACAAGCATACGGCCCGCCTGATGGTAAGCGGTTACCGTAGCCATATGGACGCTTGCAACACACGAAGCATCGCTCACAACACACGAAGCATCGCTCTCGCGTTACCGACTTTTCCCCCTCCTCTATGAGCTCTGGCGACCTTACTCACGCACAGGAACACGACTTTACACAACATAAAGTTATTTGGCTGCGGTATTCTGTAAGGTGGAGGTACTTCCCCAGTCGAGCTGCTCTTTGAGCGAATAAACGCTATGCTCTACCTCTCTTATCCGTCATATATTCGCAAATTTTCCTGCCAGGTCTCATAATAATTAGTTACTTGGTATAATTTTATATTCATAAGGTTATCCAATATCCACCGGATGGCCGTAGTACTTGACCGGCGCTTAAATGCAAATTCTACGCGCATGCGCCACCGTGTGTTGTGTACGCAAGTAAATCACACAGCAGATGGATTGTTTTGAAATAGAAACAATATATTTTCTTGTCATAATAATGAACTATTCTGAAGTGGAATTATGAATTGATAGGATTAAAAATCATTGAATCTGATAAAGAATTTTTTTCGCCTCTGCCATTCGTTTCTAAATTTGAATTTAGTATACAAAAGAGAAAATGTGCCAGGAACAAGGTGTTGATTGTGGGTACATCAAAATCAATGTTTGTAACTAACCATTCATCCGATGCGACTGAACTTTGGCGGGTAGTTTGTGTGCAGACCAGAGATAGTTTCTTACACAAATAAAGGCGTTGCAAAGTACGCTGGGTATATGCGTAGCCAGCAAATACTACTGCGCTGGAGCAATCAAGGTTTCAGAACAGTAAAATGCGTCCTTTTTAAATCACAGAATATCTTTTACAGACAATGCCCGAAGAAGGAATCAATATAGTCTCCGTTCTACTTCATGCCCATGGAACCGCCAGAAAGATTTCGTTAAAGCATGTCAGGGGAACACAAGAACTTCCTAGGATATCTGAGGTAAGAAATCCCAAAGAAATATGTTTGATATCCATTTCTATTTCACAGGCATCTTGTGTCCGTAGTGTAAAACAAAATGATGACTGACTGTATTCCATCACTACATTTCTTCGTAATTCATTTATTGTTGAATAGATAGCGCTGTTAGGAGAATATGTCACTGCCATCTTCTGTCAATATTTGGCAACAAAATGATAACTATTACTTGTACGTAGTATATTATTTCCTCTCTTCTATTACTGAACCTTAATAAACTTATCGTAGTTGATATGATTGTCAATAGATGGCGTTGTATTAAGAAATTGCTATTTAGTTGTAAATTATTATACTAGATGACGCTGTACGGATATCTGAGCGGATATGTAATGAATTTATTTCTTTTCAGGAAAATTCATACGACGCACGGTATCAACAATCCCGCATTGTTCCTGGCGGAAGAAAATTCTTCAAAGGTGACACGATGATTACAGAATGTACATACGACAGCACTTCGCGTGATAAACCGATTTTAGGGGGTTATTCTGCTTCCCAGGTGAGTTGATAAAATTAACTTTAAATGTTTGAATGAATAAAGGTTTTGTTTAGATTTTAATCAATAATCATCGTTGGAAGAAGATGGCTTTCATTTTCATTTAATTTATTTGTTTGTAAACATCTCATATGTGTATAATTTGTAGGAAATGTGTCTATCTTTCGTGCTGTACTACCCTCGGACGGAGCTCGCTGGTTGCTACTCGATGACGCCTGTCAAAGAATTTTTCGAAACATTCGGCGTTAAAGAATTCTACGGACTCAACTTTACTCAAGTTGAAAATATATTTTTATCTTCTGGGTGAGTTATATTATCAGGTCGAAGTGTCCGAGCTATTTCTCGGCCCCTCCATAAGATAAGATATATTATCATTTAGTTATCCATCTGCTTAAGTAAGTTGTATGCCTTAATAAGGGAAAATACACTTTAAAACTCAAGACCTTTCCAAAATGACAGCTATTTAAAAAAAATGGCGCCCGATGGGTATGCTAGGCTCCGAACAAATATCTTTGAATCCTTTTCCTATATCACTACTCCACAAGTATTCCACATAACCTATTTATTATTATATTTGTTATTCAGGAGCTTTGACAATCTGCCGCCACAAATGATGGACTTGAAACAACATAGTTCTGAAGAAACTGCCATGCAGGGCGACGACCAAGGTGTTGGCTTGATGAGTAAGTACACAATATTGACATTCACAGAAGCTTATAGTCTTATAATATATACCGAGATCAAAACTTGATCAATTCTCAATAATAGATTGTGTTAATCGAAAACAAACCTAACATCATTGGTGCAGGATCCAAATTCAATTGATTTATCTCGACTCAAAATATTTTGACAAAAATGTGTATGTTGACTGATTTTTACTTTGCAACTTGTCAAAAATAATAATCTCTCAGGCATACGTTCTTTCAATTTCGGATTAACCAAACTTTGACTTCAGCAAAAACTTCGGCCCATTTTGGCCGAAGCCGAACGTGGTTTTTTGGCCGAAGGTGGCCGAAGCATCGGTCAGATACTACATAGTCTGTTGAAGTTGTAGCTCCATAATTAAGAAAATAGTTTGTACAGAAGTTCTCAAAGTTTAATTACAAAAAAATACTCTGCCTTTCACAATGTAATTAAACTGTGAAATTAATTCGCCTCATTCTTCAATTCAACAGAAGAATTAGTAATCTGGGAGCCGTCGGAATTCCGCAACAAGTCGTTTATGGCGCACCTGAACGAGATGCCGTGGGGCGAGCCGCTGCTCACCGAGCAGATCGAGAAGACACTCTACCGCGGCATGCACATGACCTTCTGCAAGAAACGAAACGACTCCTGGGGCGTGGTGAGTACTCTATTTATCAGGCTATCCACCTGATGGATTGCCAAATTGAAGTGGTTAAGATCACCTTCAAGATTTACAGAAATTACAATCTTGACAACTGAGATCCCTTGTTAATTGTTTTGAAGATTTAACGTAAAATAATTGAACTGTTTTACAAAAAACTTAAACCGACTTCAAAGTACACTAAGAAGTAATAAAATCCTGATCTGATGACAATGGGACCAAACGGGAAGTGTATCCTTTCAATTAAAAAATGATTTTTCCAAATCGGTTAATAAATGCATTGAGAACCTCCTCCCTTTTTTGAAGTCGGTTAATAAAGCATAATTTACCGTTTGTAACGCGGCAGCCCTTTCTCCTCATGCCGTCGCACTCAGTACACACCTGCGCCTTGCGATAAAACATATTTTTTTAAATTGTAAAACAAGAGCGGGTCGCAGACGTAGGTCCACAAAGTCACTTCATTCGGCCTCTCAAGATTTTCTACATTTGTAAGCTACGACGGTTTTGAGAACCGAACACGACCCGTAATACGTTCTTAATCGATCGGCAAAGTTAAGCTGGATGGGTGACGGCGTAGTGGCACAGGTAGTGGTATTTCAACTAGAATCTTTTCCCGTGCTGTGGAAGGCATGTTAAGCCGTTTGGTCCCGGCTATCACTTAATTGTGATAGTATTTAAGCTAGTTGGAGGCCTCCTAGGTGGCTTGAAAACTCCAACAGTAGGTTGACCACTAGCCTACCTCCACCGATCCGCAGTGGGCACGCGTGGTGGAGTACCTCCCCATTCGCTTTCACCTTCATTTGTGCAAGGAGGCCTGTGCTCAGCAGGATGATGAAAAACTTTTTTGTAAGCAACTATATATTTGGGAGCCGAAATAAACAATGTGCTAACTCGAATCTTTTTAATTTTTCAGCCAATCCAAATACAAAACTATCCAAACTTCACGGAGCTCATAAACAACGAAACAGCTGAAAAATCCTGCCATTACAAAAGCGTGAGATTACCATCTGTTACGAAATCAGCTAATCGGTCAAAATCATTTACCCAGTTCGTCATAGTGACAGTATGCATAATGATCATAGTCACGCGGTAATAAAAAACGTTAGCTCTGCCAGAGCCAATGATTTGTCTGTTGTTTTTTTTTAATTGCTATTACAATTGTTTTGGAAAAACACTTAATTATCATATCAATGATAAAGTATTATATTGCCAAATTATGTATCATAACTTTGTCTTTATGTACAGTTTTTTTAATGTTTTTGTTGCAACGCTCTATTATGGTCAATGCCAAAGGAAAATACAGTAAGAGTTGTAATTATATTATGACTCGTAGAGGAGTGTTGCAAATCGATTTACAATCGAATATCATACCTTCTCGAATAAATTCGAATATCACTCTAATTATAAGATTTTTCAGCTTGAATTAATGTAAAAATCGATTACATTACGATTTTTTAAATAAAATGAGCGAATGTTATTTTATTGATTTTTGTACTTATGAGTTTTTGCTCATGAAACTTACTATAATTATTGTGATTGTATACTACAATTAGTTATACTATGGTGGTATATAATAATTTACTGCATTTTACAGGAATATAATTCTGGACTGATTTGAATTAATTATTCCATTTTCTTTTGATTCCTATCTGACGATATATTCCATGTATGTTTATGTGTATTATTTCTAATAAAATACCTTTGCATTTGCAACTTTGGTACACAGGTACTTTGTATTTCTAAATACATAATAAATGAACTGAAAGTGAAATCTCAAAACACCGTTTCCGTACTCAATTAAATATTTCTATTCTATTTACCATCTTTCTTTTATTCAAACTCTTGATATATTTATTTTACTATCCTTTTTTTAATTCCTTTTGAGATTTCGCTTAACGATCTAACAATTTGTGTTTTACTTTTAAGTTCCACTGCAATGCAAAATATTATGGTTTATTTATGTTATTGTACAGTTTTTATTAAATAAAGTTGCGCTTCTAATAGCCCATACCTCATCAGTTTTGTGCCTTAAACATGGAGATAATTAGTCAAAAAGATAACTCAGGAATAATTCAATAAAATACTCCGAATGATAAAAATATATTTTTATTGATAAAGTTTAATTTAAAAATTATATAAGCCAAAAAATAAAACTACATGCATCCCTTTTACGCTAATGTGCTATTTACATAAGCGTTCAATTTATTTTTTGTAAACTTTTTGCAACTTTAGGTGTAGTTAAGGGCTGTGTCACAATGCTCTAATATTACAGTCTGTAATTCATATAAAGCAATAATTTGTAGAAATGTAGGGTATTTTTGTAAAATGTATCGTCGATGTACGTATTTATACAAAAAATGTACACTTTGGCTAAGTTAATATGTGGATGTGGATATAAAAGCTGTATTGTAAGTTCTTATGAATTTTATTGTTTTTATAATGTCAAGTCATAATGTTTAGAACGAACAATTTGCATTTTTTTTACTATTTTTTTTTAATTTATACCCGGTAAGGGTTTAGCTCTAAGAATACGCTTAGTAATTAAGTTTTATTTATTTAAAAAGTCAATATAATGTGTTTTATTAATTTCATCTCGATATTTTATTTCTTTGTCTAGTTTAGTCTATGAATTTTCTAAGCCATTATTTGCTAGAATCTGATTAAAATTTGATTCTTTCAGTTTTAGTAATTTCTAAATTATAATTTCTTCAATCAATATTTATATCAGAACTTGTTGTAATTTCAGAATTAGTGATAGGAAGTGATGAGCTTGATGCTACTATGGAGCTAGGAAAACTTGGATCTTCAGTTATAAATTCAGAATCTAAATTAGGAACAGACCCTGTAACTAGAAATTCTGAATCGTTATTTTCAAATTTAGTGCTTCGAATGTCTGTAGTAGTTGAAATTACAGAATTAGCACTGTTAGTTACTGATGCATAGTCATTAGTACTACCGCTATTAGCATTAGTAGTAATTTCATTTTTAGTAACAGTCGAAATAGAATTAGGTGCAGTAGAATCAGTAGTTCCTAATTCAAGATTAGAATTAGAATATACAGTAGCAAATTCAGAAATAGAATTCACAGTTGGAGTAGGCGTGATAGGACTAATAAATGTGTTTGGTCGTTGCGGATATGTCTGCGGATTTTTCCTGTGGTTTTCAAGTGCTTGCCAGTTGATGAACCAGAAGGGTTGATTGTCTATTGGTAGTTTGCTGAGGCGGTCAATCAGGTCTCTGTCACCATTGGCTTCTATCGGTAGCCTTTGAGTTGTGACCTCTACATCTTCACCGACGCTGGAATTAAAAATACAAGTGATATTTTCGCTTGCAAGTTGACATTGGATAGGATGAATACGTTTCTGAGGAATCCTTTTTATTATTGAATACTAGCTGCCCCCCCGCGATTTCACCTGCGTTCCCGAGATAAAGAGTAGCCAATGGTGCTGATTCTGTTGTTTACAAATAAACTAATTTTAGTCTCACTTTAACAAAGAACATAAGAAAAGGATGTAAGAAATTTAGTCCTGTCAAATTAGTCCAATGCTTGTTTTCAATATAAATTTAGTAGCCATCTATCGCGGTTACGTTTAAATACCCGGAAATTAATGAAGACGGCAAAGACTAATTTGACAGCTTTAAACTCGCCGTGGCAGGTGACGATGTGGCCGAAAGTTTTAAACACATACAACAGTTTAGAAGAGATCCGTCTCTCAAGTGCAGCTTTCGGAACACACCAGACATAGACATAAACTCTGGTCATCATAATAAGGTAGGTTCCAACCTACTAACTTTTTATATTAACTTAATTAATTAGGTAATAGCTATGAATAAATTAATTGAATGTTTACCGATCGCCAAGACTTTCGGTGGTTGTGGTGATTTTGGGCGGTACATAAAACCCTATGGGTTGACTGCCCGCATAAAACGGCCGTTGACCCGCCACAAATACTGATGACGTCAGCACGAATAAAAACAGTACTTTCATGTCCTGTGAATTTTGACATAACATATTATGAAGCACACGCAGTTTATGTTAATTGATCCGGTTTTTACGTTTTGGAATGTGATTTGCAGTTTTGTACCTTTTGAATTTTGCATCATTATGATTATAAAAAAAAAACATCGATAGGTAGGTATATAATAAACATTCATTATTTACACTTATTTGGTAAGCAGAACTCTTGTATTATCACATCACTAAAAACACCGGCACATCATTACTACGTTGAATTAAGGAAATGATCTGTTTGAATTTATATAAAAGTAGACTTAAATGACTTGTTGGCGATGATCTGATTTGTATTGATGAAACCGTTGGTGATAGAGTAAATTGTTAGAAAATGATCTGAACGAAAATGTAAAGGAATGTCTTATGTAATAGTAAAAAAAATATAATATATGTTGTTAATAAATTTTATTTTATTAAAAATAATTTAATAAAAATACAATTTCTATATCTACCACTACATAAGACATTTTCATTCTGTACATTTTCTAACAATTTACTCTATCACCAATGGTTTCATCAATACAAATCAGACCATCACCACTACTTTTATATAAATTCAAACAGGTGATTTACTTAATTCAACTAATTATCTACTTATTACTTTACTTCTTCGAGCACGTATTTTCCTCAAGAAATTTTTCTTCACTCGAATAGTAAACAAGTCAAAATAAAAATATCTTACCGAAAAAGGTTCAAATAAACCGAATTAAGGAGAAAAAGTGAATAATCCATTATTTTAGATTGAAAAACTTTACTGCATAGATGACTACTTAGTAGTTTTTTTATTCCGTAGGTCAGTCATATTTTTTATTACAAAACGTATGTCAATGTCACTTACCGGTGCAAAAAATTACGTATCGACGGAATTACTTAATGCAAGCTTAACACACCCACTCTGTCAAACTGTACACAGAAGACTGGTTCTACCGATTTGCGAAAACTAAATAAAAAACTCGAACAGGAAAATAAAAAGTCAAATGCATCCAGTTTTAAGTACCTCTGCTTTATATCCACTTATGTTGATACTAAAGATACTTTACGGTTATCAACCAGTTATCAACCAAGGGTATGTAGAGAGCGTTGAGTCGGTACTCGGCAATGTAGCTCTTATGCTGCTGCAAGTTAACATATCTGCCTGAGTGAATAGGCTTTTTCTGGGTAAGCGTGCTACATCCTCGGCCTCGTCATAACTCCTCATAGGGTCAGTCGAAGGTCAAACGCAAGCCCATTTAACTTAAAAAAAAGGGTCTTAGCCAGGACCCATTTTCGGGGGTAATGAAATTTTATAAAATTGGTTTGTTATTCATAAAAACACGTGTTCATTACTTTCATTACCTAAATTAAATGTTACTTAGGTGCATATGGGTACAAAATAACCCCTCCTCCCCCTGCTACTAATGTGTGTAAGTACCTATCAGGTTTGAGCATAGAGTCAGAATGTTATAGAGTGATAGCGTTAACGATTCACAGATATATCGTACACTAGTGGATTTATGGTAAGACAAAATGTCGATATGGATTACTCGATATGGAGTAATTGTAGTACTTGGTAAAACATGAGAAATTGGCATTCATTATACGTATTTTAGTCGTTCCAACTATTTATGCACGCTTCATTTCAAGGTATTTAGACCGTACCCGTGCTCACAGACCGTACTCTCGTACAGTCACTCTATAATATTCTAACTCTATGTACGATGGGTTTAATAATAGTGCTCTATATTTTCAATCATGTAATAAATAAATGTATTTTATTACTTTCTTTCTTTTATCACCGACATGTAATAATAAAAAAAAAAACCCACGTCCCGAAAATATTTTTATATAAGTACCTACCTACCAATAGGTAAAGATTACTTTAATTGAATCGATCTATATACTTTTTTATTTATTCCGGAACTAAGTAGTTTTTCTGTAATTTTTAACAAAAGCATAGTTTTTTACATAGATTCTATCTTCTAGGTAAATCAAATTACCTGTTTTTATAAGTTACATACATACATATAGCCTGACACGATACTAGGTAGGTGATTCAGAGGTTGTATTCACGGCTTTATCGCTCTACCGTTGACTTGGAACTGAACTTTTATGAATAATAGTTTTAAATCACGACAACCGTGGCTGCTTACTGTGATTTCATTTGAATAAACGTATTTCACTTTTTTATGTTTTTTTAGGGTTCCTTATAATTTTGACGTAGGGACATAAGTATGTACTCCGTCCATTCTACTTTCTTTGTTCGTCACAACTGTCTATATTTTAGAGACGTTTTTTTTTATCTATACGTTAATACTATTATCTATTCTGTGATAAATATCAGTATTAAGTTTGACCACAATCTCACAACTGAAATTGATAATGTGCCAGAAGATGTCAACCCACAATGCAACCACATGCAACTCAAAAGTGCAAGGTGCTTGGCAACACATTTATATAGATACCTAACCTAAATTAAATGCATTGAACATGCAAAATCTCATTCAGGATATTTGGTGGAAACATTATTTGCTACGAAAAAACCATTATGATTTACTTATCCGACATGATATTAGCTGATATCTTTTATTGAGAGACATTTCGCGACTGAACCTAAATTGAGTTATTTATTCTTTCACATAAGGAGTACATACTCTTACAGTATTATACATAACAGTAACTTCATTTTCTTACCAAAGTCACGTAGGTTACACTGGAGACAAAATTGGTGCTAGAGCATGACAAATTGGTTGTGGCTTCTACTCGGTATCGACATAACTTAATCCCTAAGGTATTGAACCTTTAAACTTTCACCGATCAATATGATGACAATAAAACAATATATATTTCACATAATTTTATTTTGCAGGAATAATGCTTAGAAAGGTAAATATTTAATCTCTATTTTGATTGAAGATTAACTTTTCATAAATAAATTATGCTTTTAAATAGACTATACAAAAATAAAACGAGGTTTTCTTATTTGTTTTTGACGTTATGAGAGAATTAACAAAATTAAATGCAACGTTACTAAGCTATGTAACACCCGTTTAGTGACAGTTGAATCTGTGCCAGAATCTTCAGCAACTTCCTTGCAACATTTCGTGCCAATTTCAACAACTTTGGGGTAGAAATCCGTCCAAAACTCAAATGCTTTGTAATTTATTGTTTCTGGAGTACTCATTGTGAAATTTTGACGGTTTATAATGAAGTAGCCAGGTTTTTCTATCTCGAATGGATCCCATTCAATAATAACACCTGAATTCGTCGGATTTGAATACCACGCGAAATTGGACCACATTTTCATGACTATTTCTGATATGCTCTTGTCTCTGTAATCCCACTTGGTCAAGTCTTCAGGTAATGCCAAATATGGCATGCCAAAAGTGAAAATTAAATCGAAATTGTGTGGAACTCCAATCCAACTAGGGATGCCTTCATTTGCTATATCGGAGAAAGGCTTCAGATCAAATCTGTAGAGATAAACCGGTGCATGCTTACTTATGTGCTTAGCGAGTTGGTATGTTGTAGCTCCATGTATTTTGTCTGTATAAAAATCCAAAAATAGCTTCCGTAAAATAGTTTCATTTGTCGTAGGTGGTATTGGTTTATAGAAAAACGCTACAGCATCTTGTATATGATGTTGATTGGTAAAACATGAGCTATTATCTATTGTTATATCAGAAAGGATTATTTCTTCGCGCATAACGTCAAATTCTCTTTGACTGATACCTGAATCCTCATCGTTTCCTTTATCCAGTAGAAGTGCATCTTCCATGTTAGTGTAACCAGTTAAAACTGGAACCGGTGAGAATATTTCGTCTTTGAACATTTTGCTCGGAAGATCAGGAAGAAAGGGTCCAGATATGTTACTGAAACCACTATCAACTATAGGTTTCCATTCAGCTAATGGTTCTCCTATATCAAGGAGAGCTTGATAGTTTACTCTTCGAAGACAATCCAGAAGTTGGTATGTTGGTTTTCGGAAGCAACTGAAAGCGCTAGCTACTTTATCGACTGTCGATATTTCTTTCCTAGCTATATTGACAGTTTCTGGTGACAGCAGATTACCACTCATTGCAATAGCCTTTTGAAAGAGTCCTGAAGAGTAGGAAGACAGTAAATGCAGTCCAACACTCACCGCACCAGCTTCATGACCGAAAATACAAACGTTTTCAGGATCTCCTCCAAAACTTTCAATGTTGTTTTTAACCCAGTTCAAGGATGCTACTTGGTCTAAAAGACCAAAATTGCCTGGAGCCTCGTTGTCTAAAGTGGAGAAGAATCCGAATATGTTGAGGCGGTAAGCGACGGTAACGAATATTACCTGGAAAAAAAGTATTTCTCATTATGTAAAAGTGTTTGATAATGAAAACTACCTTAACAAAGCGAAAGTAGTAGTCGCTTCTTTATAAAGGAAAAAAGTAGAGACAGGCAGGGGTAATGAACGTAATTACTTGCAAAAGGCGAGGTAAGTGGCACGCGCTGATCCCTAAATTAATCCTGGCTTTGCCGGGACAACGCTCCGGCTCTTGACACATTACATAGTCGTGGATTTTCCATAATATGCCTTTTCCATATAGGCTAAATTGTGTTTCGTTTATAATAATAAAAGCAGGATGCTTCTTCCTTAGTAAGTAATGCATGAAATAATGCATTAATTTTTAAGATTTTAAATACGAAAATGAGTTTGTATGTCTGTTAATTTATTACGTTTAAACAACCGTCCACTAGAATAATAATTGAAGTTGGTAGAAGTAGAAGTAGAAGCTTGGACTATGGCAACAAACATACAATTGTTTCATCACGGTTTCGCGGGGGACATCTAGTAAGAGTTCTCAACTAAACCCATGGTGCAATTTGTTTTTATTTTTAACAACAGTCCAAAGTCAAAACTAAGGACATCCTGTTTCATTCTTCATATTTCTGTCGGATACAAGAGAATTATTAACCTAATTAAGAGTGATAGGATAATAGGTGACAAACGTTTACCTTTTGTTTTAAAACGAGATGAAATGGGTTGACATTATTAGGGCTGCCTCTCACGAAGTTTCCGCCGTGGAACCAGACTAACGTAGGGTAGCCTTCCACTTTAAAATCTGGAAAAAGAAAATTAAACATAAGTACCTAAGTAGTATTTTGCATTTATTATGCAGATTAGTTTCTAATTATTTCCCTGGTTTATGGTAAACCTATATTTTTTCTTTCTAATTCCAAACTAAGTAGAGCTGAGTAATTTTACCTACGCACCTTCTGCACAGACCTATCTCAATATGATCTGATGATTCAGCACAGGTAGGTACAATATAGGCATATTGTATCATCTTACAAGGAATTACTATACTAAGAAGCAATTACTAAAGGACAAAGGACCACTGCTCAGTCACTAGCATATTTTCCTTACCACACATTTTTCTTTAATGACTCATTTAATCAAGAAAATGCAAGCCTACGTTTTTATAGAAATTCTATGAACTGTGCCGATTCTATGTAAATAATGTTATGTTACATTGAGGTCAAGAATCAGATTAAGGTTAGGTCAACTGTGTCAAAGTGGACTGTAAAGAACAGGCCAACTATTGGCACGGAATTCTTGCATTAATAACTGGAACTCGCGGGCTTAGTAATTCCACGGTATTTTGTGGAGCTAGAAATGTAATGGAGAATAAATCCTCGAATTATTTTTATGTAATTTCTTAGCTCCGAATTCGTAAAATTGTGGGTTGAGATCAAGTTTAAGAGGATGGATGTTTGGATGGCAGCTAAAATTAACGACATTCTTCTCCTGAAGAATTTTAGCGTTATTTTAGCATTTGTAAGGACGATTTTGGCAATTTTTAACTCCTCCCACCTCAATGTAAGAACATAATAAGATTTCTCACCTCCCTCTCCCCGTTTCTACGTAAGATTTTATCTAGTAATATTAATAAACGAATACTTAATTTGCATTTATAAGTTAAAAATAAGAATATGTAAATAAAACTGTACATTGTGACCGAATATGAATCCCGACATGAAGTCGACATAATTCCAATGAAGACTCAAAAAAGGGTGTAATAAAGTTCTCAAAAAAGTAACAAACACTGATACCTAATCTGATTATTTTGGTATTTTATTCCATCCTCACACATTGAAACCAGAATTGTTTCGAACTGTGCGGGCTCAAAGGAGCTTTCTTCCGCGGACGCTCAGATTGTGGAATGAGCACCCCGCCAAGGTTTTCCCAATGGAGTACAGCATGGGGTTCTTCAAAAAGGGCGTGAAGAGATTTCTTCAGGGTCGGTAACGCGCGAGTGATACCCCTGGTGTTGCAAGCGTCCATAGGCTACGGTAACTGCTTACCATCAGGCGGGCCGTATGCTTGTTTGCCAACTTAGTGGTATAAAAAAAAGAATTGTCACATGCTCAACATAATATTAGCCTTTTTGCTCGCAATTTGTCATCAAAATTGATCAAAGCCTCCGGGGGAAGCGAGCGGGGAGCTTTTTCCGCCAACGCATCAGCTATCCAAATAGGAAACGCTGCCAGCCTGCTGGGAACCTTAAAAATAGTGCAGTTTAATTAATTAAAAAAAAATAACAGTCCGGTAAAGTGAGAGCCATAAAATCATAATGGATACGAAAAAGCACCCTTATAATATAAGCCAAGCCAAGCACCTTATCGGTGTATTCCGACTGTTGCACTTGAGAGCCGAAGCTCAAGAAGGTGAAGGACGAGTCTTAACGTCTGTTCTCGTCAAAACACAAGTTTAACTATATTTAAAAAAAGAACTGCAATAATATAATAACTCATTAAAACCCGGTTGGAATAACTGTAATTAGCGGGTCACTTGAGCAATAAAGATAAACCGTTAGTTTACAAGCTTTGGTGGCAAAAAAATTGAGGGCGAAGCTTTTATTTATTTAAATAACACGTGTTTCTTGAGGAAATAAAAATATAATAATAGGCATGCTATTTCTCCTTACTTTTATCTATGGTAGGCATACTTACAGTTTTCCGCATTCAGGTAAATTTTCGACAGCTTCACAGACATAAATCTAAATAGATAACGCAAGTCCCTCCATCCGTATGAAAACCAAGCGTGTCACTTTTTTTGTACCTACCATAATGTCACATGATTGATTTAGTTAGGCTGGCATTAGATTTTTAACGTGAAAATGAAGCTATCCTATTTGTCAGTTAAACATCCCTCGCTACACATCTCTGTTGGACATGAAGCCTTATGCGAGTTCCCTGTCTGCGCGAAACAGTTTCAAAAGAAGAACATTGTGCCCCATTTTTGCACAGATTTTGACACGTGAAGTACATACACTCGCGTCATCTATTTAAATGTATATCTGTGGACAGCTACTTGTACTAGAGGTTTTGTATGACTGATAGATTTACCGTTTTCAGTTTTCTATAAGAAAATACCTTACAGTGGGCTTGCGCTCGACCACAATCCCGCCTGATGGTAAGCGAAGATGTAGTCTAGGGTATACCGCGCGAGCCCATAAGATGCCTGTTCACTCTAGCCTTGAATAAACCCATTTTGTATGTGTCTAGAAACACGTTGTCCGGGAGAGTATTCCACAGCTTGGCCGTGCGCATAAGAAAAGAGGAATCGAAACGCTTAGTACAGCAAGAAGAAATGTCGACGACGAAGAAAAGTATAATACATTGGAGTTAATCTAATACAGTGGATGTATACGCTTGAGACCCACTTCCCTTCTAGACTTTGCGTACTTACCACATTGACCACATCCGTATAACTGAGATCAGACAAAGACTTATCCATCGTAAAAAATGGTGATATCAAATGAAACAGAGAGGTAGAGCGTAGCGTTTATTCGCTCAAAGAGCAGCTCGACTGGGGATGAACCTCCACCTTACAGAATACCGCAGCCAAATAAGTTTATGTTGTGTAAAGTTGTGTTCCTGCGCGTGAGTAAGGTCGCCAGAGCTCATAGGGGAGGGGGGAAAGGACGGTAACGCGTGAGCGATGCTTCGTGTGTTGCAAGCGTTCATGTGGCTACTGTAACCGCTTACTATCAGGCGAGCCGTATGCTCATTTATCGACATAGTCGTAGAAAAATGTACAAATCGTTTTGATTTGTCGAAATGGTGCTTATACGTAGCTATTTAATATTTTTTTGATGATAATGATTCTCAGAGATTAAAAAATAAGGGTCATGTTATTTAAAAATGAGTATTCCAATCAATTTTATTCATAGCAATTATAATTAATCAGCACAAGCAAAATAACTGTAATAACTAAATATAATCACCTCAGGTAATGAAGGAAATTAACCATCGGAAATTGGAAATGCTTCACTCTTAGTACGAAGAGAATATTATGCAGAAGCAATTAGCGGATCTATTTTTAGATTCCTTAAATAGGAAGAGAAATTCATTACGGTAAGAAATTATATGGCTTCATTAAAATCTGTTTCTCCGAACAAAATGCGGGAACTCTCTTTGATAAATGAATGTGTTTTAGGTAGTTTGTATAGTGATGTAGGGTGAATAAGATAAATTAATGGTATTTCAGTTACCAAGAAAATATACTTAGTTGTTCATTCAACCATATCTTAAAGTATCGTAGTAGTATTAGATGACAGAATTAAGAAAAATAAATGAAATTATAAAAATACATTTATTTTGGCCTCGCACAAAAATAACATCATATAATACCTTACCATCACACATTACCCGAAATGTGAGGGCATGCTCTCATTATCTCAGCTTATATTGACGGGCCAGTTGGCGCAGTTGGTTAAGGCTCGCCTTACGCGCCGCAGGTCGTGGGTTCGATTCCTACACAGGACATGCATTTGTGTGCATGAACATGTCTGTATGTCCTGAGTCTGGGTGTAATTATGTATATTAAGTATGTATAGTTTACAAACAAAAAGTAGTATATGTATTATATCAGTTATCTGGTTTCCATATTACAAGCTCTGCTTAGTTTGGGATCAGATGACCGTGTGTGAGGAATGTCCCAGGAATGTCCCAGGATTTTATATGCTGGTAGTTTCGCTGAGGATAGGCGCTGTAGCGCTGGTTTTTCGGATACAGAAAATTGAGGCTGTTGATACAGTTAAAAGGGAGACTAATAGACGCTACAGCCTTTCAGTCGCTAACAATTAAGTATGATAAAGCTAACATAGAGTAGTAATTGAATTCAAAATTATGCGCTAACATATTCGCGATGCAAGTAAACATTGAACATGTTCACGCAACACTGCCGTACGCTTAGCATACAGATATTCATTAATTATTGAGTCAATCTTTACAGATTACTGGCTATACTCTGAAGATCCACCCACGTTCCCGTGGATTAAAGTGTCGTTTCACCGTGATCCAAATTAATTTAAATCGGTTCGGCCCTGAAAACGTTCGCCCGTACTTTTTAAAAGATTATCGGTTAGGGCAATATTTTCTCCATTCAAACATCAATTCCGCATTTCATCCAAAAGGGCCAATTTAACTATCTATTTTGAAAAATACTAAGACTATGTTTCGAATTCAAAATTCTTTTCACTAAAAGTAGTCTTTAAACTTTTTGGAAAATTGTGATATCGGATGCCCTACTACATTATAAGATACGATGAGGAATCTGTAGTTCCTGAGATAGGTATCGTAATTAGTTATAGTGAGTGGTATTTCCCTTTCATAAATGAATATAGGTAGATATAAAAATATAAAGCAAGACTTGAGAAAATTTTCCACATATAGATTGTAATTCGTACATATTTGTTGTAAAATATATCATTTATCAGGTATACAGGTCGTTGTTTTGGTCAGCGACGAGCGACTCAGGGTCGATAATACAATAGATACTGATGCTAAAAAAATATTAAAAAAAATACTTTATTTTTTTTAATAATAAAAATAAAAAAATAAAAAAATTGAAAATCATCGACACGTCCTACGTATACCAATCTATCTGCCAGTTACACCAAAGTGTTTTTATTGCATTTTCGAGCTCTACGTATCCGAATCTATAATACGTATTTTTGATTTTTTTTATTTTCCTATCAGAACATACTTTTTTCTCAAACGCATAAGTATTTATCTGCATTTCCGGTTCAAAACGCACAGCGAATAAGCGTGTGTGTTCCAGTTAAACACATTAACGTGGGGGGAACGCGGCGCGGTACGTGGTCAACTGCCACTCCCTCACTTCTTAAAGGCGCGTTAGGAAACAATTCAGGAGCACACTGTTGGTATGCTGTCTGGCCCACTTAACTTATGGATGTCTAGATTAGCAACTCCTGCCAGACCTCTTTGCCCATTGGATTATACGAATCTCTGGCATGGACCTGTCACACTGCGGGATAGTAGGCGGTGTGGCGCCCCCGTCACCCAAAGTCGAGTTCGAGGCAAAGAGGCCTAAAAGGCCAGCCTTCTCCTTAGCACGATGGGCCAAGTTTCCGTCCGGCTTACGTAGTGGTGGCATGGACGACTGGAAAAAGTTTCCTTTAGCAGCTTTGGTAAGATACCTAAAAGCCTGACTCCCAGAAGGGAGGCTCATGCAATCTCTTCTGTTTGAATTCTGACGATGAAATCGAACTTAGCCCTGGCAATCATTCACTTACTGAACCTCCAAGCTGCGTTAAAGCTTTAAGCATAAATGGTGTTAGGGTATTGTCCTGATTGCTTTCGGCCGTGGTCCAAGCCTCATACAAATATTGCTTGTTACGTCTAGCTTCGTTAGCGTCCGTCAGCCGGTTAAACCGCGGCCGTTTCTTCACCCCTGCATCCACTACCGGGTTCGGGATATAACATTCTATACCCACCAATATCGCTTCAGCGACGGCAGCTGCACATGTGCCAGGATTGTTTGATGCGAAGCAGAGCTGCCTCCACGGATACGATGCAAAGAATTCACGCAATCTATCCCAGTCTGCTGACTTATACAGCCACATGCGGTGACGCTCGGGTGACTGAAGGAAATCGGGCCGCGCACAAGGCACCTGTTTTCGGACGCGACAGTGGTTTGATGAGCCAAGTGGCGCGTCCACTGTCACGAATTTTCCATCAAGTAGCGTATTCAGGTCCAGAAAGGAGCTCATATGGCTCTCAATGTCAGGTATTCTCGTAGGAGCTTCCAGCTTCCATAGGCTATGGTAACCGCTTATCATCAGGTGGACCCCGTATGCTTGTTGACTACTTAGAAGTCAAGACACCTTTATTAATTTCATTCAATCAAAGGCTAAGTAGGTATATTTAGGACATTTTGATTAAGATAGAAATGTAGATACACATGCGTCAATATTTAAATTTCCAATGATAGATTATGTAAGTAACAGTTAATTACAGTATGACCAACTAGTTAACAAAGAATAAAGATGTATCTAGACAGTTACGCTATAATAGGTTTTTCAAATTTCCTTGAATAAATATGTATCTGGCACATACTTTATTACTTTCGGATAAAAAAACCAAGTACACGTATGTATGTGTAATAAAACAAAAGTGGGAAGGTTTAGAAACAAAATTTAAGCTGTAACATAGTCTGGACCTACAATAAAAGCCTTTTGCCAAGTTTCAAGGTCACAGCACTTTGAGAGACGGAGTAATGACGAATAGTAATTTTGGGAATTTTAAAAACGCTCTCCTGTAAAATTTGCTTTTTGCAGTTACTTAGTTTAACGTAGGGTGTGTCGTCATGTAATAAGCTAAAGTGTGGACATAATACTCAACGGGAGTGCGAGGGAGTAAAGGGGTGGGGCGATGGCGGCTTGTGCCTAACTCTAGTCAGTGCACGTGCCTAGTAACCATACTTTGCGGTAATTTTATTTCAAATTGAATAAAGTATTTCTTAACATATTTACAGTATTTAATGGAATTAAGTCCATTTTTGGGGAATATATATTTTGTACTACCGCTCCTGGATCGCTTGTCGCCGACCAAAACAACACCCTGTATATTGCCTTTTACAAATTATTTTACTGAATTTTCTTTTGATGCCGGTATAATCCGACGGCCACTACATTATTAATGACCCTTCAAAGTCCTGTCTCAGCACTTCTCATGTCTTTATATGAGTTCTAAGAATTCTAATAATATTTGTAGTGAATATGGATTATTATAGAACGATGGAATATCACAAGGGATATACATTTACTTTCATTTGGTAAGTACCTATGAATTCTGTATAGGCAGAAAATTATACTCAAAGGAAACATAAAAAATATCATGAAAGATTGTTTAACTTGAGACTAATAAATAATTAAGTGGGTATCACATAAATGAGAAAAAAGTATATCATTTTTAGGGTTCCGTAGCCTAATGGCAAAAAACGGAACCCTTATGGGTTCGTCATGTCTGTCTGTCTGTCTGTCCATCCGTATGTCTTCAAAAATGATATTGAGGTTTCTAATATCATTTTTTTCTAAACTGAATCGTTTGCGCGAGAGACACTTCCGAATTGGTAAAATGTGTGTCCCTAGAACTTCTAAAATAAGAGAATGATAAAACTAAAAAAAATATATGATATACATTACCATGCAAACTTCTACCGAAAATTGGTTTGAACGAGATCTAGTAAGTAGTTTTTTTAATACGCCATAAATCGTAATCAGCAATTTACCTTTCATTCAATATTTTTGGCGTTTTTTTTCAGCAAAGTTGAGTTAGTTAATATTACACGGAACCGATGCGAGTCCGACTCACACTTGGCAGGTTTTCAAAGTAGTCTAATATTGTTAGTAGCAGTTAAAAATAAAATGTTATATAACCAACTTCCCAAGTACAGTCCAATAGGTATACCTGTAATCGATTTTCGAACTGAATTTAAAGTGAACTTCTATTTCCAGTGCAATATTACTCATGAAAGCTTATTTCCTAAACCGTTGTAACCTTCTTCTATTTTATAGAACTAGTAATATATTGAAGGTGACTTGAATACTAAAATGTATCCAAAGTGTAGTCTTTAAACATTCGTTGTTAAAATCCTTTCTTAAGTTTTCTATATAATATTTATGTTTTGACGTTTAGTAGATTATAGCACTCATGTATAAATATAGCTTTCTATAGAGAAAGAATTTTCCGAATAGGATCATTAGTTCCGGAGTTACTATAGGTACCTATCTACAAACAATTAAAACCAAGGTTACCTCTTTATAATATACTATCTGTCCCCCACGGTTTCACCCGCGTTCACAGGATAAAAAATAGCCTATGTCTTTCTCCATACCATAGGCTATTTTCATGCCAAATTTCATGATGATCCGTAGAGTAGTTGAGGCGTGAAGGCGTAACAAACAAACAAACTAAGGCGATGATAGCTCTGTGGTAGTGTCGGATACAGAGACGAAGGTCCCGGGTTCGAATACTACAATGAGCTTGAGCTTTCAGTGAAGGAAAACATCGTGAGGAAACCATAGCACGGTGGTAGGGTACTTTGTAGTACCCGCCTGGCTGGCTACCACCCTCAAGTTGAAAATCTGTCGGCAAGCACCTTTCGGTGTGTTCCGACAGCTGCACTTGAGAGCCAGCTTCTAGGCTTTGTGTGCTTACCACCTTCGGCCGCATCATCACTTACCATGGTGAGATTGCGGTCACACACAGGCCTTTTCACTTCTCACAGTAATAGTTAGGATTAGGATTATTAGTATAAGTACGAGTAGATAGCGTAGATAGGTTATAAAATTTCTATGGGTCAACATAATGATGGAATGTTTTTGAGTATTTTGAGCCCGTAGGTAAATTAGGTGGACGCCTCCTATCTGTTAGTGGCGGAACGCATGGAATACCGCGCTCATTTCGTACTGGAATTTAGGCAATCCGCCTTGTCAACCTCGTGTATACTCGTCAACAGCCCATCTACCCCAAAGCGATAATAATTATGTGGAGAAACACAAAAGAGAAGCCATTGCGAAACCATTATTCAGTAATTATTACTTGCGATAAGGATTACGATAATCTCTTAATAGTAACAACTGAAAGGGGCTTTTACGACGAAATTTTAAGATAAAATAGTGGGCTACTTGAGATATTGCAGGGAGGCCCGCATTGAGTGCCCGTGTTCGCCCAACCGTTCGATCACGACTCACGACTATGTTCTGAGGATAGGTAAGTACGGAGTCTCCTTGCACAATTTGGAGACATTAGTAAGCAAAGATAAATTCTTATTGTAATGTAAATTTGAAGAAATGCATTTACTTTGTTTTGTATTTGAGTTTGACTACAATTTTAAGGGATGACAATAATACAGCTTTTTTATTTGCGGCTTGTATTTAGCTAGTCGGATACAAGAATTTTCTAACTAGCACAATAAGTCTAGGAGACAAAAAATATTCACAGTAAAATGTTCATCCATCAGTAGGTAATATACAGGATGTTTTTTTGGTCGGCGACAAGCGACCCAGGGGCGGTAGTACAAAAAATACATTTTCCAAAAATGGCCTTAATTCCAATACAGTGAGCATACAGTGAGTGTACTTTAATCAATTTGAACAAAAGTTACCGCAACGTGTGATTACTAGGCTCGTGTGCAGACTAGAGCTAGGTGCAAGCCACCGTCGCCCTATCCCTTTAATCCCTCGCACTCCCCTTGAGTATCACATTTACACTTTAGCTTATTATTTTTTTTTGCACCAGTATCATTTGTATTATTGACCCTGAGTCGCTCGTCGCTGACCAAAACAACAAACTGTAAAAACGGAAAGAATGACTAAGTTCAGGCTTTCCCTAGTTTGTCCAATGCTGCAACCTATTGTGTTAATTATAATCAGCCAATAATGTAAAAAAAACATATTTTCATGTGTTAATGAATATTAAGTTAAGTCATTGTTTAATGTTTAAACCATAGAATATGCCTAAGTAAAAGCTGGTAAAAGCAATTGTAAGAAAACAAACTTATTCCAATGTATTTGCTACGTCGCGTCGCGCGCGTCGTAGATTTTATCTGCTACGTGTGGCTACGAGTCTACGGGCAGGAACATTATCTGGACTCGGTATCTTCAACAAACATCTAATCACATAGTGAATTTCCTTCATTATAATTTTCGTATAAAAAGGAGAAATTCACTAATTGACATAATGTAGATATACATGACTTCAACCGCAATGGTCTAGTAACATGAAATTTTGCATACAAGTTCCTTATAAACGAGGGGAATATAGGGGTACGGGGGTGAAACTGTGGGGCTATTAATTATAAAAGAGTATAATAACGGAGGATGCAAAAAATATTGTGTATGTCTATAAGCTTCCAATTAATATTTTGTAAGAAGTTTAGACTTCCGATAACTTTTGTTTAGTAAACGTCAAAACAGAAATTAATTGCTTTCTACAATCAATATTCAAAATTGATATCCAAAGAAAGTCAAATAACAATTTCGGCATCAAGGAAAAGGTTTATATTGTACTTAAAGACTCCTTTGACTGTAATTGTGAACGATTTATAAAATTCCTTTTTAAAAAAAGGAAATGTTTAATGAACTTTGGGAATGCTATGGCGTATTCCCAAAGTTGTAGGTACCTACTATGTTTGCTCACGATGAGTTTAGATTTGCTTAAATTTCAGACACTTTATAGTTTATGATAGCTTACTATGGCGCAATTTCACGCTAGGTACGGTATTACTTGATTATTTTAAAATTATGAATAATAATAAGGATACTATAATATATATTACTATATTGATATACTACTATATAGATTATAGAATAATACTTAAGAATTTAGTTTTTATGAATGACCTTTTCTATTGTAAAAATTCAGGATATTTTTTTTTCACATTTGTCCATTTTGATTATTTATGATTATTCAGGCAGGCGAAAACTCAAAATTAATTTAACACAGCTTTTCTTTTGGTCAAAAATAAAATAAAGACTTCAATATTTTTGGTACATTCCCTCCAAGAGACATTCGTTTGGTATTTAAAGTCAAATAAAAAAAATATTCCATATTCTTATTTTTTAAACCAGGTTTTTTGTTACACAATCGGTCTCCACACCTCCAAACATATCATATAGCAGTAATCAACTTGACTGATAGAAGGTGATGACTGCTCTCAGAAACGCTGAATGAAAAACCATTTTTCAATACTTGCCTACATTTTAGATATCCTGTGATATTACTTATAAGCTTACGAAAAGCTCGTAGGTGTTGCCAACGTAATTTACTTTGTTTTTAAAAGCCCTTCGACAAAAGCTTTATGATTGTAGCTTTTACGGCATCATAGGTATTTAAAGGAGCGTCAAATAAGCTTCTAGAGTCACACTTTATGGAGAAAGTTACGAATGCTTAGGACCGAGTATGTACTTACTTAAATATCTCGTACTTTTCGAAGTACCAAGCTTTCGTAAACTTCTCCATAAAATGTGACTCTAGAAGCTAATTTGATTTCTAGGTAATAAGGATAAGTATCTTCTTCTCTGTCGTTTCGCTCTTGGCAGAGCGGTCGTGGTCACTTTGAGGCGTCCACAACGATGGTAGAGGCGGACACGGCTCTCCGCACGGTCTCCCGCCATCTCTTTCTATTGGCAGACTTTCTGGAGCAGTCGGATACGCTATTCCCTACTGCGGATTTCACTTGGTCAGTCCAGTGCATAGGTGACCTTCCCCGCGATCTGACTCCCTCCACTTTTCCCTGTACGACCAGCCGCTCTCTGGAGTTGTTATCCCGCCTAGAGACATGACCAAAGTACTGCAGTATGCGCGACTGTACTACGGCCAACAAACGCCGTGTGATGCCGAGCTCCTGGAGTATGGACACGTTGGTGCGAACCTCCGTCCACGATATCCCGAGCATCTTCCTCCAGCCCACAACTCCAGGGCATCTATCTTCCCCTTTTCCAACTCGTGCACTGTCCACGTCTCTGCCGCGTAAAGAAAAATGGGGAATACAAGTGTTCGCACGAGCCTGACTTTGGTGGCTTTGGTAATGTTGCGATTCCTCCACACTTTCCTTAACTTCTCCATCGCATTTCTGGTTATGGCCATACGTCGTTTTACTTCTTCTAGCAGCCACCGTTGTTTGAGATTAAAGCGCCGAGGTATACGTAAGCCTGGACCACGTCGCAGTTCGCAATCTGTGTCACTTCGGGCGAATTGTCGTTGACACTAAGTATATGCTTTTGTTATTGTCTTCTCCTCGTAGAAGATTTTTAAGTTGCAACGTCACGTGGGTAAACTTTTCTTTACCCAAATGTATAGAATGTATATCTGTACGTTGTGTAATCTACGAGGATGAATGAGTGACTAACGTATCAATTCACAGCTTAAATCACATAAGGCCTAGAAACTTAAAAGTTATTCAGACAGGTTTCTTAATCAGAGTCAGAGTGAATTTTTCAAGTTGGCATGGATGGCCAAATCCTTTATAACAGGGAAAAATACCCAAAGGAGTATCGGAGTATCTTGTGGGGGCTGATCTGCTTAAGTTTGACATTTATTTATTTACTTATTAAATATAGATTCAGACTACTTTGTAGTTTTGCCGCCTCGCCGGGGCACGCAATTGTTGTCAGTGCGATTACAATGTAAATATTATGTAATGAATCTAAGCTTGTTTTGAAAAGAGTAATTGCTGAGTTTATTGCCGGCTCTTCTCAGCAAATGCAGCCTTCCGAACCGGTATTAGAGTATTAGAGTCAGACTTTTCATAAGTGCCTGCAAAGGTCTATTTGAATAAATGATTTTGAATTTTGAATTTTGAATTTTGAATTGAAGCCCATTTTGATAAACTTGGATTTTCTAACAATATCAATTTTGTATTAGTTGAAGTCAAATAAACATCTTTATTAGCAGTAGATCTGTGTAAGTCTCAAGACGAGGTTCCAAGAATATTTATATCCCAATTAATATGATGACTGAAATTACCGTAGCTATTATGGACGCTTGCAACTCACGAGCCATCACTCACGCGTTACCGACCCTTCCCTCCTCCTCAATGGGGTCTGTCGACCTTACTCACGCGCAGGAACACAACATAAAGTTATTTGGCTGCGGTATTCTGTAAGGTGGAGGTACTTCCCCAGTCGAGCTGCTCTTTGAGCGAATAAACGCTATGCTCTACCTCTCATTAAAATTATATATGATATCAAAACACATATAGAAATATACACAGATACACACACAGATGTAAACATATTGATTTCAAGTGTATTTATAAATAGCAAGTCACATGTACTTTCTCACGTAATTGTAAAGTTCCAAGTAGGATATAGTAAATATTTGATGCCTTTTGAAGGCACAAGGGAATGTGAGTTGCAGCTAATTTTGTACCACTTCCTATTTCAGTTTATCGATTATTTTTAATCGTTATCGAGGTGTGCCTTGTGGGGCCGCGAACTTAATCGATAGTCCTTATACTTTTTTTTAAATCTACCTATAGGTTGAAGCACTCGGTGTGTACTGCATAGCAAGATTAGCGGTTCTTAAACGATCGGCAAAGCCAAGCTACCAGTATAGGTTGGTACCCGGATGGGTGACCGCTTAGTGGCATTTCAAATCGACCGTTTCCGTGCTTCGGAAGGCACGTAAAGCCGTCGGTCCCGGTTATCACTTAATTGTGACAATAGTTAAGATAGTTGGAGGCCTACTAGGCGGCTTGAAAACTCCAACAGTAGGTTGACCACTAGCCTACCTCCAACGATCCGCAGTGGGCACGCGTGGTGGAGTATCTGCTCATTCCCTTTCACCCTAATTTGTGAAAGGAGGCCTGTGCTCACCAGTGGGACATTATAAGCTGATGATGATGATAATGAATTTATAATAAATGATTTTCTATTCTTTCTATCTCTATGTGATGTGACCATTTAATTTTAAATATTTTTAATTTTGTTTTAAATTAAGTTATCTACATGTGTGTGATAAATTAATCTAATTTTATGTTTTACACTTTTATGCCTTGAAAATTATGTAAAAATCAAGAAATTATGTTCATTTCAAGCAAAGCTTTAAAAAAGTTTACATTTCTATGGGCACATATACATCTACATCAATTGCTTGCATTGCATTGCATGCAATATTGTATGACCAGTTTAACTAGACATTTAAAATGCAAGTTATTTATTCTACAGTGTTTCAAGTACATGGATCATGATACGTTGGACATTTGTGCGGAAAAGTATTCGTAATTGTTATGTTGTCGTTCTCTAATCTTAGTAACGACACTTTTAATAGTTAATGCAAAGTTAGTTACAATGTAGGTCACAAAAGAGTCGATTATAGCTCTACACCAACTATAAATGACGTAGAAAATCCATCTTATTGCATTACATTAAGGTTCATATATTAAACCTTTGTATTCTATGTATACAATTTTCAATGAAATTCATAAACATCATCCGGAATTTTGTATCCCACCAAAAACATTTTTATGTAAAATGTTACCAAGACGAGACCATATGGCTCGCACTGTCAGAAAGTTATTAGATCTCATGTAAAGCCAAGCTTATAACCCTACACGCCCTAGCTCTACAAGCCTATCTTCACAAACTCTACACACAGTCAAAATATGTGGCTTGCCGTTTTTTTCTAGGAGCGGTCCACCAGAAAAAAACCTCTCCCTCCGGGTTTCATATATACAATATTAAAATTATTAAATAATTTCAGCAAAATATAATAAACTATACGTATTTACTAAAAATCAATCACCGCAGTTAAAAAGATTAATTACGATGTATTTAGAACTCTATAGATTTACGTGTGGCCTTAGACATATTATTTCTCCATTTTCATATAAATAACTATATGTATAGATCTATACATAGCTTAAATAACAGAAATAAATCACCTTTGATTTACTTCCTTCGTTACGGACTGGGTCCATTTCTGTGATAAAATAACGGAAAATAAATCAAGTCGTCGGCTCAAGGAAAAACCTGAAAATTAGCTGGCCTACTTATACAGTACGTATACTGTTTCTTTTGCCAATTCAAAGAAAAGAGTCTATGACAGATTTATGGCGTTCAAATCTCTTTTTCCATAATGAATTCGAAATTTAAGTCCAGTTGTGGTATAAAAAAAGCAAAGCTAGCATTGAGCTATTATGACTACGTTTATATAATCATAAGCTTAGGTTATGTCCCATTTTTTTAGAGTCAACTAAAGTTATCTTTAGCGCTGAAAACAATAATAAGTCGTCTAAGCAGACCGTAGAAACACGTAGCACTATCAGAATGCTTTTAGGGGTATTTTTCTCACAAAAACCGTGATTTTTACGGCGCTTACGCGTTTCGTTCATCGTTCTAGAACAACAAGTGTGGCCGGATGGCCTTACTTGAATGGAACATATTTGTGATGTGTTGTGTCTTCTCTATACGTAGTAATAATAGCTCAATTATTCAAAATTTGTCCAAAGTAACGCAATAGTTATTTCTTTTGGTAACAAATGTTTATGCATCCGCTAGCACTATTCAGCTAATTTAGAAAAAAAACTCGCGTATCTATTTCGTATCTATTGATGTACCTATCTCGATTACCTAATTCACTGTGGTCAAAAATGAAATTAATTCACAATATATTCATAACTCTTAAACTAAAAATACTTACATGGTTGCGGGTAACTCTAAGGAAATTCTAAGCATATAATAGTAATGTAGGACAAGTAAGTAGCGTTATACAAGATGAAATAAACAAGGGAAAATTATTTTAAACCAATATTTTGATACATAGCATCTATGTATAGTATATTTGGATATTATAGTAAGAGAGGTGACTATGCGTACGTGTTGTTTTGTCAAAAACAATACAAAACTTATTAGAAACCTAGATTGTACCTACTAGATCAATAAGAGTTATACTATATAACCTAACATTATAGTCTCATATAGTTATAAATACTTTAGTAAAATACAAAGCTCCATTTTACTCGTATGCATTGGACTTTTGCAAATAGTGTAATTTGTCGCTCAGCCAAGCGATACGGATCGTATGGAAAACTATTTCAAAAGAATCCCTTAAAATCTGATTTGCAGAGTCGATGTACGGATTTTATAGGGATTTATTCAATAGACGACTTGTTATTTAAAGTAGCTTTAGGTACTTATCTATATTTAAACTAATTATATTATTATTTGTATTATTATAGAAATCTTTTCAATGTATATATAAAAAAAAATATATAAAAAATGTAACCTTGCTGAGTTTCTTGCCGGATTCTTCTCAGTTGAAGGCCGAGTTGCGAACCGGTGGTAACTTCAGTAAATATGACCTTCATAAGTGCCCTTCTGGGGCCTAAATTGAATAAATGGCTTTGACTTTGACTTTGACTTTGAATGTAACAAGTACAACAGTAGTACATTCTGCATAATAGTGTAAAAAAGCTAACACAAATGCTCATTTATTATGAGTATGTGAATGTGTGTTTTATTTCGTGGAAAGTCGTTTTTAGGGCGTCGTACTCAAAGGGTTCGTGTTTCCATCCGTCCGTCTCTCTGTCAGTGGCATCTATCTCATGAACCGTAATAGGTAGACAGTTGAAATTTTCACAGAATGTGTATTTCTATTGCCGTGAAATCACAAATATTTAAAATTAAAAAAATAAATAAATAAATAAGTGGACCCCCAGACCCCCATACAAGAAAAGTCTTTACGGAAACCTCGGTGGTGTGCGGGTACGAATCGCACTTGGCCGCTTTTTTATATTAAATGCGCTTGCATTTGGCCTCTGACGAAGCCTAAGATACACACTTATACGCAGTAGAAACCAATTCATTCTGGGCCTGAAAGTCGCTAGTGCACGGTCCATATTCTTGAACGTCAATCAGCCGAGATTTAACGAATTTAATTTGGAAACTGCAACAGTGATATTAGGTTTATTTTTGAATAACACGATCTATTCTAGATTCTTGTGTGATCGCGTTAATACAGGCATAAATGCATATACCGTATTATTCAAGTAATGTGAATACTTACACTATTTAACTAATGAGCTGAGGCCCAAGTTTGCTATTATACTAAGCGGCACGAGTCGTGAGTACACTTTCAAACATAAAGTTTAAAAGTTATGAGTGTTCAAGCATTTAAATACATTTATTGAAAAACATTTAAATAAATTTAATATACATTTTAACAACATTAACATTAACAACTTAACTCCAAGAACTTTTAAACTTTCAGTTCAAAAGTGTGCTCACGTCTCATGCCGCTTACTTATACCATTATGTTAAAAAACATTTAATTAAATTTAATATACATTTTAACAATATTAACATTAATAACGTATAATCACTGGTGTAAAATTTGACAGTTTTGGTAGTCTACTAATTCAATAGCGTCGAACACCATTATGAATGTATCGGGTCTCAGAATGACATTTTTGATTTAAAATAGCAGAATTGACCCCCTGATTAAATGGTCACGAGAATAAAGACACATCGTTTGATAATAGCAGTAAAGTGACGCTATTTACGTGACCATAAAATGAGTAACATAAATAGCGTTTTATGATTGATTTTGAATACAAACTGAACAGCTCAGCACAATCGCATTATTAGGGTTGCCGCCGCCTGCGACATATGTACATTATGTGCCCGTAAAATGTCAGAAGTGATATTTCATTTCTGAGTAATTAATTATGCGTATAAATTAAAATGTTGGTTAAGAGCGTACAATCCTACGTGACAGGGCTGTCAAGTGAAAATGTATTAGTAATTTAAATAACCCTCGCATACCTAATTACTTTTGGCGTTGTTTTAGGCATACTTTGTGTTTTTGGAATCTATTTGCGTTAAAGTTTAGTTAAGTACCTACCATTATATTTTTTAAATTGTAACCCAGGTTTTCGTAAGTATTGGGCCTAAAATAATGTTCAAATTAGTTTTTAATTTAATCAATTTAAGTAAGGCACTTATGATTCAGGTAAGTTGTAATAAAATAAGAAAGGTATCAAATTATGTCGTAGTTATCACCCATATAAGTGCAAAGAATATATAAAATATAATTATTAGTCATATATGAACGAGATCAAGACATAGACCAAGTCTCATGAATAGATCGTGTTTCATTATTAATCTCAATTTAAATCAATTGTTTTATTATTAATCTCAATTTAAAACTTAACATGTGCATTGATTGAGGGTCTAGAATACGGATCTTAGACTTAATTAATATAATAACAAATTGTATATTACCTTGCAACAGAACCTACAGTTTATAAAAGAATTTGGCTTGGTCAGATAATGGATTGGCTAAAGAGCTATTTCAAAAACAAATTTTTAATACAAGGGTCGGTTAGACTAAAGCTCATAAGTAAAAAAGAAATGATTGGTAGCAATATCATTAATTTAATTTAAAACATCGGCGGAAAAAACCAACTAAGTCATTGGGTCGTATCGGGTAGAGTGGCGTAATTTTTCAAACAGACCATTCATTGGAATCTGGATATTTGCTTCATGATTGGAATGGTAAATCTTGCGACGTTACAAATAGCTTAATTTGACTTTTTTTTTTGTTCGTGGGGAAATCCTCATAGGATACCTGACCGCCCCGGGGGTAGCGGTCAGGTTATGCCGGACTTTTACCAGCTAAAACCCCACGGTGGTCGCCATCTGCGCTGTAGAGAGGAGGGCGGGCTCTCGTGTTGAATGCGTACCTGCTCACCCCTCCACGCGCGGCGCTAAGATAGCTCGTCCCGGGGGAAGTGTGATACCTCCCCCAGCACCCTCGCTGTGCTATCGCACGATGAGTCGTGACCACATCGACTCATCGTCCTCCTTGGGGAGCTTAATTTAACTTAAGTTAAAAGAACCAGTTTTATGTCAGCTTAATTTGACTTAAGTTAAAAGAACCAGTTTTAAGTCAGCTTAATTTGACTTAAGTTAAAAGAACCAGTCCACACTTCTGGGTTTTGACTTAAGTTCTTTAGTCTGTCGACCCTAGTATATCCTTGTTATAAATGCTACTGGATCTAATAGATTTGTAACGCGACTTGAAACACTAACAACAGTACTCATAAATTTTACTTTAGTTAAGTATATATTTATGTGTTTCTTTTGAACGGGCAGATGACAGATCGTCGAGATAATTTCCCACTTTTCCGGGAGATTATCCAAAAAAATGTTTCATGCTAACCTTGTCCTGAAATTATGAACACTATAAAAAAACAGCAAATCGGTCGAGCCGTTCTCAAGTGATGCTCCGTCATACATGTAACAATTGATTATTAGGGTTTCGAACGAAAAATTAAAAAGGAGACCCCCCACCCTTATCTTCAAAGTTCGCAAAGTCAAAATGTTTAAATAATTACAGTATCTGCCGTGGTTTTCCCAATGGAGTACAGCATGGGGATCTTCAAAAAGGGTGTGATGTGAAGAGATTTCTGCAGGGTATAGAGAGTGATACCCCTGGTATTGCAAGTGTCCATAGGTTACGTTAACCGCTTACCATCAGGCGGGCCGTATGCTTGTTTAGTGTGCACCTTAGTGTTATAAAAAAAATCCTAATGTAAAAATAACTTTATTTACAAAAATATGTACAAAATACAATCTATAAATAGAAAATATCCTCAAGTCTGCCGCTGCTTATATAAAGATTATCATAAATATCAATGTTTAAAATTGATTTTGATAGGCACCCTAATTTATTAGGTGCACGTCCTTCCCAAGGGTGAGACTAATCCCAAGTTTATATCGTGAGTAAAATACTTTATTCATAGGAAACCTCTTAACTTGAGTTGGAATAGCTATCAGGAAACTGCTAATTGAATCACCAAAGCAAAAAGAAACAAATTCTCGTGTACACGGCTGCGTACGTACAACTTAGTTATATTGAAGAAACCATAGCCTTTGCTCACATGTAGACTTAGCATTAGCATCATTTTGTGAAGTAAAGACGAATCTTTATACAATCGTAAAAATTCTAAAAGAGGTAGAGCATAGCGTTTATTCGCTCAAAGAGCAGCTCGACTTGGGAAGTACCTCCACCTTACAGAATACCGCAGCTAAATAACTTTATGTTGTGTAGGTACCTGCGCGTGAGTAAGGCCGCCAGAGATTCATAGATACAGCCTTAGGGTCACCGCTCACTATAACAGCACGGCTACGCCTCGGCATTAACCTTGCCATGCAAGTGAGGCCTTTAAATCGTATGCGTTAAAGTAAATTGTACAATGACTAGATAAAATAGTGGACGCCTCGCGGCAAGCGCGCTTGCCGCTAAAAGCCACTAGTCCTGCTGACCACTCGCTTCCAGAGAGCGGTCCGCTCCCTTGCCGCGTGACGCCAGCAAGCGGTATCTTGCCAAAGCCGCGCCACCAATTTCACCGGCTTCGCGCCGCCCGCGAGCTGCCACCTCGCAGGCGGCGCGGCGCGCTGGCAGCTAGTGGTCGGATTGAGTTGAGGCGCTGCCGGGCCGTTGCCACGATGGAGCGGTGCTGACATAGTGTGCGATGACCCTTATCCAGTATGTAACATGTTAGCTCATTGGGGAGGGGGGACGGGTCGGTAACGCGTGAGCGATGCCCCGTGTGTTGCAAGTTGCAAGCGTCCATATGGCTACGGTAACCGCTTACCATAAGGCGAGCCGTACGCTTGTTTATCCCGTCTTATGTATGAAATAACGGTATGGGATATCAGGCTTTTTTGTCAAAGGTTTAAATAATATACCGGGTCAAATAATATTCCTATTTGGTACGGACACGCACGAATTCATGGTACCTAAATAAATTTTCAATGCTCTCCATATCTGAAAATTTTCTTTATTTTCAGCTACTCTATACTGGTCCAGCGGAAGTAATGCAAGTAATATACTATAATATAGATACCGCCTACACTAAACCTATATTCAAAGTGTTTCAACTTGCTAATCTGCATCAATAAATTCAAATAAGGTTGACTCGCCCCCGCGTCCCCTTAAGTCCCCTAGGCACTTAATTCACCACCGTAGTAGGTTCACTGAAGGTCAAAGTAGTATTTGTTCATTAAGAAACAACTGATTCAGAATTCAGTCAATGCTTCAACCAGAATAGAAGAGGTGTTATTGGAAAATCATATATATCGATTAAAAGATTATTACCGGGTCCCAGGTGAGAGTAATGGTTTTTCCAGTGTTTTTATATATTTTTTACTATGTATGGTAGCCAGCCAGGTGGGTACTATAAAGTACTCTACCACTTTGCTATGGTTTCCTCACGATTGTTTTCCTTCACCGAAAGCTTAAGCGTAGGAGACGAACCGTTGTCTCGGCATTCGAAGTCACTATATCTTTTTATTGTCATTAGATTTTGCAATAACTAAACATAACAAATAGTTTATAGCTCGGTTTTGAATTTATAAAATGTATTAGAAGGAACTCCTAAAAAATAAGTTTGCAACCAAAACAGCCTCTCAAATGCTAAATATATGATAATAAATACAAAGAATAATAATTTTGATTAACATAAATCCCACGAAATAGATGTCATAACAGATTTTTGTTAACCCGGTGGTTCTCGCGAGAGACGCGCGTCCTATTATAACAATTGATTTCATTGTTATATTCTTCGGAGATCCGCTCTACTGTCTTTAGTTCGTTTGTTACAGAAATTAATTCATCAAACGAAAACTTATTTCAATATTTTCTGAATTGTTTTAAAAGGTCACTTATTTATCTTTGTGCAAACTTTTATTTGAGCCAGATTTCTCCATCGAACCACAAGACACCCACACACTTTCACAACAATTCACTTCGTTATGCCTTCAGTGAAACTCTCTTCCGAGGTCTGTGTTTCCCGATACCTTTAACCTAGATATGTCAGTCGGAGGACAAACGCAAAAAATTAAGTTTACTAATCTATTACTATCAAGTTTGAAAAGAGTAATAATTGCTGAGTTTATTGCCGGCTCTTCTCATCAAATGCAGCCTTCTGAACCAGTATTAGGGTCAGACTATTCATAAGTGCCAGCGAAGGCCTATGTGAATAAATATTTTTGAAATTGTGAATTAGATTTCTAAAAACTAACATATAGAATGACGTTATATTAGTTAAGCTTGTATATATTATAGTCCAATAATAATTGTGGGTTGAGTAAAGATAAGAGGAAAGCGCTCGTGGTGTAGCATGATTAGCCTTTCTTAATCGATCGGCAAAGTTAAGCTACCACCGTCGTAGTCGGTACCGGGATGGTTGACCGCCTAGTGGTATTTTAAATCAAACGTTTCCGTGCGTCGGAAGGTAGGTAAAGCCGTTGGTCCCGGTTATCACTTAATTGTGATAGTCCTTAAGCTAGCTAGGCGGCTTGAAATCTTCAACAGTAGATTGACCACTAGCCTATCCACAGTGGGCACGCGTGGTGGAGTATCTGCTCTTTCCCTTTCACCCTCATTTCGCACCCCCCCTGGAACAAAGATGCAAGTCGACTTGCGTGTTTTTTTTATTGCACTAAAAAAACAAGAAAATGACAATTTTTTTCATAATTTTTATCTTAAAAATGAAGGAATTAAATACAATTATGTAAAATGTTGCAAAATTTTAATATTTATATTTCCATCATAAAACGAAGTTAATATATTTGCACTTAATTATTCACTAAAGTTCCATATGACTAATAGCATATTCATACTTACATACCTACATTTTGAACGAAGACTTAAAAATATATTTTCGAATAACTGTAGTTGCATACTTGTTACACAAACGAGTAGCTCGAGGAAAACCTATGTAAACGACACTTACACATTGAATGCACTACTAAATCAGAATGCAAATAAAGAGTTATCTGCAATAATATCGAACAGCGAGACTTCCTTAACATGTCAACAATGCAATATTCATAATTACTCCATCAGCTGTTTCGAGGAATAATTAGGCAACGCTCCTTTGCAGGTTTTTCTCAATACACATTGAGTACATTTAAAATATAAACACGTAGGCCCCTCACAGGTAGTTTTAGTTATCATTTGATGTATACTACATATATTTAATAACATTGATATTTTTACGCTCCTGAAAAGTTGTCTCTTTTCACATACAACATTCTTCCAGGAAGGGTGCGATTTGTGAAAGGAGGCCTGTGCTCAGCAATGGGACATTATAGGCTGATGATGATGATGATGATGAGAGTAAAGATTTGGCTGAAGGTGGTAAGATGGCAAACAACAAAGCATAGAAGTAACTGTCCAATGCAACTAGTTCTGCAACTAGGCTTACTCGTGACACTAGAAATAAATTATTTTTTTCGGTTCTTTACAGCAAAGCGATTGTCTGTCTGTTTTGTCACAGGTCAAATATCGAACCGATGATGATGAAAACGGAAAGTTGGAAGACGAAGATGATACTTTTTTATTTCGGAAATGCGGTTGAAATTGTAAGGGACAACAAACTACTACCTACTTCGTTATTTCCGATAATTATCTATCTATAACTATAGTTAATTAATAATTATAGGTAATAAATAGACTAAACTAAACTGAAGACCGATTTGGCCATTAATTTCTTTAGGTTGGATTGAACTACGTAGTATTATATGATCTGTGGATTGAACCAATTACGTGCAAATTGAACGAACGAAAATAATGATAAATAAATATGATTTATTTAGCCGGAAACAACCTAAATTAAGGGGATATATGGGAGTGTGGCAATTTTAGCATGAGGGTAAGTCTTCACCCCACAAGTCTATGAAAATGACTTTCTTATCAGATTTAGGGGAAATTTCGTGAATTTCTAAAACTAGGTTAATAAAGGAATTACTATACCCAGTTGTTTTTTGACACATGGATTTGTGTTAGGAAAAAGTAATAACTAAATAAATCTACTAGTATGCAGAAAAACGTGGTTTGGTGTCTTTAAACGCATTATACGATATAAGAATTTGTACGCAAAAACAGTTTTTCCTTCATAAACCAAAACCCTTAGATCTGCATTATGATCAATGTAATAAGTACATGTTGTAATTTATCATCGACATATCTTTTCCTATCCCCATGAAAAGATCAAAATACTGAAGTAAAGTATTTGTTTTTCCCTCTGGTTAACAGAAACATATTTTCACTAGTTTTAGAAACACAAGTTTAAGAAACCCACTGCGATCAGATCGTAATTTGTGAAAAAAAAGTCCCCGTTTTTTTTTTCATATTATAAATGTGAATAGAATCACCATCAAGAATCACATAGAATACTTTTTACGCCAGGTAAATGATATATCCCTCGGAAAAGCGAGTGAAACCGGGGCCACAGTCTAAGTCACGACAAAATAGTGAAAATGCCTTGCTGTTTACGCAAGGTATTTTCACTATTCATTCTCCTCCTATAACTCATTGTCAGCTTAGATGACCCTATTAAGGGTAAGCTTTCACTTCTTACACCTTCTTGCACCATTAGCTGGGTCAAACATTAGTCATACAATCCATTTTCCGTATAAAGCCGACTTTTCACTATGGGATATAATATAATATAAATTACATCTTGAGATATAATATTTTATCGCTTGTGATACATTTTGTTGAAAAAATATTTATAGTTTGGGACGTAATATACAAAAATGTATGACGAGCGATAAAATATTATATCTCAAGATGTAATTTATATTAGGTATATTATATCCCATAGTGAAAAGCCGGCTTAAGTATTTCATAGCTGTGTGTGACGATAGCCATAGATAAAGTAAAATTTAGGACAAAAGTGTGATGTGATGAACAGCTTCGCTGTGAGGAAATATATATACAGGTGTTGTTTTGGTCGGCGACAAGCGACCCAGGAGCGGTAGTACAAAATATATATTCCCCAAAAATGGACTTAATTCCATTAAATACTGTAAATATGTTGAGAAATACCTTATTCAATTTGAAATAAAATGCAAAGTATGGTTACTAGGCACGTGCACAGATTATAGCTAGGCACAAGCCGCCATCGCCCCACCCCTTTACTCCCTCGTACTCCCGTTGAGTATTATGTCTACACTTTAGCTTATTACATGATTTTCAAAATTGTATTTTTTAATTTTTATTATTAAAAAAAATAAAGTATTTTTTTACACTTTTTTTAGCACCAGTATCATTTGTATTATCGACCCTGAGTCGCTCGTCGCTGACCAAAACAACGACCTGTATATATATATATATATGTCGGAGAGTTGGATCGTTGGTTGGACTCAGTTGGATGACGATAATATCGTGGTACAAGGGTTGGGTAAAATAGTAGCAACACTGATTTGACTTTAACATAAATAACAGATTTAATGTGGGTATGCGTAATATTAAAAACATTGATTTGACTATAACGTGAATGACAGAGTTGATAAGGGGATGCGTATTACTTTTGGGATAGTTAGTTTATCACAAGCGCTCGAGCTGTACACATCTCAGTGCAATCATTGTTACACTCGGTTCTGTAGCCTGTAATTATTTAAGACTGTAAATGTGTGAAGTGAAGTAAAGTGAAGTGAAGTGATTATTTAATTGTAATATTATGTCGTAACAATAACGTAATAAACACATTGGGCCCGTGAGGAGTTTGTTGCGTCGCTTCTTCTCCTCATACGGGACTTTTACGAAGCGATGGTATAACGTTGTTTTATTGCCTGCACTGCGCCCACCGAATCCCGATACTACTGAACCCTAATCATGGTGCTTGTATCGCTTGGCTGTCGCTGACTCCGACATCAGTCGTGGGATAAAGACGGGCAATAAAACTATACTTGGATTGTTACCACATACTTTGAGCACTGCTATGTGCTTGAGAACCCCGAACACGTGTCAAATAGAGGCTTTTGCCAAGCGAGGGATGACGTCAAGAATGATGATTGAATCAAGTTTGGTGGCATCGTTTCTATAGCCAAGTAACCGAGTAACTAAATGGATCATGAGATGCGCGTGCTTATATGCGACATGATAATAGCTAGATGGTAGTGATTCCATGCTGCGCGGTTGTCTACGGAAAAACAGGTCATGTGATCGTTCCTTTACTTTTTAATCTTTTTTTTGTCTAAGCTACGATCAAATGCTTTTGGTGTTACATGTTTCAGATGTGGTGATGCTGGCTTCTTTGCAAGTAACTGCTCTCGTGCCTGCAACTTCACTGCAGTCAAAAGCATTCGTGGCAACGGCAGCGCGGTTGGCAACAACACCGGTGCAGTGAGCAACGGTAGCAACCAGCGTCGGGTGGACCTGTGCTGCATCCGCAACCAGGCGGAACAGATGACTATTTTCTGTGAGTCGATTTCATGTTGTTTGCTAATAGATTACGATGGTACCTGAGGTACAAGTACCCATTGTTGTTGAGAATTTAGTTGGTTAGCGTTTTAATTGGATTTAAGTGTGTTTCGTCTTGAGTCTTAAATTATTATTTTGCGTTTTGATCACGGGGATAATCACGTGTATAATTATTATTACGGAACTGGTAGTGTTAAGCAGTCATAGAGATTATGGCCTATAGGGATAGTCACATAAAATAGGCACCAAATGATTTGAGTTATACTTGCTTAATAAGATGAGCCACACCTAGGCTGCGTGGTTTATTATCGTAGTTTGTGTTGAAGCGTTAACTAAGTAGATGTGTTGTTAGTGTAACGTGACGGTATGCTCTTATAATTATCCTTGTTTACGTTGGTTCGCAAAGAGAGTAGGCGTTGATGCGGTGCTAATCAATATTGTTTTAACTAGACAATAGAAACCTATCAAAGGTTATGTCCTATTTTTCTAGAGTGAACTAAAGTTCTCTTTAGCGCTGAAACAATAAATTAGTCGCCTAGGCTAGTAGAAATACTATCAGAACTCTTTTAGGAGTATTTTTCTCGCAAACACCGTGATTTTCAAGGTGCTTACGCGTTTCGTTTTTTCATTCTACAACAACAATTGTGGCCGGATGGCCTCACTTGAACGGAACATAGTTGTGGTGTGTGGCGTCTTCTCTATAATAATGGCTTAATGTCAACAACAAGGTTTTCAAAGCTGCGTTTTGGTTTCATGATGATTTCGGATTTGGAAAATGTAGGTACAAATAGATTGTGATGGTTAATAGTGTAGTCAAGCAACTAACTAGGAGTTTTGTCAGTCACTTGATAGTGATATACTGTGCTGGTACAATATGCGGTTGGCAATGTCCTTTGTTTATGTCCCTGATTTTTATTCACATAGTGAAGTTCATGTAGGGTTATGTCATATTTCTAGGTCGTTTAAATCACACAATGTTTTAATCTCCTACGTCATATAATCTCACGATAGGTTTAGACTAATGCCAATTAGGTAGTATCAGATAAACTAGATGAAACAGAAGACCATTTTGGAGTGATATTATATCAGTCGTAGTAAAGTTGACTTTACCATTAACAATTAGGTAGACTTAACCTGATAGAAATTGGTATCTATTGAGTAAACTTAAGTAGTCCGTGCAGTGAATCGATTAGTTCACTTCAATAGGGTTCGTTATTTGACTTGTCTCTCTTTCACTGTAAGTTACGACTTTAGGCGTTAGTATTGCTGGTTAAGCATTTTGCTGTCGCTGGTCAATTAAAAGATAGTGTAGTACAGATGAGGTAGATGCAACTACATGTAGCTGTTTAACGTTCATAAGTAGGCAACAGGGTCTAAACTGAATACATTACTTTTTTATTTTGATTTTAATTTTGGTTAAGTACTACGGTAACTGACTTAGCATAGTGGTAGACTACCTACGTTCCGTTTTGGACAGTTATTATTATTTGTTAAAAAGGAATAGAGCACTAGTAGAGTCAACTGAGAAGGTTCACATTCACAACCTTATTGCCTCTTGCCAATACGATATTTTGATTAGTTTTGAATTCATTTACTTTGATAATGCGATTGTTATTCAACTGTAAGAGATTATTGAACACCACTACGTTAGAGAAATACTCGTGAAGTTCCAAAAGATGGTCATGACTCAATGAACCTATTAGTCGTTTTAAAATTAAAATAAAATAATAAATCCTATTAAAGTTAATTTCAAAAACTGACTTCTTTAACGATGGTAATCTGTGGTTTATATCATATTAGTCAGACGCGGAGTCAAAAGAGTTCTTTATCAATAGTTTCCTCCTGATTTAGATATTTTGAGTAGCGACAATAAGAATTACACTGATACCTCTTAGTAAATGTTTTGGATTGCTATAGCATTTTATGTGCAGTACCTATACCCTTCGCGAGGGGTAGCACCGTGGCTGAGATAGTTATCTTTTGGTTGTTGAGTCAGGGTTGACGGACTGGCCCTTGTGTCTTATGCGGTCCTAGTATTGTTACTATCGCAATATAGATGCGAATCTTTTGAATTTAAATAGCTAATTCATGGTTTTAACGTCTTCTGTAATTTAGAATGGAGTCTGATGTAGTGTCGTATGTAGAATCGTATGTAGAGTCGAATGTAGAGCTCATGTAGAACTTGTGCAGAGCTTATGAAGAATTAATGTAAAGACAAACACAGTTAGATATCGTTCTCAGAGGTTGTAAAGCCCTAGTAGTTTGATTTGTAGCCTAATGCATAGGAGGAAGCTTTAAGTGAAGTAAAATGTAGTATCAGCCCTAGCTTCATTTTTAGAGTTAAATTTGTCATACCGGAGGTGATAAGGATTGTGGTAAAACTTATTGTCGGCTGTCTATAAATAGCGAAATTCTTAGTCATTCAGGCATTCTACTTGAGTTGGTGATAAGAGTAACTAGAACCCTAAATTTATTAACGTTGGCCGATCAAGTGCTAACGCAAACTTCATAAAGCAAGATTTGAAAAAAAATAAGGTTATAGTGACTTAATTTTCTGTGAAAGATTATTTTAATGGAAAATCATTCATCATATCAGCCTATGGATGTCCACTGCTGAACATAGGCCTCCCCCATTGACTTCCACTTTGAAGGGTTTTGGGCCGCTTGCATCCAGCGGTGCCCAGCGACTCTGACCAGGTTGTCGGTCTACCTGGTGGGAGGGCGTTCCACTCGGCGCTTTCTAGTACGTGGTCGCCACTTGAGAACCATTCTTCCACAGCGGTTATCGGCTCTTCGAGCGATGTGGCTTGCCCATTACCACTTCAGCTTACTAACTCTACGAGCTATGTCTGTCGTTTTCTTTCTCCTCCGAATGTCCTCGTTGCGGACCCTGTCACGTAGAGAAATTCTGAGCATAGCTCGTTTAAGCTCGCTCGAAAAATCATTGGTGGAATCAAACAAAATCTAGAACCTTATAGGGTTATTGAGTTGCGTGAGTGGCTGCCGAGGTGGATCCATGTTTTTTGGATGAAAATGATAGTGAGATCTTTGTTTATGAAATACTCGTTGTGTATCTGTGTATGTAATCAGCAGCGTAACTGGGTGAGCTATTTACAAGTTATATCAACGTTGTGTTGACTGTTATGGTTCTATGTTAGGTTGGGTTAGGTTGTCTGAACGGTGAGGTGGCCATTTACACGGTATTGTCTAAATAAGGCGAGGTGGCCATTTAGACGGTGTTATCCGGAAGGCTAGGTGGCCATATGGAAGGAGAGGTGAAGAGATTTCCACAGAGTCGGCACACGCGAGTGATACCCCTTGTGTTGCAAGCGTCCAAAAGCTGCGGTAACCGGCTACCATCCGGGAGGCCGTATGCTTTTTGCCAGAATTAGTGGTAATCTAGAAGAGATTTCTGCAAAGTCGGCACACGCGAGTGATACCCCTTGTGTTGCAAGCGTCCAAAGGCTGCGGTAACCGGCTGCCATCCGGGAGGCCATATGCTTTTTGCCAGAATTAGTGGTAATCTAGAAGAGATTTCTGCAGAGTCGGCACGCGCGTGTGATACCCCTGGTGTTGCACGCGTACAAAGGCTGCGGTACCCGGCTACCATCCGGGAGGCTGTATGCTTTTTGCCAGAATTAGTAGTAATCTAGAAGGCGTGGTGGCAATTTGGGTGGTTTTATCTAGAAGGCGAGGTGGCTATCTAGAAGGCGTGGTGGCCATAGATGGAAGGCGTGGAGGCCATTTGAGGCCATTTAGACTATTAACGGCGCGGTGGCTGTTTTCATAACAGTGAGATGGTTTATTGTACAGCGTGGAGACCATAGATTTCGAATTTCCGTGGAGACAGAGTAGTCCGTGAATATTCTATAACCAATGGCTTTGGGTTCTATTCTTGCCTAGAAGCTAAGACTATAAAGTTAAAACTGTCTCCCTTAGGTAAGTACATAAGTAGTAAACGTGCTTGGTGGAGCTGTATGGCTGTTGATCTTAGTAATTGTTAAATTTGGGTTGTCTAAACTGTGCATACTGCTTACCTGAGTTGACTTTAGAGATTGGAACTGTATCATTCGTCAGTATAAGTAAGCGTTAGTATAATGATTAAACTGAAGCGATTGATAGCAAGAATGGCTCGAAAGTTTAGGCAGGAATGGCCGAGTGAAATTATCAGTTACTGTGCTGGAATTCTTTTGTTTCAGGTACATCTGGTAGAGCTTTTCACACGAGGACGTGTGATTCGCAGGATGGCCGTGTCGGAGAGTTGGATCGTTGGTTGGACTCAGTTGGATGACGATAATATCGTGGTACAAGGGTTGGGTAAAATAGTAGCAACACTGATTTGACTTTAACATAAATAACAGATTTAATGTGGGTATGCGTAATATTAAAAACATTGATTTGACTATAACGTGAATGACAGAGTTGATAAGGGGATGCGTATTACTTTTGGGATAGTTAGTTTATCACAAGCGCTCGAGCTGTACACATCTCAGTGCAATCATTGTTACACTCGGTTCTGTAGCCTGTAATTATTTAAGACTGTAAATGTGTGAAGTGAAGTAAAGTGAAGTGAAGTGATTATTTAATTGTAATATTATGTCGTAACAATAACGTAATAAACACATTGGGCCCGTGAGGAGTTTGTTGCGTCGCTTCTTCTCCTCATACGGGACTTTTACGAAGCGATGGTATAACGTTGTTTTATTGCCTGCACTGCGCCCACCGAATCCCGATACTACTGAACCCTAATCATGGTGCTTGTATCGCTTGGCTGTCGCTGACTCCGACATATATATTCTAAAGTTTTTCAAAAAAAGAAAACTATACTCTATTTCACATAGGATGAGTCGTCAAGGTCAAGGGTTTTTTACCAATATCTAGTGAAATTCCACTTGATTACTCTGAAATAGTACTCACAATATTTCATGAAACCTCGATATATCATAGTATTCCTTTATTATATCGAAATGAACATTAACCATTGAGAAATCTAATAAAATACCATGTGTCACCGAACTCATGTTATTTGAAATCTACTATAATTCTGTAGCATATACTAATCAATGTAAGTACTTAATATGGACGAAACAGATTTGTTTCCTCCATAGCACATAAGCGTCAAAAAGTCTGTAACTAAGTAGAAAAAAATTCGCCACTGTTTCATCTCAGTCAAATTTGTTGGAGCGTGTAAATGTGCCGTTATTTTGTGTTTATTTTATTATGTAAGCTTTTAGTATGTCTTGATATTTTGTTATCTTGTAAGAGTATTATAAAAATATATATAAAATATGCTATGCAAAATTGCCTATGACATAAGACTTACATCTTTGTCTCTTCATAAAAAATGCAGTGTAAAGACATTGATAAATAATAGAACATTGTGATATAAACGTTCTCATTGTGTGGTTGACGATTATCAAAAAATCTACTGAAAAAAAAGGCCTGTTTTTTCCTCGCAAGTTTGTTGAGAAACGTCGTATGACTAAGACACGCGTGTACATTGATCATTACACTCTCGGCTTACTTATCGCCTAATATCACCTCGTCTGTAATGACCAACTTTGCTCACACGTATCATAATGTAGACTACGGAGGACATATTCTCGCTAACAAAAAACTGTGTCTATGGAGTCGGCCACCTCTCACCTCTCACGCACACCTTAGTTGGCTATTCCGCGGGAAATTAGACTCTGTCGCCGTTTACACAGAGTCGATTACTCGCGTTCGACTAATGTGTGAATGTGTGCGTGCCGGCTTGTACGTACAGCGTGGTGGCCGACTGAGTGACACAGTTTTTTGTAGCAGCGAGAATATATCCGACTTTTTTTAAATATCTGTGCTATTATATTTATTTGTCATAAACCTGCTGATAAGTATGGTGCCAAAAAAAGTAATATCCGAATCTTCTTTTTTTTTTTTTTTATTCTACTTTTTTTTTGGAGGCTTTTGCTTGAATTCACCTTCATTAAATTACAAATCAAAGATTTTATCTACAATAATTTACAAAATGGTATCGGCCTTGTATAACATACCATATTTAAGTACATTTAAACAAAAATGAATAAACTACAAGAAGGTAATTTGAATAAGTGCACTATCATATTGTTTGAATTGCTGCCAAAGAATGTACAAACGTACAAACTATTTCGTTATTAGATAAACTAGTTCAACTATAAATCTTGAGTTTAGTGGTTGAAAATATACACCGAATGAAATTTAGATTATTAATGCTGATATATGCAAAAAGTAATGTTTTTGGAAAGTCTAGTTACTATTCTGTTTATTCTAGTTTGTCGAATTTCAAAACTTGGTATTCGAAAATCAAATAATATTACGCAACTTACAAATAAGATACTTTTAGAATGTTTTTCATTTCAGGATTTTGAAGGAAAATAAAGTTACTCACCATCAGGAACGTAAACATTCAAATAAAGGCAGTCCTCAGAATATTCCTTTTTCCGAGGCTCCTCCATTTGTGATTCCAACAGCTTCATAAACAACTCATCGTGTTTACTCAAAGGATTTTGTACATCCTCTTTCTTTGGGTCACTTTGCATACAATCCGGGGCATACACTGTAGAATTCTTCACTCCCTCCCATTGGGGCAAGTCTGTATACTCCGGTGGTGTAAACCGCCTAAAGTCAATAGGTGGTTGCGCGTACGGTATTCCTATATAAGCAGCTATTCGTTTCGTTCGAAACCTTGTTATAAACATTCCCGCTATTGTCCCCTGGTTTGCAAGATTTATCTGGCGCGGTTCCCTTGCCGATAGAACAAATGTTGTTAGCAACAACAATTCTAGCACTCGAATCATTTTTCGAATGTGGAATTTTATATTTCAAATTTAAAAAGTTTCATTGTTCTTTTTAGTTTAAAGTTTTTTTGTAAGTTTGAAAATGGAATATGTATAACATTTGTTTTTATTGACTGTCATTTTTTTATTCACGTTTTCACTTATTTATAGCTGATATGGAGGCTTTTCAGCCTGTATCGGTGGGCGTTCGAGTTCGAAGGTGGTGCGTTACTGTTTCTCGTGCAGACTTCGGCTCGTAAACAGTGGGGCTGTCCGTCGTTATAGCGACCAAGGAATTGCTTTCGTGTATTTAGATTGGCTTAGAAGTGGCCTGTTGTATTTATTCTTACGACATTTTGGACACTTAATTTATATTCAAACCTTATTTAATTAAGTTTTAGAATATTCTTAATTGTGAATTTGTAACAAGTGATAGAAACTAAGTAATTCCTTTATTTTCCTTCAGCGCTTTCAGGTCTGCTCAGTCATTTTAAAATACCTATTTTATAATTGGGAATTTATTTTATTAATTTAGCTTTTGGGATTTGTTGTTTTCTATCCAATTATTACTTTAACTAATAGCATAGTTAAAGAACTCATGTTCTTTGTTAATTATTATCCATGTTTTCAGAGCCATGTATATAATACATTTATTTTTAACAAGCTGACCCCAGAGGTTTTGTTTTTCTAAAGTAATCGTCAAAATCGGTCCAACCATTTCGGAGATTAGCCAAACAAACAGACAGACTGACAAAAAAAATTACATTTGTTTTTTATATTTATTTCGTAAAAAGCTGTTATTTTGACATTACAAACAGACACTTCAATTTATTAACAACATTTAAAAACAAATGAACAAAGGTAGTACAAAATAATTGTCTTTGTTCTAAATTCAAAAACAAATAAAGGCAGGTCTACATCATTCTATAAACAAAGAAAATAGTTGGCAGTAAGCTTGCGACGCGATGGATCGCGTGACTGTAAGCAAAGCCTGGAGTCATTGCATTCGGCTACTGGTTGTTTTTGTATTCTACCTCATCTCCCCCTATGTGGGTCATTGCGACTGTTAATAGTGGTCGATATAAGGTATTTACTACTACTTTAAGTGAAACATTGAAAGATTTTATTTTGAAGATTACAAGACCTAAACAATGATGTAAAGATAGTTACCGAATGCAATCTGCTTCAGCTGTGAGGAAATATAGCCATGTTAAACATTCAAGAACTTTTATATGAACAGCGACACTCAACGTTTGAACACTGGAAATAAGCACAAACTGGCTATACCAGGAACTTGGTTTGGCAAAGTTAGGGACTCTTTCAAGAAGCATTTGTACCGATTTTGTTGTAAATCGCACTAAACTAATTTTAGTTACATCACATCTCTTTCTTACAAACATTATTGAAAAAGGATAGAACATATTTAAAGCTGTCAAATTAGTCTTTGCCGTCTTCATTAGCGTGTATATTTAGGCCCGGTTTCAATAATTTACGGACCGGTATCGGTTAAGATATCTTAAAATTAAGACTCTTATATCTTTACTAATAATGAAGCAAAGACCTCAAAGCTTTGCATAGCAGACCCTCCCATATGGAAGTAGCTATCACAGGTAAAATTAGCTTACGAAATGATCTATATGCCCAGTTTGGCAATAAACAAACCTACCATTGGTAAGCAAAACGATTCGTTTTTGTTTATTGAAACCTAGGACCCAATTCTCAGCCACTCGAATTCATCACTCGTTCGAAATAAAGTTCGAACTCGTAAATTTTTCGAATGTAAATCAAGTTAGGCTATTCTGACGATTTCGAAGACGCCATTTTGTCTCATTTTTCGAGGGCTAGCGCTCGAACTGCTTCGACTGGTCGGGACCGCTCGAAACGTATTTCGAATGCGAACTATCAAACGTCAAAACGTAATGACAGATAAGCCTAAGGAGTTCCGTTACGCACAGACAATATTTTTTCATATTTATTGATACATTATTATGAAAAATTTATTGACTTATGAATTCCGGATTATATTAATTTATAAAAGTGTAAAACGTTGTTTTAAATATTTTATAGACATCAAAATCTTTTTAAAATTTAATTTAAGATAAATTTTATCGCATTCGTTTAAAAAAACGCAATTATTAAGTGAAACGGAAACGTATTGTGCAATTTGTTCCTATCATAATGGCAACATTTAATCCTTACACTCGTAATAAGTTCGATTAATACCGAGAATACAGGAATCGAAAAATTTACTCCGCCCCTCGAAATTTTACGGTCGAAATAGAACTCGTAATGCAAGTTCGATTCGAAGGCTAGTTCGAGGGAAGTGAGAATTGGGCCCCTGGAAGTGACCGCGACAGATGGCGACTAAATTTATATTGAAAATAAGCATTGGACTAATTTGACAGTACTAAATTTCTTTCATCCTTTTCTTGTATTCTTTGTTAGAAAGAGACATAGTGAGACTAATAAGTTTAGTTGTAAATAACAGAATCGGCACCAATGTATACGTTTCGATAACAAAGTACCCAAAGAAATTGAAGAACCATTCTAGATATAAAAAATAATAGTATAATAAAATAGTATAGAGTTAAAAAGTTAGGTAAACAGTACTTATGTAAGAAAGGGCAGATAATATAGATTTACATAGAAAGAAAGAAACATTAATTGGTCACAACAAAATAGCACAATATACAACAATACAATAGATTACATACAATAAGACAATAATTCACAACATTATAAAAAACCATAATAAAATTTTGCGACATTGTAAATATGTACTATGATGGGCCCAAAAGGCCCCAGCTTAACATGTGCTGCGGATAAATACAGCGCTGATTTTCAGCTGAAGCCACATCATAGATTGTGGACACATAGACCATCGTTCCTACGGCAGATACTATAAATCTTCTTCATTTGAATGAATATTCGCTCTACGAGCTGTATTAATATTTACTATTTTTAATTTTTCCTTTTAATTTAATTTTTGATCTGTCATTCATAAATCCTTTTAAGATTGAACTTAAATAAGTTTAAGTTAACAAAGTGGCAGGATAGTGCACAGAATTGATTATGTGCCATCGATTATAATCGGTAAATATATAATCGTGCGAGACCCACATGAGTCGACTGGCACTCGGCTCGCATTCCTAGCGAAAAGGGCGTGCTTTCAATATGGTTCAATTTTATGGCGTACAGTCACGTGAGCCCATTGTATCGGCAATGCACCATTTGACACGAGGAAAAAGTTGCTTATAGTTGAAAATAATAATTATTATATTTATAACATTAATTAAATCATCTTGAATATAATAACTTTAATTTAATAATCAATCAGTCTTAACGATAATAATTTTAACAACACTAATCTTAATACTATACCTAATTATAATTAATATTAATACTTGTTTTCATAAAACACGCATAGAAATATAGTTACAGGTAACTGATGATGTGGCCGAAAGATGCCAAGAAGATAACTGACTCTCAAGTGCAGTTTCTGAAATGCACTATCCTATTTTGCATGATTATTATATATCTATATGTAATAATTGATATGTATATTGTAATTCATAATTATTGCTTATATAATGGATGAGATCATGATGCTCAAAATGTTCTTGAAGAACGAGTCGCATCAATTTCGTGCCAAGTAATTTTAAACAGCCCAGATGAATTAATTCTGAAAATATATTATACCTTTACACTTTATGTTCATAAATTCTCGATGATTAATAAATTAATTCTATAATTAGAATTTACTGATAATTTGAAAAGAAGTTTTAGTATCATTATTTTGTGCGTATTTTAAATGTACTCATAAGGGTAATATCAGACATAAAATATAGTATAAATATATATATTATATTATTAGGTATCATTAAACAAAAAGCCTATCAAGCATTACACTCTAACGTGCTCTATCTGCAGGGTGTTGATGAAATCAACACGTTGTTGCTCTGACTTAATGAACTAGTCGGCCATGGGTGATTAGTGGTCCCAAATCCGTTTAAATGCATTCGCTACTGAAAGCCATCGAGGCGTCACGGCAGGTGAAGTGTATTGATTAAGCCTATTGTGTCGAGACTTGAGATGTTTTGGCAATTAAATATTGCTTTTTTATTCATCTATATTGCACCTCAAAAGCATTATCGACCTAGATGTGTATAATAATTTATTAAATAAAACTTTAGCAGTGTTTATAATTTTATTGTATTATTGTATATAATGAAAAAATACTACCGAATTTTTTTTAAATAAAATAACATGATAATGATACCTTGTTACTTTTATCTTTGGTCGCACTGTTGTTCATACATGTTTTAGTTCTTTACTCGTATAGAGTTAGTTATATGTGAAAACGTGAATGTGGATTATTAGTTGCCAACTATTGCCCTGCGGTTATATCCATGTGTGTATGTTTTTATGCAGTGTGTTCTTTTTTTTAAACAATTTAAAGGTTATCTCCTGGCTCTGAGCGCATTTCCACCCTTACCTGGGTTGATTAAATCCTTAAAGTCGTTTCGAAGTGCTTGAGTAACAAACAAACATTAGTTTTGTAATATAAGTAGAATTAAAATCGGAATGTTCAAATGGGGACAAAGTTGGAAAGTGAATATTATTTCATTAAATGTTTACAACCAAAGCAAAATTGTGTACGCATAAAAAAAACGTAAATACGCATAAACACCTATTTTTATTGAATTAGAAGGAGTTTAATTGTGAATGGTCTGGTTTAGTAAAATAGTAACCATTTAGGTATGAAGCCAGAAGGCCATTTTCAAGTTCTCTCCCCATTTTCCTATAAAATAGCACTTAACTGTATGCCTTCAATCACACCCCTAATAAAGCCCTTCGTTCTAACGAAACTATTATTACCACAGATTAGGCAGGCAGTTATATAAATTACAGGCTTTGTGGTCAAAATGGCCTTGAACAGCTCTCTACGGGTATGTTACGATTGATTTAGTTATTTTAAGTAATATAGTTTTATTTCTTAAGACTATTGTGAAGAATACTAAGTTAAGAGTGAAGTGGTAATATTAAATATTATTAGCTAAGGAATAATAAAATTACCAGTAGATAGGTAAAGGATTCAGGTGGTAACCACTAAAACTAAAAGCAGTGGTAGTGACGTCGGATACTGAGGCGAAGCTCCCGAGTTCGATGCTTACAATGAGCTTATTGAGCTTTCGGTGAAGGCTAATCTTGAAGAAACCATATCACGGTGGTAAGGTACTTTGTATTACCCATTTGGCTGGCTATCACCCCCATGTTGCCAATCTACCTACCAACCTATAATTATAAGAATTCTCGAGCGCAATGATTATGAAAGCGATAGATATAAAAAGCAATTATTGTAATACTTGGCAGGAATTATGGAGCTTTAAAAACCTAAAGATAAGAAAATCCTCATTTTTGCCCTCAGTTTTGGCTTTCGTATATCGGCTTTGTTGAAAATTATATATCAAAATATATCTTCATCCATCAAATTGTACACGGAATACGTTTAGAAAAAAGACTTAAAACTTTGACCTCGAAGCTCAACTATTTTTTGACAAGACCGTTTGGTATCGACTTTCTTTCGTTTTCACCAAATCTGGTTGGATCTAACCTTGGGTTTTCGGTAGCTACTGACCGTTTGCTATTCCTAACTAACTGTATAAACAGTTCAAGGCAACATTTTGTTATTCATGAGGGCCCAATAGGACTTATCAGATCGTACAAAATATATTTAAAAAAGTCAAATTGTTAGGTATTTTTCTAGTAAATGTTGCGGTAGATAGCAGTCAGAAAAAGGTTATACAGAAAGTGTAAAATGTTTGTTCTGTTTGTTTGTAACTGTTTTATAATATAGGTATCGACTCATTTTATTTACTGAGCACAAACAAAGCGAAAAACTAGCATAAACTTTCAATAGACAATACACAAATATTTGATATCACTAACAAAAATATACTGTGGAATGCAAAAAAAAACAAAAGCTTATAAAAATAGTAAATAAGTGCTGTGATGCCAAAAATAACACCAACTCAGTAACGTACTATCCAACTGATAAGGCGCGTCGTGAATCTTCGTTCGCACAGAAAAGAATGTATGGCCCCGAAGATTAACGAAGGAATGCTTAAAACTTACAATCAACCTTAGATCACTATACTATAAGGTTCATAATACACAGCAGCTGTTAGTTCCGTCTCACTCGCAAGTGACGCCCCTCCGCACGGAGCGCACTAACATGGTGGCAGCTGCTGACCAATAGTGGTTTCCCGCGCTTTAAAATGTATCTTCTGCGCAAGTACATTGGTAAGCCATATCAGTTGGGTACTACTGTACATACATATACCCCCATATGATGAGTACCAGGGGCGAGTACTCTGGCGGCGTGACCTACAGCAGATGGTCCCAGACGCCTCGTAAGGGGTTGCCTGGTATAGTGTGCCGTCTTTTATGACCGAGCGGTTGGTAGAGAGGTGGCCACTATAGAAAATCTCAGTAGACATATGGGGGTATGCTATAGCAAGCACCATCGGCTGATTTTGAGTGGAGCCCCATGAAAAGTCGAGATGCGCGGGTGCTCCTGACAGATATAAATAAGTGTATAGAATAAAATAAGAATTAACAAAACATAAAACTACAGTTTAAAAAAACTAAAATAACTAAGAAGCTTTAACTAAGATTAAAAAGTGTGTAAATAAACAAAGGAAGGAAACCATCTACTAAGGGCTTAAAATAGGGTAGGAAACCATGGGGTAAAAAGCTAGTCATAGCATAAAGCAAAAGCAGAAATTATGATTTACGACACTTTGAATTTTGGACCCATGGGAGCAATAATTTATATGAATTGCAAAACGAAAGTCGGACGACTATGATTCATTAAATTTGCTAATTGGGTCAGCGCGGGGGCTATTCGAAGGTCTGATAATCTAATATAAGTTGGACATTAATTGGTTTGATGTAAACTGCATATCTTTATAAAGGTGAAATGGGTTTGAGGTTCCGTATCTCGGGAGAAATTCCCCAGCTGTGTTTAGTTACAGAATGTTTGGGAAAGTAATTGAACAGGCTTTGAGATAATCCCTAATTTCCTTCATTTCCATCCCTTTCCTAACTCCTAAACACGCAGGGTTTAAATTTCGCGCCTAAAACCCACAAACTACAACCAATGTACGGTGTCGCCCTCTCACGGCGAATGATATACGTGTTTGAGTGAAAAGAACACTGTGCAGCAGACATATTGAATTTAAAACGAACCGAAGCGGCCGCTATCTCGACAATTTTAAAAATACTAACAATCAAGAAAAATAACAGTGTTGTGGTGGAACGTGAGACCTTGTAAGTGCCTATTCAGTTTCCTTTATCTCCATCTTTTAGCCTGGTAAATTCTTGGGTTGACCAGCCAGACAAAACTATGTACAAAAAAAAACTTTTACTTTATTAGTTCAAAACATAAAGTTGGTCCATTACGAGCGCGAATACCTATGGAAAAACAGTATTTTGTTAATCTCAGGTTCAATTTCGATCGAAAACTCTGAGAAATAAGCAAAATTACGCATTTTATTGTAAAACTAGGTATAACCTTATAAAATTGTGTTGGTTATACGTACAGTGATACTATACGGATTCACAAGTCATTACAATTTAGTAGCATTACATCTTCATTACATTTTGTTCGAGTCTTCATATAAGATTGGAACCTACCTCCAAAATATTTTATAAATTTTATAGAATTCGTAACAATATTTTATGGTATTTATGTTACATTTACATTATAAAACTTATATATGTAAGTAGGTACTTACACACTCCACCTCAAATCTACACCTAAATTGATTTCATTTACCTTCATACACCAAAGTAGGCTATCTAACATTATTTTATTTTTAGCTTCGAACTAAAAAACATGGAAGCAAGTAAACTTAAAATACTTCAATCACAACGCGAATATGTATTCCGAGCTATGCAAATCCTTTACGACTTATCTAACGAAATGGTTCAAGATCGTTCAAAGGTATCGGCGTTCAAGTCGAGATACACTCGAGTTCATTCAATTCGCGAAGAATTTGGTTCGTTGTGTAATGAAATACAAACTTTAGAGTTAGCAATCAAACCCGATGTACAAATTAACCAAAATTCTATGGTTTCATTTGACGAATTGTATTATGCGGTGATCGCAGCGGGTAGCACGTTGCCGATATACGAGAAGAGCTTCAACGTCACCGGATCGCCAGCGGACGGCTCGGCCGCGGGCGCGGGCGGCGCGTCGCCGGCGCGAGTCGACTCCGATCTCACGCATTCCGGGAATTCCAAAGTCAATGCGCGTTTACCTAAATTTGATCTACCTAAATTTGATAGCAACATCGAAAACTGGCAAACGTTTTATGATACGTTTGTTCACTTAATTCATGAGAATAATTCTATATCACAAATAGAAAAATACCATTACCTTGTGTCGTGTTTACGCGGACCCGCCTTATCGATTGTAAAAGGGATTCCAATGACAGCCAATAATTATGAAGTTGTTTTCGACGCCTTAATCGAACGTTACCAAAACAAACGTATCTTAGCTTTGACATATTTAGATAAATTCTTAAGTTATCCAGCAGTTAAATCGGGTAATTTTCAAGAATTGCAAGTATTAACAAACGTGTTTTATGAATCATATCATGCGCTCCAATCTTTAAATATCAAAAACTTTGGTGATTTTATTTTATTTCATTTAGCCTCTCGTACCCTCGATTCAGATACCCGCAAACGGTTCGAATCTCAAAACAGTTCAGAAATACCTTCATTTAGTGAACTATTAAAGTTTCTTCAAGACTACGTAAAGATCTTAGAAACTAGCGAACTATCTTTGAGTTCTACCAATTCTACCCGTACCATTGAACGAAAACAATTGCCAGCGAGTAATCGGCAGAATAGCAGCGGATCAAAACGCTCATCTTATCTTACTAAATCTCAACCTACGACATCATTCACTTGTTCTTGTTGTAATGAAGCGCACTCAATCTATAGGTGCCCTACTTTTCAATCTTTAGACTCTGGTGCTAGACTCACTTTAATTGAAAACAAAAAAATGTGCACCAACTGTTTACGTACTAATCACGTCGTAGATAAATGCTTTTCTAAAGTATTTTGTACTTTATGCGGATTACGTCATCACACCTTACTACATACTGAGCAAACGCAACCCAGCTCTAGCGCTGCCACTCAAGCGAGCACCGGTGCTCATGTCGGAAGCAGTAGCGGTATAGTACTACTAGGTACGTGTCAGCTGCGCGTGTGCAACCCTGTCGCCGGCACACAGCGCACCGTGCGCGCATTGGTTGACAGCGGCGCGCAGGATTGTTTTATCACTACGGCTTGCGCCAAGGCTCTCGGTTTAAATCTCCGCCGATGTAATCTTACAGTCGCTGGCTTAGGACAAAACACAGTATTTCAAGTTAGGGGTGTGACGGAATGCGTTTTGAAACCACTCGATAGTAACGATCCGCAGTTTAACATTAAGCCGATCGTGTTAGATCATATAACAGCTCAACTGCCTAGCAGTAATGTACCGTCAGTCGTTCGTGAATATTGCAAGCATTTAATATTAGCCGATCGCGATTACGATATTCCCGCGGAAGTCGACATATTAATAGGGGCAGAACTATTCCACGAAATATATGATGGTCAACGTATCAAACTGGGGCCCGGCCTACCGGCCGCTCTGCATAGCATTTTCGGTTGGATACTTACCGGTGCTGTCGATTCTGATTTATCGTTACCTCCTATTACAACGTCTTCTCTATTAGTCACTACATGCAGTCTCGATGAACAAGTTAGGCAGTTCTGGGAAGTCGAGGAACCACCGCACGTACCTATTACTGTACCCGAGGATGATATCTGTGAACATTCATATACTAGTTTAACTTATAGAGAATCTAATGGTCGCTACGTCGTACCACTCCTCTTAAAGGATCGCGACTGCCCGTTAGGTGATTCATATAATAGTTCTTTGTCGCGTCTAACTCATCTCGAAAAAAAGCTTAGCCGCCAAAGTCAACTTAAAACTGATTATATTAAATTCATGCGCGAGTACGAAAGTTTGGATCACATGTATCCTGTACCTAATGCGTCCTTACAAACGGACAAGCGTTACCTTATCCCGCATCATTGCGTCCTTCGCCCTGAGAGCACAACTACCAAGCTGCGAGTAGTGTTCGACGCAAGCTGCAAAACCACAAACGGTTTATCTTTAAACGACATTGTATTTACTGGACCTAAGCTGCAAGTTGACATCATAGACATTATCACTGGCTTCAGACTACATACGGTAGTATTCACGTGTGACATATCAAAAATGTACCGAGGAATTTTGGTTAGGCCTGAGGATCGCAGCTATCAGCACGTGCTGTGGCGAGAATCTCCTTGTGACCCAGTCAATGAGTACGAACTCGCGACTGTCACCTACGGAGTTAGCAGTTCCCCTTATCTCGCAATCCGTACTCTCCATCAGCTAGCTAGTGATCACGGCGCTGAGTATCCACTCGCCGCTGAGGCTCTTCGTCATGAAACTTTTGTCGATGACGTAACTACCGGGGCACCCTCATTAGAGCAAGCTATCGAACTAAAAACTCAACTTGTCAATCTATTAGGATGTGCTCAACTTGAACTTCGCAAATGGAGCAGTAATTCCAAATCTTTTCTTAACACCTTACCAGTAGATCATTGTCAAATTCCAAAGCCTTTCTCAGAAGAAAGCAACAAGTCTACGCTTAAAATCTTAGGAGTCCAATATGACCCCGTAGGTGATAACTTTACCTATTCACAATCTCCGATTGAGGATGGCAATGTAACAAAGCGTTCTATTTTATCCAACGTGGCGAGAATCTTTGATCCACTTGGGTGGCTCACACCATTCATTCTCAAAGCAAAATTGCTCCTTCAAGATATATGGCGTCTCAATCTTTCTTGGGATGAACCTGTGCCCAGAGACATATGTCATGATTGGAAAAATTTCATCTCAGACCTTTACAACTTGAAACTTATCGAAATTCCACGTCGAGTCATACCATGTCAGTCAAAACAATTCCAACTTATTGGATTTTGTGATGGATCCACAAAAGCATATGGATGCTGTGTCTATCTCCGCGTGGTTACTCATGGTGAAGTTCAAATCCACCTTCTTATCGCTAAGTCTAAGGTAGCACCTTTAAAAATTCTTACCGTTAACCGTTTGGAACTTTGCAGTGCGGTATTGCTCTCCAAAGTGGTTAATCGTATCCACGCCTTACTTAGTAAAAAACTTAATCTAAATCAAACAATGTTATTCTCCGACAGCTCGACTGTTTTGTCATGGTTGAGCACGGAACCACACAAACTTAAAACTTTTGTAGCACACCGCGTAGTGCAAATTAACGATTCTATCGTTCCAACTGTGTGGCGACATGTTTCCACTCATGACAACCCAGCCGACATCTGTAGTCGCGGTTTGTCGTGTTTACAGTTGGCTACTTGTGAAAATTGGTGGTCAGGTCCTAAGTGGCTAACTAGCGAGTCAACTAACTGGCCTGTGTCAGTAGTTGAAAAGCATGACAACGTCGAAGAGCTTAAGTCGTCGTCACACTTGTGTCATGCTGGTGTAGTGACACAAGATGCTGACGTGCTTGACAACCTCCTGGAACGTTCCTCCACTCTTTTACGTGTAAAAAGAGTAGTAGCTTGGATTTATCGTTTCATTAATAACGCTAAAGTTACACGTTCCGAGCGTAAGCTTTCATCTTTTCTAACCTCCACGGAACACGATCAATCTTTAGAATATTTGGTTAAACATATTCAGCGTCAACATTTTGAGGAAGTCATACTCCATCTTAAATCTAATAATCATAAACTACTTCCAAAACATTTATTGAAGCTTTCTCCATTCATTGATTCTCGCGAAGTCTTGCGAGTGGGGGGGCGACTCAAACACACAGACTTACCCGAACGCGTCAAACATCCATACCTCTTGCCAAAATTATCTCGTTTGAGTACTCTTATGGTAGATCACTATCATGCAACTTACCTTCATTGTGGGCCCCGCCTACTGCAATCTTTAATTCAACGTCGATTTTGGATACTTGGCATTCGAAATCTTATCAGATCCCGATTATCTAAATGTGTAATTTGTTTTAAAGTAAAACCTAAGTCTCTTCAGCCTGTCATGGGCGATCTTCCACCTTCCCGATTGAAATCAGATCACTGCTTTCAAACAGTTGGAATCGACTTCGGAGGTCCATTCATGATTAAAGAGAATAAGCGACGTAACGCTAGAACTTATAAGGGATATTTGTGCCTCATAGTATGCCATGCAATTAAAGCCGTTCATCTTGAGTTGGTCACCGAATTGACCACCGAAGCCTTTATAGCAGCTTTAGACCGTTTTGTATCTAGGAGAGGCCTTTGTAAATTCATAGTTACTGACGGAGGTACCAATTTTGTAGGCGCCAAGCGCTATCTGTCTGAAGTTTCTGAAATGCTTAGCAAAGAAAGCGATCATATTTCTAATCAACTATCATTTCGCGGTATAACTTGGAAGATTAATCCACCATCGGGACCTCACTTCGGAGGTATATTTGAAAGTGGTATAAAATCAACCAAATATCATTTAAAACGGATTATCGGATCCCAAATTCTTACATTTGAAGAGTTTTATACTATTTTGACGAAGGTGGAAGCCATGTTGAATTCTAGACCCCTGGTAGAACTCTCGTCCGATCCCGATGAAGTTGACGCTCTGACCGCAGGCCATTTTCTGATAGGCCGACCTTTGGTATCGTTGCCGGAACCAGTATATTCCGAAAATGAAACTCTACGATCTCGATGGCAACTGTTACAGAGACTATCTCAAAGTTTCTGGCGAACTTGGCAAAGAGATTATTTGCATACGTTGCAACAACGAATGAAATGGTTTAAAAGCGATAACCGTCAACCAAAACTGAACGATCTTGTTACTATTTACGAACCTAACTTACCAGCTAACGAATGGCGACTAGGTCGCGTAGTACAGCTTCATCCAGGTAGAGACAATATCATTCGTGTTGTGACGGTTAAGACTTCAAAAGGTTTACTTGTGAGACCTGCTATCAAAATCTGTCCACTTCCGATAGATTAAATTAACATTACATTCCTAATTCAAATCTTTATCTTATATTTAACATAGCCTTTATTCAACACAATTATTATTATAATCAATACACTTAAGTAACTATAAAATGACTATATGAATCCGCATAGTAGTAGTCTCTATCTTCTTATTGATCTTTTGAAATACTCGGTTTATTTCAAGTGGGGGGATATGAACAGGCTTTGAGATAATCCCTAATTTCCTTCATTTCCATCCCTTTCCTAACTCCTAAACACGCAGGGTTTAAATTTCGCGCCTAAAACCCACAAACTACAACCAATGTACGGTGTCGCCCTCTCACGGCGAATGATATACGTGTTTGAGTGAAAAGAACACTGTGCAGCAGACATATTGAATTTAAAACGAACCGAAGCGGCCGCTATCTCGACAATTTTAAAAATACTAACAATCAAGAAAAATAACAGTGTTGTGGTGGAACGTGAGACCTTGTAAGTGCCTATTCAGTTTCCTTTATCTCCATCTTTTAGCCTGGTAAATTCTTGGGTTGACCAGCCAGACAAAACTATGTACAAAAAAAAACTTTTACTTTATTAGTTCAAAACAGTAATGAAAAGCAAATCTCTCCGCAATTGTAATGTATTTTGTAAAATTATGTTAGTTTAAAGCATGTTGTCGTGTTGAATTGTACAGTCGTAAGTGAAAAGTAAAAAAAGACACATTGACATAAAAAAAGGAACATAAATTATTTAAATTTTATAACGATAAAGTAAAATATGAAAGAGATTTCATACATACTCCACAGCCAGAAAATAGCAATATTTGCAGAAATAATCAGAATATATAATTGAAATAGCTAAAATCATTGTTAAGTATCTCTACCAAAGTTCAACTATTAATTATACAATAAGAATAGCATTGCTTGACCGTACTAAATTAAGGATACATAAGTAATTGCTAATTAGCTAAGCGAATAATGATAAAATCAAGTAAATTAATATCTCATTGTGAAAACAAAAGAAATGTTTTTATAACTCGAAGGACCTAATATTAAATAAAAGTAAAAGTGTTATTTATCTTGCAATAAAACTAATTTATGAATAGGACGATGATACTCACCAGTTGCAGTCTTTATAAGAACTGATCTAACAAGGTTATCATCTGAATTTTTGAAAATATTAATTACCTTACCCAAAGGCCAGCAAGAAGGCGGAGTATTTTCATCCTTAATGATCACTATATTGCCTATTTCTAAGTTATTAGACGTACCTAACCACTTAGACCTAGATTGTAGTTCTGACAAATATTGTTTATAAAATTGTTTCCAAAACATTTGTTTATGTCGAGTAATTCTTTGAAACAATGATAGTCTATTCTCAGAAATATTACATACATTTGGCTCAGGTAAATCCACAATAGGCGTCCCTATGATAAAATGAGCTGGCGTCAAGCAGCTAATGTCATTAGGTTCATCCATCATTGGGCACAATGGACGGCTATTGAGAATTCCTTCAATCTGAATGAGTACAGTATTTAAAAGTTCATATGACAACTTACTGTTACATAGTTGTTTTTTCAATAAAGATTTCACAGATTTAATTCCTGCTTCATATATGCCACCCATATGGCTAGCTAGAGGCACTGTGAAAGTCCACTCTATTTTGTTAGTGCTACAGAAATTAACAATATTACTATAAGATGTCTCATTAGAAAATAATTTATATAAGTCATTAAGTTCATTGTGAGCTCCTTTAAAATTAGTAGCATTGTCTGAATAAATATTGCTACATATACCACGTCGAGATATAAAACGCTTCAATGCATTTATAAACGAGTGACAAGATAAGTCATTGACTAATTCTAAATGAATAGCTCGTGTAGCTAGACAAATAATCAAACAAATATAACCTTTGGTGTACCTACAGTTACGTTGCATTGTATTTCTAATATTGATAGCACCACTGAAATCGATGCCGACCTGAGTGAACACACGTACAAGAGACACTCTTGGACTTGGCAAGGCAGCCATCTGCTGTTCACATGTTAGCGCTCTAAACCTAATGCATCGTACACACCGGTGAATTACTTTCTTAACTTCAACTCTACCTCTAATAGGCCAATACCTGAGTCTTAAATTGGCTAGTGTATTTTGTATGCCCGAGTGAAGTAACTTTAAATGGTATTGTTCTATTATGAGTGTTGTGATGTGTGTATGACTAGGTAAGATGACAGGATGTGCGTGGTTGTATTGAACATTTGAATGTTTAATCCTCCTCCCAACTCTAAGAATGCCACTATTATCCAAAAATGGATTAAGTTTTTTAATAGGGCTAGTATATTTAAATGTATAGCTTTTGTTGCTATCTGTACATTGTAATGACTTTAATTCTTTAATTTCTTTAGAAAAACACATGTTTTGAACTGTAAGAATAATAAAGTTATGTGCATGTTCCAATTCTGAAACTGAGAGAAAATAATATCTTTTTTTCCTATTCTTAACGCAATTGTTTGTAAATCTAAAAACGTATGCAATTACTCTATTTAATCGAGTAAAGATAGAAAATCTATGAAAATAATCAAATAATGTTGAATTAGAAGTCGTAACTGTGTGAACCTGTTTCTTTGGCTGCACTAGTTCTAACCTACTATCAGATTCTGCTATATGTTGAGGTGTTGTGATAGGCCACTTACAAATATCTTGAGTTGTCCATTTGGGGCCATGCCACCATAATTGAGCCTGCAGCAAATCTTCAGGATAAATACCGCGAGTTAATAGATCAGCTGGGTTTTCCTTCGTATTTACGTGATACCAATTGTCTATGGAGGTGGTTTCTATAATCTCCATTAACCTATTTGACACATAAATATTATATTTTTTATATGGAGACTTAAGCCAATGTAATACTATGGATGAGTCAGTAAAAAGATAAGTATTTTTTATGTTGAATTTAGCTAATATATTTTTGACATTGCTAACTATTCTTGCCAAAATTAAAGCAGAGTTCAATTCCATTCTAGGCATAGACATGATTTTGATTGGGGCAACCTTTGTTTTTGCCATTATAAAATTACAAGTAGGTTTCTTGTTAGGGTAAATAGCATGAAAATATATACATCCACCGTATGCCTGGGATGACGCGTCTGCATACCCTAATAAATTCATCTCACTAGGAATATCAGAAAAATAATAGCGTGGCAGCTCTATACTTTTTAAACATTGTAAACTTTTATAAAAATATAACCATTGCTTACCTAAATCAGTAGGTAAAGGACAATCCCAGTCTAGATTCAATCTCCAAATATTTTGCATCAGTATTTTTGCAGTTATGGTAGTAGGAGATAACAAACCTAAAGGATCGAATATTTGAGCAATACTAGATAGGACTGTACGCTTTGTTATGTGAGAAATCTCTTTGTACGGTACTGAAACTATAAAAATATCTTGTTTGGGTTTCCATTGAATTCCTAAAGTTTTAACTAAACTGTCAGGTGAAAATTCATATGAAGTTGTGGTTGTCTTATTTGATGTTTTAGATGTCACATGTTGTAGAATGTCACTATGGTTTGCTGACCACTTATGAAGTACGAAACCTCCTTTTTGTAATAAGTCGATTAGTTCATCACAAAGGTTTAAGACAGATTGAAGATCATTCGAAGTATTAAATGAGTCACCTAAATTACTAATAACATTTTTATTAATTGGTAAATTGACAGTGTATCGACCACTATCATCTTGGGTAGTAGTTTCGTTAAATAACTGTTCACAATAAACTTTATCAGGTGTAAGTACAGACTTATGACTAAGCTCTTCCTGTTCAAAGAACCTAGATAGCAACTTATCAGTACGAGTACCTTCATTGGTAAGATGCAGTGTAGTAAGCGTATGAGTACTGCATTGAAGTGCTTGTGTATCAAGAACTAATGAACCTGAAATAATCCAACCAAAAACTGAATTGATTAGGTGTGGTAGGTTAGGACCTAGGCTCATGTGACCTTGAATTAAAATCGAATAAAATAGCTGAGCACCTATGAGTAGATCTATCTCGCTGGGAATATTAAATGTGGGGTCCGCAAGTGAGCGAGCAGCATATGCAGGTATGTTCCAGTTGTTAGTGTGGATGTAGAAGTGTGGTAAACTGACAGTAATTGTATCCATCACTAAGCATGAAAGACTGGCTTTAAATTCACTGGTGCGTGACGCTATGTTGGTATCTATACATATATTTGAATGTACATTGGTAGAACCAATTCCTTTGATAGAGCAATAATTTATACTCGACTTACAGTTAAGTTTGAGCGCTAACCTGCTTGTAATAAGGTTTACCTCACTGCCAGAATCCAGAAGGGCTCGAGTGGTGTGCCACTGTCCAGTCGCATCTTGGATTCGAATAATAGCTGTGGAAAGCAACACATGAACACTGTTAGTTTGTTTTGTCATAGCTGTGTGAACAACAGGAGTGCTGTTGTCAGCGTGTGCTATTTGTTGTTGTAAAAATGTAGACTTTGAACTGTCATCAGATGTAGACTTTGTGAGCGCACACATCTGTGTAGGTGCAATTAGTAGCGGTGTTTGAGACGTAGAGGGCTCTACGTGCACGTTATCGATGGGTGATGATGGAAGCGAGGAGTGTAATGAATTTTTATTAATATTGGGTCGATCCAAATGTATCAAAGTATGATGACGACCACGGCAAGTGAAACATTTGTGTTTCGAGCATGTATGATTGAGCTTATATGGCTTAAGGCAGTTGTAACAAAGTGAATTTAGTTTTATAAAATCAATCCGCTGTTGTGTAGGCAACTTAAGAAAATCTGGACACTTAAATATCAAATGTTGAGCATTACACATCACACATACTGGATCACAACTATCTACTATAGCATTACATGATACCTTAGGCTTCACCGGTATATGCGATTTGTTGTCAATACTCTTGTCACTTAGTAATTCAAAGGCAGTCATTCGTAAGTTCAAAAAATTTAAAAGTTCCTCCATAGTTGGTATTGTAGATTCTTTCCTGCCAAGCTCCCAAGAAGCTCTCAATGAATTATCCATTTTTTTGTGTAATTAGGAATACTAACAAAACATCCCAACTGTCAGTGCATATATCAAGCGCTTTCAAGGAATCTAAACTTTGTTGGAGCACTAAAAGATAATCTTTTAGGTTATTTCTAGTAATCAATTGATAGTTTACAAATGACTTAATATGATGATTAACTATAATTACTTTGTTCTCATACCTTTTGCTTAGAATTTGCATAGCTTTAGAATAATTTTCATTGGTGATTAGCAAAGAACTAATTAATCCAGCAGCTTCTCCCTTAAGAGCAGATTTCAAGTACTGTAACTTCATGATTTCTGGTACACTGTTGTGATCAATCACCGACGTAAAGATATTCTTGAAATTAGGCCATTCTTTTAGGTTACCATCAAATGTGGGAAGTTGTATACGAGGTAGCTTGACATGTTGTAAGTCATAGTCATAGTTGTTTGTCTGTATTGGATTCACAGTGCTGCAATTGGACCTCACTCCTCCTCGAGGCTCTATATTTTTCTGGAGTATTGCTTTAGTGCAATAGAATTTTTCTTCCACGGCAGACCTTTCATCCTCGTGATTTGAGATTTCGTCTTCTTCAATCTCAATCATGGATTGGATTTGGTTGTATCTGTCAAAAATGCTTTCTAAATCTTGTAATCTTACCGTGAAGTCTTGAATGTCTCCAGTAGGCCTATTTTGTATTTCCAAGGCATATTTATTGATTCTTGAAATTCTGCCTTTTAATGATGTTCGTTGTTTAATGAGTTTTGATAAATCTTCTGCGCTAGACATGGTGTCTGTTGGTTCAGATTTTCGTATGACAATTTTATGTGGTTGTAATCCGTCGCTTTTTCCAGTGATCCGACTCCGTGGACCAAAGAATGTTTGGGAAAGTAATGAAAAGCAAATCTCTCCGCAATTGTAATGTATTTTGTAAAATTATGTTAGTTTAAAGCATGTTGTCGTGTTGAATTGTACAGTCGTAAGTGAAAAGTAAAAAAAGACACATTGACATAAAAAAAGGAACATAAATTATTTAAATTTTATAACGATAAAGTAAAATATGAAAGAGATTTCATACACAGAACTTAAGACACATGAAACCTTCTTCAAAGTATCCCCTATGTAAATGAAAACAGCATCAAAATTCATTCCGTGGTTTTTGAAACACACTAACGGATAGACAGATAGACGTAGTGACTGACACTTGTTATCTTTATATATAAAATTAAACTGTACGTGTGTTTGTCACTGAATTCCTCCTAAACGGCTGTACCGATTTGAATTAATTTTTGTATGCGTTTGGGTGACGCCCTGGATGGTTTAGATAGGAAAGAGTAGGGTAGGGTAGGGTAGCACCACAGGGTAGGGTAGCACCACGTGAACGAAGTCACGCCGGGCAGCTAGTATTCTTATAATTTATTGTATTTATTTATCCGAAACGTGTAATTCTATTATAGACAAACGTATCTCTACAAGTAATCTATATATTCAAACATTTCTATAATGAGCTGAAATAGTTCAAAGACTTGCCTTTGACGTATTCCATTAGGTATTTAGCTTAGCCTTTGTCTTATCCCAGACTTTCCAAAACAATGATTACGAATTCGTTTCTTATTGAAATGGCAATGTTTATTACTCAAAAGGACTAATGGATTTAATTAAGTTGAGATTTAGTTTGGTATATTACTTTTAATTATATACTAGTTTTTCGCCCCACGTTACACCCCCTGGTGGGTTTTTGCGTACAAATATCAATATGGAAAACGAGGAGCCTCCTAGGATAAAGGTAAGGACTTACCAGGAACTCCTATGGCAATCCACTGCACACAGCAACTATCACCACTATCTCACATCAAATCACAAGTCACTGAGTTTCACTGAGTTCAATTTACAAATCAACGCCTCCCGGTCGGCAGCGGTTGCGTACTGTTTATTTATAAATCACAAAGTTTGATGTTTCCCGTTCGGTAGCGGATCTCGTACTGCCTTTTTGCGGCGTTGCGGGGCGCGCGCCTTACGTTTTGTGATGCGTCGCCGAAGTATGTAGAATATTCCCGAAGCTCTTGTCTCGCTTACACATATGAGGTGGGAAAAGGAGAGGAATCGGGAAGTAGAGGCTCGTCATTGATACTCAATATGAGTAGGTTTTACTATAGATATTATTATAGGTATTTTGGCCTAAACATCCTCCGCCGCCTTGAGAATACGTAGTGTTCTCAAAAGAAAGAAAAAATAATTAATTATAAGAACTAATTACAGATTATAATAATTACTAAAGTACTGAATATAAGATGCGGTATGATTAATTTTTATTGTGAGGGTAATGGACATAACTTGACAATGGGTCTTTTGAATGATCCATTTGAAGTTTTTACTAAAGCGACGCGGATATTTCCATCCTTGCCAGGATAAACTTGTGATATTATGCCCAACGGCCAACGTAAAGGGGGAATATCATCTTGGTGTATAAGAACCACAGTACCAATCTTAATGTTATCTTTATCAATGAGCCATTTCTGTCTAACTTGAAGATTATGTAAATATTCTATACGCCATCTTTTCCAATAGCTACACACCATCTGATCTAATAATTGTTTCCGACAACGTAAAGATATGGTTTCCTCGGACACATTCTGAAGCGGCAATGAAGTCAATGGTGAAGCCATTATAAAGTGAGCGGGAGTAAGAGGCTCCGGGTAGGGATCCTCAGATAAAATGCAAAGCGGTCTAGAATTTAAGACTGTTTCAATTTGGGTAAGAACAGTGAGGAGCTCTTCATATGTGAGGAGCTGCGAACCGATAACACGGTATAAATGAGTTTTAATCGATTTTATATTAGATTCCCACAATCCTCCGAAATGTGGGGCGCGGGGTGGAATCATTTTCCATTCAATGCGGTACTGATCGGTAAGTAGTTCTTGTAATTGAGCTTTAGCTCCGACAAAGTTAGTTCCGTTATCGGAGTAAAGAAAAGAAACAGGTCCTCGACGGGAAATGAATCGCTTAAAAGCGGAAATAAAAGTATCTGATGACACATCAGTTGCCAATTCGATGTGTACAGCTTTGGTTACTAAGCATATAAACAAACAAATATATGCCTTTTGGCTCTTTTGACCTCTGCGTCTACATAATGTTACTTTAATGGGTCCAGCATAGTCAACGCCCGTATGCACTAACGCTTTGGTCTCCTGAACGCGGCAAGAGGGTAAATCAGCCATTTTTGGGCTGAGAAATGAAGGGGAATTTTTAAAACAAAAGTTACATGAATGTACTCTGTGTCTAATGACACTTCTAGCGGACAGTATCCAATATTTCTGGCGCAACAGTGAGCTCAGAAGATTGGCACCAGTATGGCAATGAGCACGGTGAAAATAGTCTATAATAAGATGAGTAACGTGGTCATGTTTAGGTAAAAGAGCGGGATGCTGAGCTTCATACGGAAGATTTGCATTTGAAAGTCTACCTCCAATTCTAATAATTTTATCTTGATCTATAAAGAGGTCAAGTTTTTTAAGAGGGGAAGATAATTTAACTTTTTGAATATTATTAAATAAATTTTGAAAATGAACTAGTTGTACAGAGCGTATTAAATATACTTCAGCTTTATTTAGCTCAGAAGCTGTGATGCGGCTGTGATCTTGATCACGAGAAAGAATGCGAGAAAATCTAAGTATGTATACTATTATGCGTAATATTTTATTCCATGATGAGTATTTTAGAGCAAGCTCGTAAATTAAATTAGGCTCAACAGAAGCGGACGCGGTACAAGTAACAAGCGTTTTACTATTAAATTCAGGTAGGTCCTCACAGCATTCGGGACTAAATGGAGTGATAGGCCATTCTGAAACTGGATCTTTTAACCATTTCGGGCCGTGCCACCATAAGTGATGTGACACTAGCTGCTCAGGTAAAATACCTCTAGAGAGACAGTCGCTAGGATTTTCTATACCACTAACGTGGTAGAAATGTTTTGGGTCAAGATTTGCTTGACATTTAGCAATGCGGTTACTAACGAAAACATTCCATCTATGTGGAGATGAATGTATCCATGACAGAGTAATTTTAGAATCGGAGAATGCGAATATATTATCAATAGCGGTTCGAGCACTATAAGTCTCATTAATTAATTTAATAAGTTTTGACAGAAGAACAGCGGCGCATAACTCTAAACGAGCAAGCGAAACTACCTTTACAGGTGCAACCTTTGATTTCGCACACACCAACCGTACATGTATGTTACCATCAGGATCGGTCACATGTAAATATATGACGCAGCCATATGCTTTAAGACTGGCATCAGCAAAACCAACAATATTTGTTTTGCAGCCCATAGAAACGGCTAAATGACGCGGTATTTTTAATGTAGAAAGAAGAGGCAATTGCTCTTTGAATTTATTAAAGAGAGAAACGATAGAGTCTGGGGGTGTTTCATCCCAATCAATATGAAGATTCCATAAATCTTTAATTAATAATTTGGCAAACAATACCACTGGGGCAGCAAATCCGAGTACATCCCACAAGCGGGCAATTGTTGACAGTATGAATCTTTTGGTGCACTTGTCGTGTAAATCAGATGTAGTAAAAGTGAAGCTATCATCTGCAGGAATCCATTTGAGGCCTAGAATTTTGAGGTTATCATTGTCTGAAAAATCTATAGCAGCCCGATTGGATTGCGGCACAGAGACCAGCAACTCCTGTGAGTTACTTGCCCATTTGGTGAGATCAAAACCACCAGCTTTAAAAAGAGAGATGAGCTCTTGAGATAAGACTTTAGCTTCTTCTAAAGAAGGAATGGAAGTGGCTAAGTCATCCATATATAGTTCACGCGAAGCTACTTCAGCAGCGCGAGGGAATAGGTTTTTCTCATCCGAGCATAATTGGCGCACAGTGCGCATGGCTAAAAACGGACTGGACTTAAGACCGAATGCAACTCGGTTAAATTGAAATACGCGGATCGGATCATTGGGATCAAAGCGGAATAATATTTTTTGATATTTTCTATGCTCATCAATAACAGCAATTTGTAGGTACATTTGTTTTATATCTGCTGTAATAGCAATGGGAAATAAGCGGAAGTTCAGTAATACAATAAACAAGTCAGATTGTAAATTGGGTCCCGTATGTAAAATATCATTTAGTGATATGCCATTGTGACATTTAGCACTAGCATCGAGTACTATACGAACTTTTGTTGTTTCTTTGTCTTGCCGTACGACGGGATGGTGTGGTATGAAGTACCCTTTATCATGGTCGTCAGAATCGGAAGGCAATATTTCAGATAAGTATTTTTTATCTAAGTACTCCTGTATAACCTCATTATAACTAGCGCGTAGCTGTGGATCGCGTAGCTTGGTACGCTCCAAAGCAAGCAAACGGCGGTGAGCAACGGAACGGGAATCACCTAACACGTCAGGATCCTCACGAAAAGGTAATGCGGTGCAATATCTGCCTGCGGAGTCCCGTGAGAAGTTACGAGAGAACAGCTGTTCACACTCCTTTTCGGCCGAGCTCATAAATTTTTGCGCGGGAATTTCTTCGAGCTCCCAAAACTTAAGTAGGGAATCATCTAAAGAAATAGTAAGGTCATTGGGACCAGAAATGAAAAAAGTCGCGGTATTAAAATAAGTGGGTGGATGCATTTTTATTAATATTAGAGTTAGCGGGAACGTCACCCATAAGAATATAACCGAACACGGTTTCAAGGGCAGAAGGAGCGGGAGGTGCAATAATTTTTTGACCTAATAATAAAAATGGGAACAATTGTGCCCCGAGAACTACTTCGACCTCTCCGGGGATGTGCCACAGAGGGTCAGCGAGCGGTAAGTTACCTAAATGTTGCACTATAGAAGTCTCAACATATTCAGTCGGTAACCTGTCAGTAATGCAATCAACGACAAGAGCGGTAATATTATATAAATATTTTTTATTTTTCGCGGTTATTTTAAATTGAACGTAGCCGTGAATAGGACGCGAAGTGGATCCTACACCCTTTATAAAAGAATTGCTAAGCGGTATTATATTTAAATTTAGTTGTTTACAACAGGCAGTTGTAATTATGTTGTTTTGAGACGCGTTATCTATTAAACATCTAACTGAAATATATTTATTGTCCTTATTAGACGCATAAACTTGAGCGGTTGATAAAAGTACAGTAGTATGGGAAGGATTTAATTTATTAAAAGAATCGCGTTCGTTATCATTATTCTTATCAACTCGCGCTCGGGTGCATAGCGACACCGGTTGAGGAGCGTCCGTAGCGTTAGAAGGAGACGCGGTCAGATGCGCGGGCGAGGCTGCGCACGGGAGCGGTCGCGGCGCGGCGCTGGCGGCGGCGGACGTCTGCGCGCAAAGCTGCGCGATGCGGTTATCGCTATTATCAAGACGCGCCGAGTGAGAGGGACGCGAGTCAGAAACTATTTGTTGCGATTGCGAATTGCTATCCAAATGCAAAAGAGAATGATGGTGTTTATTACAAGTTTTACAACTATACGACGACTTACACTGAGAAGCAGTATGCGTAAGGCTAAGGCAGTTTACACAGCCTCTTTTAGATTTAACAAAATCTAAACGATCTTTAGTATTAAGTGCTTTAAAAGAGGAACAATTAAAAATCTGATAGTGATCAGATTTATTACAAAATAAGCAAGTTCTTTTATTATTATTATCGCGTGCAAGGAAAGCATGTTGGACTGTATTTGAATTACGCGGTTGAGACCGAGAAGCGGGCGGATTATTAAGGTTGCTACCGACTGGGGCGGTTCGCGCGGAGCCAGCAATTGGCGTAGAAGTGCGGTCTAATATTTTTACTTGCGATTTAATAAAATCAACAAAATCCTTATAAGAAGGAATTTCTTTATTCCTCATAAACATTTCAAAGGAATTAGCGGTTGCGGGATCTAACTTCTTTAAAGCTAAAGAAAGTAAGATAAAATCTTTCATATCTTCAATACCTAACTGTTCCAAAGCAGATACAGAAGCGTGGAAAGTTTCAATGAACGTATTTAAAGACGCGGAATTATTTAATGCGGGTTTAATATTGAATAAATTAGACATGTAGTGTGAGCCTAATGCTCTTTTATCTTGATATTTTTGAACTAAGCTGTCCCAAATAGAATTATAATTATCACCGGACGGTATAATACCTGCCGTGATTTTTAAAGCATTTCCTGTTAATTTACCTACAAGATATTGTACTCTTTGAGAATTCGAAAGATCAGGATTTGAATGTATATTAGATTTAAAAGATTCAAAGAAGACGGGCCAATTTTCTATTTTTCCATCAAATGACGGAATTTGAATTGGTGGTAGTTTGATACGACCTTTATATTGGGACGGAATAGTATTCTGCGCAGACACATTCGACGTAGTATTTGTCTTACTGACGATAAGAGAACGAACCCTTTCTATTCGGGTGTACACTGTATCAAAGGAAATCATTTTTTTATAATCAATCTTATATTCTGGATCAAGTTGCATATTTAACGCGTTAATTGTATCTAAATTGTCACTAAATTCATGACGAATTGTACTAATAATTTCAGTGTCCGCCATGAATGTCTCTGAGGAACGAAGGTCTGCACTCGCGGATGTGGAAACATTCTTAGAAGAATCATATAAGAACGATAATTGTTCAAAAATAGCTTCATTTTTAGCTTCCAATATTTTAATTTTAGTTTCAATAGCTTCCATTGTGAAAGATTGCGTAATAATAAATTGCAAAATTACCTAATTAAAGTAAAATGACGTAGGTAAGTAGGTAGGTATATCCAACAGTTTAGGCACCTACCTATATAGGTATGAAAGTTTATTTCAAGTCGACAGACAAGGCTCATAGAATGCAATTATATGCGTAGTAATAGTACAAATAGTAAGTACGTATTGCGGTTATTAGTACACCATATGATTTCGTATAATAAGATACGAATCGGTACCTATAAAATCTAAGTCCTAAAAATATGGAGGAGCGGCGGCGGTATTGAATACCTAACTACTTTTTATCACGATTGGCGTGGTAAAAATGGCGGGAGTACGAAATATCGTATTTATATAGTCTAAAACCTATTTATGAGGTATAAGACTTGCGTATTATGAGGTATATACCTATTTAGAGGCATAAAACCTATAGAAAGCGGGAAATTATACGTGATTTGATATGAAATTAAATTACTGTAATGGCTGACTCAAAATGAATCCGCTCGAAGGCGTACCAGAAAAATGGTGGGTTTTTGCGTACAAATATCAATATGGAAAACGAGGAGCCTCCTAGGATAAAGGTAAGGACTTACCAGGAACTCCTATGGCAATCCACTGCACACAGCAACTATCACCACTATCTCACATCAAATCACAAGTCACTGAGTTTCACTGAGTTCAATTTACAAATCAACGCCTCCCGGTCGGCAGCGGTTGCGTACTGTTTATTTATAAATCACAAAGTTTGATGTTTCCCGTTCGGTAGCGGATCTCGTACTGCCTTTTTGCGGCGTTGCGGGGCGCGCGCCTTACGTTTTGTGATGCGTCGCCGAAGTATGTAGAATATTCCCGAAGCTCTTGTCTCGCTTACACATATGAGGTGGGAAAAGGAGAGGAATCGGGAAGTAGAGGCTCGTCATTGATACTCAATATGAGTAGGTTTTACTATAGATATTATTATAGGTATTTTGGCCTAAACACCCCCGATCATCTATTTTACGTCCTTAGTGGATGAATTTCGGAAGAACCCTATAATTCATTAAAATACAAGTTCTAATTTTAAAAGTTGTCTACAAGTACACTCGATATCAAGTGTCCATAGCTAACTGGCGTTTAATTGATCAAATTCCCGACAATTCGATGTCTAATAATTTTATTAAAATCCCACAAGAGATTATAATGTTTGAAATTGATAATAAACGCTTTATAGTCACATGACAGAGCTTAAATGACTGCATTAGACTTTGTAATGTTTTTTTTTTCATTTGTTCTAGATTCTATGTTAAGTCAATAGTCTTCCTAAAAGAAGATTTTAAAGAGATTTTTCCGGGACGGCAACGCGCGTTTGTTACCCTGCGTCTAGGCTACGGCGTAGCCTTTACCGTAGCCGCGGTTACCGTAGCCGCCGTTACCGTAGCCGCGGTTACCATAGCCGCGGTTACCGTAGCCGCTACGGTAACCACGTACCATCAGCAGGTCCGAATGCTTATTTATGGTATTTAAACCAATCATAAAACTATTATTTCAGACAAAAACGGTTAAAAAACATGATAAAACATAAGAATTTCCTTTTCTTTATAATTTATTTGTACTTAGATCACGCTATACTATTGTATTGTAGCTTTAACAACTTGAAGTTCATTAAACTTATGAAATTGCATGTAAAGTTTCAGAGTCAAAACTTGTAGACGATTGAATTCGCGTGTCTACTTCGCGTGACCTTTGATTTTATTTACAATATGATTATTATAGTTTCATGTAAACCTTAGAACTTACTTTCCTCGTATGACTGCATTCGTTATGTTTAAAGGTGAAAATAATCATAATTATTTGAAATTGTGAGATTAGAATCTTTTTTAGATTGGTTTCTAGTTTTGACTGCAATATAATAATTCAATTCTTATTTATGGTAATATAATAATGCAGACTGTCTTTGACCTCCATAAGTGCCCTGCTAGGGCCTAAATTGAATAAATGGCTTTGACTTTGACTTTGATAAGGTCCTCCCCACGGTTTTTCTTGCATTCCCGAGGAATCTCAGTTTTTTTTTTGAATAAATTGTTGGTCATTTTATTTTAGTCATCGATTGTGTGATTTTTCCGAAACAGTTCAACGGAAAGAAGGTATTGATTACCTAAGATAAGATAGATTAGTAATTACTCAAGTATTTATTTCAAAAGCAATCTTCGTGGTAGCATAGATACATAATTAGCCGGCTAAGTGTATGGGGGGCAGGGGGGGGGGACAAAAGGGGTAGCGGGTCAGGTCCAGAGGCGCTGCCTACCCTTTGATACACCCGTTAGTTAGTTGTCGTTATAAGTTATTATAATAATTCAATTCTTATTTATGGTAATATAATAATGCAGACTGTCTTTGACCTCCATAAGTGCCCTGCTAGGGCCTAAATTGAATAAATGGCTTTGACTTTGACTTTGATAAGGTCCTCCCCACGGTTTTTCTTGCATTCCCGAGGAATCTCAGTTTTTTTTTTGAATAAATTGTTGGTCATTTTATTTTAGTCATCGATTGTGTGATTTTTCCGAAACAGTTCAACGGAAAGAAGGTATTGATTACCTAAGATAAGGTAGATTAGTAATTACTCAAGTATTTATTTCAAAAGCAATCTTCGTGGTAGCATAGATACATAATTAGCCGGCTAAGTGTATGGGGGGCAGGGGGGGGGGGACAAAAGGGGTAGCGGGTCAGGTCCAGAGGCGCTGCCTACCCTTTGATACACCCGTTAGTTAGTTGTCGTTATAAGTTATTAGGATAGAACGACCTTATTCTAAATGTACTCTATTGTCACAAATTCCTAGACTAGTATCCGCTCCATGGTTTCATCTGTGTTCCCGAAGTATCTTATATTTTCAAGGGATAATATATCATAATCTAAAATATTTTCTATGTGCAAAATTTCATATAAATCCGTTGAGTGCTTTTTGAGTGAAGGAATAACAAACATTCATCCTCAAACTCGCGTTGATAATATTAGTAAATTAGTAGGACTCTACGGTTTTAAACTACCTAATATACTACGTGAATAAACCCAAATGGTATTCTAACGATTCTTTACACAAGTATAACATGACTTTGCAAACATTATCCATTGTGGATGCAACAGGTAAAGCAAGACAGCTTTACAAGATTGATCACATTCAACACTTTATAAAGCAACTTAAGAGCAGGCATCCCGCTATACTTTTCATACAAAAACTCTGTACTTATTATGGCGTTGTTAAACATTAATCATTAGCGGCCTTACTCATAAACGCTATTTAACTAAATCTACTGAATAAGGTCAAATAAATAACGTCACCTTGCTGTCATTGTCAAACAATGTGACGTTATTTAGGTGACCACTTAATCAGCTTATTAGGGCGCGGACTGACTACGATTTTGACAGGACTCGTTCTTCACTGGAATAGGGTTGAAAATGGTAAATCATAAATGTGTCGACTCTATGAAATGGACTGTTATTTACGGGTTTTCTTTAGATTATACAGAATATACGCATTAAATTGAATAAGTGTAATATAATTCTGTATCTTATATATTCTTAAAAATAAAATTGTTGTCATCGCTGAAAATACGGAGAATTTCGACGCGAAAGATTTTTTTAGACGTAACTTACGATTTTTTTATTGGGAATATCAAAGCACTTTTTAATATTCTATTCGGTTAACATTTTTCTCAAAACCCTCTTCTATCCACAGTATTTTTTTGTGTTAGTTATTTCATTGCGTTGCGTCATACTCGACTCTCAAAGAAACCCATTTTTGAGATTTGAGCTTAGACCCGGCCTTAAATAACATTTTATGAGTAAGGGGGTAGATGTTTTAAGCAAATATGTATCTTGTGCACTGTAAAAATAATTAAATAAATTCAGTAAAAGCCTCCGAAAAACAGCGTTTTTGCCCAAATTTTACGTAAACTTTGGCCATATCTAATGTACCTATAAATTGTAAAAAGTAAATAAAACATTTTGATCTGACATTGCAAATATATTGGAGATTCAAAGTAACAAACTTTTTTTTCACAAACTTGTAAGATTTTTTCACAAGAAGTATACTCCTGGAACAAGTTTTATGATATGCGCAATCATGAATGATGACCTAGCGAAGCGGCCGCGAGTGATCAGTGGAATTTACCGACTGATAACCGACAGCTCTGATGCTGTCTCTCTTTTTTCGCAGTCAAACATTACGTTGGATGAAAGTACAAACTTTTAGGCTATGCGTGCGTTGAAGTTAAGTTGGCCATGAAAGGCCCTCTTAACAACACCTCAGACACTTTATTATAGGATATTATCTCCAGTAATAAAGTGCATAAGTACATGTGTATATGCTACTAGGTAGGTAGGTATCTACAAAAGTGTATATTTCTAGATCTCTTTTCTTTTGTGATGCTCAGGAGATTGAGGGTAGACGTACGTAGAAGTTACGTAATTCACGTACTTTTATCTGATTTCTGAACTTGTATATTTCGATACTCAATTATTTATAGAAATTCACTGCATCATTCATCAGCATAACAACACTACTATAGGAATGTATTATTTAATTGAAAATGAGTGAGATACCCTTCCTCAGAGATTTACAATATCACTTCTCTTATCCGACAAGATATTCCAAACCAACTCGAGCACGGAAATAGCTTTTGAATCCTTAGCGAACCATCGAGGGGTCAGTCAGTTGCACGTTATCTATTATTCAATCAAAACGTGTAATGGTATCTTCATATTAAAACTAAAGTATACAGCGACAATTTCTTTCTCGTTCTTTGTTAACAGAGGAATGTGTCGTGCAGTGCAGATGAGATTCTTATTTGGTCAGTTGCACGTAATTTATTATTCAATCAAAACGTGTAATGGTATCTTCATATTAAAACTAAAGTATACAGCGACAATTTCTTTCTCGTTCTTTGTTAACAGAGGAATGTGTCGTGCAGTGCAGATGAGATTCTTATTTGGTCAGTTGCACGTAATTTATTATTCAATCAAAACGTGTAATGGTATCTTCATATTAAAACTAAAGTATACAGCGACAATTTCTTTCTCGTTCTTTGTTAACAGAGGAATGTGTCGTGCAGTGCAGATGAGATTCTTATTTGACTAGCTCTGCAAATTTTCATCTCAAGAAAATATAATTTTTCTTCACGTCAACACACTTTCATTTATAAACGCATTTAAGGATTGTTGATAAAAAGTCTAACAAAAAACTACTATCAGAATAAAAATATGTAGTAGGTATCTGAAAAAGATTACGAATTAACGATTGAATAACGACAAATAAAAATAAAGTAGGTATCTTCAAGAGTGGAACTGGTTTTTTTTTTGTATTTTTTTGTGTATTGCATTGTTTTTACATCGTTTTTAACCGCTGAGAGGAAACTGTAATAGCGAGCTCATTCAATTTCCTAATGATCCGCAAAAGGAACGTCCGACTGAATCGTCTTCCAAAGAACCCGTAGGAACATTAAAATGCATGAATGTTATCACAAACGATTACGTGTCAGCTGCGAGCTGTCTGCGCATATGATATAACCTTTACGTACCGGAACGGAGCATATCTTTAATATACATCTGAGTATCATGGATGAATAATGGAAATTTTCCATATTATATGTGAGATTAGATTGTGTTTTTTATTTTTACAAGGTTTGTATAAAAATATCATTTCACAGTCGCCTATGTTATATGTTATTTCCAGACATGTTTTAGGATAAATGTTAACTTGGAACATTATTATATATATGTGTGTCAAATGTTTGCCATTTATGGGTGATGAGATGAAGTAACAAAAATCCAAAATGAGCTCAACGCGAATCCTGTACATCAATCATCCCCAAACAAACTTTAATTTCAGTGAGATTTTAATCAGTGTTAAATAGATATTGTTGAATTAATAACAGAAGTCCAAACAAACAAGTCTTAGCCCCTTTGGGCCGAGTTCAAAATAATTTGTAATAAAACAGGACAATAAAACATAACTTTCAACAAACTTCGCGAAAGGACGAAAGGTGGAATAAAAGCAATTATTCAAAATGAACAACCCTTATAAAGCCTCTCCTTTCGCCACGGGTAATTGTGAATTATTCTAGATTAAATATTGTTGTCATTTGGTAATTTGTAATAGTTTTTACATGGACGAAAAATGATTTTGAATAGTCTGTAGAGTATTTCTGTGGGTAGAACGGAGATAAATAATAATTATTGAGAATACAATCTGTGCTAGTGAGTTCGAATGCCTTTGTGATGGTAGCAGGTTCGAATCCTACGATAAACATGAGCTTTCGGTGAAATAAAACATAGTGAGGAAACCATTGCATAGCATAAACATTTTTTTCTCAAGTTGAACAACACTAAAGCGATGATTGTTGAGTTTGTAGAGGCGTGGTAGAGGCACCCACCTCGTACTCTGAATCATATGTACATTTGAGAATATAATAATAAACTGAATTAACAATTTGCTACGACTTAAACCTTATAAAAACACGTGGCAACTTGTCGCAACGTCACGCGACACTAATCAGTTATGGTTTTCTTTGAAATTTCATTACACATGCTTCACATACACGCTGTACATGTGCGATAGATGTCGCCGTGACGTTATCTTTCAGGGTCGCAATTCGTCGTTTTTAGTTAATTTGTTTAAATTAATTCTAAAGTACTTACTTTATATTATATAGTTGTAATAAAAGTAGAATAAAACCTCTAAAATACTGTTCCATAAAAGCAGAGGGGAGAGACCGAAAAATATAATAATAATTTATAGAAGTTAAGGATTGCGCAAACCTAAAAATATTATACTAAGCCGCCGATCCCACAGAGAGAGTTCTAGAGTTCCGAGTTCTGCATTCCATGTTGACTATTGTGCACACAGCAATCAGTCTAGAGTTCTTCAATATTGGCTACTGATCGCACATCATACACTTTTTTTTACTTTCAAAGGCCTCACATAGCTTACAGTCAACGCGGAATGCAAAACTCGAAACGCAGAACTTTAGAACTCTTCTCTGTGGGATCGGCCTTAAATCCTCTTTATGACTTCACCTCACGATGCCAGGCGGATAGCCTATTTATGCTATGGCGAGGAATATAAGTAACTTTTTAGTTCGGGAACACGGGTGAAATCGCAAGGGACTGCTTGCTAGTAATTAACGGTTTATATTTGTAGAATTTTTAAATCAAGCCTTATTTGGAGGAAATGAGAAATTAGTTCGCACATTATTTCGGCAACAAGTGTCACACAAAAAAAATGACACTAGCTGTCCCCCGCGGTTTCACCCGCGTTCCCGGGATGAAAGTAGCCTATAATACTCTGGGATGTACCTTCCTGTTAGTGAAAGAATTTTTCGAATATAACTGGTAGGTCCAGAGATTAGCCCGTTTAAACAAACAAACAAAAATTCTCTTCCAGTTTATTATATTAGCATAGATAGATATATTAGTATTAATATAGATATTTTGCAAATATTACTTTAACACGGATGAAATCGCGGATAAATACCTAGCTTAAAACTGTTCGCATCAGCTTATGTAGATGGGGAAAAGATCGCACAATCGACCTTTTTCTTTAAAATGTTAAGATGACAAAGGGTTTAGGGCCACTTGATGGTAAGGAGTTCGGCGTTAATGCGATGGACCCTTCTCAAGAGTTCAGTTCTTAGAAACAGGAGACTTAACTTTACCGTTGAAATTGTATGTACCAAGCGTTTAATATTGAATGTTTTATTCATGTAGGTCTATGTCTATACACTCAAGCTTGATAAAAGAGATCAATGTTTAGGGGCTTTACGCAATTATGATCATGCAATCGAGCAAGGTTAGCATTTGAATGAAAACATTAAAAATAAAACACGATTTTGAAGTTGGTCCCAATTCCATACCCTTCAGAAATATTCATTCACAAATTATTACACAAGCTAAATGCCATTTTTTTACCACTAAGGTGGCAAACATGCATACGGCCCGCCTGATGGTAAGCAGTTACCGTAGCCTATGGACGCTTGCAACACCAGGGGAATCAATCGCGCGTTGCCGACCCTGAAGAAATCTCTTCACGCCCTTTTTGAAGAACCCCATGCTGTACTCCATTGGGAAAACCACGGCGGGGAGTTCATTCCACAATCTGAGCATCCACGGAAGAAAGCTCCTTTGAGCCCGCACAGTTCGAAACAATTCTGGTTTCAATGTGTGAGAATGGACTCCCCGTCGATCGCGGGAGTTGCGATGGTAGACGGTAGCAGTGGGCAACAAGTCGAACAATTATATATTTCGTGTTTTTACATTTCAGTCATATCCAAATAGATCATAAAAGTAATACCTATCTACTACTTACACACATATTTTCTTGTGATAAAGATAAAAAATTGTAAGGTCTAAGGATAAAAAGCAGTTTCTTTTCACTCCGAGAACATTATTTTCAATTTACTTTAATCTGTTGTGGCTCGGTCGACCTCGACGGTTTATAAGTAATTTATCCGCAAAACGCCACAATAATACGGCGTTATTGCTCTAGCCAGCCGTTTATTTACAGCTTTGAATGATTAATAAATTGAAATTGCGAGAAGCCTTCCTGACCGCTTAGATACAATATTGTTATAAATGTTAGAACGGAAATCTTTTTAGGTGGTTAATGGTTATGCTTTTATAAAGAACTCCAAATATACCAACCGAGGAATGAGGACTTTTTCTGGGTATCTGGTGTTTTCACGGGACAAAACACATCCTACGTTTTACACGAGGGTACAATCTATCTATGAGCCAAATTTCAAGCATTAACAAAGTGATTTACAAATACCTACAATGACGAGCAATATAAAAAATCCACTATAGTTATCATGAAATATTTCCGAAACTACGCAAGATAGCTTCTTGAATTGAAAAGGATCATTCAACCGTATTTAATTATTTTTTCAATACACTCGCTCGCAAGTATGTTGAAAAACATCTTATGACACGCGTGTGCACTGATTATTACACTCTCGGCTCCCTTATTGCGTTCGCCTGCGGCTCTCGCGCTGGAGTGGTAATAACCAACTTTGCACACATGTATCATAATGTATTATTAAAGCATTAAAAAACAGTAAATTGAAACATAATAAAATTATAATTTTGTGTGTTAAAGAAGGAAAAACGAAATAGGGCTTTAAAGTGGGTTTACGAAATTGACACAATTTTTTTAAATCAATGTTTCCCAAGCACAATGTCTTATGTATTGTTGTAAAGTATTCAACAATATATAAGATTCTTGCATACACCACATTTTCAACCCACTACCTAATCCAAAATTATGAAACGTGTCTTTTTCTTTTTAATTTTTTCTATCCATGACATCCTACAGGCCAGTATGTAATCTGCTTCCTTCGATTATTTTTGACGGTTTCAAATACCTTATTAAGATTTTGCAATATAATTCTGTTTTCAAAATTTTTTTTTACTTGATGAGACTAACTTGTGTGGTTTAGGAGATATTTACATTTCTTTAGGCACTTTGGAAGTATTTTTTTTGAAATCTGTAAATCAATAATGAAAGGATAGTCTCCTAAGACCATATTCGCGTGGCTTTAACCCTTAAGGTAGCTGCCCTTATGACCCGTCTAAAATGTGCACCTTGTATTGCTGGTCAGTGTAGATACAAAATTTCGCAAAAATTTGAATATGTATTTTAAATTCTTGGACGGATAAATTTAAAACGGTCTAGATAGCTATTGAAAATCTTAAAATCCCAGTAATCCTAGATTTCATTGCCCCAGCACGGAGTAAACCTACGCTACCCCTAATAGAAATTTCTTTTTACAATTTAAATAATATCGCTGGTAGTACCTAATGTTAGGTAACATGAAAAACTAATAGCGTATTTCAAGGCTCTAACGTGCATTTTCCAATGAAAAATCACCATAATAGGTGGAGGATAAAACGATAACCATAGCTACATAAAAGTACGTAGGTACAGTCGTGGACATAATTATGTACCTACACAAAGTGAAATTTAAAAGCATTTTTCTCGCATATTATAGATCCAAATTTTGAAAGAAGATCATAATAGTATATGTTCAAAGATGCCTGCATAATATCTCGAAATTTCAATCAATAATTTAAGAGAAAATCGTTGTTGAACTTCACTAAGTGTAAACATATTTATGTCCTCGACTGTACAAGTTTCTAGATAGTACTAACATAACTTACATACCTAACAAAGTGTTTAAACCTTTAATAAGCCAAGTTTTGGGGACAATACGGAAATATCAAAGTCTTGGTAATCTGTACCGAATCCAGTGTACGACTTTAAGAAAGACGTTACGGGACTTGAATATATTCTTAGCCAATTTCAGACAAAGCTGTTTTAAATCCGCTCAAGATCGATTTTATTCGATCTGATGGTAGCCCAAATCCGTAAAAAAGATTTTATACAGCTAAGTTAGAGCTTTTGAAAAACTTTATTTCGCTGCACTTTTATTTCGCAAAGAAACTTGCATTCAAAGTGTTCACTGGGGGATTCCTTTTATGTATCTTTTTGGAACAGTTGGAAACATTAATAAAATTATTATTATTGTTTTGTCTAATGGACTCTTGATTCGCTGTCCATTTTCTCTCACATACACTAGTCCGTTTTTTACTTTAATGGATAGGTCCATTAAAGGAAAAAAATGGATCGTGCTTTTAAGGGTTTTTTTTTGCTTCTACTTTCAACAATAAGTGATAATTGATCCCCCTGGCTAAGTATGAATAAGCATAATTGTATAAGTATTTGGAAAAAAAGCTTAAAAAATTTGGTAAAATTAAAAGATCTTCCAAAAAAAAAGCCTTGCTGAGTTTCTTGCCGGAGTCTTCTCAGTTTAAGTGTATTCCGAACCGGTGGTAAATTCAACTATATGTACCAATTTAGGGCGGCCGCATACTATAAGAAATTTTCTGTTCGAAAATTTCGGACGCCCGCCGGAACCACTCCGCACACCTATCAGAAATTTCGTTTCGGCCAGTTTGAGCTTAGTTTGCTGACTGGCCGTCAGGATAGCTGGTATAATCTTTTATGCTCCGTGACTTTTTATTCGTCTTAGAAACGCAACCCACTTAATGTACCCAATAAATAGGTACTAATCATACATAAAAAAATGTTTTTGATCATTTGCAATAGAAAAAAAAACATTTGTATTATGAAAAATCGAGTTAATAATTAAAGTTTACGTATAAAATGGTAGAAAATACCAACCCAAGTAGACTGCGCTTGGGGTGTTCAAAACTACGTCATGCGTCATAATGTTGTCTTTAAATTAAGTATACAAATGTACAAAATAAAAAAAAACATTTAAAAATCATCATCTTATCTCGCCGTACAGAACGAACGCGTGCATACCACACGGCGTCCACTCGACAACTGATGCGAATTTCGGATAGATGTGCGGGGTCTAGTACAAAATGTATGGAGAGCGCGCCATCCGACATTCTGATCAGAAAAAATTCGGACGTCCGATGGTTTCCATCCGGTACTCATCCGAAGCGGACGTCAGACACGTCAGAATTCGGATAGTATGCGGTCTAGAACAAAATGTATGGGGAAAGTTCATTCCGGCGGGCGTCCGAAAATTTCTGACAGAAAATTTCTTATAGTATGCGGCCGGTCTAAACGTTCATAAGTGCCTTACTAGGGCCTAAACTGAATAAATGACTTTTTGATTCTGTCCCAGGATATTTATTTATTTATTTAATAAATAAGTATTCGTAAGCACCTAAAATTGGACATTTCGCGAAATGGACATTCTGACTTCGACTCTGAGCGTTACATACAATAGCAGTCTTTGAACGTTACTTTTATAGCATTGTGAGCAAAATCCGTATTTTTTAATTATACGTAAAGCTGACTTTTATTGAACACTTTACAGCGAGGTAACCCATTTCATGGATTATTCAAGGATGAGCGAAATGGATGCCGGACGCCATTTTTGTTATTTCACGGAATCAAGTATGTGATGACAGAGTATATGATGGAATTAACTTGTAAAAAGAGGCGCATGGGTCGAATATAACTGAAAGCCTGATAATTTACTTTAAAATTTATTTCTTTTTATTGTTACAAACATACACTCGTATAGCCATTTACACGAAAACGCTTTACCTTTTTATTAATTTTCATAATACGGGTGGGTTGCAATATGAAACAAGTATTTAATAAAAAAAAATATTATCTGTACTTACATTATCATCTAATAAACTAATGTATACCAAATTTCAGCTCAATCGGACTCTGGGAAGTGAGTTAAATTTAACTTGCAAGATTCGACTACAGACACCGGACAGGTGAAACTAAATAAAAGCTTGTGCTACGTATAAGAAAATAAAACTGCTATATATAACTATAATTTATATATGAGACATTGAAACAATAAACTAGAATCCTAACTTAATATTATTAAATGCGAGAGTGTTTGTTTGTTTGTTACGCCTTCACGCCTCTACTACTCAACGAATAAACATGCCTAATATAACCTATGATATGGAGAAGGACATGGACTATTTTTTACCGGGAACGCGGGTGAAACCGCGGGGGACAGCTAGTTTAAATATTTTGAATGGTTACAAAAAAGTAGCATTTACTTATAAGGCGATATATTTTCATAAAATTCAAATTCAAATTCAAAATCATTTATTCAAGTAGACCTTCGAAGGCGCTTATGAAAAGTCTGACATGAATACTCTAATACCGGTTCGGAAGGTTGGAATTGCTGAGAAGAGCCGGCAATAAACTCAGCAATTACTCTTTTCAAAACAAGCTTAGATTCATTACATAATATTTACACTCTAATCGCACTGACAACAATTGCGTGCATCCCACTGAAAAGGTTACCTATTTCTAAAACTGAGATATTGGTATGCGTATTATATTGGTATTACACAACTCATTATCTCGATTCATAATATAACCCTGTTTTCTTCGGTATGTTTTCTACTGGATGAGGAAATGTATGATATTCTTGATGGATTTTGCAATCCAATTTCAAACTTTATCATTGTTTAAAGGAAGTACATACGCCCTGAGTAAAAAAGTATCTTAAGGATAAGTTCATTCTTATTCAGTTAAGGTTTGACTTGCAGCGGGTTCTGTTATGTGAACCAACAATAAATACGTGACTCTTTTAAAATGTTTATGAGGAAAAAGCCTTATCGATGAGGGTAAGTTTAATATGGTTTTTTATAAACTAAGCAATACGTTAGGGTCCGGGGACGTTAACATAAAATAATTGACTGTATTTAACTAACACATCCTGGATTCGTAAAGCGCGAGATTGCGGCTCGCGGCATTACCTTTACCTGTTTGGAGCACCAGTAGGGCTCCGCGAAGTGGGAGTGGTAGTGTCGGTTCGTAGACGGTCAGACCAGAATGATTCTTACTTTATACACTGTGAAATGTCAAAGACACATCGAACAATTAATCCAAAGAAGCACAATGGCATTATTTTTTTTTTATTTTTTTTATGTCAAAATGTTGACAAACAGGCAGACGGTCCACCTGATGGTAAGTGGTCACCGCCGCCTATGGACATTTGCAATACCAGAGGGATTGCCGATGTGTTGCCGACCTTGAAGAGCTCTTTTTACGCCCCTTTCATTTATCGTAGTGCTGAGGGAAAACCGTAAATTTTGTTTCAAATCTATTCCGCAAATTCCTCAGTATCGACAATGCGTTCTGATTGGCTAAGAAAAGAACACACTAAACATTTAGATGCAATGATTGGCCAGTACTGTTATAAATCAGTGCAAGATCATTTACTAGTTGCGGAATTCGATTGCTCGGTATTACTACCCTAAATCGACTTTTTCTCGATGTAGTGACAGAAATGACGTTATCTTTGCAATAATTCACTCAATTAAATTCAAACCATTTATGAATCGCTCAAACTGTGGCAGTACAACAAATGGGTTGGCAAACTCCGGTGAATGTCGCGAGAAGTTCAAGGGATACGGGGAGAAAACACATTAAAGTTGTTTTAAATGTTATCGAAACTCAAGAGTTCGCGACGTCAAGATTCGTCGGCAGAGACGAAAGACGTCTTTAAAGAAAATTGTGATAGATACAGATAAGGAGAGTGCAGGAAATCAGGGTTCCTTTTCCTTACATAGAGTTAGAATATTATCTTAGTCTATGTGTACGTATGTATTCGTAGGAGAACGAAAACGACGGACATAGCTCGTAGAGTTAGTACTCTGAAGTGGCAATGGGCAGGCCACATCGCTCGAAGAGCCGATAACCGCTGGGGAAGAAAGGGTCTCGAGTGGCGACCACGTACCTACTGGAAAGTGCTGAGCGGGACGACCTCCCGCCAGATGGACTGACGACCTGGTAAGTGTCGCTGGGCGCCACTGGATGCAAGCGGCCCAAAACCGTTCGAAGTGGAAGTCAATGGGGGAGGCCTATGTTCAGCAGTGGACATCCAAAGGCTGATTGATGATGATGTGTACGTACGTGTTCATTTTAAAACAAACGGTAAAATCAATTTTACCGTGCCGAAATAATTACTGTACCAAAAATTTGAATTCCATGCTCAGTTTAAGGCGTCGTCCTAATTGGCGGCGATCGTACGAGCAAACGATGAGATTTCGTCGCACGACGAGAAACGCTTTAGAGTATCCTAATTGAAGCTCGCAAGTCATCGCGCGAGCACAGGAACATCAGCACGACCGTGCGACGAAATCGCATCGTTTGCTCGAACGATCGCCGCCAATTAGGACGACGCCTTAGGCTCACTTTGCGACACATTCTCCCTTATTACAAAAGGTGTCAGTCGAGTCTTATAAAACCCAGGTATTATTATAGCCCCAGCTCTTTTTGTTTTATGACATTAGACAGAGACGGATATATTTAAACCTAGATACCCATTTTAATACAGCCTGAAAGCAAGTGAAGATGCCAGCATGATCAAAAGCATTGCTGATATTTATCGACGCCTTTCAAAAAAAAACAACATAATGTATAATAGAAATAATGAAACACGAATTTCCATCAAATTACAAAAAGCATACTCGAGCGTACACATTTAAAATTATGCCAAAGATTTTTTCCGCCGTAGTAAGAACCAATTAGGTATTCAAAGCGGATTTAATAATGTAAAATAGAAAATGGGAAAATTAATTTCCACTCCGCTTTGTCCCAGCGGATGTTTGCCTTTTCATTTTGTAAATTACGGGTCATTTGATATTTAAGGCGTTGTACAGTAATGATTTTATCTGAATGTGAATTGTGTAATGAAATAGCCAAAATGCAGCGGTTTTACTAGCAGAGAGAATTTACTACTAATAAGTGTGCAATGCTTATGAAGCGCTCGTGGTGTAGCATGATTAGCCGTTCTTAATCGATCGGCTAAGTTAAGCTACCAACGTCGTGGCCGGTACCTGGATGGGTGTCCGCCTAGTGGTATTTCAAATCGAGCGTTTCCGTGCTTCGGAAGGCACGTAAAGCCGTTGGTCCCGATTATCACTCATTAAGCTAGTTGGATGCCTCCTAGGCGGCTTGGAAAATTCCAACAGTAGGTTGACCACTAGCCTACCTCCACCGATCCGCAGTGTGCACGCGTGGTGGAGTATTGCCCATTCCCTTTTACCCTCGTTTGTGAAAGGAGGCCTTTGCTCAGCAGTGTCTATAATGTCCATAGGCTGATGATGATGATGATGATGATGACGTGTGCAATATAAGCTATTGTACTACTTACCTACTAGTAAGTAATGGCGAACACCGAAGGGTCTTATAATATTTATAATCTTATTTCATGAATATTAAGAGTCCTTTAATCTCCATTATAAAGTACTCCAATCCATAATAATTAAGCTTTCAAAACTACATCAATATTATTAAGCGTTTATACAACTGTAATAATTTTATTAATAAATGACAAAACAAGGTTCAATAAAATTTTTTGCTTCCTGGTAACTTTTAATACCTGTTCCAGACTATCATGATGCTCTATTGTGAAATTGTAAATGTAATTAATTGGTTCAATTAAGGAACTTGAAATTCGATAGCAATGCTCAATTAAGTAAAACACTTGAATTGCGTCGGCGTCACAGCTTTGTAGAATTCCACTGCAGAATCTGAGATGAAATCATCTAATCGTCGATTTATTTATCCATGTTTCTTGCCTACAAATAGGTTAGTTATGTATTTTTTTATATCTACCACTCATTCGTCCGTGCATCACCCGTCGCTTCAGCTGAAAATCAGCGCTTTAGTTATCTGCGGCACATGCCTTTTAGACCCAGCAGTACTATGTACCAATTTTTTTCTGTATTGTATAATGTTTTATTTATTCTAGTAATTATCAACATAATAATGCAGTAAACGAATTGTTATGTTGTGTAATGTACTACTTTGTTGTGTAATGTACTATACTTTGTTGTGTAATGTACTACTTTTTTGTGTAATGTACTACTTTGTTGTGTAATGTACTACTTTGTTGTGTAATATACTGTACTTTGTTGTGTAATGTACTATACTTTGTTGTGTAATGTACTATACTTTGTTGTGTAATGTACTAATACTTTGTTGTGTACTACTTTGTTGTGTAATGTACTACTTTGTCTAATAAATGTATCTTTATTATTTTTGTAACTATATTTTTTTACGCTAGGGGGATTGACTTAGTGAGTGATTGTACGGCATACTTTTAACCTACGCCGTAGGATAAACCTTTCCTACTATAATCCTATCTTATTAATATAAGTGTGAGTTTGTTTGTTTGTCACCTCTTGACGCCTCAACGGAAAAACCAATCATGATAAAATTTGGCACACAGGTTGATCATAACCTGGAATAATATATAGGATTACTTTTTATCACAGGAAAATTATGGATCCTTTGAAAAAGCGGTAGAAACTGGCAAACATAAATATTTTATAATTTTCAAGTACTTGGTTTGTATACAAAATACCCTCATAATTTCACACCGCCAAGTAAATGCTTTCATTTAAATATATCCGTCTCAAAGCAAAATGCTAGCAAACACAAAAGGCACAGATTTATCAAAGACGATGAAATTATATTTGTAGCTAGCTTCCATTTTGCGGTTTTACCTACGTTCCCGGGATAAAACGATTCGGAATATAAACAATCTCTTTAAAATAATCACATCGATTTAAAACGTAAGAGTTACGTGAAAGAAAGACAAACCAACAAAAAAAAAATGATTTTATAATATTTGTAGAGACTTAGAGCCGGTTAGAGTGATTTTCATTTGCAGGGTGTTCATTTGCAGGTTGTTACTTTTGTTGAAATAGGTACCTTCTAGAATTAAAACTGAAAGCTTTTGGGATTCATTTTAATGTTAAGAAAAATTAAATATTGGAATACAGTTTTGAAGTTATTTATAAGAAAACGTACCGAATAAGTATATATAAAGAGTAGGGGAAAGTCCTACAGTACCGGCCGGCATCCAGTACCGGCCGGCATCCAGTACCGGCCAGTTGAAGTTTTCAAAAATCTATAACATGTAGCGCTGATATGGTAGTAATATGTTCTTAGAAGTCTAAACCCCAAAGGGTGGCGACCTATCGCGACGTGTTTATTAACAGTGTGCAGATTTGTGTTGTACGTGAGGAATGCACAATACACAAGTAAAGTTCCGTGGTTGATTTCAGAAGTTTATAGAATGAATTCGAGAGAGGTTAAACCTGGTATGTATTGATCATTCATATACCTACTGTAAAATATATTTTAATTCACAATTTATTCGTAATATTTTTCCAGGATCGAACATAAAAAAAAATTCGCTTCCTACAGTACCGTCCATAAAATTGTCCTCCAGTACCGTCCATTGTTCAATTTCACTTTTGAGTTTTTTTTCTTCTTATAGGTACTAAAAGATGCCAAACGATAAAAATGATGGTGAGATGCAGAAATAGAAAGGCGCTTGGGATCCTACCAATATCAGAAGAGTCCACCCCACTAACCGATCCTGGAAGAGACAATTTGTTCTTTGAGCCTTGAATCTCATGAAGAGGATTGGATTAAATGTGGAAACTGCAAGAATTGGGTCCGTGAGGTTTGTGTAAATATATCAGAGCTGTCTAACCAATATATTTGTAGTTATTCTCTGGTATAACAGCTCATATTTTTGCTGGCCGGTACTGGAGGCCAATTTTATTCATGTTGATTTTTCATAGTCTTCACATTTTATCAATAAACTTGATTATTTGTAAATATATCAATGTTTTATTATTTTTATTTATAGCACATGAGTTCTTTAATACATTTCAAATGATATTTAACATAAAACCCACGAGATTTTTATTTAATCTTGGGTGACGGTACTGTAGGAATCTCCCCTACGTTGTTATACTGTGCAGATTAAAAGAGATACAGAGGATTTACATCAGTGAAAAATAGCTAAGGTACTAAGTTAATTGATATTTCCTTACAAATAATTACATTCGGAATTTGGGAAAAGACGAATAAAAAGAAAGATGGTCCGGCTGGACATCATGGTCTTGTTACAAGTACGCACATTAAATCCCGAATTCCATATGTGGAAAATGTTAAGTTTAGCTTTTGTCTAGACTAGACCTACAGATAAATTAGTAAGCTAAAGGGTTAGGCGTTACGTCATAATTAAAAAAGTCAGAAATATAAAGTATTCCAAATAAAAATCGCTAATAGATAGAATTAAAATCTCAATTTTATTCTCCATCGCACATTCCTTTTTGTGGAAATTCTTATTTGACGTCTACTTTTCGTTTCTGCTAAGATGATTCCATTTTATTTCGATTTGCGTGAATGAAAAACCGTGTAGTTCACACCGAAGTTTCATGATCAATCGCAATGAAATCTACTCACGTTATTTATTCTCAGTAGCTTTTGTTCAGGTGCATAGATTTCTAAATGGCTAGTTAAGCGGTAAGCTTAATTTGACTTTAGAACAGTTTTTGTATAGACTTATCAGAGAAATAGCGTATCCGAAGTTTATCTAGCTATTGAAAAACGGGCCTTAACCTATTTAAAATAAAATGCAAATAAATACGTAACAAGCGTCAAATTGAACAATGTAAATGACAACAAAAACATTGTCATGTTATTAAATAAGGGATGGGTACGAAACAACGTCAAATGTGATGGCACGCTCATAAATCAAGACAACATGTTTACTAGTAAAAACATCCTGCGGCATGTTTACACTCCATCTTTTTTTATACAACTCTGCGCATTTTTATGCAGGATCATAAGTGTTTTCTGTACTATCATTATTATTATAGTAATTTACATAGTTAAATTTGACACTTTCTGCGCGTCTGCGTAAGGTAAATGTATAAAAATTAAATTATTTCTATAAAAGAATTTTCAGTACTTAAAGATACCAACCATTTTTGTAGCATCGTCCAATTAAGTATTCGCATAGCAACGTTAAGAAATGTTACTACAACAATCTTAATAAGAATTTGATAAAAATGTTGCCTAAATATTATAATTTATAGCCTAATATTCGTTCGTTAATAATGTACGACTAAAATTCATGTTTGTAGAAAATGATAGTAGACGTAGGTAATTTTGACTAACCTCGATGTTTTCATCAAGTTACATTGATCGTGGTCATGAATAGACTAGAGCTGTAGGTACCTATCAGCTTCTTGATGAGTATGAGCTTCTTGCAATGGGTATGTATGAGCTGCTTTTACAATCACGGTACACCGTTTATCTGATCAATCACGGCGTGAACACTTCCTTATCACGGATTTCACACAGCAGATAATTATCAAAATATGATTTTTGAGGATAATGATGTAATGGAAACAGCGGGTATAATAGCGTCTCGATGCACGGATGTTGTTTGTAGAATACTACAAACAATGAATTGTAATAACAATGAATTGACTCCGCGAAAGCTTAAGACAATAGACTGGTCAGTATTTGTTAGTTTTCTGTAAACTGTTATATGCTAGGGACTCATCTGGTACAACCAGTACTTTGACGTCTTGAAAGATGACCTTTCAAGACCTTAGTTTTGGAAGAAAAATCTATAGATGAAGTTCGTCGGTGGTTTTCTTAGATCTGCTGAAATCTGAAATCTTTGGCGTGGAGGTTATCGTGCGGATATTTTGGACAGTATGTACAGGAACTGTTAAATATTAAATACAGGTTGTTGTTTTGGTCAGCGACGAGCGACTCAGGGTCGATAATATAACTGATACTGGTGCAAAAAAAAATATAAAAAAAATACTTTATTTTTTTTAAATAATAAAAAAAAAATTAAAATTTTGAAAATCATGTAATAAGCTGAAGTGTAGACATAATACTCAACGGGAGTACGAGGGAGTAAAGGGGTGTGGCGATGGCGGCTTGCGCATAGCTCTAGTCTGTGCACGTGCCTAGTATCCATACTTTGCAGTAATTTTATTTCAAATTGAATAAGGTGTTTCTCAACATATTTACAGTATTTAATGGAATTAAGTCCATTTTTGGGGAATATATATTTTGTACTACCGCTCCTGGGTCGCTTGTCGCCGACCAAAACAACACCCTGTATATTAAATTGTTACGGCTTGAATGATGAACATTATATTCATATGGCTTGAAATAGAGCGATGTTCTGTCGTAAAGGAATACTAGAGGGGTTGAGTTCATAATAGATAGTTTTAGCTTGTCGCCAAAGATAATAAAAAGAAACGTGAGTGACGCCCCTGGTGTTGCAAGCGTGCATAGGCTACTGTAACCGCTTACCATCAGGCGGGCCGTATGCTTGTTTGATACCTAAGTAGTATAAAAAAAAGACTTATAGCATTATAAGTCCGATTAACTTTATCTAAGATCGTTAATTATGTTCTTTTCCTAAAATTTTCTGTTCAAGCAATAGTTTTGATTTTCAGAAACTGGCGAAAAACCATTTATCAACAGGTCTTTTTTTTTTTTTTTTTTTTTATACTACTTAGTCGGGTAACAAGCATACGGCCCGCCTGATGGTAAGCGGTTACCGTAGCCATATGGACGCTTGCAACACACGAAGCATCGCTCACGCGTTACCGACCTTTCCCCCCTCCCCTATGAGCCCTGGCGACCTTACTCATGCGCAGGAACACAACTTTACACAACATAAAGTTATTTGTCTGCGGTATTCTGTAAGGTGGAGGTACTTCCCCAGTCGAGCTGCTCTTTGTACGAATAAACGCTATGCTCTACCTCTCTTAAAACCCTCTCTTAAGGTCTTAAGTTTTCTTTATAACAAAGAGTTGACAATAATACAAAAGGGTGTTACAACTATAAAAATAAAATACAGCTTTCATCAAGGCTCAAGCGTTATTTAGAGCCCATAAAACCAAGTAGTTTTAAAGTTACATTGTAAAGTATCACACAGTTGCTGCAAAATAAATTGCACATTCTAGTACTTTTTAGGATTCCGTACCGAAAGAGTGCCAACGGGCCCTATTAGTAAGCATATATCTATCAGTGGACACAAATGTATGTCCTGTGTGGGAATCGAACCCACGACCTGCGGCGCGTAAGGTGAAATCTTTACCAGGGTCTTAACCAACCGCGCTAACTGGCCCGTCGAAAAAGCTTGGCTCTACATAAGATCTGATAACTTTTTGACAATGCAAGCCATATGGTCTCGTCTTGGCAACATTTTTCAGTGAGCCAGTGACGAAATCGGGGTTTTTTGGATATCAATAAACTCTAAATTATAAGAGCTATGTTACTGGTAAGTTCACTATTGAAATCATATCCCGATAATTTTGTTTATCTGGTATAATCCAAACCGAAGTTATTTGATACATATACCCAGATATTTGATGATAATCTTAAGAATTAGAGAGGTAAAGCATAGAGTTATTTCGTTAAAATGGCAGCTCGACTGGGGAAGTACACCTTACAAACACAGCCAAATAACTTTATGTATTCCTGCGCGTGAGTAAGGTCGCCAGTGCTCATTGGTGAGGGGGGAAAGATCGGTAACGCGTGAGTAATGCCCCGTGTGTTGCAAGCCACCGTTAGGAGGGCCGTACAGTATTGTAGTACACACGGCTACAGATCAAGCTATACATTTCCAATATAAGCTGACCTCTCATTTTACGGAAATTCTATACAATGCGAGATCAGATTATACTGGAAATGTATAGCTTGATGTGTTGCCGTGTGTACCTACTATTGAATATTCTGTGGCCGTACGCTTATTTTAACGACTTACCTTTGTAACGTAGCTTTGTCTATAACGTATGTACTACATTGGGTAATTACTCACAGGACCCTAGGCTTTGACGCTTCTGGCAATTAGTTAATTTGATTACTTCCTCACGCTTAACCTAATTCTACAGAAGGCGTAGCGTGCTGATTCTCAAACACTCCACAGTGTTTCTCGTTATGTTGTTACTTTAGGCGACTATGTAAGAGCTTTCTAGAAACGACATAGTCGCTTCTTAATCACTTGGTGCCAGCATCCCGCCTGCATTCGCCTCTTAATCACTTGGTGCCAGCGTCCCGCTTGTAGAGTCTCTTTGAGTCCCTATAGGACGGCTCAGTAGCATTTAAATCCATGAAGGAGGCTGCTTAGCAGTTTCATTTTTTCATTGCTCTTTTACTTTGGTGCTGGCTGGTGGATGATGCTGCTTTATACTAATGTAAATAATATGTGTTTTTGTTTGCGATATAAGTAAAGTAATAGGTACCCAACTAATATGACTTACCGATGTACCTGCGCAGAAGATACATTTTCAAAGCGCGAGCAACGCTATTGGTCGGCAGCTGCCGCCATGTTAGCGCGCGCCGTGCGGAGGGGCGTGACTTGCGAGTGAGACGGAACTAACAGCTGCACAGTGTATTATGAACCTTATATGTAGTAGTGATCTAAGGTTGATTGTTTGTAAGTTTTAAGCATTCTTTCGTTAATCTTCGGGGCCATTCTTTTCTGTGCGAACGAAGATTCACGACGCGCCATATCAGTTGGGTACTACTGTAAGTAAGGAGTTAGATACCGACCTAAGCAAGTATTTAATATAGCTACTAAAACATAATCAGCTCTATAAGATTTACTTGATATATAAAATAAAATGTCACCTAAAGTATTAGTACGAACGCTCGCACAACAAGGTCTGACGCATTCTCGGTCACGTCCGCCCTTCAACGAAGCATCAATATTCTACCCTAACGCCTTGTATTTGAATTGAGACTGGTTTATTGCAATACCTTTGAGATAATCGACATGTTTAAATGGCAGGTTGTTTATCTCAATAGTTTCTGAACTTTCCTTAAAGTTGGTTCAAGGAAAAGGATATAGAAGCTTTAGGCGCTGTCAGATTAATCTTAACCCTCGTTATGTGGAATCCGATTATCACTTCTACGGAAGTATCTTCAAAAAGTTTAAGGAAAAGGTATATAGGTCAGGAATAATGTATCAGAACCTATTCGTATGCAATTACTTAATGAAACTACTAGTTGTGTCCCGCAATTTTGCCGGCGCTTTCGGGATGAAAATTATACTGTCTGGGTTTCATTGTGTTGCGTGCATGCTAGCCAATTTTCATCCTAATCGGTTGTTACTGTGGTTTTCGCATTTATTATATTACTAGCTGTCCGCCGCGGTTTCACCTGCGTTCCCGGGATAAAAAGCATAGGTACCATAGGCTATCGAGATGCCAAATTTCTTGCTGATCCGATGAGTAGTTGCGGCGTGAAGGCGTAACAAACAAACAAACAAATTTCTGTAATACAAATAAAGCGCCTAGTTATGCGTTTAATGCAAACTTTCCTCCAGACATTTTTATTGTAGATTACAAATTCTCTAGAACTTTTAACATAATGCAAAACATTCGGGTGACGATGATAAATTAATTAAATTTAACTTTTTTCATCAGCCGTCTAATATGTTTATATTTTAAATAACTAGTTGCGCCCCGCGGTTTCACCCGCGTATCCGAGGAATATCCTACCATACATTTTCTGATTATCTACGCAACTTTCTTAATTTTAATTCTATTTTTTTCTGTAAGAACCTTCTCTAGGTTATTAGAAAAAAAGATGGATGAAATCGGCAAAGTCATTCTCAAGTTATGCCGTGACCAAGAGAAATAAGGATTCATTTGTATATATACAGGGTGTAAGGGACATCGCCGCACAAACGGATACCATGGGTCCAGGACATGATTCTGGACCCCCCCATGTTGGAATTTTTCGTCGGTTTTTCCCAAATTTTTTAATTTTTTTTTTAGTTTTTTTTACTTTAGACTGTTCATAATCGTTATTCTTACCTAACCCAAAGAGATTTAAAATAAATAAATTATTAATTCATTACTTTCACTAAAAGTAGCAATGTAAATAAAACTAGAAACGGTGTAGGTATTATTGTTGTTGGCGATATTCGCCTGCAGTCAGCGACATACTACGTAGGCACAACGTTATCCCGCGTTTAAATCGCGGTGTTCACAATACATTGCACGCTCGAAAATGACAATTTCTATAACCGATCATTAGCGAGGTGAATGACTTTCACAATTTGATTAGTGGCATTAGGTGTAGCCTTTTCGCGAAGTTTGCGTTACCGTGCGAAATACATCCTGTATATAGAGATAAAAGATACATATGTAAACGCTGAAGTTTGGATGTCGGGATGTTTGTGACTCTAGCTCAATAGATTTGGATGAATTAAAACACATATCTGTACAGAATATGTTCTGGATTAACTCATAAGACACTTTTTATTACAAGAAAATATACTGCATAGGGTTCTCCAAGATGGATGTAAAAGGATTTATTCACGGTCAGCCAATAGACGCAAACGTCCATAGGCTACGATAATCGACGAAATTATTAGTACTAGGATAAAGTATTCCATAAATTAACCTAATCGAACTCACCTGTTTCCAATAAAAGTCTAGAAAACTTGTTACCAAGCATTAAGTTACGCCCACACTCAACCTTCGATATTAAAGTAAAAAAAACAAATAAGTTAGAACCATCTAAAGGTAAGGGCTGGGTTAATAGAGTTACTTACTTGTTTTTTGTGAGAGTGTAGTTGGGTACAGAATCCAGTGTATTACGTATAAAAGCTTTATAGATTGGATCTAGATGGGGAGCACATTCAAGGTGGAATCGATGAGTGGAACAAATCAAAGCAGCTCTTACATCAATTGATATACAATTTACTATAGAGGTGTTCACAGATTACACGGTAGGTACAATTAGTAAACTTATCGGTCTATTTTTCAAAGTTGATAGTACTGTGTCATTGTTGTCTGCTGCCATGACGAATGCTGGCTTTTTGTGATGAAAAATGAAATGTATATAATGAATGAACTATACTTATACACACCGTAGTCAAAATATGTGGCTTGGCCGTTTCGCTACTACAAGAACTATTGTATTACAGAAAAGTAATCAAATCAAATCAAAATCAAAAAGTCATGTATTCAGTTTAGGCCCTAGTAAGGCACTTATGAACGTTAAATCGGTACATACAGTTGAATTTACCACTGGTTCGGAATACACTTAAACTGAGAAGACTCCGGCAAGAAACTCGGCAAGGTTTTTTTTTTTGAGGAAGATCTTTTAATATTACAGCTTTTTTTTTCCAAATACTTATACAATATTATTACCTATTTTATGCTTATTCGTACAATTGTCACTTAGCCAGGGTGATGCAAGTGCAGAGAGAAGCTACTACAACCATATATTCTTGTCTTCCGCGTAATGAGCCACCTTATAGTAGGCTTTGTCAATTAACCTCTGCTTTATGAAATCTTTGAATTTATCATAAGACATTTTAGTTACTTTGAGTGAGATTTTATTATAGAATTATACATTTTTCACCTTACGCCCATGTGACAGTAGCAAAACGGCCAAGCCACATATTTTGACTAAGGTGTAGTTTGTGAAGTTAGAGCTTGTAGAGTTAGGACGTGTAGAGTTATAAGCTTGGCTCTATATGAGATCTGATAACTTTGTGACAGTGCGAGCCATATGGTCTCGTCTTGGCAATATTTTACATGAAAATGTTTTTGGTGGGATATAATATACCCGTATTTGGGTGAATGAAATCAGTTAGGACGTTGTTAATTTAAAATTATCGTTAAATATAAAGATTTTTTATTTAAGATTTCTTAAATAATTGCTAGGTACATTGTCTTCTAATATACATAATTATAAATAGTATGTTCTATTTAATGTACCGTTTTTTTTATTTCAGTTGTGATTGTTGATGACAATGGTATGAAATAACAAACGTCACCTTTGCCTCTTAGTGCAGAAGACATCACTATCGCTGAGCTATCATCGCCTATGAATCAGTAAAATAATGTAGTGAAATTAACTCCTCTGATTGGAAATGATCGCGCACCTGCACTCGCTCTCACCGGTACATGCTCACTCACCACTCAAGACAATTGTCCTCAATAGTTATGCGATTATAATTCGATGTTACCTGCCCGACCATGCCACTTCAGAACTATGAACTAGTATATAGTTTTGAATATCCTCATTCTTAAGAGGAAACGCTGGTGGCGTTTTTTCCATACAAACGTAATCCTCAGTTTCCTCTCTGGATAATGACACTAGAGCTATGATTATTTTACCATGCACTCTGTAGGTACCACTGTGTGTCCCTCGGCTGTTTTTCTCCATAAATTAATTATAAGAATTAGGAGCCTACTAAAATCACAAAAACTGACCATTTTTACCGCCCTTATCAGACGTCCAGCAAACAAATTTGACGAATATTAATAATAAAAGAAAAACCGACAGACATAGCCAAAGCCCTTCTTATTCTTGAAAAAAAAAAAAACGATCCAGTATTGGAGGAGGAAACTGGGGATTACGAAATAGCGATTTCGTCTATTTTAAATAGGTATAATCGATCCAAGCTGCAGTTGTAATAAGCACGCTCCAGATTTTACAATAACCTGTAATAGTTTGATACCTTACTAGTATTACCCATTTGACCGGCAGCCACCGATCACAGTATCAGGATCAGACCAATGAGTTGAACATTTTCTATCTGGGCATTATTTCACTATATCGACTATTTTCTCTGTATAAATGGGCCTTATATTTTAAGACACTTTAAAGATCTGAAAAGAAGAAAAGTTAATGAATGAGTGAATGAATGAATGAAATATTCTTTATTGTATATACTGACATAGTAAAAATAACAAAAGTATTACACATTAGGGAAGTTATACAATGTAGGCGGCCTTATCGCTTAAGCGATCTATTCCTGTACCATTGGGTGGCAGGTTGAGCGTCTACCTACAAATAATACAATAATTTAATATTTAATAAGTTAATGTTTGTTTAAGTGCAATTTCATTGCTATTAAGTATGTGCACCTACGTCTAGGATTCATATGTACATCCAAAACAGGTTTTTGATATTTATTTATCATGCGTAGTTTTAGAATTATGATGAAATTTAAAAAAATATATATTTCAATATAATATTACATTACATAGCATAATTAGATATAAAGATGACCAAGAGACAATATTTTACCCCCCTTATTCACAATAAAGTTATCAAACGTTGATTAGCTAAAGTCGGGGACTAAAAAAAATGGTTTCTAAATCCGAAATTTTCACCAGCATAAATTTGCGTGGTTTTATTTCATCATCATCATCATCATCATCAGCCTATAATGTCCCACTGCTGAGCACAGGCCTCCTTTCACAAATGAAGGTGAAAGGGAATGGGCAATACTCCACCACGCGTGCCCACTGCGGATCGGTGGAGGTAGGCTAGTGGTCAACCTACCGTTGGAATTTTTCAAGCCGCCTAGGAGGCATCCAACTAGCTTAACGACTATCACAGTTAAGTGATAACCGGGACCAACGGCTTAACGTGCCTTCCGAAGCACGGAAACGCTCGATTTGAAATACCACTAGGCGGTCACCCATCCAGGTACCGACCACGACAGGCGTAGCTTAACTTTGCCGATCGATTAAGAACGGCTAATCATGCTACACCACGAGCGTGTTAGATATTTAGTTAAATCTGATAGTTAAATGCCTACTTAATAAATTCATTATTTGCAGTGGCAACACTACTGAACTAAATGTTACTTCCGGATGATTATTAATTGATATTAAGCTTGATGTTATTTTTAAATAATAATTCTGATATCAATTGGATTAAAATAATTGCAGAGTCATCAAGTGACTCCTAGGATAATTAATTGTTGATAAACATTTTTACTGTAAAGTAAAGAGATGTGAATTGACTCCTGATGATTAATATTTCTATTGAACAATTTAATTGCTTTGACGAATCATAATTATGATCATACCTATATTCGATAATAGTTATTTAAATAATTAACAACTAGTACTATAATTTTTATTGATATTGGTTTACTAAAGTTATTATTAAGAGTAGTGACATTTGTTGATAAAATGGTTGAGACTTTTAGTTGTTGAATAAAGTATTATAAAATGGGCGGGAAGGTCTGGGATTGTCCAGTCGTCGTTTGTATTTGGAAGTGATTACTTATAGTGGTAATAATTAAATCGTGATAATGTGAAATTACTGTTCGACGTCCGTCGATATAAAGATAAGTATATTTGTTATTCTCAACTGTAAAGATTGATAATTTTATAATAATGTGTGTTTTGTGTATTTGTTGTATACAGAGAATAACTCTGAATGTGTAGTGGCCGTACATAAGACCTTAATATTGAGTTTCTTACCGGTATCTTCTCAATATGGTCGGCCATCCGAACCGGTGGTAGTTTTGGGAGTAAATTCATAGTTTTGGCCATTGATATAATATTTGAATAAATACATTCTAAAGTCTGGCCTAAATGATTATTTATTATTCTGACCTAAACCCTTTAGTACTCAGATATAGTTAGGTATACCTGATTGGGAAATATGCTATATAATTAATTTAGTATTATCATCCTAACGTTTGAATTGTAAGTGTAATCTGATTCTTATTGTCTATTATCTGAACTGATTAATTTGTTGATAATTATATTAGAAATATAAAGGAGTAAAATCAGTGTAAATATTGAAGTTCAGATTAGAAATCTAAAGGTGAATAAATTAAATACATTGAAGTGTAGTCTTGTGATTTATTAATTAATTCCTACCCTAAATTGCAACTTCAACCTGTTTCTACATTCAGTAATGTAGATCTTTTATAAACTATAAACAAACTGTTTATATATAGCCAACTTGACACCTGATAGTAAATTGGTAGATATCTACTCTTTCCCAATGATGTTGAACCGCTTAACCTGACATCAGAAGTGGGATACGCTTAATCTGTGCCCTTATAAACTAACATTTTGACTTGTTTTTTCTAGACTGTCGAGTTTTGGATCTTGAAGTACATTGAACACTGGACCAGTTAAGATTGACGATAAGAGCCGCAAATCATGAAGCTGATTATTTGTACGACGACAGAACGTTGGATTCCCCTAGAAGCCTTAGACACCCTGTTTGAAAGAAGATCCATTGACGATAAGAGCAGCAAATGATGAAGCTGATTATTTAGTCTGGTAGGGCCTTGCAAAGGCTTTATATTTTTATTCTAAGATCTTTTATCTCCGTAAACTGATGTCCCAAAAGTTGACAAGATTCACAAAACAACTTAAGTGTGTTACGTGAAAACTTAATTGATTAGTATGTGCGGAACAAGGTTCAGTGTAGTTAAATTGTAAGAATGTTTCAAATACTTATTAGTAATTATACCGATATAGGCATAGATATATTTTTGTCCATCCAGTTAAAAACCTTTACATATTTAACACTAAATTTTGAGGAACTTAGATTTTTGGTAGCCGCTACGGGAAAGCTAATAGAACGTTCAAATAAATTTCATATCAATAATGTAAAGAAAATGAAGAGGCTGACGAATTCTACCAACACACATACGGTGTAGAAATATTAAAAAATAGCTGTTCCCCGTAGTTTCATCCACGTTCCCGGGATAAAAAGTGGCCTATAGTACTCTGTATACCTAAAGTGGCTTCCTATCAGTTTTTTAAATCAAGACTGGGTATTTCCAGGGATTGTAAACAAACTACTGCTTTATTGTATAAATATGGATTGAATAACAAAAGCACATATAAATAATAACATTTTGTAGGATAACTTTAGATTTCACCAGAAAGATTACAGTTTATAACAGGGAGCCGCATAAAACTTAAAAAAAAAACAAATATCTAGTTTAGAACTGTTCGAATCAAATTAATAATGGTGTTATAATGGGGATATAGGTATTTCAAAATTGGTAAATAATTGAGCAAATTTCTTGTTTAAAAATTGAAGACTAGTCCTTTTTTACTAGTGTATATTTTAAATATATTTTAATTATTTTTGTAAATTTTGGTGAGTTGTTATAAATTTAACTTAATTAAAAATGTCTTTGATAAAATTTCATTTCAATACATCCAGTACAAAGCTTATTGCGGATTTAGTGTTCTACCCTCCATATTAGTTTTATCATAGTACGGCATAATTCCTCGTCTCTATATAGCAATAAGGAAGGGAATGAAATAAATTTAGATATTTATTTCTACTAAGACTTACGATGACATTTTCGAATTAATATGGAATCGTATAATGTTCATTATTTTCGTGCGCTAACTAGAGAAAATCACTAACAGAGTCAAAAAGGATTCGGAATCCTAAGTGTTGATATTTTATTATTTTTAATTCTGGAAATAATTAACATAGCTGTACATTTGAATTGCCTTGATTACCTGGTTTGAGCCAAAAAGGATTCGGAATCCTAAGTGTTATATTTTATTATTTTTAATTCTGGAAATAATTAACATGGCTGTATATTTGAATTGCCTTGATTACCTGGTTTGAGTTGACTGAATTTGAGGATCATGTATCCGAAGGGTTTATGAATCCCGTTACTAGCAAATTCTTTATGAAATTATATTTTTGTAAAAAATATTACATAATAATTGAGCATAAATTATGAATAGCAAATAGATAAACATATTATTTTGTGAAATTTGGAATTGGTGAAACACTGTACGGGAAAATTTTAAATATTATTCTCATTGGCAAAACGTATCTAAGTAATTGTTACCCATAAAATTTCTTCATAAAAAATTCATTTTTAGCGAGTTGGAAATGGATTTGACTTGTACATGTGCTAATTCCATAATTTAATTTTTTTCGGAATTTTTAATAATTGAGAGTAGTTCCTGTTTGATGTTGGTGTAGTAGATTGAAACTAAATATTTGATTCATATAAAATAATTTGTTTGAAATATAAAAAAAAAAGTTTGACATGCGGAAGGTTTGTTGTACACAATGTTTTTCGTAAGCTAAAAATATTAAACATAGCGCCTCGGATTATATAATGTACTCTTTGCATAGAATTGTCAGTGTGGCCGAACGGTAATAATTCATTTTGGCGTAGAATTTGATAAATAAGTACATAAAATAAAAACTAAATGCACCATATCGTAGGAGTATTCTATAATGTATTTCTCAAAAATTATGGATGTGTTGTTACAACAGAATCTCTTTTAATTAATTTAAATTTAATCTTGAGAGATTATTTCAACAGCAGATTTAAATTTTTATGACCTTTCATAAACACCTTATTATAATGGTACATTACTTGAAATTTTTGGGATAATTCAATATTGCCATGGATTTAAGTTTTCCTGTAATGAAAGTATTATTTAATAATGATGCCAATGATTATTTTTTCCGAATATTAATCCTGTTCTATTAGTTCATTGAAAAATAATTTGATAGATTGTTTGCCACTGAAGTGTTGATAGATTGTGTTTTGGCACTGAAGAGTGTTGATAGATTGTTTTGGTACTGAAGAGTGTGGCATAAACTGCTGAAGTCTCCTGCTTTTTCTAGTCTTGACTCATGCGCAGCAGGTGGGGGGCTAGAAGCTACAAAGCGATAGGCCGTTGTTACTTTGTCTTGTAAAATGTGAATTGCAAGTCTGTAGCAATGCAATTAAAAAAAATATATATGATTATAAGTGAACTGCTGAAGTCTCTTGCTTTATTCTAAGTCTCTCATGTGCAGCAGGTGTGGGGCTAGAATATATTGTCGACAAAGCAACAGGCCGTTGTTACTTTGTTTTGTATAAATATGAATTACAAGAACGGTGGCAATGAACAAATGTTAACTATTTTTATTAACTTTTTGGAAATGGAAATATTCTTTACTAAAATGAGATGATATTGAATGGAAATGGTATGGGATCGAACATAGAATATAAACTGTCTTTATTTTTAAGAATGGGTGTTCCTTAAGCTATGCTGAGCTTTTGGTTGTGCGACTATGCTTGTGGCAAGGCGACTATTTAAATTTAATTAATCATATTTTTAAATGTATAAGTTTCTATAGTGGTGACTGTAGCTATGGCACCGATGTATGACCTGTGGCTATATCTGTTGTTGTCTGTGGTTGTGCCCATGGCTGGAACTAAGTAATTATGATGTACTGTTTTTCGCCTGGGGTTCGCTCACGCAGAATTAATTAAATTTCATTGGTCAACCGATTTCGATGAAGTGATAATTTAAATTTAATTATCTTATAGATTCAAATGAGGTTTGTCAAGCATCTACTTTCAGTTCTATTTAAACATTTGTAAAAAAAACTTGCCTCGTCAAGCGGCGTGAAATTTTGAATATTTCTTATTTACTGAAAATAGAATCAAAATCAGTAGATTGCTCTGAATTGATCGTGGAAATGGATTTGAACACTCCCTCTAGATCGTATCAGAACTTTCCAATACTTAATGTCCATACACTTGTCAATTCTAATTAAGGACACGATACCGACAACTTTATCACTTTTATTGGGCAACACGATTTTGACCTTTTCTGCACAAGCGGTATATCGGCGAGGCGAATACTTTTTCGAATAATACGGATTGTTATTCGGAAAAGTGTGTTGTGAATTGTATTTCTGTATTATTTGCCATTAAATAATCTAGTGTTGTATTTATATGTTAAGAATGTTATTGATAATTTCCATATAGTGTTAAACGTGTTACATAAATGGCCACAGATATGGTTCTTATACTGGCATATATCCGCGAAGACCTGTTATTGGCTTCCTGATAACTATTGATATTTTAAGTTTGTTATTGTATAGCTATTGGTTTTCCCACAATGAATAAGTGACTATGAAAATTTGTTCAGTAGTTTTCAAGCTTTTGTTCTAAGGGACTGCCGTAAGAACGACGGCAATTTTCATAACCTTATTTGTTTTCTGATCAGTTTTTTTGGTAAATATATTTTAATGTACAAACATACTGGTTCTACAGTTTTATCATATATTTAGATAATTTGTATGTTTAGATATTTTGTTTCTATGATTGTGCCGATGGCAGTACCTTCGACTATACTCGTTGCTATACCTGTAGTTGTATCTGTAATTATACCGTGGCCTTGTTGTACTGCTGGTTGTATTTAAGCCTATGGCTAGACCTGTGGGTTTCCTTGTGGTTGTGCCTGGACGCTAGGAATATAACGGGTGTCAATAATAAATGTGATGTTAGTACTTCGAGGACGAAGTACATGTCAGTCTGGCCGTGTTAGATATTTAGTTAAATCTGATAGTTAAATGCCTACTTAATAAATTCATTATTTGCAGTGGCAACACTACTGAACTAAATGTTACTTCCGGATGATTATTAATTGATATTAAGCTTGATGTTATTTTTAAATAATAATTCTGATATCAATTGGATTAAAATAATTGCAGAGTCATCAAGTGACTCCTAGGATAATTAATTGTTGATAAACATTTTTACTGTAAAGTAAAGAGATGTGAATTGACTCCTGATGATTAATATTTCTATTGAACAATTTAATTGCTTTGACGAATCATAATTATGATCATACCTATATTCGATAATAGTTATTTAAATAATTAACAACTAGTACTATAATTTTTATTGATATTGGTTTACTAAAGTTATTATTAAGAGTAGTGACATTTGTTGATAAAATGGTTGAGACTTTTAGTTGTTGAATAAAGTATTATAAAATGGGCGGGAAGGTCTGGGATTGTCCAGTCGTCGTTTGTATTTGGAAGTGATTACTTATAGTGGTAATAATTAAATCGTGATAATGTGAAATTACTGTTCGACGTCCGTCGATATAAAGATAAGTATATTTGTTATTCTCAACTGTAAAGATTGATAATTTTATAATAATGTGTGTTTTGTGTATTTGTTGTATACAGAGAATAACTCTGAATGTGTAGTGGCCGTACATAAGACCTTAATATTGAGTTTCTTACCGGTATCTTCTCAATATGGTCGGCCATCCGAACCGGTGGTAGTTTTGGGAGTAAATTCATAGTTTTGGCCATTGATATAATATTTGAATAAATACATTCTAAAGTCTGGCCTAAATGATTATTTATTATTCTGACCTAAACCCTTTAGTACTCAGATATAGTTAGGTATACCTGATTGGGAAATATGCTATATAATTAATTTAGTATTATCATCCTAACGTTTGAATTGTAAGTGTAATCTGATTCTTATTGTCTATTATCTGAACTGATTAATTTGTTGATAATTATATTAGAAATATAAAGGAGTAAAATCAGTGTAAATATTGAAGTTCAGATTAGAAATCTAAAGGTGAATAAATTAAATACATTGAAGTGTAGTCTTGTGATTTATTAATTAATTCCTACCCTAAATTGCAACTTCAACCTGTTTCTACATTCAGTAATGTAGATCTTTTATAAACTATAAACAAACTGTTTATATATAGCCAACTTGACACCTGATAGTAAATTGGTAGATATCTACTCTTTCCCAATGATGTTGAACCGCTTAACCTGACAAGCGCTTCAATCGGTTCCTTCTTCCTGTCGGTTTTATTTATGCAGCATAAATTTTTTCACCAGCATAAATTTGCGTGGTTGCGTTTGCTTCTGCGTATCCTGCGCAGAAGCAAACGAAACCACTCCCAGCTGCCAGACTTGGCGCATCTCTATCAGGCTAAGGAAATATCAAAAACCACACATGCTAAGTTATTTTTTCGCGATGTTGCTAAGTTGCTAACCATATTTAAAGACACCGATGTTCTTGATTACAAAGAAAATACTGAATATAAAATTGAAAATAATTTAGAAATTTTAAACTTATTCATAATAGCGCTCGCGTTATCGAGGTGTGAAAGTTGGTGCGGACCTTGCAGATTATCAGAAAGGTTTTAACTTATTTTACACCAACTAAAAACGTGTTATCTTTGTGAATAGTTTTAATATCGTTTTTAAATTTAATACAGGATTATAGTGATGAGGTTGCGTTAGGTATGTAAAATAACGTTAATGAAAGTGATAAGAAGCCATACCTAATACTTACATAGAAATTGGTAAATAATTAATGTTTTAATTACTTGTTAATTTAGCTTGTTAAGTTAATGATGTCTAACTAATTATCACAATATTTTAGTGGAGTTCCAACTAATATATTAAATCCATCGAAATCTATCCCGGAATTTAATACATTTACAGAGTGAGAGACATCCACAAACATTTGAATTCATAATATTAGTAGGATCACGCCTAATGGCTAATTAGCTGAACGAATTTGAATAAAATATGTCACATTGATTGACCATAACTTGGAATAAAATTTCCCCCAGGGCTACTGGCTAAACCAGGACATAGCTAGTACATACTAAAGTAATAATTTAATGATGAATATTAAAATTTCAAAGAAAAAAATACTCTGATTAAAAGAAGCTTCCTACCCCATACGCTTAGACTGTAGAATGAGCTCTCCGTGGTTTTTTACCTATAGATACAGTTTAAGCAGAGCGTGGAGAGATATTTACAGGGTCTGCAATGCGAGATACCTTTGTGTTGTTAGGAACTGCGTCCATCAGGCCGGCCGTAAGATTGTGTGATTGTTATAATAGGACGCGCGTCCCTCGCGAGAACCTACGGGTTAAGTGGTAATATTAATTTATGTAAAATCAGGCCCTGATAAGGCATCCTGTCTATTACCATGAATATTAATCATCATGCATGTATACCTAAACATCTGACGGATCAGTTATAAATAAAATCCCAGCGGTTTCTAGCGGCCCGTATCGTCAGTATGATCTGCTGCTTCAAAGAATTTATATTGTACCCAACTATGATGATTAATGATGATAAGTTAATACTAATCCAAACGTCACAGATATTACCCGTATGGCAGTGTGATGCGTAGGTATCTACATTATTATGCATTTACTACGAGTGTTAACCTTTTGAGGAAGAACTACCTGAGTTATGTATTTTCATTCAAATCTGAACCTTATATTCATGTCAGTTCGTCAGTTTAAGACTCGTAAAAAGATTTCACCTCAGTCAAAGTCAAAGTCAAAGCCATTTATTCAATTTAGGCTCCAGAAGGGCACTTATGAAGGTCACATTTACTGAAGTTACCACCGGTTCGGAACTCGGCCTTCAACTGAGAAGAATCCGGCAAGAAACTCAGCAAGGTTACATTTTTTATATATTTTTTGGACAATCTGACCATGTTTGGCTTTTTTTCCAAATAATTAAAAATAAGCCTATAGATATAAGCTAATACTATAAGTATAAGACATTCTTCAAACGACCATCTGATTCCTAAGTAGAGCTTGTACAATGGTTACTAGATAATCTAAAAAAACATAGGTACCTACTATGTTCGATATAACGATAGTAGTATGTACTATTTATATATTCTGTGACGATAGCTTCAAAGCAGCTGATACAACGCCATTTCACTTAGAAATATGAAATACTAGCTGTTTCACTCGCATTCCCGAGGGATCGTATGTTTTTCAGGGATAAAAAGTATCTTATGTGTTAATCCAGAACATATTCTATCTGTGGGCCAAATTTCATCCAAATCCGTTTAGCAGTTTATGCGTAAAAGAGTTACAAACATACATCCATACTCACAAACTTTCGCATTTATTATATTACTAGCTGTCCCCCGCGGTTTCACCCGCGTTCCCGGGATAAAGTAGCCTATGCCCTTCTCCATACCATAGGTTATCTGCTATCTCCATGCCAAATTTCATGATGATCCGTTGAATAATTGAGGCGTGAAGGCATAACAAACAAACAAACAAACTCACTTTCGCATTTATAATAGTAGTAGTTGTACGTAGTATTTATATAGTAGGAATATTAGTAGGATAGTAGGATGAAGGGGAACAGTATCTGGTAGTAATCTGGAATATGGTATTGACTTAGTACTCAAGCAGGTCTTATGAAGGAAATTGTTTCGAAAGATCGTCATTATAACTATCAGCCTAAGGATATCGACTGCTGAACAAAGGCCTCCCTCATTGACTTCCAGATTGAACGCTTTTGGGCCGCTTGTATCCAGCGGCGGCTAGCGACTCTGACCAAATAGTCTGCCCACCTGGTGCGAGGTTGCGGTCGAGCTTTCGCTTGGCGCTTCGCAGGCTCTAAATCAATTAAATATACTTCGATGGACATGATAAGGTAGATTAAAACTATATCAATGACGTAATGGAAAACAAAGATGACACATAGAATTGGTGTAATAACTATGACATCATCATGTGGGTTTTACCAACTTCCTCAAGCACGATGAGTTTTACTTTTGATAGAGTTATATTTTACCATAAATACCACAATATCACCAACATAAGTGGCGTGGACGAAGGTGATAAGCACACAGGGCCTGGAGGAACTGGCACTCATATGCAGCTGTCGAAATACCACCGGCTTGAAGACACATTTTAAACTTGAGGTTGGTAGGCTGGTATGGTCTGTATTATTAAACAAGATCATAACTCCGATCAAGTTCCAAGAATAGATAGTGTTTATCAAAAATAAACTTAATGTCATCTGGCCCAAACACCCCTTATAATAATAATCATAATTTTGATGACGTGCTAATATGTACTAAATCAAAAACGTATACATACAGCGTGTCCAATTAGTGTTAATCGCAACTTCAGAGGTCTATTTTTCTGATATTTTTTAGGTTTCGAGTTATGACTATTATTCATGTTTTCGGATACTTTACCTCCGAACTTCCGATTGACATTACAACAGCACGTTTTTTATTATTTTACTTAAAGATAACTAAAAGACTATTATTGTTATTTCTATTATTCATATATGTCATAAACACAACTTATATTCATTATAATAAGAGATTAAAGAAAACAACAACAAAGTTGAATTGAAAACTTAATCATACTTATCAATTTCAACACAATTTCCAATATTTCAAAATCACAAACATTTTTAATGGAGTTTCTCATTCATTCGAACTGTCGAGTTAAAACAAATTGCTTTTGTTATCAAAGTGGGATTAAAAGTTTTAAAACAAGTTTAAAGGGATACACGCTATATTAAAAGCATATCTATATATTGTTCATTTTAATTTGAACGCCAGTCAATAACCAGACTTTAAATATCATAAAACGTTATTTAACTAATAAGCTGATTAAGTGGTCACCTAAATAACGTCAAATTGTTTGACAGTGACAGCAAGGTGTCGTTATTTATTTGACCTTTTATTCAGTAGATTTAGTTAAATAGCGTTTATGAGTAAGGCCGTAAAACAATATAATTTACACAAATGCCGTTTGTAACATATTACCTAAACGAGAAAATATTATAAAGAGGAAAGATTTGATTGTTTGTTTGTTTGTTTGCATTGAATAGGCTCCGAATCTACTGAACCGATTTGAAAAATTCTTTCACTGTTGGGAAGCTACACAAACCGCGGTTGACATAGGCTACTTTTTATGACGGGAACGCGGGTGAAACCGCAGGGCGGAAGCTAGTTCAATATAAAGCCTTAATTGGCTCTTCTTGACACAGTAGAATCTAACAGTGTAGCTAAAACTGAACTTCACGTCCACCCTTGAATTACCAAGTAGCTGAAAATGTGGTAGAATTTATTGAACGAACAGACCGACCGAGAAAAATCTACGTCGTTTTTCAATTTAATTTAGTTATACTTTGTAACAGCACCTCGTCTCCTATAAAACTTAAGTCTTTGAAAAAAATATGTAATGAAAAATTTCAGTTAAGGCCTCGCTGACGTTATTTAGTAAGGTTTAAATAAGGTTTAGTTGGTTTACAAGTGATACCAAGGGTTTACGAAATAATGGTGCCGATTCTGTTGTAAATCGCACAAAAATAATTTTAGTCACATCTCATCTCTTTCTTACGAACATAATTGAAAAGTATGGACCATATTTTAAGTTGTCAAATTAATCTTTGCCGTATATTTTGCGTGTATTTAGGCGAGACCGCGATAGATGGCGACTAAATTTATATTGAAAACAATCATTAGACAAATTTGACAGGACTAAATTTCTTACATCCTTTTCTTATGTTCTTTGTTAGAAAGAGACATAGTGACATTAAAATTAGTTTAGTTGTGAACAACAGAATCAGGGCTATTGTTTATTTTTTCACTGTTTATTTCTGATACGATAATCTACTTGGGGTCAGCACAATATGTACCTACGCTTATTCCATTCTGCTCTTCTATATGTCTCTCCTTTCTTACCCATATCATCTTTCACACATCCATCTCTTTTTCGGTCTTCCATTCCTGTATATGCATTCACTTTCATATTCATAACTCTTTTACTCTCTTGTGTATCTGATACGTTATTGCGTTAGTTAGCAATCAGGTAATTTCCTCCCAAAATATCTGTAATAAAAATGAAGGTTTTTAAAAGTTAATCAAGATTTTGGCAAATTCTTATTATTCTAAATAAGGTTATGAAAATATACATTCCCTTAACCTGGGGTAACGTGTTCTCCAAAAACCGATCTCACGCGGCCAACTTTCGCAATTATCTATCCCCGGCGAGATAAACTTTCTCGTTCGGTCAAAGAAAAGTGGTGGAATTTAGATGAGAACGCCAATCCATTTAACTGATGAGATTTCACCTCAAAACAATCTGAAGCTTATTTTGCAAGCATAGTGCTGCTTCAAAATAATTGCTTTCATATTTTCCAGATGAAAATTGAGATGTTAAGAAAACCAGTTTCTTATCTATCTCAGATATTTCCTTGATATATAAATAAATAAATATCCTGGGACATTCATCACACAAGGTCATCTGATCCCAAACTAAGCAGAGCTTGTACTATGGAAACCAGATAACTGATATAATACATATACTACTTTTTGTTTGTAAATACATACTTAATATACATAATTACACCCAGACTCAGGACATACAGACATGTTCATGCACACAAATGCATGTCCTGTGTGGGAATCGAACCCACGACCTCCGGCGCGTAAGGTGAACCTCAACCAACTGCGCCAACTGGCCCGTCAAAAATCTGAAAATCTATAACGTATTATCAATCTTAAAAGCTATTGGGGATATCTATAGACTGAGTATGATGACAAATAACAGAACAATCTAAACTACTGACAGATAATTCCTACAAGTACGTTATCAATATTCAAACTGAATGAGACATTGGGTATCCTCATTGATGCGAACAGCAAAGGAATGGGACTTGCTTCCGGCTTTTGCGTTTCCTGACTCCTTCAACCTTCCTGATTGATCGTCTTTCATTCTTATTGTGTCACCAAATTTTAGAAAGCCTAGAAGGCTTGGCAAGCTTCTTCTATTCTAGGCTTCGGCGTCAAGTTTTATGGTATAAAATAAAAAGTATCGTTGACGAGGTATATAAAACCTATAATTGCACCTGGATTAATGAAATAGCACGCGAGAAACATGCGGTTTAAAGCATAGCTGCTATTATAAATTTTACGTGGTTAGCTTCTCCGGGATTAGATAGCGTTCCTGAAATTGGTTCCTGAACTAGTTTGCAAAGTTCCTTCTGGGTGAATATTCTGACGATTAGTAAACTGATGTTTCATTACTGTGTTTTACTCGGCTTTTAGGTTTTCCTGAGATGATTGATGGTATATCTTCGTAACGAAACAAAGTTGTGCGTCCCGCAATTCATTAATTAGTACGGTTGAGTTTACTGAAAAAATATAATAAAACTAAATTGTTGTAAATAACGAAGTAAGATATATTAATGTTTGACTAAACTTAAACTAAAACTATGAAAATAATATATTCTTCTTCCGAAGTAGCCCACATATATTTTGATATAATATGGTATAATTTATAAGAGGAGGCTTCTTTCACTTGGTCAGACCTTCATGTTGGTGACCGGCCTCGTGTTCTCTTGCCTTCGGTATTGCTAACAATGACCAGCTTTTCAGGGTTGCCATACCCTCTTCTCAATATATGGCCGAAATATGAAATAATGCTTTGCAGACATGTGGTAGGCAGTCGGGTCTTAATGCCGAGTTGGGAGAGAATATATAGAGAAAGCGCACACATTTGTGCGTTTGGCCATTCATGATATTCGTAGCACTTGCACTCCATATACGATATAAAAACAAAACGAGTTTCGAGTCGGACCGCGCGTCAGGTATCTTCCATACTAACTTTAGCACCCCCTAAATCAATTAGAGGAGTAGTTTTGAAAATAATGATAATCTTTATTATTTGTTTAGGTAAGTAGTCGTGCAGTTTCAAATATATAAACTCAAGGAATACGATTTTTCATACAAACAAAATCCCCCTTTTCCTAATAGATGAATTTCCAAAACCTCATTCTTATTGCTCGTTTATATTATAAAAGGAAGCCTTGTGCAACATTTTACGTTCCCAGTACCAGTAGTTTGGACTGTGCGTTGATGTCTGTCAATCGGTCAGCTTCTTCTTTTAAATATTTTTCAAATTTTTCAAAGCCAGATGGTTGGTACGTATCTGGCAGTTAATTTGAAATTAGAACAGCTTTTTTATAAAGATTATCGAGGGTTATCTACCAATTTAAACATCAAACCAAGGTAAATAAGAGGGTACTTACTAAATGTACAGTAGTACCCAATTAATATGGCTTACCGATGTACCTGCGCAGAAGGTACATTTTCAAAGCGCGGGCAATGCTATTGGTCGGCAGCTGCCACCATGTTAGCGCGCGCCGTGCAGAGGGGCGTGACTTGCGAGTGAAGGAACTAACAGCTGCAGTGTATTATGAACCTTAGAGTAGTGATCTAAGGTTGATTGTAAGTTTTAAGCATTCTTTCGTTAATCTTCGGGGCAATAATTTCTTTTCTGTGCGAACGAAGATTCACGACGCGCGATATCAGTTGGGTACAGTAGTACCCAACTGATATGGCTTACCGATGTACCTGCGCAGAAGATACATTTTCAAAGCGCGTGAAACGCTATTGGTCGGCAGCTGCCGCCATATTAGCGCGCGCCGTGCGGAGGGGCGTGACTTGCGAGTGAGACGGAACTAATAGCTGCAGTGTATTATGAACCTTATAGAAGTGATTTAAGGTTAATTTTAAGTTTTAAGCATTCTTTCGTTAATCTTCGGGGCCATACTTTCTTTTCTGTGCGAACGAAGATTCACGACGCGCCATATAAGTTGGGTAATACTGTACTACTTGTACTTGAATTACTTACTTGGTAAAGTAAGTGTTGCTGAGCGTGGTAATCACAATGCGGACCGACAATAACTACATATTTTCAGACGTGTGTTTTGCTAAATGTAAATATTTCAATGGATTCGTAATTACCGTGAAACTGGCCTTCGAACGAACTCTTATCGCAATATGACTCAAAGGGAATTTCTCAAGGAAAATATTAAAATTACTAATACTATGATATAGTTCACAGGATTTCCAGAACGTAGATGATATTGCAGATTAAGAATTTAACGAAAGATGAATACGGAAAATGCAGCATCTTTGGTATTGAATATTAATAAAAATAAAAATAATAAATCTTTATTTTCAGGCTTCTAGGCCCATAGATAAAAACCTTACAAACAATAATAGTACATTATGATACATGTGTGCAAAGTTGGTAATTACAGACGAGGCGAGAAGCCGAGAGTGTAATACAATGCACACGCGTGTCATACGATGTTTTTCAACACACTTGTGAGGAAAATACAGAGTTATATTTTATTAAGTAGATAATATTAATCAATTTGATAATAATCAATGAGAACCACAACAAATATGGCGCGCAAGTTTTTTTTTACAGCGATTCGCTGTATAACTTTTTTACCCGTTTAAATTAAGAATGCTTCGTCTACGCACATATCAATTGTATTGAGGTACAAACTTATCATAATCGGGATTATACCTATTATAAAACTGTGCGGTAATGTAAAGAAAAAAGCACAAGTGCGTAATAATACTAAAAACGGTGCAATAAATGTCACTTTACGAGCAAGTGTGTTGACAATATTATAATAAAACAATGTTTGTTAGTATAAAACATTTAAGCCTATGTTAGTAAACACTACTGCACTATGTCTTTGTGCGATCGTGTGGCACTTGTCCGCGAAAGCGACGGAACACCACGCACTGCGGCCAAAAGTCCTCTTCCATGACAAGGTGCAGAAAACATATTGGAACTCGCACCACAAACGCCTTGAAGTTGACGTTGCGGATCGATTCCAGCAGCTGCACTCTCGGCGTGTACTTTATCCTTTGGCGCACAATATTGCATTCAGGCTAAAAGTAAAATTAAAACCAGCTTGTTACTCAAACATATTGCATAATACTTTCCTATAGGTCTATTCAAAGCCCAGAGAAAGTCAAAAATGAGAGCTACGGCGAAAGGACCTTATGTCAATGGTCATAACGCTGGTTTTAATGTAAGTATTTAGAAAATTTCACGGCTGAATTGTATAACTCAGGTTAGTGGAAAGTATTATGCATAGATGCATAGTTATATTGTAGCCTATGTGATCAATCACTTTCAGCCCAATAATTATTACCCGTTTCACAGGTTGTAGATATGTTCCTGAATTTAGGTAGATAATTATATTTACAAGCCGTCTCATTCTGTTAATTTCGAAAGAAAAATACTGCATTAACAGCTCAAATGATAAAAGTATGGATTACGGATTTTGTGGGTTTGAATCAATACAATATATATATAATTTTTTTACTGTTTATAGGCCTGTGTTTGACCGCAATCTCACCATGGTAAGTGATGATGCGGCCGAAGGTGGTAAGCACACAAAGCCTAAAAGGAGCTGGCTCTCAAGTGCAGCTATCGGAACACACCGAAAGGTGCTTGGCGACAGATTTTCAACTTGAGGGTGGTAGCCAGCCGGGTGGGTAGGCGGTAGGCGAGTACTACAAAGTAACCTACCACCGTGCTATGGTTTCCTCACGATGTTTTTCCTGCACCGAAAGCTCAAGCCCATTGTAGGATTCGAACCCGGGACCTTCGTCTCGGTATCCGACGTCACTACCACTGAGCTATCATCGCCTTAATACACAATTACACACTTAATAAATGAAAGAAAGAAAGAAAAAAGAAAAAAAAACACTTATTCCTTACAGTATGATTACACCCATTGAATTATTACGCTAATTCAATGATTACACCCATTGAATTATTACGCTTAGAAGCGAAGTATCGAACAAAAATCCTCGCGACTCGTAGGCCACTTGACAACCAATGTGTGCGTGAGTACCATATAATTACACTCGCTGACACGCACACAAGCGCACGAGTAATGTTGCAAGATAAACTAAATTTTTCGGTAAAATTAACCTTCCGATACTAGTGAATGACATTGGAAGTAAGTATTCATAAAATTATTTAAATAGTTTAAAATGTTCTGCGTCTTAGATAATTTATCATAGACACAGGCCTGTTATTTATTTATTACTAGTTTAATGGTTATGTTTCATAGTACTTATGTCGGGTATTTTAACATAGTAAACCAAGACAATGTGCAAAGCTATGAACAATCGTACAATTTGTAGTAGGTATTGTTGGTAATGATAGGTTTCATATATGATAGGTTGTATGAAAAAGAAGATTAAGAAATATGTAGGTATTTAATTATCATTATCGTATAAAAGATGAATATCTACGCATTCTTATAATATCTAACTGAATCTAGGTATACTAATATAATATTTATAATACAATAAACCGAAACAGTATTTGTTTGTTTGTTTAAACGGGTCAATCTCTGTAAAAAAACTACCTGTAAAACGACTACTGTGTAAAACTACCAGTCTGATTCGAAATTATTTAACTAATATGAAGCTACATTATCCCGAGTATTATAGGCTACTTATCCCAAGAACGCGGGTGAAACCGCGGGGGACAGCTAGTCAGTTATAATAGCTATAAGTAAAAGAAACAACTTATCGGACTCAATTACTTACTCCACTTCCTACTCTAACAAAATCAGTATCAATTACGTAAAACAACACAAATTCGCACACGAACAGATGGCAACACTTTGCTCGAAATCTGAGTGAAGTATTTTTATTTTTGTATTTTGTTATTTTAGATGAATTACGCAATAAAATTAGTGGCTTATCTGTGGAATATTACAACAGAATTCTAATCTTTCTTCCCTGATGAATTATGACAAAATTTTACTGCACAAACCGTCATATTTATTATTTTTCTGAGAGCTCCATTCACTAAAACGCCAGTCAGTACACTAACAGCGCGGCGGTCATTTGGAGCCATCATGGCTCCAATTGAATGGATTATGTTTCGCGCGTGTACTTTGTTTCTATGTGTAATAATTCAATGATTACACCTTACAAAAATTAAAATACATTTTGAGTGCAAATAACTAAGCAGTGTGTAAGGAAAGGCACTTGGCATCAGCGTTTACCAAGTGAGCCCCGTGAAGGCAAATACTCAGCGCTGGTTTACATAAAGGCATGTCGTGAGAAAATATTTTCTGCAGAGTCAATGTTATTAATAAAGTAACGTGTGCTACATAAGTAAAGGTTTGTTTTATACTCACCCCTTGCAAGAGTTTCAAACTTCATTATAAGCCTCTTTGATTGGTTCCAGCAGCTGTTAAAGAACTATAATATCTCTTATACCCATTACCTACCTGCGGGGCTACCACGTCACTCAACCTTAATTATTTCATTAAACTAGGCTTCATTGTAATCCCATTATCTGGAGTTCTATAACATTTAGACCTCAAGCAGATCCCCGGACGAGACAATGAAATGAATGTCTTTATCAACTCGTTTGATATTCACCTCTTTCATAAACATAATAGAATTGTAAAATAAATAAATAAAAAAAAATCGCATCGATTGGATCCAATTATATTTTTATGCCTTTTGGGGTCGAGACCATGGGACCGTTGGAGTCCGAAGCTCGCCGTTTTGCTCGCACTTTGTCATCAAAATTGATCGAGATCTCCGGATACCAGCGGGCGGGGAGCCAACGCGTCAGCTTGGCTATCCAAAGAGGAAACGCTACCAGCCTTCTGGGAACCTTGCCGTCAATTGGAAGCAGCGGCAGACTTGAGGAAATTTTCTATTTATAGATTGTATTTGTACATATTTGTTGTAAATATAGAATTGTAGAAAAAGGAAGACCATTTTGATGAACTCACTCAAGTCAATGGTATATAATGGTACCATAGCGGTAGCCCTGCTGAGCTATACTCGTATTTCCTTACCTTTGGTGAAATGAATTTTTTATTCAGCGTGTGCGTCAAGACTGCCTCATCTTTACTTACCACAATGACTTGTGGTCAAAAACAAGCCTATTGACTGTAAAAAAACCTCAGTACACACAAAAAATAAAAATTGCGAGAACTGATTGTTTTATCCTGGGTGAGTCAGTGCAGTTGCATACTAAAGCGATTGATGTGCGTATGTTTATTTGTGTACCTGTTTCAATGTGCATTTAATGCTATGTGTGCGTTTATTGTAGACTGTATAAAGTACAAGACATGATCTTTGGGAAATTTGAATTGTGGTAAATGCAGTGCAAAATAAAAGTCCTGTCTCAATGACTGACTGATTCATCAACGCGCAGCCCAAACCTATAGACCTAGAAATCTGCAATATTGCACAAAGGCCTTTTTATGATGTAGACAAGGACAAGGCCGGATTTTGAGAATACCCTTAAGGTAAAGTATAAAAGGAGATCGCAGGTGAACGAAGGTGTGGAAATCTAGATTGCTATGTAAAGATATTAAACAGGCCTAGACCTTATCACTTTTGTCTAATAACGTCAATGTCTGTGGTTAGTATAAGTACAATTAAAAAAATACCCTCGTACCTTCACTGTATGATTCAAATTCCAATTTCATGATAACTGAATGTGCTCAGACTGTGGAATGAGCTCCCCGCCGTGGTTTTCCCAAAGGAGTACAGCATGGGGTTCTTCAAGAAGGGTGTGAAGAGGTTTCTTCAGGGTCGGCAACGCGCGAGTGATACCCCTGGTGTTGCAAGCGTCCATAGGTTACGGTAACCGCTTACCATCAGGCGGGCCGTATGCTTGTTTGCCACCTTATTGTATACAAACAAAATTGCTATTCTGCTTTTTGTAATACAAATCCTAAAACCTAGAATTTGAGGTAATAAAACCTTTCAGGAATTTATCTGATTCTTTCAAATTAGTTTAAGTTCTGAATATTATTCTAATGTTGTAGAAACTCTTTCCACGAAAGGTGATAAAGACCTGAAATAACTCGGATTACTGCCAAATTGAGGAAAATTGTTGATTCAACAATAAATCGGTTTTCTCGTGATTATAATCGCTTAGAGAATACATTTTCTCAAAGAAATCTATAAAAATATTACTTATATAATTGGATTACCTAATAATAAACTACCACAAAATACCTTTGGTATGTCAGAATATACAATAGGCACAGTATGAATATTAAAAGAAAAGTGATAAGGGACCACAAGTGAGCATACCTATTACCTACTAAACGTAGATGATAAAGTCTCAAGTGTTTTGTTACTTTATTTAGCTTATCCGCTAGCGCAAATATGAGACATAGAGTTGCAAATGATTTTCTGATAAATTAATTTAACAGTTTTGATCTATTAATTTAAATCATAGCAAGGCATATTACTATATATTTTCAATACTAATCTTTGAGTGACCGCACACGCAGCTATAATATATATTTCTGTTTCTTCGCCAACCTGTACTGTAATTTATATTATAGCTGGGCATATTAATATATTTTATAGCTACGTCTGTGATGGCCTCTTCATGTTTCTACCGGTTCGGAAGTCCGCCTTCGGATGAACCGGCAAAAAACTCAGCAAGGTTTTAATTGAATATTTTTTCACAGTCAATACTTCTATATTTTTACGTATGATCATTATATTTCCATAAATGTAAAGTCATGACATTTATTTCCTTAAATAATTCGTTCAATGATTCACGAGGACCCATAATAAGCTATTTAGAATTACCTGGTGTAAGTACCACGCGGGTTTAACCACGTTTCCAGTATAGAAAGTTGCAGTATCTTTTTTCCTCCATAGGATACCTGCATGCGATATGCAATCAACTACAGTGCGGCCACCTAGAGAATGTGTTTCTGACACCTGTAGGTATATTAACCCGTTGGTTGTCGCGAGGGACGCGCGTCCTATTATAACAATTGATGTCATTGTTATATCTTTAACCGCGAGCCAGCAAGCGATTAAAATATAGTATTATGTGAATATTAGCCAATTCTCACTTTCACGGAAAGGTTCTGTATTTTCTTAGGTACCTACGATTTAGTTAAAGTCCTAATGATAATCAGTTTGGCCGTTTTCGTCCAATATTAAAAAGTTACAAAACATTCTCTCGATAGCCGCATTAACTATAGCCTCGATTTGGAACTCAAATTGTGTCAAGGAAATAATTTTCATTGTATTCTGTTCGGTTATTTTGTTAACTCTATGGGTTTTACACAGTTATTGCATCCCTATTTAATGCGGGCACGAACTAAAATGGTATATATTGAAGAACATTTTTACAGACGGAATTATAACACGGCCGATAGCTGTATAACTCAGTTGTGTCCTAACTATTTAACAGGTAAATATTACTATTTTGTTGTTATTGCACGTATATGCTCAGTGCTAGATATGGTGATGGGATTAAATCTTAAATGAGTTTGAGGTTTTACTTCTAGTGAGGGAAATCATCGTGCAGTTTCCTATTTTTTTTTTATAATATGCAGCCTATTTATTGGTATATACGGTGTTAAAAATATAGTTCTAGAGCCACCTAATAAATCAGAGTAATCCTTAAACTTCCACTAGGTAATTACAATATTCAACAAAATATAAGGCGATGAAACTTTGCCAAAATAAGATATTTTGACGAGTCCTTCCACCCCAGCACAACTTTTCTAGTGTCATTAACGACCTATGTGTATTAATTTAATTCGCGTAAATTTTTCTGAAATTTCTTTATCATCATACGCGCGTTATAGGTACGTTATCCTGATAGTTTTAAGGATCACATAATAATCTTTACTTCTCAAACCCAGTTCCTATATCAAGTGTTTTTATTGACTTTTTCAGATCATTCATCATGTCAAAGGCAACTCTCATATTATTCCTCACAACCGTCATCTCCTGCTACTGCCAGCGTCCATTCTACGCTGGCCTGCGACCAATAGGCTTTCCTGATACACCCACAGTGGGACTATCAGACAGATTCAATACTGGTCCACTCCCACCACAACTTAATGGAAACAGAGATTCTGCTAACCGCTTGGACAGTCTGCCGGTGGACCAGCAACCAATCTGGTTCATCAACCAACAACAAGCTGAAGATAATTTGAATAATCCTCAAACTTTCCCTTTAAGACCGAATGGGTTCATTGCGAATAATGGAGTTTAAATTAAGCTGATATAATGTAATCTTCTATATCAAATAAATTTAAATATTGATATGTATTTTCTATGGAAATATACATTTTTATTTATAACTATCGTTCTTATTTTATGCTCACCACTTTGATTAATGGAGGACTGATATTTATTATTAAGAATCCAGTAAATACATCCAACTATAAAGTCATTTCCTGCCATCGTGATACTATTATGCTAAGATCTGATATCAAAGTCATTCGTGGAATATGATTAAAAGCATTTGAGTCAACAATGAAGAGATATTGACTATTGTTCAATAGATTTAAGAACGATATAACGCTTTGTGTGCTTATATCCTTCGGTCAAATCATCACAGACCATAATAATTGTAATAAAATACAAGCCTAATAGGAACCTACTAAAAAAATGGAAAACGTTTTTTTGAAATTGTAATAATAACATATGAATGAATGAATGAAATATTCTTTATTGTATATACTAACATAGAACACGATATAACATATGCTTATTAGAAATGATAATAAAATCTTTATTTACAACAAATATGTACAAAATACAATCTATATATAGAAAATTTCCTCAAGCCTGCCGCTGCTTCCGATTAACGGCAGGGTTCCCAGAAGGCTGGCAGCGTTTCCTCTTTGGATAGCCAAGCTGACGCGTTGGCGGAAAAAGCTCCCCGCCCGCTGGTCTCCGGAGGTCTCGATCAATTTTGATGACAAGGTGCGAGCAAAACGGCGAGCTTCGGACCCCCACGGTCCCATGGTCTCGACCGCAAAAGGTATAAAAATATAGTTGGGTCCAATCGATGCATATTTTTTGAATTTTGAATTTTCCGCACTGGCCGCAGCTGCCCCTGCAGCTTTACAAGTCGCTGGTAAGTGAGATGGCGCGAGTGTATCGACACATGTGGCATCCCACACCAGCGACTTGCCGACACTCCAAGGGATCAAAGACATACCATCCGGTCTTTTGCCATCGCCCCGCGCAATACCGACTGGTTCCAGTACGGAAGGCACGTTAGCGACAACAAGAGCCCTGCGGATAATGTCATTAATCGCCGAGTGTCGTGATATTCGACCAGCACTTAGAGAGCACGAAAGCCCATGGTGGCCGAGCTCGTTGACGAGATCTCCGCAGCGGCAGCGATGAGGTTGATTGACAGCAAATACACAGACTTAATGTTATACGGTCTAACATTGTTCCAGTATTTGTTGATGGAATAGCTTGTAGCCAGTGACCTGAGTCACTCTGAGAGACAGCTAACAAGCGCGCGCGGTCTGTATCTATAGAAAAGTTAGTAAATAAATTTTGCCAGGTTTTTTCACAAAGAGGCTTGTCCCACGCTCTCTGAGAGTGACTCAAGGTCGGAATATTTGTGCCTGGACAAGCTGCCTGCCAGGCGTCTCTAGCATCGGACAGGTAAGAAACCTCAACAGATCCAATAGAAGGGTCCAAAACAGAACTGACGAGGTTGCTCACACTGTATACCGAGGATAGAAACGCCGGTACTGATATGCTTGAAATTTTCCGCACTCCTAGGCCACCATAACACACGGGTAGGGTGGCCTGAGACCACACTTTGTTTTCATAAAAACTGCAATTTAGAATTTTGGAAAGAGACGTTTTGATCATATTATCCAAAGTATCTAATATGTGATGGAATTTAAATAAGTGCGTACTGCGGAGCAAATAGGTAAACTTCGGCACGAAAAGGCAGAGTCGAACAATAAAAAATGCATAATGAGCATTAATTTCATAAAGTCTATTTGAAGAGTCATTAAAATTTTGAATCTTTTTCTCAAAGAAACTAGGAATGGATTCGTCTAAGACTGGGGCTCCAAGAAGATGAAGCGACTCCTTTGACAGTAACTTAATATTGGGAGCCAAAACATTAAAATTTTGAATTAATTCTGGTTTTTCAGATTCTGGGAAAGAATCTAAAATAAGGAGCTCACATTTGGAGCTATTGAATTCTAGGCCAATCTTTTTAAAATTTTCTGTCAATGTTTTAAAATCACTGAGAACGGAAGCCGCATCACCCCCCAGCGTACCGTCGTCTAGATACCATACATTAAATTTAGATTGTAACCCGGAAATAATTGGATGAATGGCCAAACTGAAGATAGCTGGACCGAGAGGGTCGCCCTGTTGACAACCCATGGCGGAAATAAGTGGGTGTTCTCTGAAAAAAAGTTTTGATGGATGCCCATAGCATTGCCAAAGGTAAGGATATATGTCAGGACAGATATCCCGAATTTGGGTCAATAAAGCACCCCTATCGACAGAGTTAAATGCATTTTTTATGTCAACTTTAAGCAGCACTTCACCTCCGTTATTTAAAAGAAAGGTCCGAGCCGCATGAACAGCTGCCTCACAACCTCCCTTTGAGCCAAAACCGAGTTGAATGGGCTGAAATATTTCTGAAAGTTTCGGGAGAATGTGACGACAACAAATTTTGGAGGCCATACGACGGATAGTATTACCCACAGCGATGGGTCTTACTCCACCATCTTTTTTGGATAGCGCGCAAAGGTTGGCCCCATAAATGATCTCAGTGAATGGGCTTGGCACCTTTCCTGCCAACATTAAATTTATAAGAGAGGTTAATTTTGATAATAATTTGGTACCAGCGTCTCCGGCGGCACCACAGACAAGATCTTTGTAATGCTGTGGTGTAAAACCGTCGAGGCCGCCAGCAGAACCAGGTTTAAATGACATAATGACACTCAAAAGATCTTGGGCGTTACAATTTAGACAATTTTGGTCTAAAGATGGGGGATCCGGGAGGTTTATATTTGAAAGCGGAGAAGGATGTTTTGATTCTAAAGCAGACAGGGTTTCAGGTGTGTCTGAAGCGACAACATCACTCGAAAATAGCAGATGTGCTGCCCCCTTGAAATCGCCATCGTTCGCTTTAGTTTCGATTTTCCTGATAGTGTTTGCCTGATTATATTTTTTTTGAATTTTGGGAAAATTGGGAATAATATTATCAATTGAGTCTAATATTGAGCAGTTATTTTTAATTTGTTGTGTGAGAGAAATCTCATTTTTTTGGCGACTAGGGACATGCAGCACTCTGTACGAAAAAGTAAGCAGGTCTTCCCAAGCACTTAGTGAATTTATACTGAGAATTTTGTCTATACATACACTTAAAGCTGAAGCCACGCAGATACGTGCTCCGCGTGGGATTCGCTTTAATACCGGAACATTATTTTTTAGCGAACAAATTAGTTGCCAAAACGGGAGGTCAGTTGAAGAAGAATTTGGAGCCGAAATATATGTGTCTGAATTTGTGGAGCCGGTTTGATGGATTAGGTTTGGAATAGGTTTATGCACCTTTCCTACATGAATTTTTAAACCACGGTTGCCACGAAAATAACGAGGTTCCGAACACTGCTCACATTTTAATAAATTTTCGCGCGATGCGTCACTTGCCTGGCTACAAGGTTGTGGGTCCGAACTGGTACCAGGGCCAATACGTATGCCCAAAGGGAGCATATAGGTATTACACAAACACAAACTAAACAATCCTACGATCTTCGGACGGATGATGAAGACTGCCCAGAGCCGAGCAGGCAGGGATGCTGCGCTGGAGGCGGCAGATCACCTCCCGGCTGGATATGGGCAGCGCACGCCGACCGTAGATCTGAAACAAAACGAATTATATTAATATTAAATTATTAAAATTATTATTCTGAAAAAATTTTGATACGTCAGGATTGACGCTGTCAGTTCGAATGAAGAAATTATATATACATAATAAATTATATTTATTTATTTTGCAAATAAGTATATTAAAGTGAAGAAGGTGTTCATTATAATATTTCAGTTTTCTATTCAAGAATAATTTTCTCTACTTAGGCCAAACTTAGGCCCAATTTTACCAACGTCGGATAATTTTTATACATAGGATAGATTTGACAGTTTGATAGAGTAACAAACAAATTCTGTTACACAACCATTTTTTTTGCGTGGATAAGTGCTCTCTGACGGTTTGGTAAAATTGAACCTTAATTTAGTAACCCCCGATATTAAATTACAATCTAAAAAAAACTTTATCTGTTTCTGTTTTTTTCTGACTGTGACGCTATCTTTATATTATATGTACTAACGCGTATCAAAATATCCATCGTATATTTTTATTCGCCTACAGCGTAATAAAAATGGACTGGGATAGTGTATCGAAATATAGGTAAAAAAATCATTTTTTGTTTTGTTTTCGACTGTAATTTGCTACAGGCTCACGATGGCCTACTACGAAGTCGTCTTCAAAAAATAAAAGAACATATTTATACCAATTTCAAAAATAATTGTAATAAATCTTCTTCAATGTTACTTTATTGCTTCAAATCTAGCCAGAATCTATAGATACATTATTTCAATTATAATTAACATGTGACCTGCCCGTCTTATTTCCAACTTTTAGGGGTTGGTAGATATAACGAGTTTGGGGTATCCATTCACCCTTCTATTCCTAATCTCAGTATTACCTCCTACTCATAATATCCTTCAAACAAACAAACATGATTATTGTTTTATGTTCATCTTTTTTCATATTTAAAACTATTTTAAAAACGGTTCCTTCTTAATAAGGAAAATGAGATTAGGTTATCCCTCGGGTACGCGGGTGAAACCGCGGGGCGCAACTAGTGTAATGAAAATTAAATAATAAATCATCACCATCGATCTTTATTAATTACCAGTCCGGAAATTTTCGCTGAAAGCAAATTCAAATTCAAATTCAAATTCAAATTCAAATTCAAATTCAAATTCAAATTCAAATTCAAAATCATTTATTCAAATAGACCTTCGCAGGCACTTATGAAAAGTCTGACTCTGATAGGTACTCTAATAAAGCAACCTCGGACTCTTTTAGTCAAAATCATCTTTTTAGTAAACCACCCACACAACAAAAAGTCACACATAAGTATAGTAAATCCCAGGTTTTTAATATATCCGTCACTTTCTAATGTTACATAACAAAAAAGGCTGGGGCTATCTTAAAACCTAACCTTAATAATCGACTTATCGGCTATGCCTAGTTTACGGTCTGTAACAATGTCACGGAAATTATGTTTGCATTATATTCTAATCAATACCCTTTTCATGGATTTTACACATTTAATATTCCATGCCAATAGCAATAACATGTTATATTGGGCAAGCTATTGCAGTCGGGGATAAACCAATAACTTGAGTATGTATTTTTTTTGTAATATTTGTTTATACTGCAATACCTTATAGCATTCAAGTTATATTTAAAATTCTATAGATTAAAGAGCTTGTTTTTCTCTTTTCAGTTAATTTTTGTTTTACGCAGTCGGGTTTTTTGTTTCTTTTAATAATTTAATTTATTTCAGACTTTTTAGTTTTATACAGAATGAACAACTCATTCGTAAGTAAATGAGCGATACGGTAAAGTAACGCTAACAACCATCGCAACTCTGTGAGTTACGTACGGTAACCGCTCAGTCAGATAGCTACTGTCCTTGCATTAAACGTGGTTTTTTGCAGTATACGTCAAAATGGTAGCATAAAAGTATAACAATATATACATATATGGAAAGGGATGTCTACACGCTTTCATTTGATATCCATATTGTTATAATAACGCAATTTTTGTTTTTATTACCCCCCCTCTTTTTTTATTCGTAGATGCCATATAAAAATAATATACCCTATGACACTCCCACAGTTTAGAGGAATCTAACAACACCTCATATGTTTAAATTCATCAAGTCGTTTAGGCTGCAGAGCGTGCCAAAGAAATAGACATACATACACTCGAAAAACATAACTCTCCTTTGGGTCAGTCGGGTAAAAATCGCCTTTAATTCAACTTAGTATTGTGTTGATTATTTATAATAATAAAGCTGTGTCTTTTAGGTTTTGTAAAAGTGTGTATCGAGAGACAAATATTTTATTTGATATTAATTTTTAAAGATGAAAGGTGTAAAACCACTACTGATCCAGTTGTGGCCACCCATTTCCATCCATGTTTTCAGGTAGAGGAATTCATTGGTAGTCAATATAACATCAAAATCAAATTCCTAGACATTAATTTAGTATGCTTCAATAAGAATCCACGCAACAAATAAAAATTTGAGCAAGATATTTTATCGATTACCAAGGGTCGCTAATGGTTTCTGTTAAGAAATTAAAGTTGTCGAGATCTAAGAGGCCCATGTTGACAAGAGGGTGTCTCTTCTTGCCGCACTATGTTTGTCTCTTTTTGACACATTGCTGTCAAAACGGGCCTATTACATTTCACAAACTTTAACGGAAATTATTATTTTGGCGCGCAGGTTTTTATTGCATTGAGGTACAAATTATACCTATCATAAAACTGTACGATAATGTAAAGTAAAAAGCATTAGTGCGTAATAAGATGCATTCTCCTAAACCGGTGCAATACATAACACTTTACGAGCATGTGTGTTGAAAAATATCTTTTGTACAAATAATGATATTGTAAGCATTAGGTACACACGGCTGCCTGCCATAATTGCATTACGAAATCGATTTTATTAGTTTATTGTTAAATACTTAGCGTAACTCTTGTATTGCCAGTAAAAAATGCTATCCCAGAACTATGTCTTGGGATATCATTTTAATAAATACCTGATTAATTCATTAAGTAGATTTACCTTTCGACAGTTTGCAGGAAGTTTTAAACGATAGCGCAAAAGAAGGACAAGGGCGATGAGGAAACTGAACTTGCACTTTAAATTGAAACTTGAAAATTCCAGCCTGCTGGGTCCATTTTAGTTATCAACTGCCCTTTCCTATAGGTATATGAGTATGCATAATCCAAGAACTTGCGTGTGTTCGATGAAATCCTGCTAATTATTTTAGAGGTGGGAGTTTGCATGGTTGTGAGGATGTGATTTGTGAAGATGTTTGTTACTCTTTCAAGCTAAAACTATTGAACGGATTTGGATGAAATTTGGCACAAAGATTGAATATGTTCTGCATGAACACCCGGTAAATGTTGTAATCCTTCGGGAACGTAGGTAACCACGGGGGACAGCTAGTTTTAAATAAATCCTCTAAAAAATTATAAATTTAATATTAAGAGGACTCAATTCGTCATACTTTTCATACAAAACCTCTGTACTTATTATGGCGTTGTTAAACATTTTTCGTTAGATGTTTTGAACAAATTAGTATCTTGTGCGCTATATCTAGCCGTGTATCTAGGCGTAATTAAAAAAATTGTGAAACAAATTCAGTCAAAGCCTCCGAAAAACAGCGTTTTTGTCTGATCTTTGGCCATATCTAATGTACCTATAAATTTTAAAAGTAAAGAAAACATTTAGATACCAGGCTTGCAAATGTATTGGAGATTCTAAATAACTAACTTTTTTTCACAAACTTGTAAGATTTTTTCACAAGAAGCATACTCCTGGAACAAGTTTTATGAATGCGAAATCATGAATGACGACCTAGCGAAGCGGCCGCGAGTGATCAGCGGAATTTACCGAATGATAACCGACGGCCCTGATGCTCTCTCTTTTTTCGCAGTCAAACATTACGTTGGATGAAACAACAAGCTTTTAGACTATGCTTGCGTTGAAGTTGCGCCGGCCACAGAGCCACCTTAAATTAATTTCTGAATATTATGTTTTTTTTTATTCAAGCAACGATTTGTAGTAGCTATTTTGGTATATTTTCATTTAGATTCAAAATTATTTGTTCAAATAGACCTTCGCAGGCACTTATGAAAAGTCTGACTCTAATACTCTAATACCGGTTCGGAAGGTTGCATTTGCTGAGAAGAGCCGGCAATAAACTCAGCATACATTCATTCATTACCATTGAAATATAAAACTAAAGAAATGTAACTCGAGCTCAAAAATCATTCCACGCAAACCGAACCGCGGTGGGCGTTGCCAAAAAAGAGAGACTCATCGCGCTGACAGTTCGCCGGTATCATTGAGTCGATGCGTTCGTGTCGCGAGGGACTTAGAACTGTGATTATTATTGTGTTTTGCGTTGTTTACATTGTGCAAATATGCCGTCATGTGTTGTTAAGTGGTGTAGAAGCCATACAGATATGAAGAATGCTGGAATCACTTTTCATATGTGAGTAAATAAACATTTTGAAATCCTATACTTTTTCTCTATTTATATTTTGTCATATATATTTTATATTTTCATTATATATATTAGTTTATCTTATATAAGTTATGTAAGTATTAGGTTTTTGAACAGTATTTAAGTAGTTTACGTATGTAGGTATTTGATATACTGCACCACCTATTTTAATTCTTTCCTATTGCCCTAGGTTGCCTGGAAGAAATCGCTTTAGCGATAAGGCCGCCTGAATTGTTCGCACTTTTGTTTTTTTATTTGTTATTTTTGTACTCTATTTTTGTAATCGTGTGAATAATAAAGAATTTTTGTATTTTGTATTGTATTGTACTTGTGACTCTGGAAAGTGTTATGCAACATGAACGCAACATGCGTATTTATTTAACACGTTTTGATATTTCACTTAAACTGTTATGCACTAGTACCTATAATTATAAAGAGGATAGAACCTTTGTGGCATAGCGTGCCAGCCGCCATTTTAGTTTTTTTTTCAATGTTGCGGCGCACGGTGTTACTTATGTATATGGGTAGAGGACACTTATACAAACAAAAAATGTTAACCAATATGGTGGCCTAAAGTGTCACGTTTCCGAGATATTTGGAGGTAATATCCAAATAAATAGTTAAATCGGTAAAACTTTCCAAGACGGGACGTGGGGTAGGGGGGAGGGGGGGTATGCGAGGGGGTACGGGGAGGGATGCTTGCTGGTCGCCTATGCCTGCTCTCCCTCCGCGCCGCCGGCTTTTTATATACACTCTAGGGGTAGTGACCACAAGACTACAAAGAGTGGGGGTGCGCTGAGTTGGTTTTTGAACCGTTTGAACCTACGATTTTTCTTGTAAAATGTATAATTGCAGTTTTTTATACATATAAAATAAGTTTGGATAAAAAAAAACCTATCAAAGTTGAATTTCAATATAAATACATTTAAAACTCATCTCATTTGGCTGTATGGACTACACTTTTTCCTAAAGAAACGCAACTGTCATGTCAAAAGTCGCAAAATTGTGATTGTATTAACAAATTTCAATACAAACTATGAGGTTGCTTCAAGAAATGACTTTGCAGAAAGACTTCTTAGATAATTTACTATCTGTTAAAAAAAATTGAATGCCCAGACCAGCGTCACGTCTCAACGTTTATCCGTTAAATCAACCTGGGTACTATTATTTAAATACAATTCAATGCATATAAACACGTAATAAGTTCATTTTTAATGATTGTCGTTATTCTTATATGGCGATCTTTACCTCCAAATATCTCGGAAACGTGACACTTTAGGCGCCGATTCCACTGAAAAGAGTTCTAGAGTTCCGAGTTCTGCATTCCGTGTTGACTATTGTGCACACAGCAAGCAGTCTAGAGTTCTAGAGTTCTGCAATATTCGCTACTGATCACACATCATACACTTTTTTTACTTTCAAAGGTGCCACATAGCTTACAAAAAATAAAAAGTAAACACATGAACAAGCTTACTTATTTTTCATAACACCATTCACGTATCTCCTGGGGGCCTACCACAAGCTCTTAAAACAAGGTTAAAATAACCTTATTCGTCTTTTGTCCCGTTTTGACGTCGGATGTCAAAGAAAAACAAAAGTCAAATAAGGTTATAATAATATTGTTTTAAGAGCTTGTGGTTCGCCCTCTGATATGACCTTAACGCGACCCATCACTCTATAATTCGTATGTAAAAACCATAAACTGATTAAAATACTTCTTAATTTTAGATCCTTACAATTATAACACAAAGAAATATTTTAATCCAAAAAGCACATCACAAACTTTTAAATGAATATAATAGAGTGGTATAGTTAAATTACAACTAATTAATCCGACTTATATATGCATATGCATTACGATACTTTATAACTTATCCTCTTACAATCAATGCATAACATCGTCCACGCATCTCGCACTGCAGCAGGCGTGCGGACCAATTAGCATTAGGCTGTCCCGCCGAGAACCAATCATCGCGCTTGCCGGAATACAACGCGTTAGGCAAACGCGGTAAGCGCAGGTAATTGGCTTATTTGCATGTGTGTTCTTTCGTTCGAATACTAGAGATATTTTGTCAATGTAGTAAAGTGTGGAGCCGAATTTCGCGTTGATTTTGTTCACAATTATGCTTCCTTAGTTTTATATTTCAATGTTCATTACATAATCTTTACATTCTAATCGCACTGACAACAATTGTGCTAGTAACACTACTTAGGATTAGGATAGAAAGAAATCGGGATGATATAAAAAGAAAAAGGTACTTAACCGTGGGGTCATTCGGAACTAGGCGAGGAAGTGCAAGTCTATATTCGTGATTCAAGAATAAAATTTATAATAGAATATTTAATATTCTTTAATGTTAATAAAGGTGTTTTCCTCCTCTTTTTGATAAAATCGACGACATGTGACATGGGTCACGTTTTTGGTCCATAATAATTTAAAGGAAAGAATTTTCCACTTACTGCAATGTTTTACATAGTTTATATCGTAGGTACCCATTGAATACGGAATATAAAATAAGGAGGGCTTGAACACATGCATTCATTATTCGGATGTTATCCGTGTCGCTGAGTTATATTTCAATATTTACTGGTAAATATTACTTTTGTATTGTAAAGTGTTAATTAAGCTTGAATTACTAGTTTTTACTGTCAATTTAGCAAGTTTCTCGCCCTCGACGGGGAGCCCATCCTCATATATTGGAACCAAAGTGGTTGCAAACTGTGCGGTCTCAAAGGAGCTTCCTTCCGCGGACGCTCAGACTGTGGAATGAGCTCCCGCCGTGGTTTTCCCAATATGAGTACAGCATAGGGTTATTCAAAAAGGGTGTATAGAGATTTCTCAGGGTCGGCAATGCGCAAGTGATACCCCAGCCCCCCTAGACAAGATGGCTGTCGAAATCGTTATCGTTAGTAAACGATCAACCTTTGTATGGGACTGACATTAGAGATTGTTAAAAATCACGTGATATTTCGATTTGAAATGTCAATCCCATACAAAGGTTGATCGTTTACTGTCGATGACGATTGTCGATAACCATCTTGTCTACTGGCCCTGGTGTTGCAAGTGTCCATAGGCTACGGTAACCGTTTACCAACAGGGCCGTATGCTTGTTTCGGCGGGACTTATAATATAATCTTATTTTAAAGTAACTAATCATTTCCTCTTCAACAGGTCATTCATCATGTCTAAGACAATACTCCTGTTATTATTTACGATCATCATCTCGTGTAACTGCCAGCGTTCATCAGAACTTAGCCGGTTGCCGCCGGCTTCCCAAAAAAGTTTGGAAAATGATCCAATCCCACCCCAACTCAATGGAGATAAGGCGTATGCTCGCTCCTTGGAAAGTCTGCCAGTTGACCAACAACCCTTCTGGTACATCAACAGAGAACACTATGCACAGTATATGAACAAACCTCAGACGTGGCCTTTAAGGCCTAATAGGTTCCTTGGAAGCAATGTTGGTTAAAATTTACTTTGATTTCAGTGTTAAAATGTTTCATTAGGGACATATTGGATATTCCTATCCAATACTAATTATTTATTTCTCATTATAATACTAGTTTGTGATCATACATAATATTTATAAATAGAAATAAATTGATATTTTATTCAAAATGGGTTGTCTTTTTAGTTGAAATTCATACTAATGACACACCTCTATGATAAATTGTACCATGACGAGCTCTACGATCAAGAATATAAAGGACAACTAGATATTTTAACCTAGTACAGGTCGTATTTGATAACTCAGAAATAAAAATGAGGAAAACGAAACTATGGCACAGTAGTAGAGTACTATACTGGTTTCTGCTGGTTACCACCCTTGAGTTGAGAATCTGTCGCCAAACAGAGCCAGTTTCACGTCATGGTTTTGTTCGCTTTCCACCTTCAGCCACATCATCTCTTACAAACACAATCAGAAAATGGTTTACCCTAACTATATCATTATCTCGTTTTTTAACATTAGATTATAATAATAAAATCTTACAAAGTAAATCAGAAGTTAATTAACAAATTTAAGAAATCAATGCCAGTATTTAGGTATTGAGAAAATTTGTGACATGTAAAGTAGGTAAGCTACAAGACGACGATAAGGCAGAGAGCATTGAAAAAATAAACTCGCTCCCTCCTAGAGACGCCTTGTTCAACTCAAATATTTAAGGCGATTATCACACTGCCACGCATCACTCTGCATGTTGCGTGGCAGTGTGATAAGATTGCGGGAGTGCAAATCTGCATCATCATGCGGGTTTTTTACGCACTCACGCGCGTAGTTGCGTTTTGTGGATTCACGGCGGCTCTGACTCATTCCATCCAAAATCACGCACGGCACTACGAGATTCGGTGTGCCATACCTTGCGTCTCGCCCCGCAACCACGCGCGTGGATGCGGGGCGAGACGCATGTAGGCGCGTGATCTGTATGAACGCGTGTGGATGTATTTTCTGTTGGACTGTGCGTCTTTTCTATACAAACAACTTACAAGAAACGTTAAAAAACGCATTCACGCGCTACGCTACGTGGTGCGTGGAGTGTTTAACCGCCTAAGCGTGTCAGTGGGCGCGTCAGCGTTTTATCAACAGACTGGCGATGAAGGCGCACTCGCACTCGGAGTACCTATATTGTCATTTTTTTGTCTCTATAACAGGTGGAGATTTCGAGATGGCATATTTTCAAAACCTATATTGAGTTAGTCATGCTGGATTATTGAGAGCTTTGAACGTACAAATAATACTTGAAAATTAGCAACATTATTCGTAAATTTTATGGTATGATGCTAATTTTCGAGGTTTGGTAGCGAAAATAAATATTTACTTACGAATTCTACAGTATGAAGATCACACAATAAACATTGACATTAAAGTTGCCACGGAAAACATTACGTTACGATTTATTCGTGTTACATTAATTTATCTTAAGTATACCTATACGGTAATTGTAAAGATAATATTATGTTCTTGTTAGTCGTAACTTCTATAATAAATACACATAAGGCGCATAATTTCTTGTAATACAAACGTGACAAAACTTGCGGGCGGTGAACTAAAATATCGATATAGCATCTAGAAGGCCTTTAAAGATAAATTTTGTAAGCAGATATATGTTATGTATGTTGCAGTACCAATCGCGTTTCTCCTAGAGTTGACGAGTTCTTATTTGGAGACCATATAAGAAAATTAAATAGAAAAGAGCTACGGTTGATGAACTACAAAATTTGGTGGTCTAGAAGATATGGCACACTGAAGAAAATGGACTACAAGTGGCTACAAAATTTTATTTAACAGTATCATAAAGTTTGACGACCAATAACCTAAACAGAGTGATTTGTGAACTAATACTTACCAGTAACAAAACTAGTTTTGGTTCGTTAATAAATTATTTGATTAAATGTAACTAATGTTAGTTTCCCGATAACTAAGGCTAGTTTCCCGACAACAAAACGTCAACTTACATAACTAGTTTTGTAGATAATTTTTTTCAGTGCAATGTTATGTAAGCATATAGGCATCTAGTAGTAGATGTCTTATTTGATGATAATGATGTCATAAATGTATGTGTATCCTGCATCCGTGTATCTTGTGGCTAATTAGCATATATCATTTTCTTTGCAAATGAAACGAAAATTGAGCTGAGCAAATAAGAAGAAAATTAAAAGGCTTTACATTTTAAGTTACCTAATATTTTCACAGGCGTTATTAGTATAACCTACTTATAGTACTTATTTTAAAACTAAAGACACATACAACCCGCGGCGCCGATACTTTTCGGAGAAAAGATGTCTCATCGTTAATAACAAAGGTTAGCTTGAAGACGCTCTGCCAAGTTTTGTACGTGACTTAATTTTTAAGTATTCATCATCGTTTTTTAGCGATATTATATTATTATTACTAATTGATTGAAAAAAAATCCTCGTTTACAAATCATAATTATCATCAAGTCGACCATAAGTTGTCCGATATAGTTTTATTTGCTGATGACACTTCTCTAATTTTTAAGGTCAATAGGAAAGATATAGACCTTAAGCACCTCAATGACACCTTATCAGCTGTATCAAAATGGTTTGCCGCCAATAATCTTATGCTTAATTCCTGTAAAACTAAACGTATAAAGTTTTCTCTTTAATATTGGATAAGCCAGTTTTTCTCGGCGTAAAATTAGATAGTAAAATACAATGGGGTCCTCATATACAAAGATTAGCGAGTAAATTGAGTTCCGCCGCCTTCGCAGTTTGAAAAAATAGACAAATACCAGATGTGGTTAACAGGTTGGTTTACTTTGCTTATTTCCATAGTTTAATGTCCTATAGTCTTCTGCTATGAGGCTCAGCTGCAAACTTTGAAACTATATTTATTCTGCAGAAAAGTGCAATTCACGCAATCTATTGTTTGGGACCTTGCGAATCACTACGAATTCGATTAAAGGAATTTAAAATTTTAACGTTACCGTCACAGTATATTTATGAAAATAATGTTTGTCCGTGAAAACTTAAATTTATTTGAAATTAATAGTAGCCGCCATAACTTCAATACAAGAAATAAAGATAAAATTGTAACACCTAGATTCAGGTTATCTAAAGCTAATAAGTCTTTTCTCGGAAATTGCGTTCGATTCTATAATAAAATCCCAAGTAACTAACTAAAATGTCAAAGTAGTAACTAAAATGTCTTATAATAAATTCAATGATTTCATAAAGAAGCCTACTATAAGGTGGCTCAGACAAGAATATATGGTTGTAGTAGCTTCTGCACTTGCATCCCCCTGGCTAAGTGACAATTGTATGAATAAGCATAATAATAATATATAATACTCGTATAAGTATTTGGAGAAAAAGCTGTAACACTAAAAGACCTTCCACAAAAAAAAAGCCTTGCTGAGTTTCTTGCCGGAGTCTTCTCAGTTTAAGTGTATTCCGAACCAGTGGGCAATTCAACTGTATGTACCAATTTAAAGCCTTGCTGAGTTTCTTGCCAGAGTCTTCTCAGTTTAAGTGTATTCCGAACCAGTGGTAAATTCAACTGTATGTACCAATGTAACGTTCATAAGTGCCTTACTAGGGCCTAAACTGAATAGATAACTTTTTGACTTTGATTTGAGTGTAATATTTGATCACTGATCCTAAAAATTCCGGTCGTTGTGCACAGAAGCTGTAGTGAAATGTAAATTCCGAAGTACATGTTTTTTGTGTAAACATTCCACGAGGGTCAAAACAAATTTTGCTCCGTAAATTATTAAAGTAGATTATGTGCCAAGATATTTTATATTTATAAAGAGGGGATTTCCAATTTTTCTTCGACCGAGACAGGCGATAAAAACTTTATAGCACAGTTTATGACAGTTATTTATGTTAATACTTGACTTAAGTTATCGTTGACCTCTAGCTAGGAATATTATTGTCGTTGAGATAAGTGAAAATTTAATATTAATGACATTGCGATATTAAATTGTAGTCTTGCTTTTTGGTACAGATGCATGCTTTCCGATAGAACCGGTCCTCGATCTGTGGAATCCCAAAGGAAAATAGTTATCGTACTTACTAAACCTTTAGAGAATTGAAATTGAGTGCTGTACGTTACGTTAATAAAATTTAATGAAGTATCTTCATAATTATTTAATGAAAAGCTATAGAGAAGTCGAAAGGATAAAGAAAGACAAAATTGTATATCATAAAACAGTTGTGTAACTTTAGAAATGGTCAGCGACTCAGTTGCAGACTAAGCCCAGAACACACTGAAAATAAATTAACTTTTTTAAAATAACTCTTATCTGACACTGTTTTGAAGTCAGCGAAACATTTTCTATAGAACACGTCATGTGATTTCGCTCACTTCAAAACAGTGTCAGATAAGAGTTATTTCATACTTTTTATCATGCGGGTTTTTTACGCACTCACGCGCGTAGTTGCGTTTTGTGGATTCACGGCGGCTCTGACTCATTCCAGCCAAAATCATGCACGGCACTACGAGATTTGGTGTGCCATACCTTGCGTCTCGCCCCGCATCCACGCGCGTGGGCGCAAGGTAGGCGCGTGATCTGTATGAACGCGCGTGGATGCATTTTCTGTTAAACTGTGCGTCTTTTCTATACAAACAACTTACAAGAAACATTAAAACACGCATTCACGTGCTACGCTATGTGGTGCGTGGCAGTGTGTTAACCGCCTAAGCGTGTCAGTGGGCGGCAGCGTTTTATCAACAGACTGGCGATGAAGGCGCACTCGCACTCGGAGTACCTATATTGTAATTTTTTTGTCTCTATAACAGGTGGAGATTTCGAGATGGCATATTTTCAAAACCTATATTGGGTTAGTCATGCTGAATTATTGAGAGCTTCGAACGTACAAATAATACTTGAAAATTAGAAACATTATTCGTAAATTTTATAGTATGATGCTAATTTTCGAGGTTTGGTAGCGAAAATAAATATTTACTTACGAATTCTACAGTATGAAGATCACACAATAAACATTGACATTAAAGTTGCCACGGAAAACATTACGTTACGATTTATTCGTGTTACATTAATTTATCTTAAGTATACCTATACGGTAATTGTAAAGATAATATTATGTTCTTGTTAGTCGTAACTTCTATAATAAATACACATAAGGCGCATAATTTTTTGTAATACAAACGTGACAAAACTTGCGGGCGGTGAACTAAAATATCGACATAGCATCTAGAAGGCCTTTAAAGATAAATTTTGTAAGCAGATATATGTTATGTATGTTGCAGTACCAATCGCGTTTCTCCTAGAGTTGACGAGTTCTTATTTGGAGACCATATAAGAAAACTAAATAGAAAAGAGCTACGGTTGATGAACTACAAAATTTGGTGGTCTAGAAGATATGGCATACTGAAGAAAATGGACTACAAGTGGCTACAAAATTTTATTTAACAGTATCACAAAATTTGACGACCGATAACCTAAACAGAGTGACTTGTGAACTAAAACTTACCAGTAACAAAACTAGTTTTGGTTCGTTAATAAATTATTTGATTAAATGTAACTAATGTTAGTTTCCCGATAACTAAGGTTAGTTTCCCGACAACAAAACGTCAACTTACATAACTAGTTTTGTAGATCATTTTTTTCAGTGCAATGTTATGTAAGCATATAGGCATCTAGTAGTAGATGTCTTATCTGATGATAATGATGTCATAAATGTATGTGTATCCTGCATCCGTGTATCTTGTGGCTAATTAGCATATATCATTTTCTTTGCAATGAAACGGAAATTGAGCTGAGCAAATAAGAAGAAAATTAAAAGGCTTTACATTTTAAGTTACATCATATTTTCACAGGCGTTATTAGTATAACCTATTTATAGTACTTATTTTAAAACTGAAGACAAAGACAACCCGCCGCGGCGATACTTTTCGGAGAAAAGATGTCTCATCGTTAATAACAAAGGTTAACTTGAAGACGCTCTGCCAAATTTTGTACGTGACTTAATTTTTAAGTATTCATCATCGTTTTTTAGCGCGATTATATTATTATTACTAATTGATTGAAAAAAAAAACTCGTTTACAAATCATAATTATCATCAAGTCGACCATAAGTTGTCCGATATAGTTTTATTTGCTGATGACATTTCTCTAATTTTTAAGGTCAATAGGAAAGATATAGACTTACGCACCTCAATGACACCTTATCAGCTGTATCAAAATGGTTTGCCGTCAATAATCTTATGCTTAATTCCTGTAAAACTAAACGTATAAAGTTTTCTCTCCCATTAGGGAGAGAAAACTTTATACGTTTAGTTTAACAACATTAGTTGTTAAGAGTAGATAAGGCAGTTTTTCTGAAGTATTCCCATTTGCGCACCGATTTTTTGAGCACCGATCCAAAATTTGAATCGGTTCTCAAATGGGAACAAAAGTTAAATTCGAAATCATTCCCTTTTGAGCACCGATGGATTTGTAGCTTCTAGTGTTGTGGTGTTTAATAAAACGTATCGATAAAAATTTACAGTTTTATTATAAAAAGTATTATCGTCAGAGCATCAAAACTATTCCGCTTTGAGCATAGATCAATATGTTAGGTTAGTTGTCAATTGTTGAACAAAATATACTTACCGTTGTTGATATTACCTAGTAATAATAATAAATTAATAATACATTTATTTCCAAATAACTTATCGTAGGTTAGAATATATTTTTGGAATCTCCTTTTAAGCAAAGATTTGCTTGTGTTAGAAAACCTAGCTACTGATTAATTATGAAACATAATGTAATCTCCATTTTAACGTTACCGTCACAGTATATTTATGAAAATAATGTTTGTCCGTAAAAACTTAAATTTATTTGAAATTAATAGTAGCCGCCATAACTTCAATACAAGAAATAAAGATAAAATTGTAACACCTAGATTCAGGTTATCTAAAGCTAATAAGTCTTTTCTCGGAAATTGCGTTTGATTCTATAATAAAATCCCACTCGAAGTAACTAAAATGTCTTATAATAAATTCAAAGATTTCATAAAGAAGCCTACTATAAGGTGGCTCATTACGTGAAAGAAATATATGGTTGTAGTAGCTTCTGCACTTGCATCCCCCTGGCTAAGTGACAATTGTATGAATAAGCATAATAATAATATATAATACTCGTATAAGTATTTGGAGAAAAAGCTGTAACACTAAAAGACCTACCACAAAAAAAAAAGCCTTGCTGAGTTTCTTCCCGGAGTCTTCTCAGTTTAAGTGTATTCCGAACCAGTGGTAAATTCAACTGTATGTACCAATTTAACGTTCATAAGTGCCTTACTAGGGCCTAAATTGAATAGATGACTTTTTGATTTTGATGTGAGTGTAATATTTGATCACTGATCTTAATAATTCCGGTCGTTGTGCACAGAAGCTGTAGTGAAATGTAAATTCCGAAGCACATGTTTTTTGTGTAAACATTCCACGAGGGTCAAAACAAATTATTAAAGTAGATTATGTGCCAGGATATTTTATATATACATAGGAGATTTCCAATTTTTCTTCGACCGAGACAGGCGATTAAAACTTTATGGGAAAGTTTATGACAGTTATTTATGTTAATACTTGACTTAAGTTATCGTTGACCTCTAGCTAGGAATATTATTGTCGTTGAGATAAGTGAAAATTTAATATTAATGACATTGCGATATTAAATTGTAGTCTTGCTTGTTGGTACAGATGCATGCTTTCCGATAGAACCGGTCCTCGATCTGTGGAATCCCAAAGGAAAATAGTTATCGTACTTACTAAACCTTTAGAGAATTGAAATTGAGTGCTGTACGTTACGTTAATAAAATTTAATGAAGTATCTTCATAATTATTTAATGAAAAGCTATAGAGAAGTCGAAAGGATAAAGAAAGACAAAATTTTATATCATAAAACAGTTGTGTAACTTTAGAAATGGTCAGCGACTCAGTTGCAGACTGTAAGCCCAGAACACATTGAAAATAAATTAACTTTTTTAAAATAACTCTTATCTGACACTGTTTTGAAGTCAGCGAAACATTTTCTATAGAACACGTCATGTGATTTCGCTCACTTCAAAACAGTGTCAGATAAGAGTTATTTCATACTTTTTAGTGTACTCTGAAGGCAGTTTATTTTTTGTTAAAAAGTTAATTTATTTTTGAATTTTTAGTTTCATCTATATGAAATTTATATGGGACCATTTCGGTATAATCCCCTTTCGAACAAAAAAAGAATTTTGCCGTTTCTCTGAACATCAAGTAATGTGTCACGGTACTAAAGTGATCTGCTACTTTTGCGGTTGACTGTTCAACAATCAATCATTATAGAAAATTGCGGTTTATGACTGCAGTCGTAAGAGTCATATTTACGTATCAATTATTCATCGCAGTGACGATTCTGTTTTCACCACTCCTACAAATTAATCAGGTATAATTAAATTACGCATATCATGCAGCCTATACCGCTTTGTAAATTTACTTCGACGTGAACTAAGCTGCCAAGTATTTCATGAATACTTAAACAGAACTTATGTTCTACGTTTATGTCTCGTATGAGAGTTTACATCATAATTACCTCAGGGCTTACCTAAGTGTTATGAAGATATTATAACCCTATTATGAATCAAAATTGAATAGTAATTAAGACAGTAGGAGCACCTGAGACGAGCTAAAATAGTGATTTTATGGTCACGTACTAACGTAAAATTATTCGGTATTAATCAATATTTTGAGATATTTTTCACGTATTGCCTTTTGATTCAAAACCAAGCAGAGCTCGTACAATGTAAACCAGATCACAAGTTATTAACGCGATGGTGACAATCTTGAGGATTTTTTTTAATCATAAATTTTTAAGAATTTTATGATTTATATTAATTAAACTAGCTTCCGCCCTGCGCCTGCGGTTTCACCCGCGTCCCCCTGGATCTTGTGTTTTCCCGGGATAAATAGTAAGCCAATAGCCTTCCTCGATAAATTGGCTATCCAACACTGAAAGAATTTTTCAAATCGAACCAGTAGTTCCTGAGATTAGCGCTTTCAAACAAACAAACTCTCCAGCTTTATAATATTATTAATTATAAATAAATATTGCCATCTAGTTTATAAATTAATCTTATTGTATATTTTTTATTAATTAATTAATTATCATGTAAAGGCAATTTCCTAATAAATAATTTTACATATTATAAATATTAGAATAAATATGAGAAAGAGATTACTCACTATTATCAAAAAGTCATTATCATTGGATCATACTCTAATAGTAATTAATAATAATGAAAAAACACTTATGTGTTTGAGCAGGGGACGAGATTTTTGCTGTTTTAGAACAATATTTTAGAGAAATTAAATATGGCGATCGATGCGTGAAAACAAGTAGATATATATTTTTTAATGACAATAAACACGAGGGATCAAATTGAACTTCTGGGATTTGTAGAGCACACATATAGTTACACAGCTGCAAGGGCAAATACAGTTCACAAAGGAGGAAGGAAATGCACAATACGCTATAACTCTTTGGATGAGCAAAGCCCTGACGTGGCGGTCTTTGTGTGATATGTGCCGGGAGCCATTAATCGGCTAGCAAGATGCTCCAGGACTACGACATGCGACAGTATGTCTTCACAGGGTTAAAGCGATACAAGTTTATAGTATATGAGTCAAAAAGTCAAATTTAAAAAGGGTGGTGTTCTACGATTTCATACCATTATTTTTGATACACGTACTATTTCTTAACTCGTGTGTAGCAAACAAGCATATGACCCGCCTAATGGTAAGCGGTTACGGTAGCCTATTGACGCTTGCAACACCACCAATCACTCGCGCTTTGCGGACCCTGCAGAAATCTCTTCACACCCTTTTTGAAGAACCCCACGCTGTACTCCATTGGGAAAACCACGACGGGGAGCTCATTCCACAGTCTGAGCGTCCGCGGAAGGACGCCCTTTTCCTTCTTCGATAAAAAGAACATTATCAATGTTTTCTTTCCATATTGAAAGATATTCATGAGTTTTGATATTATGTGAGTGTGATGGCTGTGATACTGATAAGTAGAAAATCTTTCTTTTTATGTTTTCTATTTTTCATACTGTCGTAATGTCATCTAAAAACTTGTAAACATAATGTTAACTTGTTAGAATAAAAAAAACGTCACGTTGTAAACATCGGCAATATAGTAAGCTTTTAAAACAACAAATAACAATTAAAATAACTATTATAATCTAGAAATTAAACACAAACTCCGAGAAAGTTCGCTCGCTCATTACGCGCCCCATATTTCTTGAGGTAAAATAGCAATAATTTTGTACGGCGCAACTCTCGGCCCATCGCATTTTACCCAGTGCTACGTGGCCCTTATAATTACTTTACAAATTATACCAAATCTCCCTTGAATGGGTGTTAATAATTAGTTAAAAGCTATAATTCCTGAAGTTGAGCTTTCAAGTGCTTTAAATTGTTTGATAAAACAGAATATTCTGGTCCCCACCATAACTGGATGATAAATGGGCTTACGATTTTTTTTGTTAGGTTTTTTATAAAATACATGAATAACTTAAAAATAATAAATACCATAAACATTACAATTAGCAATGAATACGGTTGTTTATGATAAGAAAAGTCATATAATAATACTTTTAAAGTTATATAAGTAGGTATATTGCTTATGATATCCAAATTGCGTTCAATTAGCTCTTAAAAAAAGCCAAACATAGTCAGATTTTCCAAAAAAATATATAAAATAAAGAAAAAAAATAACCATATAATTTCTTGACGGATTCTTCTCAGTTGAAGGCCGAGTTCCGATCCGGTGGTAACATCAGTAAATGTAACGTTCATAAGTGCCCTTCTGGGGCCTAAATTGAATAAATGACTGACTTAAATATTAGCGGACTTAACATGAACTAAACCCAATATATAAACCGATATTAAATATCTTTGACAAATATTGCTGTCTCATACGTCTATAAATGTCACGAAATTCTAAAAGATATTGCTCTAGAAGTAAAATTTAATAGGGAATATTTATAGGGGGTTGGAATCATAAAATACAGTGGCAGCGGTAAAAAATATATAAAAAGTAACTGTAAAACACGCCCTAGTAACAACATCTTGTTAAGTAATGAAATAAATAGACTTTTTTTTTTTATTAAATGGGCGTGTTTGGAACTTGCGTTCCACTCCCTTGCTGTCCGCAACAGGCGATCTTGCTGACAGCAAGGGTATTGATTTTTTTTCCCGCCAAGAAGTTATCCAAATTCTGGAAAAAGTAGTAGTCTGTAGGCGCAAGGTCTGGTGAGTAGGGCGGATGACGGAGAACTACCAACCCCAGTTCTTGCAACTTGGAGACCGTCTGCTGTGCAGTATGAGGTCGCGCGTTATCATGCAGGAGCAGCGGAGACGAGTGATTGACCAATGCTGGTTGGAGATGTGCCAGCTTCTCCATCATTGTGTTCAGTTCTTCACAGTACACATCTGCAGTAATGCTCACCCCGTTTGGTAAGAAGTTGTGATGAATCACACCGGCGCTAGACCACCAAACAGTGACCATTACTTTTCTAGGGGTAAGTTTTCGTTTAGGGCATTGTTTAGGTGCTGAACCAGGATCCAACCAACTTGCTGAGCGCTTGCGGTTATCAAACAGAATCCATTTTTCATCGCAGGTAACAATGCGGTTCAAAATTCCTTCATTTGTGTGTCTATTGAGCAGTGCAAGGCACGTTTCGACGCGTACTTCGCGCTGGCGATCATTGAGTTCGTGGGGCACCCATTTGTCAAGCTTTTTTACCTTGCCAATTGACGCAAATGGACCAATATTGTTTTGACGCTAACGTCGAAAGCTGCTGCTAATTCAGCCGTCGATTGTGTATCATCAGCTTCCACAATCGCCTTTAATTCGTCATTGTCGACCAAAGTCTTCGGACGACCGCGAGGTTCATTTTTCAGGTCGAAATTCCCAGAACGGAAGCGAGCAAACCAATAACAGGTGGTGCGTTGGTTTGTAGTGTTAGCTCCGTAAACGTCGTTGATGTTGCGTGCCGCTTGTGCCGCGTTGCTGCCACGACGGTACTCATATTCCATATTTACTCGAATTTTTAACGTATCCAAGATGACGAAAAAGATTGAAATTCGATGAAAATGTAACACTAATCAATAAACAAATGACTACTTTTGGAAAAAGAATTCCATGTTTTTAAAATAAAATTAATTTGAAATTAGAATTCTAAACCAAACAAAAATTATTTTGATTTGAAATGGCCAGTACTGCAGAACGGCAATTTCATAGGTACAGACCTATTATTAATTTCGTTGTATTGCTCAAAGGATTTCTGACCGTGCGCTTTCTAGCAAGCTTGACAATATTTCGATGATCGCAAAAAAATGGCTTAGCCACATTAAATAGACAACATGACCAATTCTATACAGACATTGTTCACACTATCTTAAGCTGTGCTGCTGGTGTTTGACGATTTGTGTTATCACTTCGCTTTATCTTATCCTTAATAGTTATCCTTGGATATAGAATCATTTTTAAATTCACTTTGCATTAGCTCTTACCTTTGTAAGAGCTAATATTATAATATTAGGGCTTATAGAGTAAGTGTATGTAGTGACATACACTTACTCTATAAGCCCTAACTTCACAAACTCTACACACCGTAGTCAAAATATGTGGCTTGGCCGTTTCGCTACCGTCACATGGGAGTGAGGTGAAAAATGTATTCACTGTTCATAACTTTTTTGTTATTCAATAGTTCTTGTAGTAGTGAAACGGCCAAGCCACATATTTTGACTACGGTGTGTAGAGTTTGTGAAGTTAGGGCTTATAGAGTAAGTGTATGTAGTGTTATAAGCTTGGCTCTACATGAGATCTGATAACTTTTTGACAGTACGAGCCATATGTCTTGGCGGCAACATTTTACATAAAAATGTTTTTGGTGGGATTTCACTTCTTTTTGTAAGTGGCTTTATGTTTTTTTTTTTTTTTTTTGAAATTTCCAAGTTTTATAATTTTTTTGTTGTTTGTGTACTAATACAAGCTTACATACCAAATTTCAGCTTTCTAGGACTTCAGGAAGTACCTATGAGTTTTGATGATCATCAGTGAGTCAGTGACGAAATCGGGGTTTTTTAGATATCAATAAAATCTAAAGTATAAGAGCTATGTTATTGAAACTTAATATATTTAATAAGTTCACTATTGACATCATATCCTGAGAATTTTGTTTATCTGGTATAATCCAAACCCAAGTTATGAGGGTTCAAAAAAACGACGAAGCGCTTCGAGAAAAGGTAGGTAGTGCCCTTTCGCTTCGCTTGGCTGTCTTGGCGGGGGGCACTTCCGTGCCCCCAGATAATCTAAACAATCGAGTTATTTCATGGATTATAAAAATAATATCAAGAATATTATTGCCCACCAATGGTACAAGCTCAATTCAAAACAAAAGTGAAGCCAACTATATTTTTGACGTATAGTTGCTTACCAAATCGGACTTACTAAGCGATTTTCGTTTTATAAGCGGTTCTCCATCGTTATATTTTGTAATTACAGATAACATCCTATGGTTGTCTGGAAGAAATCGCTTCTTAGCGATAAGACCGCCCATTGTACAGTATTTTTAACCGACTTCAATAAAAGGAGGAGGTTCTTAATTCGGTTGTATTTTTTTTATGTTTGTTTTTTATTTATTAACCGATTTGGAAAATTCTTTTTTTGTTTGGAAGGGTACACTTCCCGTTTGGATCAGATTTGATTACTTCTTAGTGTATTTTGATGTCGGTTTAAGTTTTTTGTAAAACAGTTCAAATATTAATATTAAGAATTAATTGTCATTTGTGTTTTATTCTTATTGGTGTACAATAAAGAGTTATCTATCTATCTATCTATCTATAACAAGAAAGTGTTAAAATCGTCTGAATATTGGAAAAAAACTCAAACAATTTTTTACTCAATACTATTTATACGATAATTAAACAAATTCTTTGGTTTTAAATATTCATAAATCAATAATGTTTGCTCTTAATTAACTCCTTTTAGTTGTTTGCGAATTACTGTTGTCAATGAAAGAATTTTCTCTCTGAGGATATGACTGCGGGTTATTCCTGTTGGCCTCTAAAGCTTGCCAGTTGATGAACCAGAAAGGTTGCTGGTCTATTGGTAGCTTGCTCAGCCTTCTAACGAGCTCTGCATCTCCAAGCGCTTCAACAGGTAGTCTTATTGTCGTCGTTGGTGTGTCGTCTCCAAATCTGAAAGGCGATGATGTAAAATTAGTATTTCTTTATTACAGTTCACAGTGTACAGTTTAATGGTGAGCTCTGACTCCTAAACTAGGGGTTGCCTGTATCTCAGGAGCCAGCCTCTTTCCCCTTTACAAGTTAAATTAGTTTGTATTGGTTGTATGTTAACCTATGCTTTTTAATATGTCTTCAGTTTTCCAAATATCTTATGGCACTTTGTAGTCTGGGTGTAATTATCTATTTGAGTATTATATTAACGTAAGTATTATGAAGCGCTCGTGGTGTAGCATGATTAGCCGTTCTTAATCGATCGGCAAAGTTAAGCTACGCCTGTCGTGGTCGGTACCTGGATGGGTGACCGCCTAGTGGTATTTCAAATCGAGCGTTTCCACGCTTCGGAAGGCACGTAAAGCCGTTGGTCCCGATTATCACTTAATTGTGATAGTCGTTAAGCTAGTTGGATGCCTCTTAGGCGGCTTGAAAAATTCCAACAGTAGGTTGACCACTAGCCTACCTCCACCGATCCGCAGTGGGCACGCGTGGTGGAGTATTGCCCATTCCCTTTCACCCTCGTTTGTGAAAGGAGGCCTGTGCTCAGCAGTGGGACATTATAGGCTGATGATGGTGATGATTAACGTATATTATTATGCAGTTTATCAATTTTTGGTTATCATAGTTCAAGGTCTGCTTAGTTTTGGATTAAATGGCCTTGTGTGAAGAATTTCCTAGGATATTTATAACCATTATTATACTTCTTTAGTGTCTGCGTAGTGTCGTTGGCTTTATTAATAGTACCTGTTCTTTGAACCGGTTTATTTTGCGGTAGTTTTGTTCATTTAATAAGGCATGTATTTAATGACACAACAAATCAAAACTAGAATCAAAAATACTGAATTGCACACTAAATACGCCCACTAAATAAATCAAACTGAGTATCAGTTTTATGGTTTATGCAAAACTGTTTGAACTGAATGATCATCTATGATATTGCCACAGTTCTAACCTAACCTAACCAACTATATTTGGACTGCCCCGAGTCGGTTCTGGATGATAGAACATGTTTTGATGAATAGGTAGTTTAATTGTACAACAGTCATTTTTCTGATATGCAATAAGTAAATTAGAGGTGCAATAAGTAAATTAGAGGAGAGTCTTAAGTTTGCGTAATTTTAAACAGAGGTGCAATTAAAAATATCCCATTTAATAATGGATAAAACGTTTACCTGTTTCCAAGTCCATCATTTGATATTGTAGTTGGTGGTAAGACTGTTGGGAATCCGATGGGTTTTCTGCCGGCATAAGGTGACCTTTGGGCGAAACAGCTAATGACGAGAGCGGAGAAGATTATTAATGATATAGAACCCATGACGAACCTGTAAAAGAAGCAAAATGTATGGTAAATAATATTATACTTTTTATCAAGAAAACTATTCCTTTGGGATCATGGATAAAATCTAGGTAAAAGCTTGTCTGAAATAATTACTGTTTTTATAAACAGGTATAAATATGTGGACGTTTACGTATTGGGTTTTTATGTTAACAAATATTGGAAAATTGTCGTTGGAGTGTCATTTTTGACTTTAATAATGTTATTATATAACTTCTCTTTCAGGAGAAAGAGATAGTAATTAGAGGTGATGATATGAGTTGGTCTCCTTTTTAAGGGATAAGTTCACAGTTACTTTGACTAGCGACCGAAAAGTGTTACAACAAATTTGGCCCAAACGCAAGGAGAAAGTTATTCTTTACTATTAAATGGCTTTGAGTGAAGAATTTTTTTTTTCCTAGAATATTGCACACAAATAACAAATCCTGCTCTTTATTTACTTATAGTAGGTAGTTGTTTGCTTTTTGGTACTTTAAAAATATATCCTTATTTTTGTCTCATGTGTATCTATAATTATCTGATCTTGTTCACCTTAAGATAAAGTTTATGTCTTTTATGGCTAATTTCAAAGGAAATAAACTTATTGTGTGGTTATTATCATTATCTTAATAAAAACCACACAATCAATTTACAAGCTGCATTCGATTACTAAGTTGAGGTCATGAGTGTATCTATATAGATAAAATGTCATAGTGCTAATATCACTTGTAATGAAGTTTAGATTCTATTCAGTAGAAGATAGAGTTTGTATTTGATTGAAACTTATTTATTAGATTGCAACTGTCTGTTAGTAATGATTTGTATATACATATAACTATGTACAATAAAATGGTAAAACACGGTATAGTTCACAAAGGAAATCCATTGGTTTCCAGTCACTAACTGTCAAGACAAATTAAGTATAATTAGGCCTTGACATGTATATACCTAAATAATTCGATTATAGAAATATCCTATTAGATAACAGAATTGAAATAACCCTACTAAATAAAGAATACAATTATATGAATTAGAAAGGTATTTCAAGGGAGAATAAAATATTGTATGTACCAACCTCTTTTTATTTAATTCTAGGTAATACACGAACAATCACTTTGTTTACTTAAAGCACATTGACCACAAACACAACGTTTACGAATTAATTTAATTGTAGAGCTAAATTATTATCCTTTTAAAAAAAATGTCGTGTTTACACTTCAACAAACTTAAGAATACTAACAAATTTTAAATGTATGGTTTATATAATAAACTCTGATCTTTAATGAGAACGAGATGGCTATTGATAATGAACGTACAGATAGAATGAGACAAAAAACTGGCCAGGTGCCTTGATTGACGTACATAAATGTTGTGTATCTTTCTTTCGGAATTAAGTCTTGGGTTTTACCGCTTAAGACGTTTTTGTACTAACGATTTCGGGAAAAGGAATTGACGACAACTATATAGTTCTAGAATATGGCTGCAGTTCAGATGCGAAATTAGATGATACTGACATGGCACACGAATTTTTGGCCACCTTGTTTTTTTTTTTTGTTTTTTTTCAGGTGCCCAATTCTCGTGTTTCGACATCAATGCGTATAAGACTGTAATGTATGTAGAGTGCTACTTTTGTGTTATCTGTGAACTGTGACGTTTGACAGGTGGCTGTTAGTGAGAAGAAGACCGCCTAAATAAAGACAAGGACTTTTTGGCGGGAACTTGCAGAGTGACGTTGTGTTTTCATTTTAAATTTCATAAATTCGTGTATTATTCATGTGCACCAGTGAAGTGAAATGAAATGAATTATGTGTATCGTGTCTTTTCAAGTTGTCTCAAAGAGTCCGTGAAAAGCTTTAGTACAATGTACCACCATTGTACTAAAATGAAAATGCCCTTGCCTATCCTTTTATGGATGAATAAACTACTACTACTAAATAAAGACAATAACTTTGAGTCCGGAGTTTTATTGAAATATCCATGTTATATCCGTAAATACAGAATAAAGACATAATTATTTGCCGAAAAACATGGTAGATATCTTAAAAACTCACAATTGCATAAATTTTGACAGAAGCCCGCCATTATTTTCGCCAAATCTCTAAATCGGCATCGATATCAAAAATGCAAGAATCGGCGGCCAGGGGGGTCACCAATATAGTGCCGCCCAATAAAAAGCTTAAAAGGCAACATTCATTCAATTCGGCTAAACCAAAAAAAAATATATTGAAAAACGTATTTTCGTTTTTTTTTATTATCAAACCCAAAATATCATACATAAAAAATCATTCACAGTAAAACCACAAAGGTTTAATTGTGCAATGATACCTACATAGCCCAAACCTAACCTTCTTGTGAACCTCTAGGTAATGTGAAAACTGCATCAAAATAAATGCTGCGGTTCGTAGCAGAACGTATAAATATTACTAAGGTTAGTAAATCCTAACTAATATTATAAATGCGAAAGTGAGTCTATTTGTTTGATTGTTACGCCTTCACACCTCAACTACTCAACCGATAATCATGAAATTTGGTATGCAGATAGGTTATGGTATGGAGAAGGACATAGGCTACTTTTAATCCCGGGTGAAACCACGGGGGACAGCTAGTAAACTAATAAATGATGCAACAAAAATGCAACTGGAATGACTTGTAACTTTTCACATGACCTACGCATAAAATCAATTTGAATAGCTTGTCAAAATAATAGTCATCCACCGCATGGTTTTCCCCATAGTACTATTAATAATGCGGGCTCGATCTACAAGCGACAATTATTGTAATGTGACATTCATAAATATACTTTTTTACTATCATGATGCAAATTTTTAAATTTATAAGGATTAAAGTGGTCTAGACATGGACTAAAGTCGAGAGATTAACGCCCTAATTACAAAACATGGTTTAAAGCAAACCTAGGTTTTAATGTCACTCAGTCACTTTCTAACGTCATATAATAAAAAGAGACAAAGCTATTTTTAACCGACTTCAAAAAAAGGAGGAGGTTCTCAATTCGAATGTATGTTTTTTTTTTTTTTTTTTTTTTATGTTTGTTAGCTCATAACTCCGACATTTATTAACCGATTTGGAAAATTCTTTTTTTATTTGAAAGGGTACGCTTCCCGTTTGGTCCCATTCATCAGATCATGATTTGATTACTTCTTAGTGTACTTTGAAGTCGGTTTAAGGTTTTTGTAAAACAGTCCAATTATAAAACCTGGTTTCGCTTTAAACCATGTTTTGTAATAAGGGGGCAAGGGTTTTTTTGGGATGGCGTGTAGTACCAATACTTGAACTGGTTCTTATTTGTAACTGACGGAAAATTTGTGCGATGGACTTTCTTTAAGAATAGTCATCCTGGGCTTTCCGGTTAAGTATACTTAATCCATTTTTATATCCCTCGCTTCTTTGTTCATCGAGTTTTGACCATCTTAATTATATTATTAAAAAGACAAATTCCATCTGTTCGATAGGGTCTTCAATATTTTAAATTATTTTAATGAAACAAGGGCAAATGGCACAATCTTTCCTTAAATCCTAGTAATGAAATTGCTCAGTGACAGTAATTAAATTCCATCTTAGCGACGTGGATTTTTTTGTCTAAATTGATATAAGATGAATTTGACATTCTCCATTCAATAATGCTTTGCGCGAATATAATTTATTTTATTTCAGGCATATCTTTGGATTAAATAAATTATTATTTGTGTAAATAATAATTTATCCAGCCTTATCTGGGCCGCTGAAAAAACACATGCCCCGTTCTTAAGTGAGATGGTTTAAATCAAATCTAGCTGAACCCAGGTTTTAAATCACACTACACAATTAATTGCCACATTTGATAAAATTAAATTCAGGGTAAAAAAAAATCGTAAAAGAAAAATGTTTTTGTAGCTGTTCTGTCGAATCGTTTTGCGGCTTGACAGAATATTTATTTGTAAACATTGTAAATAAAGTCTTAGTAACAAATTCAAAAGTATATAAAATTATATCCGTCATTCTCTAACGTTATATAACAAAAAAAGCCAGGACTATCTTAAAACCTGGATTTTACTAGACTTGGCTAAAACCATCTCATGTCAACTTTTGAGACAGACACGAGCCTCGAAAGATGGAATGTGTACAGAAACATTAGTAGTGAATATGAAGGTATTTGTTAATTTTCATAGTTATACATTTTATTAGAAGGTACTTCCCCACGAGTTTTTTGTAATGCTTTGTTAGACGATCGAAAGATGACACCTAATACTCCTTATCTAACCTCAGTGGGTTTGTTTGCCTTATCGCCCGGTAATGACGTTGTGGCAAAAGGTTCAAATGATACTGGAATCGGTATCTTTTTTAAAGTTGGTAATTAGTGACGAATCAAGGATTTTTTTGCAAATAAAGCTATTTATGGAACAGGAGCGGTCGTGGTGTAGCATGATTAGCCGTTCTTAATCGAATGGCAAAGTTAAGCTAACCAAATCGAGCGTTTCCGTGCTTCGGAAGGCACGTAAAGCCGTTGGTCCTGGTAATCACTTAATTGTGATAGTCGTTAAGCTAGTTGGAGGCCTCCTAGGCGGCTTGAAAACTCCAACAGTAGTTTGTTCACTAGCCTACCTCCACCGATCCACAATGGGCACGCGTGGGGGAGTACCGGCCCATTCCCTTTCACTCTAACTTGTGAAAGGAGGCCTGTGCTCAGCAGTGGGACATTATAGGCTGATGATGATCAGGATAATAAGTACCTAAGGATATAACTGATATTTCTTTTTTCTAAATAATAGAATTTGGATTAAAACTGATAAAGGTTGGTGGGGAAAAAATTGGTATTTGTGAAGAAATAAAATTCTTAAATTATTTAGTCATAGCTATAATTTTCGTTGTGACTATCAAGTTTTAGATTATTTAACTAATTAATAACCAAAACAGGTTATTCAAGATATCGTGCGTAAAACAAACATATAATGGCGATAGATATCAGAGAATTGTGTAATTATGAACCAAAATCCCACTAATAATGCAGAATATTTTATGAATGTTTGTTTGCGTGTATGATTTCGATGTCTGTGACGTAATTCTTAAATGGGTCTAGTTGAAACTCATAGATATAATTCATACAACATTTTTATCCGTGGAGAACATAAAACCTCTGGGAAAGTCAACCCCTAGTTTTAAGGCAATGATAATGGTAGTGACGTTGGATGCCGAGACGAAGATATAAGCTTGGTGAAGGAAAACATCGTGAGGAAACCATAGCACGGTGGTAGGGTACTTTGTAGTACCCACCTGGCTGCCACCCTCAAGATGAACATCTGCCGCCAAGCACCTATCGGTGTGTTCCGACAGCTGCACTTGGGAGCCAGTTCCTTCTAGGTTTTATGTGCTTACCACCTTCGGCCACATCATCACTTATCATGGTGAGATTGCCGTCAAACAGTCGAGGAAACCTGAGTATCAGGACTAGTAGAAATTGTATTTAAATTTTTCCAATTCTTATTGTACCTACGTAACTTTATTGTAGTTAGTATTCCATGTATGAATGAAGGGCAACTAATCCATGCGTTCCATACAAAACGTTTTGGGAATCACCGTTTCCATCATTCTATTTACTTTTCAATTTCCTCAATGTGCCGTTCATGAGACGTCATGCTTACGAAATGTAATCAAAGACTTACTTGACTGACTATACTTCTATGTTATAGTTATACTATTTTATACAATAATGTTGTAGGTATATATGGATATGGGTTAAGCTTTTGTGATCTCATGATTATTTCTTCTATAGTACCTACAGTAAAAATAAGAGAGGTAGAGCATAGCACTTTTTTTGCACAAAGAGCAGCTCGACTAAGGAAGTAACACTACAACTGCACTGATATTTTCATCGAAGTTTGTAACGCTGCGACCTCTTTCTTATTTTTATTGTTGTCCCTAGTCATATACACTACGTCTTCAAATATTCAATCACGCTCTTGATACTTTTTTCATTATTGAGAGAACCGTTGAACTAAGCACACGTATTTTCATTCTGGATTGCTGACATGTAAATTTTATTGAAGAACGAAGAACCTATCTAAAACCATTTCTGTGCTCAATCTATCTTGACGAATGGATGCCTTTACTTTATCAGAATAAAACCTGTAGTATTTTTTTGAACCCAACTGGGTTCTTTATTTATAACAATAACTCATAAAGACAGTCTAATTTATATTACTACTTTTTTTTATACCACTAAGTAGCAAACAAGCATACGGCCCGCCTGATGTTAAGCGGTTACCGTAGCCTATGGACGCTTGCAACACCAGGGGTATCACTAGCGCGTTGCCGACCCTGCAGAAATCTCTTCACACCCTTTTTGAAGAACCCCATGCTGTACTCCATTGGGAATACCACGGCGGGGAGCTCATTCCACAGTCCAAGCGTCCGCGGAAGAAAACTCCTTTTAGCCGGCACAGTTCGAAACAATTCTAGTTTCAACGTGTGAGGATGGACTCCCCGTCGATGGCGAGAGTTGCGATGGTGGAAGGTAGCCGTAGGCATCAAGTCGAACAATTCCTTAGAACACTTTCCGTTGTACAAGCGGTAGAACACACACTACTACTATTTCGTATGTTGCGGCTGCAAGTTGCTAGAGGCGGTAAGCTTACGACGCCGTCGAGTCGTGACAAGTTCAAGCTTATTGAAGGATTCCAACCTACGTCCTTTGCCACAGCATTCAATATCTCTACCACCGAGCTATCAAACAAATATCGTCGGTATATCAACACTCACATACGACTCCAGCGTCTTGGCTTGAGCAAAGTCAAGAATAAATTAAAAATAACTTGCGATTGTTTTATCTGCGTAGCTTCAAACGAAGGGATGTTAATGAAAGTACTCCAGCCCTGTTTAATGTTAGTGGCGCTTAATTAAAATGAAATATAAAATAATGGTGTGTTTGTAGTCAGTTTATTTTATTTAAAATTAATTGAGCGTATGAAGTACACTCGGTCCAGTATATATTTTATTCATTATAGGCTTAGCGGGGCGTATGAGCACTTTAAAATTCACAGGTAAATAGAATTTTACTAAGGATTGTTCTTTTTATTTTACTTGTCAGTGCTGTTCATTGCAAATTAGTAAAAGTGCATACTTAAAACAGTTTTTAATTATTATGTTTTATAGTAAGAAAGCAGATTTCTTTATCTTCAAAAATAAATAAAATTGAGGAAGTATTCCCATTTGCGCACCGATTTTTTGAGCACCGATTTTTTGAGCACCGATCCTATTCCCTTTTCAGCACCGATTCATATTTTGGATCGGTGCTCAAATGGGAACAAAAATTTAATTCGAAATTATTCCCTTTTGAGCACCGACGGATTTGTAGCTTCTAGTGTTGTGGTGTTTTGATCTCTCTAAATACCTCCAAAAAATTATACTTGGTAATTAAAGAAAAAATGGTACCAAGACTTAGTACTTACGTTATTTTATTGAATATTCCCATTAGAGCACCGATTCTAGAGCATCAGCTAATATTTTAAATTGTACCAATATAACATAAGCTCGAAGGAGCTCTCTCCTTTTTCATAAATTAAAAGAATATAAATGTTGTTTTGTTGTGAAAAATATTTCATCTTCTGAAAGTTCTAAAAATAAATAAAAAACGAAGTATTCCCATTTGCGCACTGATTTTTAGAGCACCGATCCTATTCCCTTTTCAGCACCGATTCATATTTTGGATCGGTGCGCAAATGGGAACAAAAATTCAATTCGAAATAATTCCTTTTTGAGCACCGACGATTTTGTAGCTTCTAGTGTTGTGGTCTTTAATAAAACGTATCGATAAAAATTAACAGTTTTATTATAAAAAGTATTATCGTTAGAGCACCCAGTTTTAGAGCATCAAAACTATTCCGCTTTGAGCACTGATCAATATGTTAGGTCGGTTGTCAATTGCTGAACAAAATATACTTACCGTTATTGATATTATCTAGTAATAATAATAAATTTATTTCAAAATAACTTATCTTAGGTTACAATATATTTTTGGAATTTCCTTTTAAGCAAAGATTTGCTTGTGTTAGAAAACCTAGGTACTGATTAATTATGAAACATAATGTACTCTGCATTTTACTTATATTTAATCTCTCTCTCTAAATACCTTTCAAAAATGTATAGTTATGAAAAAATGGTAACAGGATAGCATAAGTTCGAAGGAGCTCTCTCCAAAAAAATGTTTACAAACAAAACCTGGTACCATTTTTTCATAAGTAATAATAAGTATACATTTTTGGAAAAAATATAAAGGTCGTTGTTTTGGTCAGCGACGAGCGACTCAGGGTCGATAATACAATAGATACTGGTGCTAAAAAAATATAAAAAAATACTTTATTTTTTATTAATAATAAAAATAAAATTTTGAAAATCATGTTATAAGCTAAAGTGTAGACATAATACTCAACGGGAGTACGAGGGAGTAAAGGGGTGGGGCGATGGTGGCTTGTCCCTAGCTCTAGTCTGTGCACGTGCCTAGTAACCATACTTTGCGGTAATTTTATTTCAAATTGAATAAGGTATTTCTCAACATATTTACAGTATTTAATGGAATTAAGTCCATTTTTGGGGAATATATATTTTGTACTACCACTCCTGGGTCGCTTGTCGCCGACCAAAACAACATCCTGTATAATATATATTACTACTAGGGAGAGCTCCTTCAAGCTTCTGTTATACTGGTACTATTTAATAAAATATATCGATAAAAAAATTGTTTTATTTTACAGAATGTTATAATTTGGTATGAATCCGAAATTTTATTGTTTATTTACAGGTGAATATTAATTATTTATTACTTTCGTAGACTTACATTTCCTCAATTCGAACAAAACACACACAATACAAGTCATCATACGTTTTTTATTATTATGAAGAGCTTAGGTAAGCTGACCGGTGATGATTTTAGAGCATCAGCTAATATTTTAAATTGTAACAGTATAACAGAAGTTTGAAGGAGCTCTCTCTAGTAAAAAAACAACATATATATTCTTTAAACTTATGAAAAAGGAGAGATTTCCTTCGAGCTTATGTTATACTGGTACAATTTAAAATATTAGCTGATGCTCTAGAATCAGTGCTCTAATAATGGGAATATTCAATAAAATAACGTAAGTACTAAGTCCTGGTACCATTTTTTCATAAGTATACATTTTTGAAGGTATTTAGAGAGAGATTAAATATAAGTAAAATGGAGAGTACATTATGTTTCATAATTAGTCAGTACCTAGGTAATATCAACAACATTAAGTATATTTTGTTCAGCAATTGACAACCAACCTAACATATTGATCAGTGCTCAAAGCGGAATAGTTTTAATTCTCTAGAAATGGGTGCTCTAACGATAATACGTTTTACTTTTTATAATAAAACTATTATTTTTACCGATACTTTTTATTAAACACCACAACACCAGAAGCTACAAATCCATCGGTGCTCAAAAGGGAATGATTTCGAATTTATTTTTTGTTCCCATTTGAGCACCGATCCAAAATATGAATCGGTGCTGAAAAGGGAATAGGATCGGTGCTCAAATAATCGGTGCGCAAATGGGTATACTCCTAAAAAACCGGTGCAAATCTAAATCTGCCTCGAGTACAGAAGGTTCCGACCATCATTGGATGTATATTTAGTTACTTGATGATTTCGAAAAAGCTGTGTTCTATTTTTCCTGTAATATTTACTTACCTACAAATTTATCAACTGTAATTATTTCGGATTTTTAGCTTTGCGGACTTTAGAGATAAGGGACAGAGGGCCAAGTCTGCTAAAATGTCATTCCGACACGATTCAATTGCAATTCAATTATCATTGAGCCGATGTGCGCAGTCTAATATTTCATAATGGTCGCATCTCTTATTAGCGCTCCTGTACACGATGCCGCGCCGCCGCGCCGCCTCACCGCGCCGCCGACGCACTTTTATGCTATGCTATGTATACGCGATGCCGCCGCACCGCCGCCGCGCCGCCACCGCGCCGCTACCGCAACGTTGTCCGCCATTATTTAATTGAGTTATTCCATTGCCAGCCGCCAACGAACGTGCAACACGTGTGATCTCCGTAGCTAGTAATGTATTACTGACAACTGTATAGAATGCTTTAATCAAGCGGCGGCGGTGCGGCGACGGCGCGGCTGAGGTGCGGTGGCGTCGGGTATACATAGCATAGAAGCGCGTTGGCGGCGCGTTGTCGGGCGGGGCGGCGGCATAGTGTACAGGAGCGCTTAGTGTTGTGATGGATAGTAGTAGAGTTGCCATAAAAAAACAATTCATTTCCGTAAGTATTTATTCATATAATTATTTTAAAATAGTTTAAACTCATAATTACGTAGATACCACCATATCATAGTTATGGTGGTAAAAAAATAATAAATCTAAGTTATCCATACTTAATATTATAAATGCGAAAGCAACTCTGTTTGTTTGTTTGTTACTTTTTCTCGACTAAACGGCTGAACGTAGGTATGTAGTACTGAATTACAATATAAGTACGTAATGAAATTTGGCAATGAGATTCCCCGGGTTATGATATAACCCTTAAGTTAAAACTTTAATATGTGCCTTCAGCTTCAATTTGGCCAGCCATCTCCAAAACTTGCCATCTCAGTATAGAACTCATATTTGTTTCAATGTTCAACTAACTACTCCTAAACTATACTCTCCCCCAAATGTCAAAAATGCAAAGGCCGCACAATCGTCTCATAATGATAAAAATATTTTCAAGTGATCTGTCTTAAGAATTATTGGATGGCGGATCTATCGAGCAATTATGAGACCACTGATATTTACGGAAATAGCAGATTACCAAACTTTTACCGAAAAATCAGTAGATTTTTTTTTTTACAGAAACTGTCAAAACTGACAAAGATTGAAGTTTCAGTGGAAAATCATCGGAAAGCAAATATGGGACCATTATGCCGTCATTATGCCGCCATTCTGACGCGATTGTGTTAGCAGACTACCAAAACTGTAAAATGTCACAATTTTGACACCACTGAAAGTTCATTCGAACACAATTGTAATAGCAGACTTGGGCCCCAGACATTCCCCCCCTGAATGGTATTTTTTTGACATTTTTTATTATAAGTCAAAAATTGCGCAGCATAAAAGAAACTAAAAATGATTTTTGGATGGCAATCAAGGATGGCACCATTAGGATTCATTTTTACTTTTTGGTTTCGAACCCTAAAAGCAAACATCCGCTGTCTTTTGCTTTGAAGTCGATATTTACTGGCGAAAAGAGAAAAATTGTAAAAGGAATCCTTTGTTACCCACGGGTCATATTATTTGCGAAAAATGCTTTGTAAGTAAGTAGTACCTCGTGGCGGTCGGATATAACAAAATATTAATATCTCTAATGTTCTGTGAGAAAAATATTTGTATCGTTTTTTCTGTGATAGGGTTCGTAAGATTTGTGTGTACCATCAGTAGGGTATTGAATGTGCTGACTATGAATGGATTCTAAATGGAGAACGTTCTGAATTCGACGCGTATGCATTTTAGCTATGTTTTGTCATGTCCTTTAGGTATGTTTTTTTGTATCAGGGGTATTAAAAATTAACTTAGTTTAAAAGAGGTATCATATGAAAGAGCTTCACTTGAACATTTCAAATTGGCCGTATACTTGTTTACCGTAGGATAAAATGAAAAACAACAACTTCCGAAGTACATTGAAAGATGCAAGTAGAGTAGGCGACAGATTTTCCAATAAGTATCTTATTATTCTTCAGAAATGAAGGCATTTCTAAACATTATATTATTTTTATACAGTGTGAATTTATTACCATCACTTTTTAAATACCTATAATTTCAGTAACACTATATTGTTAGTACATAACTCTTCTTCATTGCATTCCAAAACTAAACGAGAGAGAGTTAAAACAAAAGAAATAAATTTGTCTGAAACATAAATGGTTCGTTCATTTCAAACTGTAAATTAAATGCCGATTGTCGAATCAAAGGAAATCCGTATTTTATTGTAGCTACACTGGTCAGGACTGTAGCCCGATTCTCGTAATATGAAACGATTCAAAAGTCGCTAGAGTTTAGAAAAATCGCCCTAAACCGTGCTACTTCAATCGAACGATAACTCAATAGGAATGAAACTCAACGACAAGCAAGCAATTACCTAACTACACATGTGGGCAAAAAAAAAATTGCCATATTAATCCAAATTGATTTATCAATTAACCTTTATTTGAGAAAAAAATATTAAATCGTTACTTTTTCGATTATCGAGTTCCATTTCATTTCCGGAATACGCTTGCAACGATACGTTACTCGAATTTCGATAGGATCGTTCTTCAACCGTGCATAATGTGTTACAAGAATACGAAAAGCAGTTTCGATTGCAATTCAATTGTAAAATCGTTTAGAAGTCGTTGACGTTTTGTTATGAGAATCAGGCTAGTCTTTCGCTTTACGTTCATGTTTCGTTTTTACAACGATTTACTACTACTGAAACGGTCAGGAAAATCGAAACACTAACAGATTTCGAGTTATTGATGATGGACCTCTCATCGTGGAAATCTATCCATATTATGATCAAAACCAAATCTAATTTAGAAAGTGATTTGAAAGAAAGGAGTGATGACATGGTGATGACTGAAACGACACGAGAAGGCAAAAAAGGAAATAGAAGACAGGCTATACCGCTGACTCAACAAGATGAGAAACAATGGAATGTTGTTTTTTTTTTAGGAAAACTACATGAAATTCATACCTTATTTAGTATAAAGTATCCAATCGCATGAAAAGATTAAGGTCAAAAATAAGTATTAGATTCTCAAGAGGATTTGAGAGTTTTTAAGTCTGTTCGATTGCCTAATGTTTTCTATGGTAAGTATAACAATGGTGCCGATTCTGTTGTAAATCGCACTAAACTAATTTTAGTCACATCTCATCTCTTTCTTACGAACATTATTGAAAAAGGATAGAACATATTTTAAGTTGTCAAATTAATCTTTGCCGTCTTATTTTCGGTGTATTTAGGCGTAACCGCGATAGATGGCGACTAAATTTATATTGAAAACAAGCATTGGACTAATTTGACAGGACTAAATTTCTTACATCCTTTTCTTATGTTCTTTGTTAGAAAGAGACATAGTGACATTAAAATTAGTTTAGTTGTGAACAACAGAATCAGGGCCAGTGTTATTCTCTCTTACTTGGCAGAGGGCTTGATAAACAAATTTGATTGCTTCCAGCTTGGACCAGATCCAAAAGAAATTGCAATGACATTTAATTTAACTGCAGCAGGTTTAGACTAACGTTTTAAAAACTGATATTCTCAAATATTTATGCCGAGACTGAATATTATTGAAAATATTTTTTAGGCTTAATCAGTTAGTAGTGATTTATATTAATAACTTATTGGGTAATGCAGAAAGTAATCTTTTTTTACAACAAATATGTACAAAATGCAATCTATATATAGAAAATTTCCTCAAGCCTGCCGCTGCTTCCGATTAACGGCAAGGTTCCCAGAAGGCTGGCAGCGTTTCCTCTTTGGATAGCCAAGCTAGGTAATTATCTAACTTTCAAGTTAATGGACGTAAAGATATATAAGTTTTTATACAATACTTAGGCTCCATTCCGTTATCAAACATATCTCAATAAAAGCACGCCTTTAAAAGAAAAATTGTAAGAAAATAAGTTACAAGAAAAATAAATAGGCAGATACTAAAAAATACAAAAACAAGGTCATTACCAAAAACCTTTAACAGCAGGATTAATTAAAAAAAAAAACAATTTAAACGTTTCCAATTTTGTGAAGCAGATGAAAGTTACACATGAAGCTTTGTGCAGTCACGGCTCCAGTGGTTTTTTTTCAGCTACAGTATTTACATACAAACACAGTTCAGAACATTTATTGGAACGTTGGAAACACTGAATTTTTTTTATACAACTAAGTCAGCAAACAAGCCATCCTAATGGTAAGCGGTTACCGTAGCCCTATGGACGCTTGCAACACACGAGGCATTACTTACACGACCGACCTTTCCCCTCCGTAATAAGCTCTGAGAACCTTACTTACGCGCAGGAACAAAACATTAAGTTATTTGGCGCGGTATTCTGTAATGCGGAGGTACTTCCTCTACCTTTCTTACGGATAATTAAGTCATTTGTGACAATAAATAAGATAGATACGTTCGTTTTTGCGGCGTTTTTTTAGGGTTCCGTACCTGGATCACTTTGTTGTCTGCCTGTCTGTCCGTCTGTCAAGACCCTTTTTCTAAGGAATGCGTGGAGGTAACAAGCTGAAATTTATATCAAATATTCAGGTCTGCAATCCCTTGGAGCAGAGAAAACATCAAGCTTCTAAGTCAACGCTATCAAAAGATACGGCCGTTTATGCTGAATATTTTGAAGATCGCAAGGGAATCAAAAGGGTACTTCCCGTTGACCTAGAATCGTGAAATTTGCCAAGAAGCAAGGCATGTAGTACAAGTAAAGGATAGAATCCGAAAAATGTAGATTTGTAGTTACATCACATAAAAAAATAACATAATCAAAGAGTCTTTAAAATATCATATAATTACTATTCTACGTTCAAAAAACATGAAATATTTTATCCGTATAAAACGAGTTTAATTTAAAACCAGTCCTCCACTAGATTTTTCCAACAATCCAGTTTCGAGTACAAATGCTGACATTTATTGCAGTACAGTCAGCATGTCCGTGACATTAAAAATGCTTTACACACCACAATTAAGTCTCGTAATCATCGGTGACAACAATGAAATTGCATTGTGAAAATGGATTCCAACTGGATTTTGCATTCCGTTCTTTGATCTCATTAGTACACGGATAATAGACCGATACTGGGATTTTGATCAAACCAATTGAAATCTAAGGTAAACTGCTAACAGACATGTTTTCCGAATTTTACTATTAAAAATACTAAAAAGGAGTAACTTTAAAATTGAAAATAAAAATCGGTACCCTTTTGCTGAAGGCTCGTTTTAGTTCATTTTTATTTTCAAAAACTCATCTCACTATTACATCATTCTGCATCTGGTGTATTGGTATGGGTAGTATTTTATTACCCTCTATCCAGTACGATGCAGCAGTTTCAGAGCATATTAATGTACCACTTCGGACCCGACAAGTGATTTACACAACCATCATAAATCACTTCCACTTCGATAGACTTGTATGGACACTGGATGCATTAACCACATATCTTGATAACACTTTTATAGTTAAGTTTGCAAAAAAATCGTTTTACCGATTAGCTTTGGGATCAATGGTTTTCAATGTATTCATTAAATTTCTGGCAAATTAAGTCTTACATAGACTTAAGAAATAAAACCAGAAAAATTAGACTGTTTTTACGTTTTTAATTCAGAGCCTCATAATCCATATAGTCATGTATATTGGACACAATAACTTGATCTTTGAAGATATTTTTCATAAGATGTCGCTGGCAATACTCCAGAGGGACTTCGACGTAACCTGGGAATAACAAAAACAAAATATATATCAAAATGTACTAATATTTAGGATGTTTTATTGTGTGTTATTGATGTGATCGAGCTGACATATTTCATAAGTACTTAGGTTTCAATAGTAGTAAAAAATATTTCATTAGTTGCTTTCAAACAAAAAATAACTGGTCAAAAGCGAGTCAGGTTTAGTCGATCTAGGGTTGCGTGCGACTGTACTAAAAATTAAGTCAGGGTTTCTTAAAAAACTTTTTATTTTAACTTGTCCCAAAAAAAAACTTACTAATCTTTTTCTGAGTGTAAAGTATACATCTAACTAATGGAAATTATTTAATATCGACTATACGCTCCGAATAATAAACTAATACTAACATATTAAACATATAAATTCATTGTCATATTGTTTTTAATAAATGATATAACTATCAGCGCGTCGTCAAACTCTCTATCACTATAACAAATTTTAAATTTCTACGTTTCTTGGTCTTGAATAAAACCTCTGTGACAGACAGATGGACTGACACCAGAGTGATCTTATAAGGGTTCCATTTTTTACCTTTTAAGGTTCGGAACCCTAAAAATAAAAGAGAATTAATTTCTAAGCCTATGTGTCCACTTTTAGATGTCATCTTTTCCGAAGTCGGATTTTGAACAAATGGGATCTTTCTCAATAATTGAGCTGTAGACAAAACGAACTTATATTTTATGTCTTCTTTTTGCAAATCTATGTTCTATGTGTGTGATAAAACTGGCTAAAATCAAGCAACCAGAACATACCGGAGAATTCCTCATCCCCTCTGCAGTTGATCATGTCCAGATAGCACCCGTTGGTGAATGTCTTGTAAATGTAATCTCTTAACTTGGAAGCCCCGCACACCGGACGGTAGTGGTTCGGACAGAATACCGGACAAGATTCCCCGTACGTTCGTCTGGCAGTTATCATATGATTTTTAATACAGAATTTTAATGGAGTTGATTTGAGTTCTGAAATAAAAAGTATATTGAACAAACAAATGATTCATTTTATCTGAACTTTCCGAGCGGTAGGTACCTATTTATTTACTAAAGACAAATGACGCCAGGCTTAATCAACTTGTCAGGAATGTAGTTGATCTTCATTTAGTTATTCCATAAACCAGTACAGTAGTACACAACTGATATGGCTTACCGATGTACCTGCGCAGAAGATACATTTTCAAGCGCCGGATACCGCTATTGGTCGGCGGCTGCCGCCATGTTAGCGCGCGCCGTGCGGAGGGGCGTGACTTGCGAGTGAGACGGAACTAACAGCTGCAGTGTATTATGAACCTTAGGCGCCGATCCCACAGAGGGAGTTCTAGAGTTCCGAGTTCTGCATTCCGCGTTGACTATTGTGCACACAGCAAGCAGTCTAGAATTCTAGAGTTCTGCAATATTCGCTACTGATCGCACATCATACACTTTTTTTACTTTCAAAGGACCCACATAGCTTACAGTCAACGCGGAATGCAGAACTCGGAACGCAGAACTCTAGAATTCTTCTCTGTGGGATCGGTACCTTATAGTAGTGATCTAAGAGTGATTGTAAGTTTTAAGCATTCTTTCGTTAATCTTCAGGGCCATACTTTCTTTCTATGCGTACAGTAGTACCCAACGAAATACTAAAGAATGCTTGAAATTAAACAGAGTACAGTGACTATAAATCAATCGATAATAATAATTATGAACCGAATATTATACAACGTGGAACGGAAAGGGTCCATCCATAACAGTAAACGAATTCTTTTGGTACGCAATGATGTTTTGTTTGAAATCGATACCGCCAATTTCCCAGCACCGACAATGTGTTCTGATTGGTTAAGTTAAGGATACATGCGCTCTAATTGGCTATTTTAAGTGGAATTCACATTTAGATGCAGTCTCACATTTAGGTGGAATTCACATTGAGATGCACTGGGCCTTAACTGTTCAAAAGGTGTGCAAAATCACTGTCTACTTGTGGAATTGGATTGATCGGTATTGGATTTTTCCTCGATGATCTATCCCGATGGAAAACCGGTATGTCGATATCCTTGGTGGATATTTCTAACATGAATAATACAACATAACAAGTGCATTAATTGAAGATAGTCAAATTACTCTGCTATGTAGCTCTACGCCCATATCTCCTCATGTTCACTCACTGCGTAACCCAAAACCATTGATTATATCTGTTCAGTGCATTGCTGTGTATGTGTGCAACCTGATAGCTTAATTGTGTGTGTGATTTGTCGCTTCACACGACGCGATATATTCTGATGTAAGGACACATAGTCACGTGGGCAATGACATTCTGCCCCCAATTATGCTTTGACGTTAATCAATATTGGATACTGCAGTAATGTACCTATAATCATTTTTGACTACATCACACTGTGGTGAGTGTAATGTGGCCGAGGTCGAGGGTGAAAAAATCATGGAAAACGAAGAATGGAACTGATGTTCGTGTACACCTGTTGGAATACGCTGGTAGGTGCTTGGCAACAGATTTGTACATATTTATTCGTGGTACACAAAGTACCAGCCGCGGTGCTGTGGTTTACTCTCGAAGTTATCCTCCACCCTCAAGTTAACTGTCACAACCATAGAGATTCGACTGTACTAGAGTATGTGCCGTGAGAGCAGGGTATTGTCTGGTATACCTATATGAAATGCTGCATTGAAATAAACTGCGCGTTCATAGTTTGTTTTCATAGTTAGTTCGCGTTCAACTAAATACATAATTATAATTAATGGCGAATTTCTCAATTTTATCGAGAACAAATGACAAGGAATACATAAGTATCATTATAATCGTAATTTTTTTCTGACATTAAATCACTAGCCTAAATCTATGAATGCATCTATATGTAAACTTATCACTCTATTATTATTTTTATTCTATGGTCACAACCTTCGCCTCGACATTTAACGTCACAAAAGTTATCATCGTCAAACTAAGGCTTACGAGATAAAACCTCAGATCATGTCTCAAGAATATATCGTGTAAATCGAAAATAAGCTTTACATCATGGGTGCAGGTTCCAAAGACAATTGTTTTAATCTCGACTCAAAACTTGACTTTAGCATTGATTGACGCTCTAGAATACGGACCTTAGTCCACCACAATAATCCTATAGCAAATGGTTTTTTTTTACTGTTTATAGGATATGTTTTTGATCACAATCTTACCATGGAAAGTGATGATGCGGCCGATGGTGGTAAGCACACAAAGCCTAGAAGAAACTGACTCTCAAGTGCAGCTGTCGGAACACACCGAAAGGTGCTTGGCGACAGATTTTCAACATCAGGATGGTAGCCAGCCAGATGGGTACTACAAAGTACCCCTACCATAACCCTATGGTTTCCACTCGATGTTTTACTTCACCGAAAGCTCAAGCTCATTGTAGGATTCGAACCCGGTACCTTCGTCTCGGTATCCGACGTCACTACCACTGAGCTATCATCGCCTTATAAGCCTTTAAAAACATCTCCACCAAAACACGCGATGGTCAAACTATTATAGAGGTATATTATACAGCTGTTTAAATATGCAGTATCTTCAATATAAATACCCATGGGAAATCATCAATGCTTACCAACGGTATAACACTTCGAATAAGCATCCAATGCGCATTTACTAGGGAACATTCTGTACTTTTTTTCTAGTGCGTCGAAACCACACTCCATATTGTTATTTCCCGGTGGACACGCGACATTGCAAGGCTCACTATTTGTCGGGAATATTACTGGAATGAAATAAAATGTGTTTACTAAGAAGTTGTATACTTGTCCCTCACAGTAAGACATAATATTCAATATCACATTCTAGGATATCCAAAGCTTTTGTATGTTCATGAAAATTTGCCGAGAAATTAATTATCAGCCTGTACGTGACAGATGTAGGTCATTTTATATTTAATAATAAAGGAATTGTTAAATATTGCGTACCCAATTTTATTGTAAATGAAAAAATAAATATTTAGTTTCTTTGCTAAACGAGCCGAAGTTTCGGTCCCCCTGTTTATATGGTATATCATATAATTACAGTTGATAGACATTAATCTATATATTAGGTCTTTACCTATGAAATTGCCGTTTTGTATGAAAAAATTTAAACGATTTTTTTTCATGTATTTTTTATTTGCACCATTACCCATGCAATCAATGCATCTTTGCCAACGCAGTGGCAGTTTATTGATGCCCTTCTTAAAGAAATCAGCTGGACGGGAGGCAACAAATTCTTCAAAGGCATTTTCTCTCATTTCTATTGCCTCTCGGGTATTGAGTTTTTTTCCCGCCAAGAAGTTATCCAAATTCTGGAAAAAGTAGTAGTCTGTAGGCGCAAGGTCTGGTGAGTAGGGCGGATGACGGAGAACTTCCAACCCCAGTTCTTGCAACTTGGAGACCGTCTGCTGTGCAGTATGAGGTCGCGCGTTATCGTGCAGGAGCAGCGGAGACGAGCGATTGACCAATGCTGGTTGGAGATGTGCCAGCTTCTCCATCATTGTGTTCAGTTCTTCACAGTACACATCTGCAGTAATGCTCACCCCGTTTGGTAAGAAGCTGTGATGAATCACACCGGCGCTAGACCACCAAACAGTGACCATTACTTTTCTAGGGGTAACTTTTCGTTTAGGGCATTGTTTAGGTGCTGAACCAGGATCCAACCAACTTGCTGAGCGCTTGCGGTTATCAAACGGAATCCATTTTTCATCGCAGGTAACAATGCGGTTCAAAATTCCTTCAGAGCTGCTCTTCTGTTGAGCAGTGCAAGGCACGTTTCGACGCGTACTTCGCGCTGGCGATCATTGAGTTCGTGGGGCACCCATTTGTCAAGCTTTTTTACCTTGCCAATTTGACGCAAATGGACCAATATTGTTTAGACGCTAACGTCGAAAGCTGCTGCTAATTCAGCCGTCGATTGTGTATCATCAGCTTCCACAATCGCCTTTAATTCGTCATTGGCGCCGATTCTGTTGTAAATCGCACTAAACTAATTTTAGTCACATCTCATCTCTTTCGTACGAACATTATTGAAAAAGGATAGAACATATTTTAAGTTGTCAAATTAATCTTTGCCGTCTTATTTTGCGTGTATTTAGGCGTAACCGCGATAGATGGCGACTAAATTTATATTGAAAATAAGCATTGGACTAATTTGACAGGACTAAATTTCTTACATCCTTTTCTTATGTTCTTTGTTAGAAAGAGACATAGTGACATTAAAATTAGTTTAGTTGTGAACAACAGAATCAGGGCCATTGTCGACCAAAGTCTTCGGACGACCGCGAGGTTCATTTTTCAGGTCGAAATTCCCAGAACGGAAGCGAGCAAACCAATAACAGGTGGTGCGTTGGTTTGTAGTGTTAGCTCCGTAAACGTCGTTGATGTTGCGTGCCGCTTGTGCCGCGTTGCTGCCACGACGGTACTCATATTCCATAATTACTCGAATTTTTAACGTATCCATGATGACGAAAAAGATTGAAATGCGATGAAAATGTAACACTAATCGATAAACAAATGACTACTTTTGGAAAAAGAATTCCATGTTTTTAAAATAAAATTAATTTGAAATTAGAATTCTTAGCCAAACAAAAATTATTTTGATTTGAAATGGCCAGTACTGCAGAACGGCAATTTCATAGGTAAATACCTATTATTATACGATAAATAGAACATTGTTCCTAACTAGGTACCACAGTTTCTCGAAATCATCTTATCAAACGGTCCGGCTTTTTCTACATGCAGGTAAAATTTGGCATTGCTTATTTTTTTATGCTAAAAGTAATAAAACACGTGAAACACATTGTTACTTCTTATAAGTGATTTTTAATCAATATTAATTGGTAGAATGAAAGACAAAAGTTTAACTCACAGCCCACTATCACAAATACGAACAACACGTAATCCATATTCATAAAAATATACTGAGAAATCTAATAGGAAATACGCGACCATTGTAATCTTACATTCAAATTATTTATGATGTAATTTCAATTATGATAAACCGAATTATGTCTTGGAGTCAACGGTGCAAATCAAATCCAAATGAAAAAAAAAACTCACGAATGACATTGATGGGTTTTTGCGTAAAAATATTAATATGGAAAACGAGGAGCCTCCTAGGATAAAGGTAAGGACTTACCAGGAACTCCAGGAACTCCTATTGTAATCCAGCACAGTGATAAGCACTATTATTTCATATCAATTCACCAATCACAAAGTTCAATGCGCCTCGGTCTGTAGCGTCTTTCGTACTGAATGTTGCGGGGCGCGCGCGTTTCGTTTCACTCGCACACACGCGTTTGGCGATGCGTCGCCGAAGTATCGAAGATTCCCGAAGCTCTTTTCTCGCTTTCACATATGATGTGGGAAAAGGAGAGGAATCGGGAAGTAGAGGCTCGTCATTGATACTCAATATGAGTAGGTTTCTACTATAAATATTATCATAGGTATTTTGGCCTAAACAGACATCCTTAGTTTGGATTAAGTCATCAATTGAATAATTTGATACATTCTAGTCACTTTTAAGAAATAATTATAGAACAAAAATAACTTATAAGTAACGCGTGAGCTGGCAATACGCAAATGCCTCGTGTATTGCCAGCGTCCATATGGGTAACCGTTTACCATCAGGCAGGCCGTATGCTTGTTCACCGACTTCGTCGTATTCGAAAAATGTTAACGTAAAGAGCTAAATACAACGAGTAACGGAAAGGGTCCTTAAACGTACACGACTTCTAGGCGAACAGATCGTGAAAGAGAAAATTTTATATTCAACTAGCTGCCCGGCGCGACTTCGTTCGCGTGGTGCTACCCTACCCCTATCTAAACCATCCAGGGAGTTAATTTCACCGCCATCTGCCGGGCTGATTTGTGAATCTAAACCATCCAGGGCGCCACCAAACAAATTCAAAAAAACGCATACAAAAAAATTCATTCAAATCGGCCCAGCCGTTTAGGAGTTGTTCAGTGACATACACACGTGCAGTAGAATTTTATATATAAAGAAGATTACCAAGTGACGTAAAAAGATGATGAGATAGAGCGGCGATACGTTGGACGCACACACACAATACAATACAATACACAATACAATAAACTTGGAAGCAAAAATTTGTTATGAATTTTTAGGTAATTTAATTTGAGCTGAAACTTTTTATACAGAGTCTATACCTGATGGTGTCTTCACGCCTTTTTCGCATGTTTGTTCGCTAGTTTTGTATTATATAAAAGCTTTCTTCGATTTTGTAACGTAAGTAATATAGTGGGGTCAATTAACCATCATATTTTCTTTGTAACGTATTCAAGAAATTCATGTTTTAAACAGGAGCTAAAACTAAAATCACCTGAACAATAGGAATAACTGGATATCCTGATCAGCGCTATCGAAAAAATTATACGGCAGGTTCAACGCGCCACAACAATAAACCGAGATTGCAAAGAAAAAAGGTCTTCTTCCCTTTGATTTTAACTTCTATTAGCCGTGAACAGTCAAGGGATATTCCCGGGAAATGAACCGGGTTATTGTTCTGCCTATCCTTGTCAATATCAAAGAAATCCTGGTACAAAAAACGATCCCATAGAAAAGTGTAAGTTGGATCAAATTGTCCTTTTTAGCGATCCGTGGCCAAATGGCAAAAAACGGATTAAAGACTTTATAATTTTGCCTTTTTACTCGAAGAGTTATTGGCGCTACAATGTTAGGAAGGATGGTAAGATGGTGATTGGTGGTGTTTTCATCAATAGTGCAGTGAAATAAAAAAATAGGAAGATTTCAGTTCACGTAAGCGTATGGAGGTGCGTCAAGGAGGAGAGGTCAGTAAGCGTCGCTCGTGGTGTAGCATGATTAGCCGTTCTTAATCGATCGGCAAAGTTAAGCTACGCCTGTCGTGGTCGGTGCCTGGATGGGTGACCGCCTAGTGGTATTTCAAATCGAGCGTTTCCGTGCTTCGGAAGGCACGTAAAGCCGTTGGGCCCGGTTATCACTTAATTGTGATAGTCGTTAAGCTAGTTGGATGCCTCCTAGGCGGCTTGAAATATTCCAACAGTAGGTTGACCACTAGCCTACCTCCACCGATCCGCAGTGGGCACGCGTTGTGGAGTATTGCCCATTCCCTTTCACCGTCATTTGTGAAAGGAGGCCTGTGCTCAGCAGTGGGACATTATAGGCTGATGATGATGATGAAGCATATGGAGTAGTCTTCATCCTCCCGTCTGTTTGACTGTCTTTCATAAACCGTAATAGGTAGGCAGTTGCTACATAATACAATGCTCATTATGAAACCTCTAGATCTAAAATATTACCGAAATTACACCCACCATTACCTGAAATGGTAGCTTTTCGAACGATTAATTATATTCAATAAACGTTTATAATTTGAATACAATTAGTGCTAAATCTTCTTCTTGAAATATTTCGACTGTTTTATTTCTCGCTATCTTGTTAAACTCAGTTGGAATTAAGTTAAACAGATAAATTAGGATTCAGGTTTTATTACCCAGCTCTCGTCTATTTATATAATGAATATACTTTTTACGTGTCATTTAAATAATGGTACGCTTTTTATTTTCCAATACTGTTCCATGTATTTTATTAGTCTATAGGACGTGAAATGAGTACATGGGTATTAAAGTGTTATAATATATCGCTGTGCATTTATTTTGAATATGGAACGGTACCCATGCATACAAAATACTCCTTAGAGTCTGATTAGATTATTCACTACTTATTACGTGTTTATTAATAACTATAGTATATTTCAAATAACATGAGTTCGGTGACACATGGTATTTTATTAAATTTCTCAATGGTTAATGTTCATTTCGATATAAGAAAGGAATACTATGATAGAGCTAGGTTTCACGAAATATTGTGAATATTATTTCAGAGTAATCAAATGGAATTTCACTAGATATTGGTAAAAAACCCTTGACCTTGACGACTCATCCTATGTGAAATAGAGTATAGCTGCCCGGCGCGACGTTCGCGTGGTGCTACCCTAGTACCCTACCTTACCCTACGGGTATGAAAAATAGTTTACGTCCTATTCTCAGACCTACTGAATATACACACACAATTTCTAATGAATCGGTGAAACCGTTTCGGAGGAGTTTTTTTACAAACACTTTAATTTTTAAACTCGTAATATCTTTCGAATGTTCTAATACCTACTATTGGACGTACTTTGAATCACTCGTTGCGCTCAGGATTCTACACCAGGATCCTTCGCTCCGCTCTCAATTCAAGGAAACATCGCCATTAAAATAGTTGTTGCTCCCTAGATAATCTACTTTTATTGAAGAGAATGGAATGTGATATACCATTAAAGCCTTTTTAATACAAAGCATTAGTCGTGAAATGAACTTTCATCCGCTGTTTTCTCTAAGGAATTTAATTTAAGAGGTTTTCCGACTCATTAGCATTCTTCTTATTTGATCTAAATATTTTATGAATTAATATGCTATAAAGCGTAATGCGACTTCAATTAACTTTGTATTTGTGATACTTCATTTGATTATGTTCATTGAGTAGAAATAATAGGTAGATCAGAGGTACCTACATATGGACATATAACTTCTCAAGTGATGCGTTTGTTAACGAACACCATATTTTTATGTAGGTATATAGATTATCTCAATTAAGTGCTATTGAATATTCTATTATAATCTTTATTTACAACAAATATGTACAAAATACAATCTATAAATAGAAAATTTCCTCAAGTCTGCCGCTGTTTCCGATTAACGGCAAGGTTCCCAGAAGGCTGGCAGCGTTTCCTCTTTGGATAGCCAAGCTGACGCGTTGGCGGAAAAAGCTCCCCGCTCGCTGGTCTCCGGAGGTCTCGATCAATTTTGATGACAAAGTGCGAACAAAACGGCGAGCTTCGGACCTCACGGTCCCATGGTCTCGACCGCAAAAGGCATAAAAATATAATTGGGTCCAATCGATGCGTATTTCTTGAATACTGAATTTTCCGCACTGGAAATTATAATTGAATTATATTAAAGGTTCCCGAGTAAATCATAGTCCACAAAAGGCAACGGAAACTTTCAGTTATAGAAACTGTTAAAATATTGATTGATGTCTGCCAATTAAGGTGACGTTGCCGGAACCATTTGATGGCCGTTTGCTTACTGATGTGCGGGTTTTATAACAACAGGACGTTTTGATATTTTTGACTAAAAATGTTGTGAATTGTATGTTATTTCATGAGTTATTCCTACTGCTACAAGTATTATAAATCAGAAAGTGTGTTTCTTGGTTCGCCTTATTTCACACAGCAACTTTTTTTTGGGCTAGAGAGTGACACAGTCTATTTTTTATCCCAATCAAGAGAGAACGCAAGGAGAGCAATTAGAAACATAAATATAATAAAATAAAATATTTGCGATTTATTCTTGGCTTTTGGCTTTAAGGTATATATTTACTTATGTTGTGCTAATACTGCAAATTCAATTCAATTCAATTCAATCCATTTATTTCGGAAAACTTGTTCCATATTGTTGTTAGTAATTGGTGGGTTTTTGCGTTAAAATATCAATATGGAAAACGAGGAGCCTCCTAGGATAAAGGTAAGGACTTACCAGGAACTCCAGGAACTCCTATTGTAATCCAACACAGTAATAAGCACCACTATTTCACAACAAATCACAAAGTTTTAATGCTCCTCGGTCTGTAGCGTCTTTCGTACTGAATGTTGCGAGGCGCGCGTCTCGTTTTACTCGCACACACTCGTTTGGCGATGCGTCGCCGAAGTATGTAGAAGATTCCCGAAGCTCTTTTCTCGCTTTCACATATGATGTGGGAAAAGGAGAGGAATCGGGAAGTAGAGGCTCGTCATTGAAACTCAATATGAGTAGGTTTCTACTATAAATATTATTATAGGTATTTTGGCCTAAACATCCTCCGCCGCCTTGAGAATACGTAGTGTTCTCAAAAGAAAGAAAAAATAATTAATTATAAGAACTAATTACAGATTATAATAATTACTAAAGTACTGAATATAAGATGCGGTATGATTAATTTTTATTGTGAGGGTAATGGACATAACTTGACAATGGGTCTTTTGAATGATCCATTTGAAGTTTTTACTAAAGCGACGCGGATATTTCCATCCTTGCCAGGATAAACTTGTGATATTATGCCCAACGGCCAACGTAAAGGGGGAATATCATCTTGATGTATAAGAACCACAGTACCAATCTTAATGTTATTTTTATCAATGAGCCATTTCTGTCTAACTTGAAGATTATGTAAATATTCTATACGCCATCTTTTCCAATAGCTACACACCATCTGATCTAATAATTGTTTCCGACAACGTAAAGATATGGTTTCCTCGGACACATTCTGAAGCGGCAATGAAGTCAATGGTGAAGCCATTATAAAGTGAGCGGGAGTAAGAGGCTCCGGGTAGGGATCCTCAGATAAAATGCAAAGCGGTCTAGAATTTAAGACTGTTTCAATTTGGGTAAGAACAGTGAAGAGCTCTTCATATGTGAGGAGCTGCGAACCGATAACACGGTATAAATGAGTTTTAATCGATTTTATATTAGATTCCCACAATCCTCCGAAATGTGGGGCGCGGGGTGGAATCATTTTCCATTCAATGCGGTACTGATCGGTAAGTAGTTCTTGTAATTGAGCTTTAGCTCCGACAAAGTTAGTTCCGTTATCGGAGTAAAGAAAAGAAACAGGTCCTCGACAGGAAATGAATCGCTTAAAAGCGGAAATAAAAGTATCTGATGACACATCAGTTGCCAATTCGATGTGTACAGCTTTGGTTACTAAGCATATAAACAAACAAATATATGCCTTTTGGCTCTTTTGACCTCTGCGTCTACATAATGTTACTTTAATGGGTCCAGCATAGTCAACACCCGTATGCACAAACGCTTTGGTCTCCTGAACGCGGCAAGAGGGTAAATCAGCCATTTTTGGGCTGAGAAATGAAGGGGAATTTTTAAAACAAAAGTTACATGAATGTACTCTGTGTCTAATGACACTTCTAGCGGACAGTATCCAATATTTCTGGCGCAACAGTGAGCTCAGAAGATTGGCACCAGTATGGCAATGAGCACGGTGAAAATAGTCTATAATAAGATGAGTAACGTGGTCATGTTTAGGTAAAAGAGCGGGATGCTGAGCTTCATACGGAAGATTTGCATTTGAAAGTCTACCTCCAATTCTAATAATTTTATCTTGATCTATAAAGAGGTCAAGTTTTTTAAGAGGGGAAGATAATTTAACTTTTTGAATATTATTAAATAAATTTTGAAAATGAACTTGTTGTACAGAGCGTATTAAATATACTTCAGCTTTATTTAGCTCAGAAGCTGTGATGCGGCTGTGACCTTGATCACGAGAAATTATGCGAGAAAATCTAAGTATGTATACTATTATGCGTAATATTTTATTCCATGATGAGTATTTCAGAGCAAGCTCGTAAATTAAATTAGGCTCAACAGAAGCGGACGCGGTACAAGTAACAAGCGTTTTACTATTAAATTCAGGTAGGTCCTCACAGCATTCGGGACTAAATGGAGTGATAGGCCATTCTGAAACTGGATCTTTTAACCATTTCGGGCCGTGCCACCATAAGTGATGTGACACTAGCTGCTCAGGTAAAATACCTCTAGAGAGACAGTCGCTAGGATTTTCTATACCAATAACGTGGTAGAAATGTTTTGGGTCAAGATTTTCTTGACATTTAGCAATGCGGTTACTAACGAAAACATTCCATCTATGTGGAGATGAATGTATCCATGACAGAGTAATTTTAGAATCGGAGAATGCGAATATATTATCAATAGCGGTTCGAGCACTATAAGTCTCATTATAACTAGCGCGTAGCTTTGGATCGCGTAGCTTGGTACGCTCCAAAGCAAGTAAACGGCGGTGAGCAACGGAACGGGAATCACCTAACACGTCAGGATCTTCACGAAAAGGTAACGCGGTGCAATATCTGCCTGCGGAGTCCCGTGAGAAGTTACGAGAGAACAGCTGTTCACACTCCTTTTCAGCCGAGCTCATAAATTTTTGCGCGGGAATTTCTTCGAGCTCCCAAAACGTAAGTAGGGAATCATCTAAAGAAATAGTAAGGTCATTGGGACCAGAAATGAAAAAAGTCGCGATATTAAAATAAGTGGATGCATTTTTATTAATATTAGAGTTAGCGGGAACGTCGCCCATAAGAATATAACCGAACACGGTTTCAAGGGCAGAAGGAGCGGGAGGTGCAATAATTTTTTGACCTAATAATAAAAATGGGAACAATTGTGCCCCGAGAACTACTTCGACCTCTCCGGGGATGTGCCACAGAGGGTCAGCGAGCGGTAAGTTACCTAAATGTTGCACTATAGAAGTCTCAACATATTCAGTCGGTAACCTGTCAGTAATGCAATCAACGACAAGAGCGGTAATATTATAAAAATATTTTTTATTTTTCGCGGTTATTTTAAGTTGAACGTAGCCGTGAATAGGACGCGAAGTGGATCCTACACCCTTTATAAAGGAATTGCTAAGCGGTATTATATTTAAATTTAGTTGTTTACAACAGGCAGTTGTAATTATGTTGTTTTGAGACGCGTTATCTATTAAACATCTCACTGAAATATATTTATTGTCCTTATTAGACGCATAAACTTGAGCGGTTGATAAAAGTACAGTAGTATGGGAAGGATTTAATTTATTAAAAGAATCGCATTCGTTATCATTATTCTTATCAACTCGCGCTCGGGTGCATAGCGACACCGGTTGCGGAGCGTCCGTAGCGTTAGAAGGAGACGCGGTCGGATGCGCGGGCGAGGCTGCGCACGGGAGCGGTCGCGGCGCGGCGCTGGCGGCGGCGGACGTCTGCGCGCAAAGCTGCGCGTCCTGCGCGTGTGGAGACGGCGCGATGCGGTTATCGCTCTTATCAAGACGCGTCGAGTGAGAGGGACGCGAGTCGGAACCTATTTGTTGCGATTGTGAATTACTATCCAAATGCAAAAGAGAATGATGGTGTTTATTACAAGTTTTACAACTATACGACGACTTACACTGAGAAGCAGTATGCGTAAGGCTGAGGCAGTTTACACAGCCTTTTTTAGATTTAACAAAATCTAAACGATCTTTAGTATTAAGTGCTTTAAAAGATGAACAATTAAAAATCTGATAGTGATCAGATTTATTACAAAATAAGCAAGTGCTTTTATTATTATTATCGCGTGCAAGGAAAGCATGGTGGACTGTATGTGAATTACGCGGTTGAGACCGAGAAGCGGGCGGATTATTAAGGTTGCTACCGACTGGGGCGGTTCGCGCGGAGCCAGCAATTGGCGTAGAAGTGCGATCTAATATTTTTACTTGCGATTTAATAAAATCAACAAAATCCTTATAAGAAGGAATTTCTTTATTCCTCATAAACATTTCAAAGGAATTAGCGGTTGCGGGATCTAACTTCTTTAAAGCTAAAGAAAGTAAGATAAAATCTTTCATATCTTCAATACCTAACTGTTCCAAAGCAGATACAGAAGCGTGGAAAGTTTCAATGAACGTATTTAAAGACGCGGAATTATTTAATGCGGGTTTAATATTGAATAAATTAGACATGTAGTGTGAGCCTAATGCTCTTTTATCTTGATATTTTTGAACTAAGCTGTCCCAAATAGAATTATAATTATCACCGGACGGTATAATACCTGCCGTGATTTTTAAAGCATTTCCTGTTAATTTACCTACAAGATATTGTACTCTTTGAGAATTCGAAAGATCAGGATTTGAATGTATATTAGATTTAAAAGATTCAAAGAAGACGGGCCAATTTTCTATTTTTCCATCAAATGATGGAATTTGAATTGGTGGTAGTTTGATACGACCTTTATATTGGGACGGAATAGTACTCTGCGCAGACACATTCGACGTAGTATTTGTCTTATTGACGATAAGAGAACGAACCCTTTCTATTCGGGTGTACACTGTATCAAAGGAAATCATTTTTTTATAATCAATCTTATATTCTGGATCAAGTTGCATATTTAACGCGTTAATTGTATCTAAATTGGCACTAAATTCATGACGAATTGTACTAATAATTTCAGTGTCCGCCATGAATGTCTCTGAGGAACGAAGGTCTGCACTCGCGGATGTGGAAACATTCTTAGAAGAATCATATAAGAACGATAATTGTTCAAATATAGCTTCATTTTTAGCTTCCAATATTTTAATTTTAGTTTCAATAGCTTCCATTGTGAAAGATTGCGTAATAATAAATTGCAAAATTACCTAATTAAAGTAAAATGACGTAGGTAAGTAGGTAGGTATATCCAACAGTTTAGGCACCTACCTGTATAGGTATGAAAGTTTATTTCAAGTCGACAGACAAGGCTCATAGAATGCAATTATATGCGTAATAATAGTACAAATAGTAAGTACGTATTGCGGTTATTAGTACACCATATGATTTCGTATAATAAGATACGAATCGGTACCTATAAAATCTAAGTCCTAAAAATATGGAGGAGCGGCGGCGGTATTGAATACCTAACTACTTTTTATCACGATTGGCGTGGTAAAAATGGCGGGAGTACGAAATATCGTATTTATATAGTCTAAAACCTATTTATGAGGTATAAGACTTGCGTATTATGAGGTATATACCTATTTAGAGGCATAAAACCTATAGAAAGCGGGAAATTATACGTGATTTGATATGAAATTAAATTACTGTAATGGCTGACTCAAAATGAATCCGGCTCGAAGGACCAGAAAAAATGGTGGGTTTTTGCGTTAAAATATCAATATGGAAAACGAGGAGCCTCCTAGGATAAAGGTAAGGACTTACCAGGAACTCCAGGAACTCCTATTGTAATCCAACACAGTAATAAGCACCACTATTTCACAACAAATCACAAAGTTTTAATGCTCCTCGGTCTGTAGCGTCTTTCGTACTGAATGTTGCGAGGCGCGCGTCTCGTTTTACTCGCACACACTCGTTTGGCGATGCGTCGCCGAAGTATGTAGAAGATTCCCGAAGCTCTTTTCTCGCTTTCACATATGATGTGGGAAAAGGAGAGGAATCGGGAAGTAGAGGCTCGTCATTGAAACTCAATATGAGTAGGTTTCTACTATAAATATTATTATAGGTATTTTGGCCTAAACAGTAATCTATAATAATATGTTAGTACAATACACTTTATCCAAGTGAAATTAAAATAACAATCTATAATAATACATCCAATTTACAAAGAAATACATAATTAACAATTTTTCCCTATCTTAATAGGTAAGTATCTTATTAAGTGAAGAACCGATTTTGTATTCTACACTGTTCGCGTACATGCTTAAAGTCCGACGCATCAGTATGCTAGCGCTCCTAGAATGTTTGGGAGATCATTAATTTCACAAAAGACGATCGGCATTGTAACCTTCTCCTCGAATAATGACACCAATCTCGTACAATGGAAGGTAATGGAGTCCGCTCCTGCGTAGAACTCAATAATGAATAGAAATTGCGTGCAATATTTTTAGAATTTCGCATTGTCAGGTCTGTTGTGAGATGTTTGTAGGCATATTTTTTCGTTTAAATTTATATTATTATTTTACAAGCTTTTATTTAACTTACAATGTATTTAGGTATGTATGTTTGTTCGGGTGGAATCTTGCAGGTCGAATTTCACCCACTTCCAGTGGTCGGATTGACTTGATATTTGGTATACATTAGTATATTGGATGACAATGCAAGTACAGTCACTCAAAAAAAGCTTGTATAAAAAATGTAATTTTTAACAAAGAACTTATTTCAATTTATATGCAGCCTATACTTGAACCTTTTAGTGTCAATAGGTAGCTTATTTCTAACATCGTGAAAGGGGTGTTCTATACTAAAATCTTATTCGTTTTGAGTGAAAATGTATTTTTATAGAAATACCTAATTTCATGTTTTCTTGCGGTTTTATAATATTTTACTGCCCCACGGTTCACTTCTATTCCCGAGTTTTCGAATTATGGTCACAAGTTCATACAAAAATCCCACGGAAAAAAGCATATTCAGTTTTTACAGAATTTTCCAATTTTCTATGCAATTTTTCAAATGTTTCTTTCCATAAAAACCTTATTCACACTCCATAGTGATGCGCAACTAACAGCATATTTTTTATTTAATCAGATAAAAATTATATCAAATAACCTATTTTGTCCTAAACACGTTACAAATATTACTCACGGATGTATTCATGGTTATAGCTATCCAAAATTGTGACGTCGTGCATTAAAATAATTAGCTTTGGAAATGAAATGGTACATTCCATATTTCCATAGTGCATTTGCTTATGGCTTGCCACCCTTGCCACTGTATAGTCTAGCCGACAGCTATATGCAGTTACGCTGGCAATCACCGCAGTTGTATATTCGGAGAAATGAACGTAGTTGCATAGAGTAGGACAAATATCTAGAGACGAAAACATTAGGACAATATTTTTATATGGCCTACAAAATTGAATTGTACCTAATCATAATATAAGAAATTCTCCCGTTGCTTTAATTTTAAATTGTAGTATTGTGTACCTAATCTTATATCAAAGATACTAAATCATTCATAATGTTTAGATACTATTTTATTTATTACAATTACACTAGTTTCTATTGCCTTATCTAAATGTACAAGTAAATCATTTCTGCAAAAGTTTTGTTAAAAAGAATCATATGTTGAATACCTAATGGTTGTATTATTATTAATTGTTACTTAATTCTTCTTTGTTATATTAATATATAACACGTCTATCCGCGCACAGAGTATTATCAAATATAACATTGACTAACCTGAACGTTTCGACCAAGTTACTTTGATCGTGGTCACAAATGGTCTGGAAACAGTAATTCTTCTTTTCATTAATAAAAAAAAATTTGAAAGATTAAAAGTAATGAAATTATTATTGCATATTTTCTAAAAACAATGTTAAGGTTTTTAATGGGAATTATGTTTAACGTAAAAGCGTCTTTTTATTATAATATCATTGCGTAAAAGTATAATACTCTGTGTTCTCACCGTCAATTTCTGTAGACGTGTTTACCAGATGACATTACCCTCTACCCTCTGCATACATGTAGGACGTAGGTATCTAAAGTAACAGCCACACAACGAACAAGTGCATTTATAAGCGGTTTAAAATCTTAGACACTACAAATTCTTATGGTGCGTCCACGCTACGTGAACCGAGCACGAGCCGAGCCTCTATTCGTTCGTAACTCGCGATGTCAAGTGTGGACGTACAACGAGCCTACAACACGAGCGTGATGTGAATCCCTGTGTTCGTCAATAAACTGATAATCGGACAGTCGAGCGCGAGCCGAACGATCGTTTGAGGCTCGCACCACCGTGCTCCACGTGTGCTCGGTTCGCGTAGCGTGGACTCACCTTAATATTTTTAACGACAAGAAATCCGTTCATTAAATTGATAACCCTCGATAAAAGTGAGAATCATACATACAATTTCCTAATAAAAAAAAAACTTACGAAACAGGTGGACCGATGAAAAACGTCCTGAGGAATTATAACTTATATTATGATGTCCATAACCTGCAGATACAGTCAATCTAGTAGGATTATTCAATGTTAATACCATATTCCAGAAATTATTTAGCCCAGAATAACTGGTAAAAATATCACAGCTGCAGTTTTAAAACAGGAAGTGCACTTTTTGTATAAAAAAAAGTAATTTTAAAATATCCCCATGAAAAATTATAAGGTAAGTATTTGGTATTTTATACCGTATTTTCACCTTAATTTTTTTTTAATACTTTGCTCGCGGTTAAAAAAATAACATTGACATCAATTGTTATTATAGAACGCGCGTCTCCCGCGAGAACCAACGGGGAAGAATACAATAAAATGTTTGATTAGCTTTTTTATATAATAGTCGACCAATTTAATCATCAGACCCTCTTGGGTCTCGTGGTTTTAACCAGAGTTCTTGTCAAGGCGCATCAAACGAGCCCAAACTCGATGGGGTTGCGTCGTTTATTACAGAGTTCCCATGGTCACCTACCGGCTCCATCATCAGATCAGCTCCATGTCATAATAATATTGCATTGTCGTCCGATATGCATGCAAAATTTCAGCTCAATCGGACACCGGAAAGTGGGTCAAATTTAACTTGGAAGATTTGATTACAGTCAGACAGACCCGGGACAGTTGAAACTACATAAAAGCTTGTAATAATTATTATTTCAGGTCTTTTGCTTGAACTATGGATTCAAACAATGAGAAGAGATATTTTAATACGTATCATAACTTCAATAAAACAAAGATGAACAAAGCCGAACCAATTTACTTGTAGCCACAACACAAACAAAATAATAATTAACTAGATAGGTGTTGGCTGTCAAATATAATGTTTGAGATTAATTATGGAGATTCAGTATAAGTATAGTACGAAGTAAACTTAGTTGAGACTAATTCATGAAACCGCAGCCATGTTTTAGTTGAGCTGGTTTTATTTATCTCCCTTTGTGTTTTTTAGCCAAAATGTATCAGTATGACGAACAATTTTTTGTTTATTTATGGATATTTCATTTAAAAAAATGCATTTAAACGAGTGAAAAGTGTTCAATCAATATATATGTATGTAGACTAAAAGTTCAAAAACGAAAACCCGATCTACTAAAAATCCACGCTTTAAAAAGGTCAAAATCATAACGCTCCTTTTTGCTTCACCGTAGGTGCTCTCTGGGTTTATATCCTTGCCAATAACCATAAATTAGAGCAAATAGTTATTACACACTAATGCATTTTCTATGTTCTTGTGAGCTTGTGAATACTTATCTGTGTAAAGTTTTGGCTCACAATTCTATAAAATAGGACTGATTTATAACTCATGTGACCAGTCAATATTCCTAAAATTAGATTGAGCTATTTAAAGTACATATTTTATTTGGCTACTTTAAATGGTTCTATACCCAAAGAGAGCCAAACGGAACCCTATTACTAAGCCTCCGTCCGTCCGTCTGTCTGTCAGTAGGCTGTATCTCATCATCATCATCATCAACATATATTGTCCCACTGCTGAGCACAGGCCTCCTTTCACAAATGAAGGTGAAAGGGAATGGGCAATACTCCACCACGCGTGCCCACTGCGGATCGGTGGAGGTAGGCTAGTGGTCAACCTACTGTTGGATTTTTTCAAGCCGCCTAGGAGGCATCCAACTAGCTTAACTACTATCACAATTAAGTGATAACCGGGACCAACGGCTTTACGTGCCTTCCGAAGCACGGAAACGCTCGACCATCCAGGTACCGACCACGACAGGCGTAGCTTAACTTTGCCGATCGATTAAGAACGGCTAATCATGTTACACCACAAGCACTTCCACTGGCTTGGGCTGTATCTCATGAACCGTAATAGGTAGATAGTTGAAACAAAATAATAATAACAATGAAATAAAATAAAGGGGGCCCCCATAAAAGAAACGTCTTTTTTGGCGTATTTTTTGTTGCGTCTACTATTCATTTCATAGCAAAGAGTTACTTAATATTATTATTAGTACGGAACCGCGAGTCCACCTGCCCCTTTCTGGTATTTTATTTATTTACATAAAAAGAAGTGGATTCATATATGCAGTCACAGACTTCCGAGCTACGTAATTACTTGTTTTACGAGAATCTGGTGTTAATTTGCTGCAAATAAAAACAAAGAATCCACTCCACGCACATACGAATAACTCTATAACATTTTCCCCTTTGTATCGACGAAAATCGTATCAAAAGAGCATTCAACACCTGATCATATTATTCATGCTTTTGACGTATTTTCGTGGTGTCCATGAAATAATATCCACAGCAGATTGGTAAATGGAGAGTCCCAGAGGCCCAGCGGATCGATGGCTAACCGATTTCGCAGCAGAAATTCAATACACTTTTATGGCATAAGTTGCGATTGGTTTGGCGAATATTTTTTCAGAAGAATAGATCGCTTTTGAAGATGGCAATCTAAGCTGATGGATATTTGGAAACATTATTAAATATTTGAATTTTAATCTAATGACTGTTTTGTCTATTGCTTTGTCTTTGGTATTTTTTCAATAGAAACTATAATGTATAACTTGTTACTCATTACCACATATTGAAATTCAACAGCAAATTATGGGTATTGTACAGCTCCGACTTTTACAGTTATATTAACTACTCTCCAAGTCCCCTAAAGCTTGTAAGTGACGATTATAGACTTTTATTATTTTTCAGTATTACTGCTCCAATCATATCTATCGTAACGAGTGTAACAATAAATTACAGTGTAGATTATAGAGAAATTTGCATAAAAATAATATTTGTTATTCAATCTCTATGTATACAGTCCAATACCTATACATTTTCATTCAATACATTTTAAAAGCCAAATTATCTTTGATCTTTTATTTGAATATTAAACGTATTAACCCACAGGGATTTTGGAGGCCATTAATATTCAAAGATATTTTGGTCCTCACTGATTAAGCAAATAGTCTGTTTTAAAATTGAACGTAATAACTCTATCATCATCATCAATCGAGAGATGGCCACTTCTGAAAATAAGTCGCCTACATAGATTTCCCCAGTGACTGATCACAACTTTTGTAATCGAGGCTTCGGGAGACCGGCGGGCGAGGAGCTTTTTCTACCAAATTATTAGCTTGCCCATTCAAAAAGAAACGCTGCCAGCTCCAATTTTCTGCCAACAATCGGCAGCATCCGCAAAATTTTCTTTGTATTTAGAATATTTATTCACAGCTTTGCATTTTTAAAAACTTTGTGGTGTGGTATGTATTGTGGTGAGTCAGTAGGTACACTAGGTACATAGTTACTTACCAAGGTATGGGCGTGCAGCTTTTGGTTCTGTATGTTTACCATTTCCACAGGCTTCATATAATTATTTTAATTGCTTTTTTTTTAAGATTCTTTATGGTAATGCAATTTCTCTAATAAACTTTAGTCACAGAATACATCATATTACTTTGTATTTTAGCAGGCTTAAGTTTCATAGCACGTTCAAAAAGATTAGGTAGTACAATCAGGTTTAAAACATTTACTCCCTGAAGCTGAACAGGTACACAGACGCGCAAATACCTAGCACCCTCCCAAACACCTTATTCCTGGTTCACACCCAGGAAGAAAAGGCATCCCTTACCAACCAGGGATACGGGGCTGCCACGGGCTCACGCGTCCTTACCATACATGAAGCTCAGGGATCTACGTACGAGTCGGTAATCATTCTCCAAACAAGACCAAAAAGGTTGCAAATCCACGAGAGTGTACCGCATGCGGTCGTAGCAGTGTCGCGTCACACTGTCAGCTGTGTATATTACACAGATGACAGTGATGACGCCATAGGTAGGTTCGCAAAACGGGCGATGGCAGCAACAACCGACCAAATCCTCTCTCAAAACCTAAAAATGGCCATGAAAAATAGAGACAATAATGTCGTAGAAGCTCAAATACGCGCGGGGATTTCCTCCGGGGCAAACAAGCAAGCAAACTAGACTGTAAAATGCAAACTGTAGAAAATATAAGTAACAAGTTTAATATTATATTATAAATCAAAATAATAACAATAGTAATATGTAGTGTAAATAGGTATTGTAATAAACACATAAAAGTTAATAATATGTATCCTAGATAGTATAAATTAACACAGTATATATATAGTATGTATAAAAGTAATGAATATAAATGTATTAGAATAATTTATTTATTGCGCGGACCAAGATGTCCAAATTGTGAAAATGTAAAAGAAAAAAAAAAATTTGTAAAACTTAATCTAAAAAGAGTACGGACCACGTGTCTGTAGTAAGTAGTTTAAATCAATAAAAAAAAAAAAAAAAAAAAAAATATTTACAAAAAGATATTCTTAAATTAGGCGTTATTTCTCCATGCCAACAGTTTGCCCCAGTTTAAATTATATTTTTTACAGCTCTCCATCCAAGCCCCAACAAATAAAGCTAATCAGATAGTGAAATAAGAGTCTCTGGGGCACTGAATAATAAAAACAGAAGCCCGTAAGGTTGCGTAGACTAATTAAAAACCAAATCACGTTGACCAGCTGTGTTTTTTAAGTCAGTATAATAATTTGCTGGAAAGCGCTGGAATTAACATACTGAATATAGCTTTTCATGATTCATAAATCGTTACTAATATTACAAATATGAAAGGGTAGCAATTAAAAGAGTGAATATAAATTAAAATATAAGGTATCAATAAAACTGAATATGGCATACCGAAATACTCAGTGCGACTGACTGTGAGCGACTACAAATCTTAAGAGTAAAGCAAAATAACAATCTTAGATCTTAGATCTTTTCATTATATACGCGAGGGTTATCTGAGCAAAAACATAATGGAATGAAATTTCCTCGATAGAAAATCACAAAGCTACCTCTAATAATAATGAATTTTCGGTTTTATTCGTTCATGGTGTATTTAATTAAGACAAAAATTCGATAAATAATATCACTAATATATTACCTAGGGCTGCTACTAACGATTTTTTTAAATATTCTATACTTATTTATTTTGAATTATTTAGATAAAAAGCGCTTAGTTCATTTTTGTTCCGCGGAACACGCTATCTCCATCTCATCTCCACGCGAAGATTAGACATAAGTTTGTTTCATCTGACATTGCCATATTTTTCTGGCTTGGTACGCACTCTTAAAGACGGCGATATGAAAATACAAAGAGTTACTAGTTATTTAGAACGAGCAACATGATATTTTTAGTTTCTGTCGCCAAGCACCTTTCGGTATGTTCCGACAGCTGCACTTGAGAGCCAGTTCCTTCTAGGCTTTGTGTGCTTACCAACTTCGGCCGCATCATCACTTACCATGGTGAGATTGCGGTCCAAATCCCAAATAACCCAGAGTGATAGATAGAAAGATAACCCAAAATGGGCTACTATGAGTAGCCCATTCTTTTATTTTTAATGAATCATCATTGTCGCCATTTTAGTTATTTTTTCGCGAACAAAACTATATTGCGCTAGGTTTAGTATTACAGTATCTTATCATCAGTCACCAGTAAATTATTTATTCATTCGATTATCCCAATATAAAATCGAGTCTCGACTCCCATCTGGGCGTTTTATTCACATAATACCTATATTATTTATCGCTCACTTGGTATTAAAGTCGCTCACTGAGTATTTCTACCGCCCGCTTCAGAATTTAATTCACTCATTTGGATTTTGAATTACTAATTTAGTTTAATTACGTCCCACTGTTAGTAGCCCCTTTTTTAATTTTTAATGAATCATCATTATCGCCAGTTTTTTACAAACTACATGTTATACCACTCGGTTTAGTATTACATTATCTTATTATTAGTCACCAGTAATTTTTTTATTCGCTCGATTAAAATTATACTAATATAAAATCTAGTCTCGACTCTCGTCTGTGTGTAGCATTTTATTCACATAATGCCTATAAACACATGACATGATCTATATCATTAATAATAACTTTACAGAAAGTATAAACATTGACAACGGCTATACAGTCCTCAAGCGATTTTTTGCTTCAACTTCATAATGTCGCCTTAAAAATAAACGACAGCACTGTCGTTACAAGGGTACGGAAGGACCGAAACAAACTCTCAGACTTTCTAACGTCTGCGCTTAAAGTTAACGATACAATATTCCAACGCGAATATTGTATACTGACCGCTTTCTCAATTACGAGCGGTAGAGTACCTACTTCTACTAAGAGAGTTCGAGTAAAGCGTTTGTTCGCTCAAAGATGCAGCTCATCTGGGGAAGTACCTTATAGAATACCGCAGCCAATTATTTAAAAACTTAATATTGTGTTCCTGCGTATGAATAAGGTCGCCATAGCTCATTGTGGACGGGGAGGGGTCGGTAACACGTGATTGATGCCTCGTGTATTGCAAGCGTCCGTATGGCTACGGTAACCACTTACCATCATGCGGGCCGTATGCCTGTTTACCGACTACGTAGTATAAAAAAAATACAATTGAATAACTACTATTGGCTGATGAAAAGTAAAATAACAGAGGCATTGAATATAATGATAACACTCGCGCCATCTTTCTTACCGGCGACTTGTAAAGCTGCAGGGGCAGCTGCGGAAAGGGCAGAAAATTCAAAATTCAAAAAATGCGCATCGATTGGACCCAATTATATTTTTGTGCCTTTTGCGGTCGAGACCATGGGACCGTGGGAGTCCGAAGCTCGCCGTTTTGCTCGCATCGTCATCAAAATTGATCGAGACCTCCGGAGATCAGCGGGCGGGGAGCTTTTTCCGCCAACGCGTCAGCTTGGCTATCCAAACGCTGCCAGCCTTCTGGGAACCTTGCCGTTAATAGGAAGCAGCGGCAGGCTTGACGAAATTTTCAATATATAGATTATATTTTGTACATATTTGCTGTAAACAAAGATGTATATCACATTTAGTTTATGATAACACTCATAATTGATTTTTAAGTAAGTGTTGATTTTCTCGCTTGGTTAGTACCGTGTTTATTAGAACCTAAAGTCGAATTCTAAGGCGAAAGTTGACACGCTACATATTAACTACCTACCTTACTACCTACTAGCATAACTGCATTGGGTACTTTTTTTTTACAGTTACTAAAACGAATAACGTAATAAAAATGAACAATTTGACATAAAGGTTCACATAGCACTGAATATATAAAAACAAAACTTTTCATACTTATGATCCATGAAGAATGATCAGCGAGACCCGGGTTATAGTCGATTAAAAGTAAATAATAAGTGTATTTCTTCCATTCCAGTAGCGATTAGAAAATTCCCCTGGGCATCTTTCTCTGTCCAACAATGAGAAGTTAAGGTTATCAAAACTGAATGTTACATCAGAAGTTCTCTCTGAGATACTTATTATTAAGATCAATTAATTAATCGCTTGGCTCGCGGTTAATCGTATACTATAGGGTATAATATCACTTGCTAACTTCTCTGGTATTTTAACATGAAAAATAAATGAAAAAGTTAAACAATTTAAAGACTTACCCCCTTACTCATAAAACATTATTTAACTAATATACTGTTCAAAGGGTAACGTAAATAACGTCACTCTATTGTCATTGTCAAATAATGTGACATTATTTACGTGACCATTGAAACAGTATATTAGTTAAATAGCACTTTATGAGTAAGGGGGTTATTTAATAATCATAAAGCCAAGAACATAGTTACCCAGAAGATGGCCATTAAGGCTTCAAACCATCCATATAGATATATAGATTGACTGGTAATTAGTAAACGATACTTAGACACATGACTGTACTCATGATAACAAACAACTTTCCCAAAGAAACAAATAGGGATAAATAACAAATTGAATTATAGCTGATGGTGTATTCTTATTCTTGTTAGGTACTAAATATTATGGGCTCATATTAGGGTGCTTCTTATTTGGCCCAAAAAAATTTTTTTTTTAATTTGATCTGCGTCACCCTTTCATTCGGTTCTAAGGCACAAAAAAATAATGTAATATTTTTTTCAGATTTTTTAAGTTATATTTAGGGGTCGCTACCGGCAAATGAAAAATATAAAAAACTGTTTTTGTTTTTTTTTATTAATTTACAAAAAGGACAAGCATGCACAAATTATATAACTATAAACATAAAAAAAAATATAACTTATGCTAATAACGTGGTTTTCTTTGCATTAGGGTACTTTTGCCTGATTTTTTTACAACCAAAACAATGAATTGCTTTTGTTCTTCATCGTTAATAATAAGTTTATTATTTGCTTCAATCAAAGCTACGCCTCGTTTCGCAATTTAGAATCCTAAGGTGTTGCTGGACACGAAATCCTCAATATTTTGTTCATTTCGCTTGGGACTGTAGTCTGGACCTTCCTCATATAGTGCGATTACCATTTTAAGTTTGCTTTAAAGGCAAACCTCGTCGTCAAAAAAAGCTAGTGCTACAAGTTCTTCGGACAGATACCATAAATACCCCAGTAATTTCGTTAGAGCTTTCTTAGACCACCACTTCACATAAATTGTGACAACGAAAACGCAAATTTCAGTGATCGCTTTAAGTTCCCTTTTTGTGAGTTTAAACTGGTCTTTAAACATAAGCCCCTTATTAATAAATAAGGTGTAAGTCAGCCTTGTAATATTATTATATAGTATTATATAGTATTATGATAGCCTCATCCCTTTTTGTTTATATGAAATTAGAAAATGACGGATATATTTTAATCCTAGGTTTAACTATACTTGACTTACACCTTATTTATTAATAAGATGGAAAAAGTTTAAGGTAATAAATGTCTTTTGCCATACATCGTATCGTACACGATGAAGACCTGCTGGAGTACTGAATGTAATCCGTATTAGGAACACCTCCCAAAAATATTATTACAAGCATTAATTGCAAGTTTCAACTATTTCTTGTAATCGTTTCGTGGCTGAAAATCATTTAGCTGTTTCTTAGAAAATGAAATTATGCTGCTTACTACATTTTCTACGCATCTTGGAGCGTCAGGGTCTGAAGAAACTGTACTAAACTTATTCTGATCAATGTTAGGTCAAACAGTTCTAAATCGTTTGAAGATCAATATTTCTGGTCCACTCGACGGACCTAGTGCTTGAACTACGACTGTTTCTAGCATTATTTCCACCAATGATGACGACAGGCCAACCAAAGAACATCTTTTTCCATCTTCTGCTCTAATAGGATGCAAGCACCAGCTCTTAAACCGGTGTTGACCACAGTGGTGTCGAAGCAAAAGCATTTTATTTCTCGATCTAAAAAACGTTGAACGCGAAAATTTTCCTCCTGTTTCTTAGTTATTTGCTAGGTTGTTGCGCATGCAGGAGGTAGGGAGGGGAGGGGTACGAGTATCCTTGGATGGACCAATGCGACAAAAAGTTGAATTACAATTTTTTATCATGTTTGAATAATGAATATAACTATTTTATGTACATTGAGCTGCAAGTTATCATATCGTCATTTTTTCAAACTTTGACTCGAGGTAGCGACCCCTCAAACCGTATATAAAAAATAAATAAAAATCACAAGTTCGTTATTTAGGTGATAGAAGCGAATGGCGGGTTGACGCAGTTATTTTTCAAAAGTCGATAAATAAGAAGCACCCTAGCTCATATGCTAAGTAAATTAAAAAAAAAAACTTTAGGAAAGCTGTTTATCATGAGTACAATCATGTGTCTAAGTATCGTTTACTAATTACCAGTCATCCTATATAAAGGAAACACTTTAAAAAATGAGAATTCAAACTGTAAAATAACGTACTACGATAGCCTTTTCCTAGCTTACCTAGAAAGCCAGCAATATCACGTTGAATGGCCTTGCTTATCCTCTGTCCGGGGCTTAAGCCAGCTTTTATATGTGAAGCTCCTATCAGTCGCTTTGATACTGTAGGGAATTTATTACTCACTACATGAATGTCCAAAACATGGAGTTATTTTTCACGATATAGTCTGACTAAAGGCAAGTGAAAGGTGCGCCGCGATACGAGCAATAAGAACGTCTCTTTCCGCTGTTTTCCCTACCCACCTGTCACATCCAGGGCGAGGCACTGCATACAGTTACTTAGTACTGACAGAAATACTAGTTACATATCTAATAGTCCAATATTTTATCAACCAACTAGACATAATCCTCTCCTAAATATGCCTAAGCTCGGGCTCGGCATATGTCATAGATTAATCAATTTTAATTTGAGTGATGTAAGTTTTTTTTTGTTAATTTTTAATTCTATAATGTTCTATTTATACCATCGGTTTTTTTATACAAAAACTAGTCTCAAAAGATCATTCCTAATGACAAACGTATAGGTAACTTCTATCAACTTCTGTTTTCACAAAACTACATTTCGCGGAACACATCTTTATTTCTGTAGAAGACGTGTACTAATTAGGATTACCTCACACACCGCAGTTCTAATTAGGTTTCTAGTTATTCAGTTCATTGCATAGTTCTGTTTCAGGGAACCGCAGTTTGCCTTTGTCACTGAACTAGTTTTAAATGTGTGCTAAAGTTATGAGTGCTTTCTTGTCAGTGTAATTCATAAACTTCTTTCCCAGACACTTTAATGTACCTTCTTTTACAAAAGTGTACTTACAATTGTTATAGTAACGTGATTATGGTTAAAGAACTGATTATTTTTTTTAGTTCTTAGACATTTCAATTTGCCAGGATAATAATGGTTTTCCATGCTAAGCTTAGGTCAGAAAGTCGTAAAAGTAATCAAGGAAAAATACAAGACACTCCCCTTGTATTTCCTTAATTACTTGATTGCCGTAAAAGAAGTGCCGGTCTTATCAAACGTAATTAGACATGGACACCAATCCCTAAGTGCAAACCGAAGTTTTTCATCAATCTTCGGACAAAGGCCCGTACTCCATCAGACGGAACGACTTCTATTTAATTCCTTTATTCAACCGCCATTTTGCATTCTTTTCTTATTTTTCAACTTCAAGTTAATGAAGGCATGGGAATGTAATGAAATCCTACAAATTGAAAAATAACCGGCCAAGTGCGAGCCGCACTCACGCATCAATGGTTCTGTACCGATCTCTAAGTCAACTGTGCAATTTTGTCAGTCTATGGTGGCGATTCTGTTGTAAATCGCACTTAACTAATTTTAGTCACTTCACATCTCTTTCTTGCGAACATTATTGAAAAAGGATAGAACATATTTAAATTGTCAAATTAGTGTTTGCCGACTTCATTTGAAGGTATTTAGACGTAACCGCGATAGATAGCGACTAAATTTATTTTGAAAACAAGACAAGACAAGACAGGACTAAATTTCTTACATCCTTTTCTTAGGTTCTTTGTTAGAAAGAGACATAGTGAGACTAAAATTAGTTAAGTTAATTAGTTTAAACATCAGAATCAGGGCCAATGACAACCAAAATACAATACAATAAAGTGGAAGATTTTTTTGTTTGTTTAAATGGGCTAATCTCTGGAACTACCTGTCAAATTAAAAAAAACTTTCGCTATAGGAAAGCTACATTATCCCCGAGTATTATGGGCTACTTTTTATCCAGGTAATACGGGTGAAACTCTGGAGGACAGCTAGTGGTATAGTATATTTAGTATGGTGGTAAGAAAATATTCATTTAGTCATGACTTTACAGGCCAGAAAATACTGTAATGCTTTTTCAAGACTGGTAGAGCTAAGTGCTTGTTTAGGAGTTACCAACCTGAGACAGTCGAGTGGACGGACAAAGTTGAGTACAAAACAATACGAGTATAACGGAACCTTAACAACTAATAAAAGTTAACTAATAATTCCTTAGCTTTGTATTTGAAAGAACAAATTTTAGTTATGGATTTTTTTGTTCAAATCTTTTTTTTTTGTTTGATTGTGTTGGTAATTAAAATTTAGCTAAAATGTAATCCTACTATCCTAACCCACTACTATATACCGATATAAAGATTTCGTGTCACGGTGTTTTGGGTCGCACTCCTCCGAAACGGCTCGACCGATTTTTATGAAATTTTGAGTGTATATTTTGTAGGTATGAGAATAGGTCGTAAATTATTTTTCATACCGCTAGGTGGGTGAAACCGCGGGGGGGAATTTGTATATTTTTTGGTGAAACCAAACGTGATGAAATTTGGCACCCAGATAGATCATAACCTGGAATAACATATAGAATACTTTTAACCCGGGAAAACATCTCAGGAAGTGGGTAAAACCGCGGGGATACAACTAGTTTATGAACAAAAACAAAATATTATGTTAGGAAAGAAAGCAATACATTCAGCGTAACATTACTGTAGAGGTACTCCAAAACGACTTAATATAACTATTCACACAATGGCATGGCACACATATTTCCACATTCAGACCATCAAAAATGGATCCAACGCTTCCTTTCTACGTCATATCTGATAAATATTCAAGATACGACATACACTAACAATGGATAGCTCGGAAATATCCCTCTAGACTGCCGCGTTTCTTTGAAGTACTTCACAACTATTGTAGTCTGAAGTAATTCGAAGAGCTGCAATATTATCATCGAATATTTTTGAGCCGCAGTGCGGCCGCCATGATAGTGCAGGAAACGGCTAATTCTTTTGCAATGGGATTTTCACAGGAACGTTGAGTATTTTCTCAGGCATAGCTTAGTGGCAGTACCATCATAGTAATTGTCCGTAAAAGCTTAAATTTATTTGAAATTAATAGTAGCCATAACTCCAATACAAGAAAAAAAGATAAAATTGTGACACCTAGATTCAGGTTATCTAAAGTCTTTTCTCGGAAATTGCGTTCGATTCTATAATAAAATCCCACTCGAAGTAACTAAAATTTCTTATAATAAATTCAAAGAATTCATAAAGCAGAGGTTAATTGACAAAGCCTACTATAAGGTGGCTCATTACGTGGAAGAGAAGAATATATGGTTGTAGTAGCTTCTCTCTGCCACGCATCCCCCTGATTAAGTGACAATTGTATGAATAAGCATATATTGTATAAGATTTTGGAAAAAAACTGTAATATTAAAAGAGTTGAGTTTCTTGCCGGAGTCTTCTCAGTTTAAGTATATTCCGAACCGGTGGTAAATTCACCAATTTAGCGTTCATAAGTGCCTTACTAGGGCCTAAACTGAATAAATGATTTTTTTAATAATCAATCTGATTATTAAAAAAATAAAAATTTAAAATAAGCCGCTTCCGTGATATGTCCAATATTGACAGATGTCAGAAACGCATTCTTTTACTTTTAGTTGACAACGCACGACTACGGCGTTTGAATTGAATTATAACGTTATTAATGTGAAAATGCCAGAAGACTTCGATAGAACTAAATAAACAGGAATTTCTAACATAATCATAATAGTTGTCTTAATAAGACGATGATAACAATCCGCACCGAACTTGTTTTTTACTTTTTAGTTTATTTTATTTATCCCTAGAGGAGTTGATAGTTATTTTTGTCCGTAGTCGGGTTTCAGTTTTTTAAACTTTTTATTTTATTTTAAACTTTTCAATTTTTTTTAAACTTTTGAAGTGTTATACTCTTCGATTTATGGTACATATACTTAATAATTCAACATTAAACAATGAAGGTAAAAGTTTGTAAGAAAATGTATGAGCTGTGAGAAGGGTAGCAGGGATGAGATGTTTTGTACATAACTTTTTTTTGGTATTTGTTTTTTATTGACACAGAGCAGAGTCAAGACTTCTCAGCCTCTCTAACTCCATCAAAGACACTGCATCATAAGGGTTGCACAAATGTTTCCGTTCGTCCGTCCGGTCCAGGGGCCCAATTCTCACTTCCCTCGAACTAGCCTTCGAATCGAACTTACGGTTCGAGTCCTATTCGACTGTAAAATTTCGAGGGGCGGAGTCAATTCGAACGGTCCCGACCAATCAACGCTCTAGCTGACTGGTTTCCCTTCTAAATATGCCGGCCTTGAAATTGCCAGAATAACGTTACGTTCGTAAAAGTTAGAATTCGTACTTTTTTCGATCGAGCGATCAGTTTCGATTGGGTGAGAATTGGGCCCCAGATCGCAAATAAATATATAAAGCATTATTTTGGAATCGATGGCCGTAGGTGGTTCGTAGCCGTAGCGTTGTTCGTGATATTTTAGAAGATTTGTTGAGAAAACTGTCACCAACAAATTAATCAACAGATCTGAACCCCATTCATAGCTTTTGTCACACAAACTATAATAAATAAATAAATAACGAATCGATTAACACCTTCTTCATTAAAGTCGGATGAGTAGTTTAGGCGCTACGGTGGAACAAACATAAATATAAACAATACATACATAGACTGCTAAAAACATAACCCTTTCTTTTGGCTTTGCCGCAGTCGGGTAAAATACATCTCTTTTCAGTATCTAACGCTTACACTATAGTAATTTGAATTGAGTTTCTACTGATATTTTTCTTGTAGCTATTTATAGTTGTCTTCTTAGTTCTTACATACACATTTTCTGTGGATAGATCAAAAAAGGTTTTCGCTATGTCTAGAAAACCATTATCTTCAGCAAAGTACCATTAGCAGACTCTGTTTCCTTTCCTCTTAGGTATAATAATATATCCTTTACAATTTACTACGTATTGTTGTATAAATGATCTGAGCGGAAATACCTCGTATTTTCGTATTTACACACATGGAGCTATTATTACTACGTATAGAGAAGCTATCATAAGCAAAGGTTATGTCCCAATTTATAAGATTCAACTAAAGTTCTCTATAGCGCTGAAACACTAATTAGTCTTCTAAGCAGACAGTAGAAACACGTAGCGCTATCAGAACGCTTTTAGGAGTAATTTTCTCACAAACACCGTGATTTTCACGGCGCTTACGTGTTTCGTTAATCGTTCTACAACAAGAAATATGACCGGGCGGCCTCACTTGAACGGAAAATAGTTGTGATGTGTGGTTTCTTCTCTATACGTAGTAATAATAGCTCAATGTTTACACATTTTTTTGGGTAATCCTCTCACCTTTTTTCCTATTTATGTTCCTTGTTTATGAACCTTCGGTATGTGTATTTTTATTAATTCTTCAAAGTTGAAAAACCTTTACCCCTGTGTAGCGTTATTATGCTTTCTATGCTAAAGGGCAGAAAGGATTTACAATTATGCCCCTCCAGGGCGGTCGGGTATCCTATGAGGATTTCCCCACGCTTTTTATTATTTTGTTATGAAAATTAATGTGATAAGTATTTTTTCTGTAGATAAATGTCGATAATATTAGATAGCCAATAACTCCTAAAAATTGGGATAGTCTCCTAAGACCATATTCGCGTGGATTTTGCCTTTACTGACCCGTCTAAAATGCTCACTCTGTAGGTATAGAAAAAAAAATATATGAAAAATTTCGTGAACAAAACGGTTAAGAAAGCATCAACATAGCTCGAATCAATCGAATAAGGTAGGGTGGGTGATTAACGCCCGCTGTCTATCTACGCCCGGGTAGCAGAAAACGTACAAAATATAGTGTGATTCAGTTATCACTCCACGCACAGATAGAATAAACCAATACAAAGACTTATTGTATTTGTTTATTTTTCGTGTAATTACGATAACGTGAAGTGAGACTTCGGTTGTGAGATGATTATTTGTCGTTGTAAGCCTATTATTGCAATTAATGCCTAGTTTGTGAAACGGGCGTCAATAGATATATAACTTTTAATAACGCCCAAAATAGAGTTTTTTTAAAAGCAGCATATTCATGTTTAATTTGAATAAAACTTATTGTAACCTGTTATTTTTTTGTTTCACAAATACAAAACCATTGTTTAGAATATTGTTTGTTTTCATAAGTATTTAAATACCAAAACTATTTGAAATTAAAGTTAGGTGGGCGTTAATCACCCACAGTGGTGCCGATTCTGTTGTAAATCGCACTAAACTAATTTTAGTCACATCACATCTCTTTCTTACGAACATTATTGAAAAAGGATAGAACATATTTTAAGTTGTGAAATTAATCTTTGCCGTCTTATTTTGCGTGTATTTAAGCGTAACCACGATAGTATGGCGACTAAATTTATATTGAAAACAAGCATTGGACTAATTTGACAGGACAAAATTTCTTACATCCTTTTCTTATGTTCTTTGTTAGAAAGAGACATAGTGAGATTAAAATTAGTTTAGTTGTGAACAACAGAATCAGGGCCAGTACCTTACTAAAATATGAAGTATTCCCATTTGCGCACCGATTTTTTGAGCACCGATTCTATTCCCTTTTCAGCACCGATTCATATTTTGGATCGGTGCTCAAATGGGAACAAAAATTTAATGCGAAATCATTCCCTTTTGAGTACCGACGGTTTTGTAGCTGCTAGTGTTGTGGTGTTTAATAAAACGTATCGATAAAAAATTTACAGTTTTATTATAAAAAGTATTATCGTTAGAGAACCCATTTTTAGAGCATCAAAACTATTCCGCTTTGAGTACTGATCAGTATGTTAGGTTGGTTGTCAATTACTGAATAAAATATACATTTATTTCCAAATGACTTATCTCAGGTTATATATTTTTGGAATATCCTTTTAAGAAAAGATTAGTTTGTGTTAGAAAACCTAGATACTGACTAGTTATGAAACATAATGTACTCTCCATTTTACTTATATTAAATCTCTCTCTAAATACCTCCAAAAATGTATACTTAAGAAAAAATGGTACCAGAATAGCATAAGGTCGAAGGAGCTCTCTCCAAAAAAATTTTTTTAAATCAAAACCTGGTAACGTCTGTTATACTGGTACTATTTAAAACTGTGGTGTTTAAATAAAATATATTGATAAAAAATTAGTTTTATTTTACAGAATAATTTAATTGTTTATTATCAATTACAGATGAATATTAATTATTTATTACTTTCCTAGACTTAAATTTTCTCAATTCGAACAAAACACAAACAATACAAGTCACCATACGTTTTTTATTATTATGAAGAGCTTAGGTAAGATGATCTGTGATGATTTTAGAGCATCAGCTAATATTTTAAATTGTACCAGTATAACAGGAGTTTGAAGGAGCTCTCTCTAGTAAAACCCTTGATCCTTGGCGTCGACATTTCTAGCGACGTCTTGTTCCGTAGTCACTTAGAAGACAAGGTTAAGCTGGCATCCAAAAAGCTCGGAGTGCTCAACAAAGCGAAGCAGTACTTCACATCGAGGCAAAGGCTGCAACTTTATAAGTCGCAAGTACGGCCTCATATGGAGTACTGCTGTCATCTGTGGGCGGGAGCACCTGGATACCAGCTTGCGCCTCTAGACTCGGTTCAGCGACATGCTGCTAGAATAGTTGACGATCCCGAGCTCACAAACGGTTTAGAGCCCCTCAGTCTGAGGAGAGACTTTGCCTCCTTATGTGTGTTCTACCGCTTGTACAACGGACAGTGTTCTGAAGAATTGTTTAAGATGATGCCCACGGCCACCTTCTACCATCGCAACTCTCGCCATCGACAGGGAGTCCATCCTCACATATTGAAACCAGAATTGTTTCGAACTGTGCGGTCTCAAAGGAGCTTCCTCCCGCGGACGCTCAGATTGTGGAATGAGCTCCCTGCCGTGGTTTTCCCAATGGAGTACAGCATGGGGTTCTTCAAAAAGGGTCTGAAGAGATTTCTGCAGGGTCGGCAACGCGTGAGTGACACCCCTGGTGTTGCAAGCGTCCATAGGCTGCGGTAGCCGCTTACCATCAGGCGGGCCGTATGCTTGTTTGCTACCTAAGTAGTACAAAAAAAAAAAAAAAAAAAAACATTATATTCTTTAAATTTACGAAAAAGGAGAGAGCTCCTTCGAGCTTATGTTATGCTTACTGGTACAAATTAAAATATTAGCTGATGCTCTAGAATCGGTGATCTAATGGGAATATTCAATAAAATAACGTAAGTACAAAGTCTTGGTACCATTTTTTCATAAGTATACATTTTTGGAGGTATTTAGAGAGAGATTAAAACGCTACAACACTAGAAACTACAAATCCGTCGGTGCTCAAAAGGGAATGATTTCGAATTAAATTTTTGTTCCCATTTGAGCACCGATCCAAAATATGAATCGGTGCTGAAAAGGGAATAGGATCGGTGCTCAAAAAATCGGCGCTCTAAAAATCGGTGCGCAAATGGGAATACTTCTAAAATATTAGTAAATCCTAAAGTATTAAGAGATAGGTACATACAGCAACACAACTTTCGCTTAATCATACATCTAGAAAATCGAAAGTAAACATGACAGCGGCTGCTCATTGTATGAAGGAATATGACGTCAGAGCGCCCTAGGGTCAGTTCACACCGAGACGCACGCGACGCGGTAAGCTTAGATAGCAATAGGATTATAACACTTTATTTACTATACAAAAGAGTGCACATTCAATGAGAGAATTCGTGACAAGACTAAGTGAGTATCCGAATTATCTCCCTGAAATGTGTACAAGTAGTACCCAACTAATATGGCGCGTCGTGAATCTTCGCACAGAAAAGAAATTATGGCCCCGAAGATTAACAAAAGAATGCTTAAAACTTACAATCGTCTTAGAACACGACTATAAGGTTCATAATACACTGCAGCTGTTAGTTCCGTCTCACTCGCAAGTCACGCCCCTCGGCACGGGCGGCGCGCGCTAACATGGCGGCAGCTGCCTACCAATAGCGTTGCCCGCGCTTTGAAAATGTATCTTTTGCGCAGGTACATCGGTAAGCCATACTACTTTGGTTTACTAAATAAAGTTCTATATTATAATTGCTTTTTTAAAAAGCGCGCGCCGCGTCGTTTCACGTCATGTCTTGTTGTATTATACGCGAAGCCATCGAGTCGGTTAACGAGTATATCCCTCTAGGGAATCCAGTTGTTTGATTAGAATTAGCGTGAGTTGAGTACAAAGCTGTATGGAGTAAGTATATCTGTATCATATTTTTTATGGATATAAACGGTCTTGTATTATTTATATGGAACTGAAGATAGTAATAATGCCTCGATGGCTCGCGAATGGGCCGCGCGTCCTATAACAATATACTAAGAAACAAGAATATAAAAAAAAATTAAAACAAAATTCTAATTAAAATTTCCTTATTTGCATAAAATATGGTTCATTATGATGATGGTATATAATATATTATGTTCAGCATATATTGCCACAGAATAGGTTTTTTTTATATAATAGTCCTTCAGACCATGCATCGCATCAGAGTCGATCCTATCCAAGATGCATCAAACGAGCCCAAACTCGATGGGATTGCGTGTTTTATTACACAGTTCCTATGACCACCTTCCGGCTCCATTATCAGATCATAATAATATTTTATGTTTTACATATTTAACTTGCAAGATTTGATTACAGGGTCTTTAGCTTATGCGGTCCCCTCTTTGTTCGGTCCGTAGACCGAAATACCAAAAATGTTGTTATGTCTTAATTTGAAGGAGAAGATTACAGAGACACAAATTGCGGGACAGGTGGAACTAAAAAAAACAGGTACTTCGATTCAACTGATTTAATTCTAGATTAGATCCCTCAATCACGTCTGATGATTTTTTGTTTTGATGAGACTTTATACCTATAGATCTTCTATTCGATGAATACATACGATTCTTTTCAACTCATAGGAAAAAAACCCTTGGGGAGGCACCCATCAGGTAAATACCACCGGGGGATGAAAGTAGAAGGCGTATGCGATTTCGTCGCACGATCGTGCTAATGTCCCTGTGCTCGCGCGATGATTTGCGAGCTTCAATTAGGAGATAAAGTGTTTTGCGTATTGCGACGAAATCGCATGGTTTTCTCGTACGATCTTCGCCAATTAGGACGACGCCAAACATCATAATACACTATAAAATTATTGAAAATGTTGCTTTTGTAATGTTGTGTTTATAAATTTACAAAGTGATTTCGTAAATGACGCATTATATCGAAGCTTGTTCTCAATTATTTATAAATAATGATTAATCTGGGGGAACAAAAACAGGAAATACCATGGTAAAACCCACCGAGTAGGTATTTGGTCCAATTTATAATTTAATTTAATATTAATTGCTTATTGGAAACAAAGCCATTGTGTTATTTTTGTCACGGTATTACCGAGGTTTCAGTAATTTGCAAAAAGATTCAAAAATATCCTGGGACATTTTTCACACACTGCTATCTGATCCCTAATTACTTAGATAGTACATTAGTACATTATGATACCTGTGTGCATAGTTTGGTCATTACAGACGAGGATGTATTAAAATTACAGTTTAAAAAAAATCTAAAAAGACACGCTTTAAAAAGCCCTTCACTAAAAAGTGTTTAATAATAATAAAATTGAACCTAAGTTTATTCTTTCTATCCCGTAAGGGCCTAAATGTAAGCAATTTTTGTAATCAAGTTTAATATTTGTACATTTGGACACTATCCATCGGCTAAATTTGCCGATGGATAGTGCTTGTGTGTGATAGAATTGAGGATGTACAACATTTGCTGATGGATTGTGTCAAGAACAAATATGAGAGAGAATCATTGATGAAGGATTATAAATTAAACGCATTAGATGTAGGTAAAATTCAGGCAATTTTCTGTATGAATAAAATGGAGTTTAATATTTTGTCAACCATTAAATTATTGCTAGGCGTCAACTATGTAGGTTATGCGCAGATGGAAAAAAGTGTTTTGATCTGCTATGTAGCTAATATTGTATTTTTTTTTACCAAGTGACTGTTCTAAAATATTTTGGAGCGTTTAATATGTAAACGATTCGAATTTCAAACTCCAGTTTTGCCTTGACGTGTTATGAATAAAACAAAAGACAGCTAAACACTTTTACAAAATTAAGGTAGCGACACACGTGCGTGACTTTGCGTAATTTGTAAGGCCCTCGCTAACGACCTCCCCTAGGTTATATAATTGAGATATAATTTTATTACATGTAATAAATTTTAACTAACTCCGTGAAGGGTTCACGCCGAATCCTGTAAACACGGGACTACGGGACTAATTATGGTATGATTTGTACCTGTAAAGATGCTATAGGTGCCTTTTGTTGGTAATGATTTCTTACTGCGCGTAATCTGTACAATTTCAAAATTCTCAAACCAATCTAAATCAAAGCCGTAAAATCGTGTCATTACTGTAAGTTTCATAATTGCTATTTTTAATATATCGATAGGATATGTATCAAATAAATAAAATTGTTTGCGAAACTCTCACACTTGACATTGATTTAAAAATGGCTTTTATGTTCTATATTTTATCGAGGACGCCTGAACCAATACAATCCTCTGTGCCTGAACCACACCAGAAAAATAAGAAATCTAAAATAATATTTTCAAATTCAGAACCAGCATCATGAGATAATACAAACTCCAAAGAAGTATTTCAAAATGGCTGCGTCAGGTATGACATGGGAATAGGAAATAGACGTACGTATATTCTGAGGTGCATTCTGTGAAAAATTCTGAAGGTGACACAATAATAATATGGTGGTTCCATTCAGGGCTTTCACTGATCTCCAGCTTCTAAAAGTCTGATAATAATCTCTTGTTAAAAATATACCTGTCACCATCAATGATATATAAAGTGACAAAGATAGCAATAGTTTTGATAGAACTTCTTCATTTGCCCACCTCAGGCGGAGAATTCCTCGCTATTGAGCGAGGTAACATTGCAGTCTTTTGGGCATCCTATTAGCCTACGCATAGACAGCGACCTAAATAACTATTTTTTTTATATTACTTTTGTGTTTTCTGTTGATAATTATAAAATAAATAATGAAATTGTCTTCTTTCTTTATAATTTCAACCCATTATTATATTCATAATTAGCCCTTTGCCTTACAACCGCAATAAACGGGTTAGGTCAAGCAATTGTTTCGTATTACCCGTCTGTCGTGTGTCACTCACCTCAGTCAATCAAGTTAGATTGAGCTAACAGAACTTGGATTTTTCAATCTGCGGGATCCACTACTAGGTACTCTAGTAAATACATGTTTGTACCTATGTAAGTAAGCCAGATAACTCGATGTCAAGTATTTAGGTACAGTTAGCATCATAAGTACCTAGTTGATTACATTTGTATCTTGCCACATTACCTGCGCAATTTACAGATTTTATAAAAACTTACTAGTTTGATTATTATGAAAGGGTACTAAAATTATAAACTACTTTTGAAACTGACTGTACATAAAAACAAAATAATAATAATAATATACTGGGACATTCCTCACACACGGTCATCTGATCCCAAACTAAGCAGAGCTTGTATCCAGATAACTGATATAATACCTACTACTTGTTGCGAATTTATAATTAAAAGAAGAGAGATCTTGCGTACTGGTTTATTCGACGGTTTCAGCAAATCAGTAATCCAAAATTATACTGAACGCTTGTGATTGGTCGACCGTTTTTACTTTTTAATTCTGGTACGCGTTGGTCTATGGACCGTACACTATGTGGTTTATGAATACTACTTTTGTTTGTAAATACATACTTAATATACATAATTACACCCAGCCAGCGTTGCCAGACGTCCCGATTTTGGCGGGACGTCCCGATTTTTAGCCAAAAATTAAATGTCCCGCGCGGGACAGGCCCCGTCCCGCTTTTCAAGGATTACTCGACGGAGAAATTGAAATCATCGTTGGACGTAGAAGTGGGTAATTGTAAAGACACCACTACTCAGAAATGGTACCAGGTTTCCCGCGACGCGTCTTATGCCTGGTTTCAATAAACAAAAACGAATCGTTTTGCTTACCAATGGTAGGCTTTTTTATGGCCAAACTGGGCATATAGATCATTTAGTAAGCTAATTTTACCTGTGATAGCTACTTCCATATGGGAGGGTCTGCTATGCAAAGCTTTGAGGTCTTTGCTTCATTATTAGTAAAGATATAAGAGTCTTAATTTTAATAAATCTTAACCGATACCGGTCCGCAAATTATTGAAACCGGGCCTTAAACATCGGAGTGGTGTCGCGCCAAAGTGCGCTAAATGTCACTGAGACGTACAAAAATCAAACTTCTAGTTATAGTCAACGCAATCTGACGCCCGCAAGGGAATCAAAACCTATAGGTACTTCCCGTTGACCTAGAACCATGTAATTTGGCAAGAAGCAATTTCATGTAGTCTGTAAAGGAAGGAATCCGAAAAGCGTTTTGAAGTTAGTACATCATAAAAAAAATTACAACATAATCGGAAGAAAGGGGAAAATACTTCGTGACTCTACTCCTGATGAACGAACTATTTATATTACCTACAAGTTTCTACGGAACCCTCGGGCCGCGAGTCCTACTCGCACTTGGCCGGTTTTTTTAGTATGTCCCGCTTTTGACGATAGAATCCCGCTTTTTTTACTCTAGATGGTTCAAAATCCCGCTTTTCCCGAAAAAATATCTGGCAACGCTGACCCAGACACACGAACGGTTGTTCATCCTTGAATATTTGTGATAAATTATTAATAGTACAGTAGGTAAAAATAAATCTGCGTCGTAGTTCGAAGTACGTAGTACTTGGCCGTTTTCCTCCCATATATTGATTCAACAACTTTACACATATTACTCGGTAAGAGAGATAAAAAGATAACTATGATCGTAATAGCAAATAACGTAACTTTAAAATAAAAATGTTGCAGTGGAAAACTTTGTTGAAAGTATTTGCTGTCTTTAGGACTCCGTAGTTTACTTACCCATTTCAAAAATACACAATGTAATAGGTCTTTATATCGGACATTTTCTTGTTATTTACTCTTGTAACTTTCGGTAATTGTTGAACGAAGCTTATAACTAGTGGCGCTGCCTTGCAGACAGAAAAGTGTTTTTTACTTGCACTTCTTGCAACACCCGGGAATTCACGCGTTACCCAAAGAATTTAAAACGTCACGATGCCCTATGAAAATCTTTGGCGTTACCGATACTTCCCTCCTTCCCGATGAGATATGGTGACCTTACTCTCGCGCAAGAACAGTTATTTGGCTATATACGGCACTAGAAGCGCTCTTAGTGTAGCATGATTAGCCGTTCTTAATCGATCGGCAAAGTTAAGCTACCACCGTCGTGGTCGGTACCTGGATGGGTGACCGCCTAGTGGTATTAAAAATCGAGCGTTTCCGTTCTTCGAAAGGCACGTAAAGCCGTTGGTCCCGGTTATCACTTAATTGTTATAGTCGTTAAGCTAGTTGGATGCCTCCTAGGCGGCTTGAAAAATTTCAACAGTAGGTTGACCACTCACTAGCCTACCTCCACCGATCCGCAGTGGGCACGCGTGGTGGAGTATTGCCCATTCCCTTTCACCCTCATTTGTGAAAGGAGGCCTGTGCTCAGCAGTGGGACATTATAGGCTGATGATGATGATACGGTACTAGAGATGTCCCCCGCGGTTTCACCCGCGTTCCCGGGATAAAAAGTACACTATGTCCTTCTCCATACCATAGGCTGTCTGCATGCAAAATTTCATGATGATCCGTTGTGTAGTTGAGGCGTGAAGGCGTAACAAACAAACAAACTCAATTTCGCATTTATAATATTAAAGTTAGGATTAGTGATATACTATGACTACTATAAGCGAAAAAACGCCATGCTCTACCTGATGCTGAGTTTCTTGCCGGAGTCTTCTCAGTTCAAGTTGTATTTGGAACCGGTGTAGAGCCATTTGTTAACGCTCATAAGTGCCTTATCAGGGCCTAAATTTAATAAATGCTTTTTGAATTTGAATTTGAATTTGATATGGTGACCTTACTAACGCGCAGGAACAGTTATTTGGCTATATACGGTATTATTAATATACTATGAGCAAAAAAACTACCCACAGAGCAAAATCTCTACCTATCTCAAAAGCGTGAAATCTTCTTCTATGAACGATTTGTTGCGTACATTTGCGTCATCGCTACTCTAATACATATTTTCATTAATATGCATTGAGCCCATAATTCAGTGGGATATTTGAGTGACCAAATCGAGATGATACATTAGTATCGCAGTTCGCATGAATTATTCATTGATCTTATTTTATTCTGATAGATCAATACGGTATATGTTTATAATTTGATTGTGATATACAAACGTAGTACTAGTGTTCCCCGCGGTTTCACCCACGTTTCCGGTGAATATACTAATAAATAAGTGAAAGAATTTTTCGAATCCGACTGGAAACTCCATAGATCAGCCCATTCAAACAAACAAACTCTACTGCTTTATTATATTATTATAGATTAAGTTCCTCATCTGTAAAGGCTTTGGTGTCTTTAGTACAAGCTCTGCTTATTTTGGGATCAGTTTTTTTATCTTTGTTATTTGTCAGATCTTTTTTTTTTTTTTTTTTTTTATACTACTTAGGTAGCAAACAAGCATACGGCCCGCCTGATGGTAAGCGGTTACCGTAGCCTATGGACGCTTGCAACACCAGGGGAGTCACTCGCGCGTTGCCGACCCTGCAGAAATCTCTTCACACCCTTTTTGAAGAACCCCATGTTGTAGTCCATTGGGAAAACCACGGCAATGAGCTCCCTCATTCCACAATTTGATCTCCGATCAAATTCTCAATGACAACATACTCTAATTAATTAATAGTTGCTGTGGAGGATAGCGAGACTTCTAAGCCACCAACCATTCGTACGGGTTCGATTCCTATCCAAGAAAACCATTTGCCATACCATTTGACAAGGCCATATGCATTATGCATGGCCTTGTCTATTTTTTATATATTTATTTTAACCGTTTATCAAGAATATTCCGAGAAACGGAAGCTTGTCATGCAGTTTTTTTTTTTAATCCATTGTCATGATTCTCACCGTTTCAGATAATGCTATCGTGGAGCGAGTGAAGCGTGTTTCGTGAAGTGGACGTGATCCTCTTGTGGTCAAAAAGTAATTTGTGTTAAGTTAAGAGTTTACCAAACGATGGATTTTATAATTTATACGAGTATCAATAAGATTGCTTTTAGACTTCATAGGAATTGCTCTATTCGATATTCAAATTATAAACAATTGCCAATTCACAATTTCTTACTTCCTACATATCTTTCCTATATAGGTACATAGATGTATATAGTATCTTATTCTTTTTTTAAACTAACTTTTAAACGAATACGATATCAAACGTGAATCAGCCATTTACTTACTCAACCCTCAACTGACTGTATGAAATGTACCTATTTTTTCAAACAGAAATACGTGACTGAGCAATTTAAACTCAAGCCAAAAGATTCTCATCATTTTGCTACAGGAATAAGGGTGATAATTCCATATAAGACATGTTTCTAATATTTTGTAAAAAGTAATACAACTTCCTTATAGTAGGTAAACATGATAAATCAAATCAATTACGGGGAAAACCCAAGATTGACATTTATTTTACGTAATAAAGTTTCTCCATACTTTCACGTGAATTATTTTGTTTTGCTTTTTCTCTTGCGAGTAATAAGATTTTTCATCTTAAAGATTATAACTACATATATTAACGTACGTATGTTTGTTTCCTCGTATATCATGTGAAATCCTACTAAACTGATGTTTTGGTAAGAATTTTTTGTTTATACATTATTTGAAATTGTTTATCAGTATATGCCTTCAACAATATCATCACGCATAAAGACTAGAGTCGAAGCATTTTCACTCTTACCCCGAGGGGCCAAGACTGCTATTATTTTCGGTGCTATTGACTTAGTTATTACCAAAACTTTCAAATCTGTCCTGACACTGATCGGTTCATTGGAACACAATTGTAATAGCAGGTTGCCGGTACAAGAAAATCCAGTAGCTATTCACAGATATAAATCTAAATAGATAACGCGAGTGTATGTACTTCACGTGTCATAAGCTGTGTAAAAAGGGATAGCAATGCTCTTCTTTTGAAACTGTCTCGCGCGGACAGGTAGCGCGGGATATGTTTAGCCATTGTTTAGCTGACAAATAGGAGCTCTAATGCCAGCCTAGCTAAATTAATCTTGTCGCATTATGGTAGGTATAAAAAAGTGACACGCTTGGTTTTCATAAGTACGGATGGAGGGACTTGCGTTATCTATTTAGTTCTATGTGTGTGTATTTATTGCTGGTATATAGATAACTTGCTTCCGCCCTGTGGTTTCTCCCGCAGCCCCTATAATTACCCCCTAAGGGTCTCAATTTTGAAAACCCCTTCTTTTGTCCTTATATTTTTTCTTTATTATATAACGTAGGCTTCTGCATAGGTAACGTTACAAAAGTAACCAGTGTGCATTTCATGTTTCTAGACACTTTCTTGAGCTGTGTATGTGTAGAGTGACTATTCTAGAGTATGTGCCATGAGTAGGGGTATGTGCAACGTTGCCTTGAAACGAACAGCAGATACATATATCCATGAATAAAACAAACTGCTCATGCTTCGAACAAGGTAATATTATTAACGCTATCACTCTATGAATATTCTTACTCTATGTTATTTATACAAATAGGTTAAAATATGTAGTAACTAATGGCACAATATAAACAAGATTATAAACCTATTAATATAGTATTCATAAAATAACCTGAGCTCAGTAACTGTAATTGTCAAGCATGACTAGTTATTGACTGGGTTTTTCCTGTTATAAAACGTAATTAGAAAATTCATGGGGTTTCCTCTGAATATGCAGAATAGTCAGTGGTTTTAATTTAATATGGTATTGTACGCATTTAAGAATAGATTCTTGTGGTCAAAATCCCTCAATTGAAACCACAGCCTTACCACAGTCCTACGTAGATCCTTATGCATTTTACTTTATTACCTAATTTTTAAATCAATAAATTGTCTATGAAGATTATGATTGAACAAAAGATAAGTCTTCGTAGTGTGCATTCCGAATTGGAGGTAGAGTTAACTGTAACGTTAATTTGTGCAGAACTCTAGACCACCCGCTGCGTGTTCAGCGCCATGGATCTAAACTTTTGATTTTGAAGAAAATACATCTGCAACTAGACTTTACGAACAAAATATTAAAATAATATGAAAATCTTTCATTTTCCACCCGAATCGTTCTATTGTAGAGCAAAGGTTTCGATGTCTTTTATTTTTTCAGAAGATTTACATAATAAAATACAAACTAACCAAATAGATACATTATTATTACTTTCTTTAAACAATAAATGTAAAAAAAAAGCTTTTATTTATTTATTTATTCAAATTTAAATAAATATTGTTGAATTTCGATTAATGTGCCCATGATAATAATAAGCTATTAAGCTTTTATAGATAAATAATAAATTAAAAAGTTATTAAAAAAATAAGGAACATTTGTTTCTTTTACAAGCAATGTTTTATGATCCGTTTTATAATAGTTGCGGTTAAATCGTGCTGTGGTCAACAGTTTAACGATTATTTTACAGAATAAATTATTTGAAATACGCCATGTGCAGTGATCCTTAGCACGATTTCAATACGTTATAAAATTCAGAGGTCTATTTGTATAGTGCGTTATTTTTATCCCTTTCAATCTTATATTCGTATTCTAAATGAGTAAACATTGAACACAGCTTTTAGACTGGAATAGCAATTACTTTCATCATTTACGTTTGATTGGTTACCATATTTATTTTAATTTTAGAAAATAGTTTGAAAGTAAATATTAGATATTTTACAACAAATATTTATTAAGTGAATTTAGTTTTTAGCGTTCCGTACCCAAAGTTAAAATAATAATATAATAATAATGAATAGTAGTGATAATAGTAGTAGTAATAATAAATAAATAGTAAAAAAACACGGAATGTGTTTTTTTTATTGCTGCTATAACAACAAATGATAAAAATCAAATAATACTAAAAATTTAAGGCGCGAGTCCGATTCGCACTTGGCCAGTTTTTTTTTTTTTTTTTTTTCATTTTGTTTCGTGCAAAACATAGATATTATGAAATCGAAAGTAACTTTGTCCGTTTGCCTTCTTTTCGTGACTAAAATTCGCTCTAAGCTGATCGTTTAAATCTGGTAGATATGTTATGTTGTAGAGAACAGACTATTTTTTATTAGACCATGGGTAAATCCGCGGGGTAGAGCTAGTTTCTGAATAAAAATATAATAGTTATTGTTCAAGCTGTGGTTAAATTGATAATATCAATGGTATTCCTCTGGCACGACGGATCACGTCATTTCTACTCGTTTAAAGTTCATGAAACCGGTACGAAATAATATCATGCCTCCATGGAGCTATTATTACTACGTATAGAGAAGCTATCATAAACAAAGGTTATGTCCCATTTTTTACAGTCAACTAAAGTTCTCTTTGTTAGCATTTTGAGAATTGACAGCAGTTGAAGAGGCTGTATGGGTCGAGCCTTTGCCTGTGATGAAAAACAAAGGAGGGATTCCGGCGGGAACTGGGACGAGACGGAAGAAAATACAGGGAAAAGAGGAGCTGATTGTAAATAATTAGACGATTTATAGATAGAAGAGTGAAAGGAACTCGAAGATGTAAAGTACATACAGAGTATGAGCTTAGGCGAAGCCACAAGAGGTTATACAAGTATTTGGACTATAGATTTCAACCAGTAGAAGCTGGTGAGTGTGGAAAGGGCTATGGCTAATAGGGGAGGTGGAGGCTATAGGGGGGAAACCCCAAATAACCAGCATGGATGGAGCAGCTAGAGAAGCTTTCATCTTTATCGCTGAAACCATAAATCAGTCGTCTAAGCAGACAGCAGAAACACGTAGCGCTATCAGAACGCTTTTAGGAGCATTTTTCTTGCAAACACCGTGATTTCCACGGCGCTTATATACGCATTTCGTAGATCGTTCTACAACAACCAATGTGGCCGGATGGCCTCACTTGAACGGAACATAGTTGTGATGTGTGGCGTCTTCTCTATACGTAGTGATAATAATTCAATGCATGCCTCCAGTTTTTTAATCAGCCTCCTATTTTCTTCAATACTCCATTCATTATACCTAATTAAAACACAAATTGTGACCTTATCTATAAGTGGATAAAGTCGCAGTTTGGTAGGTATTTTTTTTATGGTAGGTATATTTAAGCAGTCCTTGATGTAAATTGGAGTAGGTAATTATCTTTATCAATCAAGTTTATTTTTTTGTAATTTATACCATTTTTTTAAATATAATCTGTTGAAAATAAATAAATAATTTGAATATCAGCATTCCATTTTACAAAAAGCCAATGTGAAATATTTTTATCCTAAAACGAACGTAAGGAAATTTGAAAAAAATAAAAATTTTGTTTATTCAATTTTTTTTTCAAAGTACAATAGTTCATTGCTTCTACAGAGATAACTGGAATAACAATAGTGCATTAAAATATAAACACAAATCTATAGAAAATACTAAAGTCTTGAAAAACAACTTGCTTAGCTATATTATACATTTCCAAACAAAATCGTGACAGCCTCAATTTGGGTCCATTAACCAATTAAAACAATTTGTATGGTTTTAAAATTATTGTAATCGTTTGTCTATAAGTAATTATATACAAACTGCTTTCGAGTTTTGTTTATGTAGTTGATTGTTAAGTTTCCTCTATAGTCAACAAATCTTAATGATTGAAATTAATTTAATTATAGTTAGTTCTAATTACGGAAAATAAGGCCATAGTTGGAGATCATGATGATAGTTTTTTCTTAATTTGTTCATGACCATAGATACAAAGTCCTTCAGTCGCATACATTTTATTTATAATATCACTTTAATATAGTCCGCACATTAACTTTCACATAGTGCGTATGATCAGTCACCGTCCAGTCATGTTTTAGTAAAATGGTAGTCATTGTACTAAAACTTTACACGCACTTTTTGAGACAACTTGTAAAGTCACGATACACATAATTCATTTCATATCACTTCACTGGTGCACATAGATTGATCTTTATTGGATAAAATACCACCGATAATATGCAATAAAACTCAAAATACCCGAATTTATGAAAATATAAATGAAAACGCAACGTCACTCTACAAGTTCCCGCCAAAAAGTCTCATGATGATAGATTTTATTTATGTTGCCAGCTAGAAAATTCAATCGAAACAAACTGCCTATTACTGGTTGAAGAATCTATTTATCCAATATTATAATGATTTCTTACAGGCTTTATTTAACGAAAAATATAGTAATGTAAGTTATTTATTTAGGAAAGGTGTTTATTAAAGTAATCTCAATTTTTTTATTTTTAAACAATAAATGCTATCTGGATAAAAAAATACAATTGCTTAATATTATTAAAAGAGTAAACAAATATAAAATAAATTTGCATAAAATGTGCACGTATAATACAAACAAAACAATGTTTTTCTTTCACAATTCTTGTACCATAAAAAACAAATATCATTTATATTTATGGAATGTAAATGAATTTTCGAAAAATTAAAAACTTTTAAAATTAACACTAAAGTAAACAGGATTATTTGTGTCAGTCAGTCTTATAAAATCGAAATTATATAATTCGAAAAGAGTCCACACTACTTTCACTGCAAAAAGAGAAACTTTTTACTTCATAGTACAAAGAATGTTATAGCACTTGTGAAAAAAAAAAAGAGCTGGCCAGCAACACTTTAGTCGAAAGCGTAGCCCTGACTTTTTTTTATCTTCTATTCCTAATTCAAATAAAACTTTTTAAAAATTATTGATAAAACTGTTCTGCCTCTGTGGCCAGGTCTGGGGCTGTTTCCTTTGTGCTTCATATTGTTTCCAATTCAAATACCAAAAAGGTCTATTGTCGATTGGCATTTGTTCCAGTCTGTTGATCAAATTCCCATCGCCTCGTGCCTCTATCGGTGCCGCTTCGTCCTCTCCGAATCTGTTTGATATAAGATCTGATTCAACAGCTGGTAATCCGATAGGGCGAAGTCCAGCGTAAAATGGTCTTTGTGCTTCTGCAATAGCTGCTAAGATTGTGAACGCCAAAGCGATTTTGAAAGCCATTGTTTCTGAAATAAAAAAAAACAAATCATTGTAGTCGGTCAGGTATTTTTACCTACTGTAACCTGTTTGGCAGTTGTTAAGAACTAAATTATAGCCAGTTATAAATTACTCATAGGTCAATCGTAAGAATATTTTAATTAAAAATAACCTATTTATAAACAAAAATGAATATTATTATGCAAGTAAGTAAGTACCTAGGTCTTTTAAGATTTAAAACAATTTATCCATGCAGTAAACAAAATATTATTTTAATGGATTTGACATTTCCAGCTTAGTTGATCGAAACAAATGTTATTATTAGTCACAAATACAATTTATGTCACAAATAAATTCACTCAAAAATTAGTAGCGAATGCTTGAGATACTGGCACAAAAAAAAATTGGAAACAGCTCTAATTTTAAAAATCGAACTCCTACAACGTTGAGTAAGTAGGTTCTTAGTTCAGAGTCTACATAAATAATTATGTACCTTGGTATTGAGATATATGTAGTAGTAGGAGTAAATAATAGATGTTTGTTGACACGTCTTGCACTTGGCTGCAGTGTAATGTAAACTGTTACTCGATGAGAACGGAGCCAGTATAAATATGAATAGCCTGTTCGGCTTATCGAGCAGTCGTTAGGGCCATAGAGTTTAGAAGCTACTAGAATTTATATAAAATATACTTTAACACTTCAAATTTATATGACTTTTTATTTATTGAAGTTTTAATAAATAAAATTTATGGAATACAAGCTTAACAATATGAACATAATTACTTATTCAATCTCGTACTTTTTTGTGTCATAAAAAGTGTGTGAGCAAAAGCTATAATACACACCCATTCTACTTGTATATAGTAAACGTGTATACACTTAATAATAGGTACTTCATCATCTACCTGCCCTGTTCCCAATAATATGGAGTCGGCTTCTTCAATTCTGCTCTTCTATCCGTCACCAGCATTAACTCTTACCCATATCATCTTTCATTAGGTATAATCTTTTCATGTCCATACCATGATAAACGGTTCTCTCTCATTATCTTTTCCAATCATGTCAACACACTTTAGCACAGATTATAGTGACTTTAGTCCTATTGATAAATTTGCCGCTTAATACCATCAGGCGGGCCGCATACTTGTTTGCAACTTTAGTGTTAAATAAAAAAAACAGAATATATCGAAGCATACTCGCAAACCTTATTGAATAAGATGTCAGTTATTTTATGTATTGAATCATTATTATGATGTTTCATAGTCATAATCATGTCTCAAATAGTATGACAGTAAATATTCGACATTTATAATTAAATCTGTGGCAATTCTAGACATTCCAAAGCCGACGTAAAACTGCGTAAAACCCCATTCAAAGCATCGTTTCGCTCGGGATTGCTCGTTCTCCAATACATGACGTCACTTCTCGAACCAAGTTCGTCAGTATTAATGAACAACAAGAACCAGTTAAGTGAGACCTCTATTTATTCAAAACATGCAGTAAGGAGGGATCTAATTATACTGGTGTTTTCTTATTATGACATTTTATGAGTCACTAGTGACGTCGAATGCATTGGGTATTAGCAAGTCATTGTTTAAGATACCACACCTCCCACTTAACGGTTTTTATTGGAGCAACGCGGTAACGGAAAATACGGGTTTTTCCCAATACTACTCTATGGAATTGCCTACTTACCAATATGAGTTTATGTAATGTTTAGTAAGTTAAGTTCTATTATAGTTTGTGAAGCTCGTACAGTATTACCCAACTGATATGTCGCGTCGTGAATCTTCGTTCGCACAGAAAAGAAAGTATGGCCCCGAAGATTAACGAAAAATGCTTAAAACTTACAATCAACCTTAGATCACTACTATAAGGTTCATAATACACTGCAGCTGTAAGTTCCGTCTCACTCGCACGTGAGGCCCCTCCGCACGGCGCGCGCTAACATGGCGGCAGCTGCCGACCAATAGAGTTTCCCGCGCTTTGAAAATGTATCTTCTGCGCAGGTACATCGGTAAGCCATATTAGTTGGGTACTACTGTAACAGGTTTTTATCGATTGGTTGTCGATATGAGTTATGATTGTTCGATGATATCAGTATTAAGGATTGAGTTTGCAAAAAATATAATGGTGCGTCTACGCTACGCGAACCGAGCACGAGTCGAGCACACGTGGAGCACGAATTCGCGTAGCGTAGACGGACTTGTGAGCCTCGAACGACCGTTCGGTTCACGCTCGAAATACGCTCCGCCGATTGTCAGTTTTTTGACGAACACAGGGGTTCCCATCGCGCTCGTTGTACGTCCAAATCAGCTGTGACACACGAGTGATCCTATAAGGGTTCCTTTTTCCTTTTGAGGTACGGAATCCTAAAACACATCCCATAAGACCTTCATTCCAAATACCAATTCAATATAAACTGACACTAAACATGAACCAAACGTAAACACTTCCAAATGCTCAGTTGTACTAATGGATAAGTATTATTTTTATATATCAGTGTACATATTTGTTGTTAATTAATAAAATATAAATACTGCTTTCATGTAATAAAACCGGATAAGTGCGAGTTGAATTTGCGTGGATAGGCTTCCGTATAAACTTAATATTGTAGTTGAAAATATGTTCTCCTAGGTTTTTCTATAATCTAAAAGTAAATAAAGAACTATTATACTATAAAAAATTCTATAGTTCGGGAGATAAGGGGCGGGAAAGGTAAATTTTCATCTAGTTTCTTAAATATAAGTATCGGATCAAATCAGCTGTGACACACGAGTGATCCTATAAGGGTTCCTTTTTCCTTTGAGGTACGGAATCCTAACACATCCCATAAGACCTTCATTCCAAATACCAATTCAATATAAACTGTCACTAAACATGAACCAAACGTAAACACTTCCAAATGCTCAGTTGTACTAATGGATAAGTATTATTTTTATCATAGAGTAAAGTGTCCAAACTTAACATCGCGAGCGACGAACGAAGAGCGGTTCGGCCCGTGCTCGGTTCGTGTAGCGTAGACGCACCTTCATATTATATCCTATAGTGTACTATTTCATTGATAGCCAATATTTTAAGTCTTGTGACTTAAAGCATAACTTGGAAAGTCGTATTAAAACGTAAAGCAAAAAAAGCCCGTATTACATAACATCAATAAGCTCAAGTCAACTTTTGTGTCAAGATAAAAACAATAGAATTTGAAACGTAGGTTCCTGTGATATGCGGCTTACTTTCAATTAATACTATCTATTCTTGAGACTTGGCTTAAGTCTATGAACGTGCGTTTGTTTGAAGGCAGTGTTGTACATACCCGTGCTCACGGCACATACTCTGAGTACAGTTGCTCTATTAATATTCAAACTCTATGGGCATAACCTTTTAATCTGAACTATTATTTATTTTAAGAAATAAGTATAGAACATTTAGTTTTAAGTACGGAGTAATATGAGATCGCTATCGATTAATAAACCCATTGATCGATTTTACATACGATCTTATATCCATCAATATTATAAAAATACATGATACATATTATTGCGAGAAATTTAAGTTGCAAATGACAGTTAGTTTATTTTAAGGAACTCTCTGAAGGTACTTTCACTTCTGTGCGTTTGGTCCAAACCTTTTCAATCTCCTTTATACTTTTGATTGCTTGAATGGTGTTATCGTAAATATTTTCAAGGAGTTAAGTACTTCGATAATATTATACAGGTCGTTGTTTTGGTCAGCGACAAGCGACTCAGGGTCGATAATACAAATGATACTGGTGCAAAAAAAATAAAAAAAATACTTTATTTTTTTTAAATAATAAATATAAAAAAATAAAAATTTGAAAATCATGTAATAAGCTAAAGTGTAGACATAATACTCAACGGGAGTACGAGGGAGTAAAGGGGTGGGGCGATGGCGGCTTGTGCCTAGCTCTAGTCTGTGCACGTGCCTAGTAACCATACTTTGCGGTAATTTTATTTCAAATTAAATAAGGTATTTCTCATTATATTTACAGTATTTAATGGAATTAAGTCCATTTTTGGGGAATATATATTTTGTACTACCGCTCCTGGGTCGCTTGTCGCCGACCAAAACAACATCCTGTATATTAATTTAAGTAGCTACAAACTTAAGGTAGTTACTTAACTATCTATACATGTAAATGAAAGTAAAATGCTGTTCGTTGGTAGGTTGGTAATAACTTAACAGGCTGGGTCGATTTGTCATTTATTTTTAATCTTCGTAACTCAAAACAAGTTGTACAACAATTTTCGATTGTTTCCATTACAATCATAAGGAAAATCAAGTAAGTAGGTATGTTACCTAAAATATAAACAACTTTTAACCACAGACCGCAAATTTATACATAAGCTATGAATAGCATGAATTTCGCATTAATTTTATAACTTGTGATGGGTATCTGATCTATCTACCACGACTCAGGTCGTGAGTTCGAATACGTTTGTGTGCGTGAACATGCCTACTTGTCCTGAGTCCTTGTCTTGAATGCAATATTTTTTATTAAGTAGGTATGTATGTATGAATTTGCAAAAAAAAACGCAAAGCAGCAATCTGGTTTCCATAGTACAAGCTCTGCATAGTTTGGGATTAGATAACCGTGTGTGAGGAATGTCCCGTAATATTAAGTTTCATTTACACCACTAAGGAGAAGCCCGAGTGTGGCCCGATGATCAGTGCATAATGTTATAAGATTAATAGATCGACTGCAATAGAGTACGGTCTGTAAGCACCGGTACAGTCCAAATGCCAAATCCAAATGAAACGAAGTGCGCGTACATAGTTTGAACGAGTAAAATTACATGTATTTTAAGAGTGGTGAGAACACCTTGTTCTGCTGTTCCTAGTCTGCGTAGGTTAGAGCCAGTTTCCTTGTAACGTTGGAGAACTCTTTGTACTGTTGACAGCGACAAACCGACAGTCCTGGCTGTATCGCGCTGAATCCGGCAAGTTTTCAGCATTGTGAGAATTCTGGTGCATTCTTCAGGTGTTAGCGACATGATTACAGCTTGAATAATAAATATTGAACATTATAAACATGGTTTATATACCTTTTTAAATGACAGATTAGAAACAAAAGCAAATCAAATGCAGTACCTAATTTCGTAGTTCCATCTTCGAAAGTCTCCCTTTTTCAAATTTGATTTTTTTATGACATAACTTTACAATAACTAAGAAGTTTTAATATCTTAATTTAAAGAGTATTTAGTTGTCTATTAAACACAATTTATTTCATTAAGCTAGCATTCTTAGCTTCCGAGATTTATAGGTTTCTTTAAGTGACCCGGATTCATTGCTCTCTAGTGTAGTTTACGATTATCTGTGATGCATCTATACGGAAACTGGTCACGCTTCGCACAAGGTAACGTGTTGTTAACGCTATCACTCTATAATATTCTAACTCTATGGCTCAGTGGTAGTGACGTCGAATGCCGAGAAGAAGGTCACGGGTTCGAACCCTACGATGAGGTTGAGCTTTAGGTGAAAGAAAACATCGTGAGGAAACTATAGCAGGTAGTGTACTTTGTAATTCTCATCTCGCTGGCTACGACCCTCATGTTGAGAATCTGTCGCCAAGCACCTATCGGTGTGTTCTGAGAGGTGCACTTGAGAGCCAGTTCCTTCTTGGCTTCGTGTGCTTGCCGCCTTCGGTCGCACCATCACTTACCATGGCGATGTTGTGGTCAAACACATACCTATAAATAGTTAAAAATGTAGCCTATGCACACTTGCACCCAGCAGGGGTTTCACTCGCGCGTTGCCGACCCTGCAAAGAAACACTGCTAGCACACCGCCCCCTCATGGGAACCTTGCTCACCGCAGGAACACATTTGGCTGCGATCTTCACTAAGGTGGTCAACTGGTCATAAATAGAAAATTTATGACATCATTTTAAAATATTTTTGGACGCTCAGACTGTGGAATGAGCTCCCCGCCGCCGCGCCGTGGTTTTCCCAATGGAGTACAACATGGGGTTCTTCAAAAAGAGTGTGAAGAGTTTTCTGCCGGGTCAGAAACGCGCGAGTGATACCCGCGTTGCAAGTGTCCATAGGCTACGGTAACCGCTTACCATCAGGCGGGCCGTATGCTTGTTTGCCACCTACCCTATCTCTATGACTATACCGTTAATATTTTACTTGATTGACTGTGGATCAAAATACCTCTTTAAAGCGCCTTCTCGAAACTGCCTATTCAAAGGTATTTAAGTGACGTGTAAATCTCAAGAGAATTTCTTACGATAAGGGTTTATGTTTTCCCCTTGTAGGGTTTGTAAGGGATTTTAAGTCGTAAATTTGTTTTATGATACTTACGATTACGCAGTATTTACCTTTATCAAAATCTTCCTTAGATAATAATTCATTTTGATGACATTCCCGAAGTCGGTTCTTCTTTGGTCCTTAGGAAGCATTTTTATTAAGTACTAACTGTCCCGCGCGGTTTCACCCGCATTCCCGAGGAATCGTATGTTTTCCTGGGATAAAAAGTATCCTATATGTTAATCCAGAACATATTCTATCTGTGTGCCAAATTTCATCCGAATCCATTCTATAGTTTTTGCGTAAAAGATTAACAAACATTCATACATCCATTCATACAAAATTTCGCGTTTATAATAGTACTAGCTATCACGCGCGGTTTCACCCGCATTCCCGAGGGATCGTATGTTTTCACGGGAGAAAAAGAATCCTATATGTTAATCCAGAACATATCCTATCTGTGTGCCAAATTTCATCCAAATCCGTTCAGTAGTTTTTCGTGAAAGATTAACAAATGGGGAATGGGGATGCCCATACATACAAACTTTCGCGTTTATAATATTAAGTAAGGATACGTACTTGGTATATTAGATTAGTTTGTATTTGCCTACAATCTTTGGTGATGTGGCTGAAGGAGAGTACAAAACAGAAAATAGCCAGCTTTTTAAGGCGATGAAAGCTCAGTGGTAGCAGCGTCATCGGATGTCGAGACGAAAGTCCCGTTTCGAATCCTACAATGAGCTTGAGCTTTCGGTGAAGGAAAACATCGTGAGGAATCCACAGCACGGTGGTTGAGTACTTTGTAGTACCCACCTGGCTGGCTACCACCCTCAAGTTGAAAATCTGTCACCAAGCACGTATCGGTGTATTCCGACAGCTGCTGAGCTTGCGAGCCAGTTCCTTCTGGGCTTTGTGTGCTTACCGCTTTCGGCCACATAAATATAGGCACAGTATTACCCAACTGATATGGCGCGTCGTGAATCTTCGTTCGCACAGAAAAGAAAGTATGGCCACGAAGATTAAGGAAAGAATGCTTAAAACTTACAATCAACCTTAGATCACTACTATAAGGTTCATAATACACTGCAGCTGTTAGTTCCGTCTCATTCGCAAGTCACGCCCCTCCGCACGGCGCGCGCTAACATGGCGACAGCTGCCGACCAATAGCATTTCCTGCGCTTTGAAAATGTATCTTCTGCGCAGGTACATCGCTAAGGAATTTCAGTAGGGTACACATACAACGTAGTAAAAATTACCTTACACTTTCAAAAATGGAATCTAAAACACTAACCAAAGTTTCATACCTAGTTTTTTAATGGTTTTTTATGAATAGGTACCTCTCCGATCCCTGCCTTTGTGACGTCAAGGACAACTAAACGTTTTTGGAACCGGATTTTAAATGCGACTATAGGATAAAGATCTGTGGATATTCTCATAATAAGCCTTAGCGAATCAACCTAAATGGATATAATCAATGTAATGTTTTTTGTTTAATAACTCAAACCTGTCTGTCGTATGCGCCCATAGCCACGATGTAAATTTAAGTATAATAATATAATTTGAAGGTAATAAAATTCATTTTCACACCACCTGCTCGACAACGCCATGTAAACCTAAAGTAAGTCATCAGAGCTAGGGTCTAGCCGGATAATAATATTACTGAATTTCATTATGACCCGCCGCATAATGTGATTTAAATATGGAACGTCAACTAAATAATTCGCGCGAAAACTTTTACCATATTCTTTTCTATTGTATTACTGGTCAACCAGATCGAAGTTGCAGTTGACGAACAAAAATATTGTTCGAAAATCGTGGGCCCCACAAGGAGAACACAAATAAAAAAGAAAAAAGGGCGATTGAAACAAAAGACAGTGTTTGGTTGTCTCGCAGAGGGTAAAAAGAGAATATTCACCTCGAGGATATAGCCTGTCTTCGTCTTGGGCGGCTTGAACCCTTCGCTTCACTCAGGACTCTACATAACTACAAATAATCCAAAAACCTCCAACTAGCTTAACGACTATCACATTTAAATGATAACCCGGACCAACGGCTTTACGTGCCTTCCGAAGCACGGAAACGCTCAACTTGAAATACCAGTACGTGGTCACCCATCCAGGTACAGACCAAGACGGTGGTAGCTTAACTTTGCCGATCGATTAACTACTAATCATGCTACACCACAAGCGCTTCATCTTACTAATATTATAAATTAGTTTATAAATGGCTTTTATTATAAATTCCTCAAGGGATCTAAGGCTTTCGGAGAAAAAGCATGTCCGTTGAGCGGTTTACACGTAATAGACGACACACAAACATTCATTATTAATTTGGCCATTTCATTACTTTTTTGTCGTATCTTATGAATATAGCAGACATACAGTATTCGCTAGATGATACACAATATCCTAACCATGGAGGAAAGAAAGAAGCGGAGATGCCGCAAGGCAATTAGGTCACGCGCCATCAATTAGGTCATGACGTCACAGTGGGCGGGACCAAAAACCTTAGTTTCGAATGAATCGGCATCCCGTTCGGGTGCGATGTTATTTTGCACACAATTTATTTTAACAACAGCGCACTTCATTATTAAAATGAAGTGCGCTGTTGTTGGATGCAAAAATTGTTCAGGATCAAAACTGAAACATATTGATGGCATAACATTTTACGTATAAGTCCCTAAAAATTTTATTTTCATTTTAAATCACGTTTTCTCGTTTTTCGCCAGATTGCAGCTAGAGACATCTGTTGTCGAATATATGCATTCTAACCACTTCTTATCAATATCGTCTTTTTATCACTATCAGTGCACATTATTGTGACCAATTTCGCCTCAAATAGCTTGCTTAAGTTTATTTTGCTTCCTATAATTTATTTCATAGACAAATTACATACCTTGATACATAAAACAAGAAGAATTTAAAATAATAAAAATGCACCATCTGTCGGTAAGTAGTAGTACTAAATGATTAAATAAAAATGTGTGCACCATACCAGCAAGACACTATTTTATCGAATTTATTATCTTCGTGTAATTTTTTTCTTAATGGTAACTTATTTTTTGTCATCATTTTAGATTCCCTGTTAATACAGATATTAGAAATGCATGGATACGTATAATAAAAAAACCGAACTGGACATCAACAAAGTATTCAAAAATATGTTCACTTAATTTCGATGAAAATGATTTCTATAAAACAAAAAAAAAACCGGCCAAGGGCGAGTCGGACTCGCACACGGAGTGTTCCGTGTAATATACAACTTTGCTAAGGAAAAAAAAACACCAAAAATATTGAATGAAAGGTAAATTGCGGTTTACGATTTATGACGTATTAAAAAGAAACTACTTACTAGATCTCATTCAAACCAATTTTCGGTGGAAGTTTGCATGGTAATGTTTACATCATATATTTTTTTTAGATTTATCATTCTCTTATTTTAGAAGTTACAGGGGGGGGGGGTACACACATTTTACCACTTTGGAAGAGTCTCTCGCACAAACTATTCAGTTTAGAAAAAAAATATATTAGGAACCTCAATATCATTTTTGAAGACCTATCAATAGATCATCACACGTATGGGTTAGATGAAAAAAAATTTTTGTGTTTCTGTTCTATGTATGGGGAACCCATAAAATTTATTGTTTTTTTTCTATTTTTGTATGAAAATCTTAATGCGGTTCACAGAATACATCTACTTACCAAGTTTCAACAGTATAGTTTCAACAGTATAGGTATAGTTCTTACAGATTCGGAAAAAAGTGACTGTGACATACGGACGGACAGACATGATGAATCTATAAGAATTCCGTTTTTTGCCATTTTGATTTTAACATCTTTTTGATTTACTGTCTACCTACCTAATTACCCTACCTACCTACCCTATAGACCCGATACTCCATACAAGGAACACATTGGTGCCTATTCTGTTGTAAATCGCACTTAACTAATTTTAGTCACATCTCATCTCTTTCTTACGAACATGATTGAAAAAAGATAGAACATATTTTAAGTTGTCAAATTAATCTTTGCCGTCGTATTTTGCGTAACCGCGATAGATGGCGACTAAAATTATATTGAAAACAAGCATTGGACTAATTTGACAGGACTAAATTTCTTATGTTCTTTGTTAGAAAGAGACATAGTGATATTAAAATTAGTTTAGTTGTGAACAACAGAATCAGGGCCATTACCCACCTTTAGTCTTTCGCCCGCAGTTGGGTAACAATAAATAATGTGGTCCCGCCATACTAACGCACATAGTATGTTCTGGAACAAAGTTTCATGCATGTTACGCCATAGTGGCGGGTAGACGAACTAACATGACAAATAGCTAGTTCAGTTACACTGTAATAATTCCATTAACCGTTAGATGGATTTACAAATAATGGGCAGGTTTTCCATCATGGGGAGGAGCCATCGCCCTACCTCGTCCCCCTCTCACCCGCATTTTGGCGACGCTTCTTTCTAAAGAGATTTTGCCTTGCGGCACCTCCGCTTCTTTCTTTCCTCCATGATCCTAACACAGTGTTGAATTTGATTTTATATCCCGACACCATCAAAATGCATCATTCATTCGCAGGCACTTATAAAAAGTCTGACTCTAATACCGGTTCAGAAGGTTGCATTTGCTGAGAAGAGCCGGCAATAAACTCAGCAATCATATCATCAGCATCGATATGTCAATAATATATCTATCTCCCACAACGCGTGGCGTGTCGCGTCGCGTACTATCCTACGAAAACACGTGACGTAAGTATCAACATTTTGAGTAACACGCAACCCACACGCAACCCACCAAACTATTAAAAATACCAGCATAATTCCAGCTTCTCAAGTGTGTGGCTATTTGTCACTTAATCACGCCGTAATGACAGATTCTCTTGCATCTCGAAAAACGTTATATCTTCAAAAACATTTAAAATTCTGTACCAGAAACTTTTCATATTTATATAATTATCCAAAATTCATTCCAGAACTAGCTAACTAAATCAAAATGATAGCGAAGTCAATAAAATAGCCTTACATTACCTATCTTGTCTAGATTTTGGATGCCATAAATGTAGAACCGTTTTTTATTTTGTCTCTACATACATTGTTGTTGTATGGGCAATTGGCTTTGACCCGGACTGTTTTATCTATTTTACTTTGTAGCTTTGCACATCTTTTTCTTTAGTAGATATAAACTGTTATAGACCTTAACCCTTGTAATAACTGAAGTGATTTTGTAAACGAAAAAGCAATTTATGAATTGTAAGTGTTTTATTTTCATTGAGAAATTGATGATAGTACATTGTTTTTAGGGTTCATTTAGTACATTAAAAAATTCTGAAATGAAGGAATTCCTTTCCTCCAAAACGATTAGTCCTTATGATTTTACCATCTTTTATTGGGGTTCCGTAGCCAAATGGCATAAACGGAACCCTTATGGATTCGTCATGTCTGTCTGTCTGTCCGTCGTCGTAAGTATTTATTGAACCCCAAAATTTATTGTTTTTTTCTATTTTTGTGTGAAAATCTTAATGCGGTTTACAGAAAACTTAATGAAGTTTACAAATTTCAACAGTACAGTTCTTATAGTTTCGGAAAAAAGTGTCTGTGACATACGGACGAACAGACAGACAGACATGACGAATCCATAAGGGTTCCGTTTATGCCATTTGGCTACGGAACCCCAATAAAAGATGGTAAAATCATAAGGACTAATCGTTTTGGAGGAAAGGAATTCCTTCATTTCAGAATTTTTTAATATAAGTAAGTACTAAGTTTATTATATTACTTCGTAGTTTTTTCATACTTTCCTGATCTTCTGTCGGGAAAGTTATCCAACCTCATTAATAAAGTATAGTTTGCGATTTCATTAACCCTGTGAGTACCGACCTTCGGTAATTGAGATGTTGAAGAAATTGATATTTTACTAAATAACTCTTCATCTTTATTAGATTAGCATATATAGTATAGAATATGAGCTCAACACTTTACAACACCATAAATAAGGAGTGTAAAATATACTCTCGACCGTCTATTGAATGTAAAAGATTGATAAAAACATTCCTGCTCCAGTTATCTTATGATGACACGGAAAAACTCATCTCAGTATAGATGTATGGATGTTTAGATGTGTGGATTTTCAACATGTCTATCCTACTTATACCTTGTAGGTCAGTAGAAATACCTATACCGATATCAAGGCTTTAGTCGTAGGACTAGCATAATCACTCTTTATAACCACCACATCTCCCACGCAATGATCCCTAAAGTTCTCTCTCTCACACACACACACACACACACACACTCTCACACTCATACGTGCACATATAATTAATAAATTAACTTAAATTGTATTTTTTTTTCTTGTTTGTATAACTACAATAATATAATTTATAAAATCTTTAATTAATTTGTATAAAATAACATAATCATAATTGTTGTCTATAGCAACACATAAACAGCCGTTTGTTACACATGTTAGTTGGTATAGGAAGGCGCTGGTGTCTGTCATACAGTTTTATACTAGTACGGACACCAATGTTATTCTACCTTTAAAATGCAGAAAATACTATTTGATTGTAATAAAATAAGTAGCTAATAAGTTAAAAGTAGACAGTTTGTGTAAATATTTTTGATACTAAATAAATAAATAAATAAAAGATTAGGTTTATATTATTATCTCATTGTAAAATTCATTTAGCAATGATGCTAGCTCACCAAAAATTGAAATTAATGTACGACCTAAACCAGTGATGCATTCATTGTTCAGTCAGCTCATAATCCCACGTGTCGCTCACTAATCTACCAGTGAACACGCAAATCTGGCAAAATTGTATATGTATTGTACTTATTCGACTAACAATTCGCCATCAACCGATATTGAACGGATATTGCATGCGGTTTCTGCATTTGGAGCACAACGTGACTTATTGCTTAGCATCACTCCGTTTGCTGGTTATCTGTGAGCTGTTTACTTGTAGACTATGATTAATGTAGCGATGGTACTGTAACAGAAACATTTCAACGAATTATACAAGTTGTCCATTTAGGATGTTTACGTATTTTCGGTTCACCAGTAAATGATCCTTGATGTTCTGTAAATAACGATTGCTTACGGTCTTGGCAAGGAATTAGATCTATCTTTGGATTTATATCGACAACCGTAAAATTTTAACCATTGAGGAATGTTTATCTTATTAGAAACGTACATGAATCTTTGACTTAACGATATTAAGCGGAATTACAGATTTATGGGCTTGTAAATAAATAAAATCTATGTTCAGGAAAATTTGGATCTATGCTAGATTCCAAGTTTCATTGAGACTATTTAGTCAGTATCAATTAAAATGATTTTTCGAGAATTATACAGACAACTACTGCATAAAATAATTGGCTTCAAGTTTTGCCAAACAAATTAATTCTATTATAATTATATATTTAAATATAACCAAGATATAGGATGAAATCCGAGCTTTGTTCCAATTTAATCACCACGCGGTTATTAAATTGAGAAAGAAAGAAAATTTTGGATTTCTAACTGAAGTAAATTAAGGCAAGCTGGTTTGAATGGTGGTTCATCAAAGCAAACGGTCCAATAAACCAGATATCCTCAAGATAATATTCAGGAAAATATTTGCTCTTTTCGAAAGTTTGGTAAAGATGTCTGACTTATGTTATTACCACATAAGATATTATGAGGCTATATAATAGCACAATATCATCAATCATAATCAATGCATCATCATCATCATCAATGCATGTATTTGTACAGTGCTGAACATTGGCCTTTCCCGACACCTTGTCTTTCATCTTCCGATTTCGTCACCTTCGGGGACATGACACGACCACCACTGTGAGATTGTAATCAAGCACTGGCTGAGTTTGGTTAGTGGTTTCAAATATAGTAAAACCCAGCAAAGTGAAGACATTTCTGTTGTTATAGCGGCAATATAAATACACAGTCTACCTATAACGGTTCACGAAATACAGCTCGCTGACATACAGACGGCGGACAGACAGTGGAGGCTTCGTAATAGGGTCTCGGTAGTACCCTTTGGTACGGAACCATAAAAAAACTATATTTCATATTTGTCTCAAGTCTTCAGACCAACAGGCGTTGATGAACTATTTCATTAAAATTCCTTTGTTATAAAACCCTCTTTAGAATCCCTTAGTATTTTAAAGGTCAAAAACATTCTGTCACCTCAATCTAAAATTACAATCCACAGACACCGCAACACTAACAAAGAAATTCTGCTTTCACTCCACTCATAACCCGTCAAGTTTAATTAGATTAATTATAAGTCAACGTATGAAGGTACATTAATTACTTTTGCGAGTAATTTCACACTTTGCGAGCGTGTTCAGTCGTGTAAGCCATATTGGGAAATATCTAATTTGTTGTGATGTGTGGTTGATGACATTTATGGTTGAAAAGGTTGCAGGAGTTTCCCCCTCTTGCTGTCATGATCATGAACGACAACTAACTACCTTGAAGCCTTTAGCTGGCATATTGATCTCAACATCTTGGAAACAGCTTAAAACCATACTAATAATAATTGGACTGTTGTACAAAAAACTTAAACCGACTTCAAAGTAAACTAAGAAGTAATCAAATCCTGATCTGATGACAATGGGACCAAACGGGAAGTGTACCCTTTCAAATAAAAAAAGAATTTTCCAAATCGGTTTATAAACGACGGAGTTATGAGGTAACAAACATTAAAAAAAAACATTTGATTTGAGAACCTCCTCCTTTTTTTGAAGTCGGTTAAAAATCACTTCAAATAAAAAATCTAATTTGCTAAAATATTTGCCAAGTTTATATAAAGTCCTACCGAGGATATGTATTTATTTACGCTATACGTCAGTAATTAGGTCATCTAACTGTATAGGTATATTATTAACATAAATGTAATATTCGGAGAAAGTAAGCTGTGACGGACAGATAGACAGACATGAGAGTGATCCCTCTTTTTGCGGCAGAGTTTAATAGTTAATATTTCTCTTGACTGATCAAGAAGTTGGTAAATTTAAAATAAAATAGGTACTCTTTATTTCAAATACTTTTTCATTTTACATAGGTTTATTTGAAAACGTAAATTGTGTTGGTATTCAAAGTAAATTATTTTTGCAAACCAATCAGAATTTTATGCGTAAAATATTGATGCTTTCATAAATAGACTGCTAAAGAAATAGCATTCAGTATCTTGAAGGTTCAACGTACTTTGTATATTTCGGTGTTACAAATGTGACAGTTTTTTTTTCTGTTACTATTGTAACGGGCTTACTGTAACTGTAATTCAATTATACAAAAAAAGTAAAATAGATTATAGTTACGGTTGTCAAAATGGTTTTTCAATACGAATATCGATGAAACTGTAAGTCAATGAACTTAGTCGATATTTTTTACATTGACTTGCGTTGAAGGTGGAATTGCTGACTCTCAAGTGCAAAGTAAAATATGATAGTGAAAGGGCGATTTAAAAAAAAGTTTATACATTTTATAATGTCTGATACAGTTTTATTGTAAATCCATTAAAGTTGAAATTAAAGCATATTATAAATATCCTGGGACATTCCTCACACACGGTCATCTGATCCCACACTAAGCAGAGCTTGTACTATGGAAACCAGATAACTGATATAATACATATACTATTTTATGTTTGTAAATACATACTTAATATACATAATAATATAATAAATTCGGATTTAATTCTTAAAAGTTTAAGTTGTCGAAAGAGTTTCCTGCCGTGGTTTTCCCTAGGGAAAAAATAGCAACTCCAAAAGCAAAGGTAAATTTAATATTGAAGCAGTGTAACATAAATAACCCTTTCAGTGACAAAGAGCAACGGTACACAACTAAGTAACAATCACAAAGCGAGAGTTGCTAAGTGTTAGAATCCCACGTCAACAAATGACAATGCACTAACTTAGCGCAGACAGCCGTGAATCGTTTCCGTTTGAGTGATACATAGTGTTTAAGCGTAAATAGACTTTAATGGTCTTTAAATTTAGAGATATTTTTTTTAGACTTACCTATATATTTTTAAGGAAACTTACTGACCTGTAAATGAAGAGCGTTTTGTAGTAGTTATTACTGATCTTGAAAACCTGTTGGCAGATTCTGAGATATCACCTCTAACTTCAAAACAAGCAAAAAATTGTTTTATACCACTATGGTGGCAAACAAGCATACTGCCCGCCTGATGGTAAGCAGTTACCGTAGACTATGGCCGCTTGCAACAACAAGGGTATCATTTTTTGCAGGGTCGGCAACGCGCGAGTTATAGGTACTCCTGGTGTTGCAAGCGTTCATAGGCTACGGTAACCGCGTACCATCAGACGGACCGTATCCTTGTTGGCTGCCTAAGTGGTATAAGAAAAAAACATATATGATACTGTTATTAATATCTCCAAATACCAATTAAAAAGAAGGAACTAAAACGAAATCTAATTACTGAAAAAGTGCCATGTTGATTTACTGTGCCATATAAAGTTTAATCACTGTTTCATCCTGTTTTACTGTGGCAATGTACTTTTAGCAATGCGGTTACACTTTCCGATAAAACCCGGTATCTAATAAAATTTGTTGACACCGAGGCGCCCATTGAATTTCATGATTACTACCGGAATCCAAACTTGAATATAAAGCAATGAAACTGGTAACATTTGGTCAGTATAGTTTTAACTCTGAATTGAAATAATTTCCTGACACCAAAGGTCTATTTTGTAACGATATGGACAGTAGCAGCTGTGGGTTTGGCAAATGAGTACCA